>CM040423.1:82850151-83521683 GCA_022702705.1 Papilionanthe hookeriana x Papilionanthe teres
AAGCCTAACCTGAACCACTTAAATCAAATCCAATTCAATTCTACTCAGGTCAAATATATGCCTCAAACAAAAATTCCAAACTCAAGTTCAACACTTTCATTCTGACTGTCAAAAATTAGGCATAAGCTTCAAAGATAAAGAGATTTTAAAACTCAATCCAAATTTTTATTTAATTAACTTTAATCAACTTCAACCATAAATAATAAAAGCCATAATAAATACATCAAATGTTAATGAACTATAAAGAACTGTTGGCGGTGTCGTCGCCGTGTCAGAGACTTTTCTCGGGATGTTGATGTTGATTTTGAGTCGCCACCCTATTTATCTATAATATTTCCCTAATCTTCAATAAATCTTATTTCTTTGGATTCTATAAAAGAATCTTTAGATAATAAGAAATTTGAAGAAAATAAGGGCTAATAATATGGAAAACAGTAGAAAAAAAGATGTAGGTGATAATCCTCAAAGTGAAAATTCTAGGATTGTCCTATCCTAGAGATTCTGTATAAGGATTTTGGTAACCTGAGATTTTTAGATATAATATCTATTTTGAGTTTTTTAATTCTCATATAGGAGAAAACTCCTATAATTAATTACATCTTAGGTAATTTATAATTGTCTAATAAAACTTCTGATTATTTAATCACTTGTTTTCTAAAATGTTTTAAGGAAAGATGTACCCACTATCAATCCTAAATGTCATTTTGTCGTGTCAGTTTTATCTTATTGTCATGTCATATTGTTTATCATTTTTGTTTTATTGTTTGTCCTTTTTGTTTTGCTGTTTGTCATTTTTGTTGTAGTTTCTTATTTGTTTGGTGGCTATCCTAAAAGTTTTGGTTTTGTCATTTTAATGTTGTTTATTTTGTTTTGTAAATGTTGTTGTTTTGATGTCGTTATGATTTTGTTTTGTTTTGTTGCTTTTCGTCACGTCTTAGAAATATCGTCCTGCAAAACAGAGTTAGCACACCCTATAACATGCAAAGAAAATCTAAAATGAAACATATCTTCATCCTGCAAAGGAAAACAGTGTCAGATTTAAAAGTAACAATGTCAGTTTTATTTCTTCAATCTTTCTATTTTATTTATTTATATTTTTAGATAACCTGATCAAGATGTCACTGGCTCCGTCGTCCCAGAATTATCAGGGGTCTTAATCTACTTAGTCCGAAAGGTGTTTAAACTAGGACCGGAAGGTTTCTGTCAGCAACCAGGATTGCGTCATCCGAGAAATCTTCGTAGATTAAGAAAACTGAGGTTCAAGTTGCATTCGATGATGTTTGTTCATTAAGATTTCATTTAAGTTTTAGTGTCTTTTTCCAATTTTAGGTTTGAAAAATTTTAGGTTGTTTACGGTTTCTTAAAATTTTTCTATGTCATTTTATGTCAAAATCTTTAAGTTTGATGTCTTTTGAACTTAAAGTTTTAAATTTGATGTGTTTTGATTTTTAGATTTATTTTCAATTAAATCTAAAATTTTTATTAGATATGAGAAATCATTTTTGAGATTTGATTAGATCTAGAAATTTAGATTCAATTTTATTTGAATTTAAAGATTTAGATATAATGATTAGATTCAATGTCATAAATTAGACTTTTAGAATCTTAGATTCGGTGTCTTTCGAATCTAATATTAAGTCTAATTACAAAATCTAACCTAATTTAGATTTTAAAATTCTGGATTCAATGTCTTTTTGAATCTAGAAGAAGTGTTAAGTCTAATATGAAATAGACTTACATAAAGTTGTTTGATAATCAGATTCATTGTCGTTTTGAATCTAGATATCTTGAATCAAAATTTGCTTTTAATTTGATATGATTTGAATTTAATTTGGGTTCAACCTGAGTTGATCTTAAGTTCATGTCTATTAACTTGAGTTCATGTCTGTTTGAACTTAAGTTAATAATATTAATTTAGGTTTGATTTAAATCAAATTTTGATTTAATTTAGATTTTTCAAACTTATTTTTGTCGAAATAAGTTCAATTAAGATTGAATCATAAGTTTGATTTAGATTATGCTTAATGTTGAATTGAGCTTGATGTTTTATTAAAATAAATTTAATTTAGATTGAACTTAATTAAGTTTGATTTTAGCCAAACTTAAAGTCTAGTTGAGTTTGATAAGTTCAATTTAGATTGAACTTTATGTTGAATTAAGTTTGATTTGGGTCGAACTTAATGTTGTGTTAAATTTGATTTAAGTTAGGTTTAATTTAAGTTGATCCTGAACTTAAGTTTAATATGGGTTGAACTTAAGTTTGATTTAGGTTTGGTTAGGTTCAAGTTAGGTTGAACATAAACTTAAGGTTGACTTAAGTTCAATAGGGGTTGAACTCAAGTTTGAGTTAGGTTTGATTTAAGTTAGGTTCAAGTTAGGTTGAGCCTAAACTTAAGTTTGTCTTAAGTTCAATATGAGTTTAACTTAAGTGTGATTTAGGATTGGTTAGATTCAAGTTAGGTTGAACCTAAATTTAATGTTACCTTAAGTTCAATAGGATTTAAACTTAAGTTTGATTTAGGTTTGATTTAAGTTAAGTTCAAGTTAAGTTGAACCTAAACTTAAGGTTGATTTAAGTTCAATATGGGATGATCTCAAATTTATTTTAGCTTTGGTTTAAGTTAGGCTCAAGTTAGGTTGAACCTAAACTTAAGGTTTTCTTAAGTTCAATAGGAGTTGAACTTAAGTTTGATTTAGGTTTAATTTAAGTTAGGTTCAAGTCAGGGTTAAACCTAAACTTAAGGTTGACTTAAGCTCAATATGGGTTGAACTCAAGTTTGAGTTAAGTTAGGTTCAAGCTAGGTTGAACCTAAGCTTAAGGTTGACTTAAGTTCAATATGGGTTGAACTCAAGTTTGAGTTATGTCTAGTAAAAGTAAACTTAATTAAGGTTTAAGTTTTATCTAAATAATACTCAAAGGTTAATTAAGTATAATTAGATTAAGTCTAATTAGAATTTAAAAACCTTTCAAGTGTTATTTTGGTAAAACTTAAGTCTAATTAAAGTTAGACTGAAATTTTAAGTTATTTAAGCCAAATTTAAGTAAGGCTTAAGTTTGATTAAACCTCAGTTATTTAAGGTTTAATAGTTTTATTAAGTCTAATGTGATAGACTTAATTATGGTTTAAGATTGATTAAACTTTAGTTAATTAAGGTTTAATAGTTTAATTAAATCTAATGTGATAGACTTAATTATGGTTTAGGATTGATTAAACCTTAATTGATTAAGGTTTAATAGTTTAATTAATTCTAATGTGATAGACTTAATTATGGTTTAAGGTTGATTAAACCTTAGTTGTTTAAGGTTTATTGGTTTAATTAAGTCTAATGTGATAGACTTAATTATGGTTTAAGATTGATTAAACCTTAATTGATTAAGTTTAAATGATTTAATTAAGTCTAATGTGATAGATTTAATTATGGTTTAAACTAATAGGTTTTAGACTAATTAAACCTAATTTAATTGATTAATTATACTTAATTAGGGTTAAGTCTAATTAGTTTAAGGGTTAATTAATCCTAATTTGGGAAAGGTTTACTTGATTAATTAGACTTAATTAAGTCTAAGTCTAATTGGTTTAGGATTAATTAAACCTAATTTGGGTAAGGTTTAATTGATTAATTAGACTTAACTAAGGTTAAGTCTAATTGGTTTAGAGGTTACTTAAACCTAATGTAAGTAAGGTTTAAGTTGATTAATTAGGTTTAATGTGGGTTAAACCTAATTAGGGTTTAAAGGTTCCTTAAATCTAATGTAAGTAAGGTTTAAGTTAATTAATTAGGTTTAATGTGGGTTAAAACTAATTAGGGTTTAAAGGTTACTTAAATCTAATGTATGTAAGGTTTAAGTTGATTAATTAGGTTTAATATGGTTAAACCTAATTAAGATTTAAAGATTATTTAAACCTAATGTAAGTAAGGTTTAAGTTGACTAATTAGGTTTAATGTGGGTTAAACCTAATTAGGGTTTAAAGGTTACCTAAACCTAATGTAAGTAAGGTTTAAGTTTATTAATTAGGTTTAATGTGGGTTAAACCTAACTTGAGTTTAGAGGTTACATAAAACTAATGTAAGTAAGGTTTAAGTTGATTAGTTAGTTTTAATGTGGGTTAAACCTAATTGGAATTTAAAGGTTACTTAAACCTAATGTAAGTAAGGTTTAAGTTGATTAGTTAGGTTTAATGTGGGTTAAACCTAATTGAGGTTTAAAGGTTACTTAAACCTAATGTAAGTAAGGTTTAAGTTGATTAACTAGGTTTAATGTGGGTTAAACCTAATTAGGATTTAATGGACACTTATACCTAATGTAAGTAAGATTTAAGTTAATTAATTAGTTTTAATGTGGGTTAAACCTAATTAGGGTTTAATGGACACTTATACCTAATGTAAGTAAGGTTTAAGTTATTTTATTGGGTTTAATGTGGGTTAAACCTAATTAGGGTTTAATGGACACTTAAACCTAATGTAAGGTTTAAGTTAATTAATTAGGTATAATGTGGGTTAAACCTAATTAGAGTTTAATCTTTATTTTAACCTTTTTTAATTAAGGTTTAATGGAATTAATTAGAATTAATGTTGGATTAATCCTAACTATGTTTTAATTTATGTTCATTTCAATATTTGGACTTTAATCTAACTCAAAATGTCATGACTTAAGTAAAAATGAGTTTTTAATTTTAAATTAGGGTTTTTAAATTTTAAATCTTTAAAATTTTAACCATAATAATAAAATTGTCATTTTAAATTTTAAAAAGGTTAGAATTTGTCTTTTTAGGGTTCAAATTTGTTCCCCTAAATTTCTAACCAATTACCAATTTAAATTTCTTATTTTCTGAGTTTTAGAATTATTATTAAAAATAATTACCAAATCTCATGAAAATTAAGAAAAGTAACTTTAGAGAATTTTCCTAGCCTTGGAAAAATCAAAAATTGTTTCTAAGGATCTAAAGATTAATTCACCAAAGTTTCATATTTTTTTACTTATAATTAATTTTTAATAATTTAAATACTTCATAGAGTATTAATTAATTAATAATTAAATATAAATCAAACATTCAAAATTTCAATTCCACATTATAGTCCTTATTGTCTTAAATCCAAAGGTATTTTTATTTTATTTTTGTGACTTTTCTGTGCAAAGATATGAATTTGTTGATTAGTTTAAGAATAATCTGATTTAATTAAACCTTAAACTAAACAGAAAAAGCCAGGGAGCGACGCGCGTCCTCGGATTGATCGAAACGTGCTTGATCCACAGCGGGACTCCGAACAGTGGATCCAGCGGAATTAAATCAGGGTCGTTGACCCACTTTTAATATTTATGCAATTTATGTTTATAGCAACGACACCAAAAACTTGATCCTGCTTTAAATATAGAGTTATGATTTAATGTATAATGTGGATTCTACGCAAGTATACATATCGTATCAAGTAATACAGGGCTCTAGTGGAGTCCTGGTTAACTATCCCACAGGAAAATTTTTAATCGATTTGTTATCAGCTAAATTACAAGGAATTACATACTAATATAGTAAACGGTAATTAAAAGTAACTATTGCAAACTAAAGTAAACTAATGCTTGAAATAATTCAGAAAAAGTATCCTTCTCCTTGTTTTTAGAAAATTAAGTGAATGATGAATTTAAATAGAATTTTTAAACTGTATTGTGACAAATAGGAGCATTCCTATTCTTTACCCTTTAGTCCGAGTGCAAAGAACATTGACTAATCCTATGTTTGATTGCGAATCTGCGGCTAGGTCGGGAGGATACGGCTCCCACTTCGGAGCTCCCACGTTCCCCTCACTCGAGGGCTAACATCTACACTTCAGCTCTCGAAACAGGTAGGACCGAATTGAATATTTTAGTCCGTCACACTAAAATATCCAATTCTACTTCCGATAATTAATATTTCCCTATTTATTTGCACCCGCCTTCCAAGGCTTTTGACTTCCCTGAATATTGGATGTAATTTTTACTATAGTTGATAATTCAACATATTTTAACAATTCAATTGGCCAGATTGAAAGTAAATTAAGTTTTAAGTAAAAATTATCACAATTTATGTTAATATATTAGGTGCTTCTATTTAATTTCGTCAATCCGCATAATTTTCAATAACAAGGAGAAAGACTGAGAAAACTACTCAGAATGCATGGGAATAAAACAAAGCATGGATTTCATTTAAAGTTAACAACAATAAATAAAGATACTTATCTTAATTTCCTCCCCAAGCAGACTCCTTGAAGTTCCTTTGACTTTTTCCTTCTAGTACAGCAACTTCTAAATAGCACTCAAATAAACTAAAGAAACTCACTAAACACACTCAGACTTACATAAAAGACTCTAGAGAAACTTTTTTTAGACTCAAAAGACACACTAAGACACTAGAATTCGACCTCTATTTATAGAGGTAAGCAAAGGTCCAAGGGGTGCTTAAACATCTCTTCAAAAAGTGTCCCGGTTCAATGTATTTGTATTTTGAACTGGCTCGTCGTCGGTGAGAAACGACCTCGTCGTCAGCGGGGCTTCTAGAAGGTCTTCAAACCGTGCGATCTTGCAGTTAGCGGGGTCAGGCTCGCTGTCGGTGAGGTAGTTATAATTCCTTCAGAAATTCTCTTCACGATCTCGCCGTGGGCGGCCTCGATCTCGCCGTCGGCGAAGTAGTTATATTTGCATGAATTTTCACCTTTTTGATCCAAATTCACTCCATTTCATGATTTTTGCTTCCATCACTTATAAATCTTCATTTCTGCAATAAAATAAAGAAAATACCTTTCTTTAAAGTGCAATTTAATCAAAAATAGATATGAATTTCTTAATGAATTTTTCTGTGATCAGTCGTCCATTCCCAAAACACGGGAATGGACGGTTCTGGTTCATCGTCTTCCTCCCGCTAGATCCAGCAGACCGTCTATGATTTAAGGACAATATCTCGCTCGATTCTTGATGAAATTGAGTGAGGTGTGTTCCTACACTATCGTCTTGAGCAAACAATCATATCCATACGCATATGTGGGGGTTTTGACATGGCTAACCCTACTCTAGGACAAGCTCGAGCTCGGGATGGGTGTGAAGAACAATACCTTGACCTCAGTCAATGCAAGCTCAAATTAAATGATTTTGAAGCTTCACCTGTACCTTAGAAAGCTTTTCCCCAAGTCAATTTGAGGTAAAATCAGGTATGTATATGACTTTGTCCTCGAGGTGTCTTGGCTGTAATGGGCTTGATCAATCAGTGGTTGATAGGCTATGGGGATGCCTGATTTTGATTTGGCTTACCTTCGTTCAGTCCCTAAATGGATTTGGGATGGCTAATTTGGAGATTTATGGAGTTTGGTTTCAGACATCAAATTTGTCCTGGTTTAGGCTTATTTGAAGCTCTGTGGTTGGCTAAATTGGCTTGAAGCACTAAGTTTAAAGGCTTAATTTCATTGGGGATCAACTGCTTAGGACCTAATGAAGGTTTTTTGTGTTGAAGGTCACAAAATTTGAGTAGTGGTTAGGGGTCTTCTATTTTGGTCTCCTCTCTTGGTTTAGGCTCAGGTTAGCCTTATTTATAGCCATGGCAAAGCTATGGCTGAGCTTTGGATGGTTTGGGATCATCTAGGGAGGTTGATAACTTCCCCATGATTGTTTGGAGATTAGATTTCAACTGTTGGAATGATGGATTTGGATTTTTTAAGGGTAAACCATGTGTGGTTTACCCATGTTTTGAGTTTGATTCATGCAATGTCTTGCTTCCATTGGGTGAGTTGGGAGGCTAGTAGATTGGTTCAAATGTTGTAGGTAAATCTTCCCCACATAGTCCATTTTTCACATTCAATATTTTTGAAGAGAATGACACTTAAGCTCTCCTCTTCATCAATACCATGGATTGGTTATGATGAAATTTTCATTGATTTGGTTTATGTCTATTGTCTTAAGGAGAGGTGTGTGGTGATTCACAAAGAGTTACCCACTTTCCATTCACCATGTCATTTAAGCTTGATGGATTGTATGACACATAATTTTCCTTTTCTCATTATTTTCCAAAATTTGGCAATAATGATGTCATGCCATGATGTGGTGATGACTTAAGCCAAATGCTTCCTATTGGATGGTCCATGAGGCATGTGAAATTATCCTCTAGGTATTCAGCCATTTCATTGTCAAGGAGGGGCGAGTCATGCTTTAGGTTTGGGAGAGAATGACACATTATCCTTTTTCATGATGGTACTTTAATAATGACCCTTAACAATAGTTAAAATGTCATGTTATGGATCATTAATGGGTTGAGTCATATTGAATGGATCATATGGGTTGTGACTAACCCAAATTGAGTCATCTATGATGTCATAAAGGGGTTTGGAATTTTTGAATACCAATTATTATGTCATAATTGATGTCATGTGTTAAAATTCCACTTCATGCACTTTTTAATTTAATTTCCATTTTAATTAATTATGTCAATAATTAATAATATTGGAAATTATTTTATTAACCAACTAATTAATTTTAAATTAATTATTTGATTAATTTTATGTCATTTTTTGTTTGAAATTGAATATTGTCTCATTTCATGGCTTTTAATTGTATTTGCATTTTAATTAATTATTTGATTAATTAAAACATTGAAAATTATATTATTATCTAATTAATTAATCAAAATAATTTTGGAATGATTATTTGATTAATTTATATTATTTTTGGTTCAAAATTGAGTATTTTGACCAATGTTAACTAAGGCTGATCAATATTGATCCAGGTTAACTCAAGTTGGCCTGGATTTATCAATTCCAGTTCAAGGATGTTTAATGTGACATTCTCAACCTTGTTATGGTTGATTTAGTCATAAAATTGGTGGTTTTGTCACTTTGGGGTCTAAATTGGTCATGTTGACCAATTTTAGGGTTTAGGTTAACCCAATGGTCAATGTGGTGACACTTGGATTATCCTCTGGTTATTTTGATTAAAATCAAATTGATCATGTCATTGTAAATCTTTGAAGTCAGTTTTATGGTCAAGAGAGGCATATGTTAGCCATTTTGACCATTTTACCCTTTTAGGTCAAGAGTTGACCAATGGGGGCCAGGGTGATTGTCTTTGTATCATGCATGAATTTTCTTAGTAATTTATATCAAAAGATGATCAAAAGGGTCAATGTAAATAGTTATTTTTGGTCAAATTGACTTTTTGGGTCAAAGATGGCGAATGAGGTAGATATGGACTTTTGACATCTTAAAATCAAATTGACTTTTTGGTCAAAGATGGAGAATGAGGTAAATATGGTGGTCTTTAGGTATTGGGTTGATGATTTTGGTTAATTATGACTTTTTGGGTCAAAAGTTAACCATCTGGGTCAATGGAGTGATCATTGGGTTAAAGATTGACCATCTTGGCCAAAGTTGACTTTTTAGGTCAAAAGTTGACCTAATGGGTCAATAGGGTTGGTCATTGGATTAGGATTGACCAGTTTGACCAAAGTTGACTTTTTAGGTCAAAAGTTGACCTATTGGGTCAAAGATTGATCATTTTAGCTAAAGTTGACTTTTTAGGTCAAAAGTTGACCTAATTGGTCAATAAGGTTAGTCATTGGGTCAGGGATTGACCATCTTAGCCAAAGTTGACTTTTTAGGTCAAAAGTTGACCTAAGGGTTCAATAGGGTTTGTCATTGGGTTAGAATTGACCAGTTTGACCAAAGTTGACTTTTTAGGTCAAAAATTAACCTATTGGGTCAATCGGGTTGGTCATTGGGTCAGGATTAACCATTTTGACCAAATTTGACTTTTTAGGTCAAAAGTTAACCTAATGGGTCAATAGGGTTGGTCATTGGGTCAGGATTGACCAGTTTGATCAAAGTTAACTTTTTTAGGTCAAAAGTTGACATATTGGGTTAATAGTTGATCAGGTTAGTATTTGTCATTACTAATTTGATCATTTTAAGAAGTCATCAAAATTTATGCTAAAAAGGTTTCATAAGGTCTCTCCCTAGATATTAGGGTTTAGTGACCCTCCTTAAGAGTTAGGGAATTAATTTTGGTAGACTCCCCGCTCTAATATATCTTGTAAATAGTTCTCACAAAAGTGAGGTAAACAAGAACTTAAAAGAATTTTAATAAATCAGCCTTACTTAATCTAATAAACTTTAACAAGTTTTAATAAAGTTCAATAACCTCAATGAATTAAAAAAAAATTAACAAATATCAATGAACTAAAGTGAATTTTAACAACCCCCAATAAACTCTAAATTCTTGAAACTAATCATAAATTCAGTAAATCTTAAATATACATTAAGATTGAACATAATCAATTTTAGTAGATCCTATATAACAAGAAAATCACTAAATTATAAATATGAACTTTTGTAATTCTTAGACAAATTTTAAAGACAAACTAATACAAATCTAATAACTTTAACAAATTAATTTCGCAAAACATGAATTTATTCTTGCAAAGAAGAAAATATTAAACAACCATTTCATAATCTAAACAACCAATTGAAATTTAACTCAAAATAAACTTTTATAATGCAAATTTAATCAGCAAACTAAAGTTTCTCAACTGAAGCGAATTCAACATTTATTTAAGCATATTATTCTATCTAAGCTTCAAACATGTGCCATCTTGAAGACATTCACTGATAATAAAGAAAAACATTAGGCATAACTTTAAAAAAGAGTATTATCAAGAGTAATTCTTAAGATGTATTTAACTATGAGAGAGCCCCCTCATAAGGATACCAGATCCCATAATAAATTAAACCTTATATTACACCCTTAAGGTAGGAGAAAATCATAGATCTGAACAATCATGAATCATGAAATTTTTCATCATCCGATTGGTTAGATCCATTTTATGTTATGATTTTTATCCTTGAGAATGTATATTATTATATAAATATTGTATATGATCGTTTAGAAAGAAATTGTTCGAGGTATATGGTGTCTATAAGAAAAAAGCCCATCAAAGATTTTTTTGCTGACTCCGCTTGGGTGGTTCCTCTCTCCATCTCTATTTTTGTCTTAATCATTAATTTTATTAGTAATTTTTCGTGATTTCATTTAGGCTTTGATCATATATCTTCTCTTTTTTTGACTTTCATTACGTCAAGTGATGGGAAGAGCCCATCTTTTTTTATAAAGTTCACCTATAAATTCCTCAAGTTGAAAGATTCACGTGTTAAATTTCTATTAATATCTTCCCTTATACCCCCTTATAGGAATATGTGAAGAATGAAACTTTTTTTTATCTTTCAAATGGAAGAAATTTGACACTTGATCCTACACATCTCAGTGGTGGGTGCATTATCAAATTCAAAATGAGATTTGATTCCTGCATGATGATTTGTGATGATCTTACATTTTCCATGGTAGACCCCAAACGGTTTGACGAGAAAGCACCTTTGTTGGAATTTAGTCTCTGATGTGAAGAAGATTTCTCACTTTAAAGAAGAAATTTATTTAGAATATTTCTGTTGTGACCGCTATTGCTACTGTTAAGGCTAACATGTAAAGTCATACTGAGAGGATAGAAGTTCTTGAAATCTTTTAAAGTTCAGATCCTAATAAAGATGTTAATGAAAAACCAGTAGAAATACTCGGTGAAGCTTATAAAATTTCAACGGCGTTTGACGTTGGATTATCTTCTAAGACTATTCGTGCAATGACTAAAACTCAAAGGAAAAAAACAAGAACACAAGAATTCATGAGGGATATCTCCAAGCAGATAAATAAATGAAGTTGGTTAAGAAGGATGTCGATGAGATTTGATCTAACTTTTGTCTGAAACCTCTCCTCTCCTAGATGGTAGTATGTTTCATACACTTTTTGCTACCCAAGATAAAGAAAATGTGCATGAGATAGCCGATTCACCTTCATCCCTTGTGAAATCCAAATCGGTTGAAAAGGAAAATATAATGTTCCATGATTTTTGTCTGTATCAAATACTAAATAAGATGACAGAAAAGAGAAATTTTAAGTACTGAGTATGAAAAGAAATCATCCCCGTTGGTGATTAAGTATCATCCAAAGGTTAAAATGTCACCCACCTAAAGAGACAGATAGGTTGGAAACTCTTTATCCACTTAACTCACCTATTTAAATGAAAGTGCTACGACTTCAAACAATTTAAGAGTCTAAAACTGAAACCAGTAAAAAAGGAAGTTGATGGGATGGATTTTAACACAAAAACCAAGTATAGAATGTTAGTGATAACATTAATATGATCAATTATTTTTTAGAAGTATCTATTTCATCATTTTTGGTTGTTCCAAAATAAACTTTTACATTTTTAAAACTCTAAGAAGTATCAATGAGTAAATCTGGAAAGTTTCAAGTGTCAAAATTCTTTTTTCAATTAAAACACATTTTTAAGATATTTGATGTTATGATTGTGAATTTTTCACTGAATTTTGGTTTTAGGATGACAAAAGCTTCGAAGTTTGAAGATAGGGGACATCGAGAATCGTGGGCTTCAAGCATGAATTTCATTAATATTATAAAAACAACTGATGCATCATAAAGAAATTTTTAATATCGATCACGAATCTAAAAAATTTTGTGCAGAACATTCTAAATTCAAATTCATAACTATCTAGGCTCTGGTTTCAATAAATTTAGTCAAACTAAGGGTCTCAATAAGACCAAATGACATTGAAAGTGATCCAATTTAAATTCAAATCAGCCTAGATTATATACTTAAAATTGTAGTTAAAGGCTTCAGTTCATTAGTTGGATTGCAAAATGATCTCGAATTTTGACATGCTTATAGTCATACTGAGTTGATCTACAAGAGGAATCCAATGAGCTTATTTTCATTCAATTCAGATGTCATTAATGTACTTCAATGTTAAAAAAATTATAATTGATCACGAGAATCAGTATGGACCGCTTAATTGAGTGTATTAGAAGAGTGGCAAAATTTACCAAAATGACTTTTGAAAAACTTTAAATATACCCTCATTCTTCACTTAATGGGAGGAGCATAAGAGAAGAGAACTAGCTTACTAATGCTCAACTCTTGAAGTCTCAACAATCGTCCCCGATCACTAAAGTTTGTCACTGACTATCAGAGTGCACCATTAGCCACCAAAAGTTGTCGCTGACCACCACTACCAATTTATACAATCAACTATAGACATTATAACAACTAGCTACAACCTTTGCAACCAACTTCTAATGTTAAAGTCATAATCATCTTTTTGTAATCTCATTTTGTCTAATACATGAAAAGAGTGAACCTTTGTACTTTCAATTATTTACTGGATTACTTCGTCTGTGTCAGATCTCGTAATTTTTCTCTTTCTAAGATTTTACTAAAAGAGAAAATCTGATCCTTTTAATATCTCTATCTGTGTGCACGTTGAAAAGTTATAATGAGTTATGGCATAAAATCTATCTATCATTGAGAACTATTGAGCATGCAATATGAATGTATAAAGATTTTTTTTCCCATTTTTTATTTCTTGATTTTCTTCTCCATTTATTATTATTATTATTATTGTTATGTTCTTTAGGTTCTCTCTATTTTTCAACATAAGCATATACTAACGTTGGCCGATTAAAACTGCGTTGGAGCAGCTGAAATTTGCTCAGCTTATTTTACAGTTAAGAGAGAAGAAAAGAAATGGGCAATTATTTTCCTAGTAAATGAGCTTCTATTTTATTTAATTATTATTATTATTATTATATGGAAGCCAAACTCCCCTGGCGCTGTTTGAACTGCTCGCGTTTTCTGCTTGTTGCTTGTGTTAATTCTTCATTCTTTTTCCGTTTTTCTTTTAATTCTATCAGAAAAATAAAAGGAGATAATATTTTATATCTATAATAGTGCATTTCTTCGAAAGTTAGGTAATCTAACTTAATATAGATGATGCATTCAGTATTCTACTGGATGAGGTAAATTACTGTTGACTGGGGGAGCTTAGTAATAGGCACACATCTGACTCTTGCTTTGGAGATATTTATTTTTGGGATAACTAACTGTCTGGCACTGAAATTTTTTTTTTTCTAAAAATTATAATATTTTAAATTGTAATATTAAAACATAACTAATTAAAAAAATTTATAAAATCAACGAAATAATCACCGCATATGATAATATCACGTGTCAGGGTCTCATTGTCTAATCTGAAAGAGTTGCATTCGGATTAGCTGTGGATGGTGGCTTTTTTGATAGTATTGGCGGTCTTTATAATAAGATTGGTGGTATGTATGATAATAATATTAATGATAATTTATTCAAAATGATTTTATGGGTTTTATAAATTTTTATTAATTTTTTTTAATGTCATTTTTTCAAGAAAATATTTTTAATTACTTTTTTTTTGTTTTACTAACAACAAATTTAAATGTTTAGTTTATATCTATTTATTTATTTAGTATTATAAATACAAAGGAAAATTTTAAAAGAACTTGGCGGTTTTGTTCTGTTTAAACTAAAAAACGTGTCTATAACAGAAAAAAAAAGTAGAAAATTTTATTTGTTTTGTTATATTAAAATTAAAAAATGAGTATATAATATTAAATTTATTGATTAATTAAGCTACAAACAGTTTTTAATGTGATTTTAATACATAATAAGACTTTAAAAATAATGAAGCTTAAAATTTTAATATTAAAAATAATTAACTAAAAAAGAAGTGTAAATGCAAATAACTTCCTACCATGTGGGGCTACCCGCAAAGTCAACTCTTGGGACCCTGATTATTGCCACGTATTATCATCAGAGACGATAAATTTATGGATTTAAAATTTTTTTATTAGTTATTTTGTAACATTAAAATTATAAAATGTCTATTTTAAAAATTTTGCCTTAATTTTCAACCTAATGCAGCAGTTCAAAAAAATTAAGTGGAATTTAATTATGTTTTATACCGTTTTTCATTTTTTCTATTCTTTTTTTTTTTTTAAATTTAAGTCGTTCTAAAGAATATTAAATCAATTATAACTTAATTTATTGTTTCAGATAAGACTAAAAAATATTTAATATTAACTTTTCTGTTTGTGAAAAGAAATGGATGGTTGTCTGCCATTTTAGTCCTATAACCTCTGAGTGTAATGGAGGAATCTTTCATATGAACTACAGAAAATATGACACAAAAAAAATATTGGCGTTGCTTTTGTCTGGTTAGGCTTATAAGAAGAAGAGCTCTTTGTAAAATAGTATTGTCAAACATATGTGTGAAATGAGCTTCCTACACATGTAAGGAGAGAATGGCTCATTCCATTTATCATTTATTTATTTATTAAACTAATAAACTTTATGATAATCTTTCTATTTATGCTTTTGTTTTAGGTGAAAGATGAGGCATTTGGGAATAAAAAATTTATGATGTTCTTTGGTTATGAATCTAGTAAACTCTATAAACCAATTGGGAATCCCTCCAAATATTCTCTCGAGCATAGAACGAATCCAAGACCCTAAGTGTTGTAAAATAATATTTCTACTGGAAATAGTAGTTGACTTGGTTAATGCTTCATTGCCTTCGTAATAGCCCATAGCACAACAGTTAGGAAATTTGTAGAAATGGACATTGGAAAATTATATAAAAGCAAAATTATGGGTTTTAATATGATATTAGAAGTTGTATGATTACTGGGTTTGATCCCATTTTCTTAGTTGGGCAAGTTAGGGGACTTGAATCTTCCTATTTTGCTTGATTGGGCATTGATCACAAATGTTGAATTATAGATTATCCATGAATTCACACCGTAATAAAAGAGTTGAGCCAAAGAGGTTATGAGCCACATGAGAAAAAAAATCTTTATCTCCTGTGAGAGAAAGGAGAGAGAAAAATGTCTCATTTACATAAATATCCTTCTAATTATGAATGATATTTTCATACATTATAAATATTTACTCATTACACTCAAATCCAAAAAGAAATTATCTATTAACATTATCCTTGAAAGTGTTGAATTTTGATAATTGTTATCTCCAATGCTCGTCAAGTCATATATATGTATGCTCACTCAACTTTTGATATGATCCAACATGTGTCAATTCATGTTTAGAGCAAGTCATTCTTCTCAAATGAGTTTGTCGCTTAATCTGTGAAATAAAGTAAGTCCGTGGGAAGTGCATGGGTGGCTTTAGCCAAGTTTACTTTCTTGCGCTGATCTCCATGGACGAACTATCGGCCATACTCGATAGTCGAGTCAGGGGGCATTTGGGCTGCGGTGTGGTGTCGCACAATAATTTTTCCTATATAGCAAAATTACATTTTGCCTACGTTTCAAAAAGTTGCAGCTGAAAATTGCTTTTTCCTACCAGAGCAAGCTACCAAGATTCATGACATGAACTATGTTTTAGAATTCATGTTTTGGAATTCGTATTATACACCAAAAATCCATAGTTCATGTCATAATTTTTCAAGAGGATTTTTTGCAACAAGTTGGGGGTGGCACATGGTGGTCAACAACGATTGGTGAGTAGTGGTTGATGTTGTTTTGACGGCTGCAAGAGCGAGTGGCTTGCGTTGGATCTTTGATGTAGAACACAGGACCTTTCCTTCTCCTCCAAGCTCTAGGAATAGTCTAGTTGAAGGTCATGATCATCTTTCATGAAGAGTGTAGGATTTTATTTATAAAGTCAGAAAAGGCCTCTCGGTATATAAGGAATGTATCTAGACTACTCCATTGAACGACTCAAAGATATGTTCTTAATTAAAAGACATTCTATTACCAAAACCCCCAATTTGACCCATTTTAAACCTAAGTGAACCCAATGTCAAACCAAACCACCCCAATTGACCTCAATTTTGGTCCAATTCAATTCTAAACTTCAAATCAACATCCCCAATATCAATTTAGACCAAATCCAAGTCCAATTTGATTGAAATTTGAGCCCAATTTCAATTTGAAGCCTAAGGCCCAATTTTGGCCCATGACCTAAACCTAGCTCAAACCAATCCAATTCAACTCCAATTGGCCCCAAATCTTTTCCAAAGCCTTCCTAACACCCCCATAAACAAAACACTAACTTGATTTACCCAAAATTTGAACCTAAACTCCACCAAAACCTAACCCAAAACCAAAATCCCTTAAATTGACCCAAGCCCAAGCCTAACCCAAATGGGCCCAAATCCCAAAATTAGAGCCCAACCAAAGTTAGATACTATTTGTGACACTCCCATGGACATTTCTCAACATTAATTTTACATCAAATCTAACTTTGGCCCAACCTTAACCCAAGTTAGCCCAATTTGGCCCACTTTGGCCCCTTTACCAAAAGACCCCACATTAAACCCAACTCAATTCAAAATCACTTTAAACTTGTTCCAAACCACTCATGACACATACCTAAACAAATTGCAACTTTTATTTGACATGGACCTTCACAAATTTTCATCCAAAAAGCCCATTTTAAAATCCAAAAGCCCACTTCCTTAAATCACTTTAAAAGGCAACCCAAGCCCATTTCAAAAGCCCAAGTTTTCTATCCAAAGCCCACGTGACATTTCTCTACATCATCCATTTAATCAAAATCACCCCTAAGTTTCAAAATCATCATTAAACCATTCCAAATCAAGCTTCATGAAAATTCTCCACCAAAATATCAAAATACCTAAATTCTACTTCCATGAAATTGACCAAGCTTTGCCCCAAGCCACATGGAGCCATGAAGCCATGCATAAGCCATGCAAGCCATGGGAGCCACTTTCCACCTCATCAAGCCATTAATGGCAAGAAGAGGGGGGTCTTTCTTAAACCTTCATTAAGCATTTTTAACCTCATCCATGTTACGCTCTAAACTAAGCTTAGCCACCTCACCTTGGATGGAGACTTCACCACCCCTTCCAAGCTGACCTAAATGATTCTTTTCAGCCCAAAACCAGGACTTGGGTGGTGCACCAAGCCTAAAACCATGGGTTGACCAGATTGAACCCAAAATGAGCTTCTCTGCTTTCCATTTCAATTCAGCCCCTTTACACTTGGCCAACTCCAATTGACTTCACCAAATTCAAGCCCGGACCCTCCCGATCGGGATGGTGACTGGCCTACGGCCGCCGACCACCACAGTTCGTTGGAAACCACCGAGCCGAGAGGCTTAATTTGAATCGAAAATTCAATTTGAATTAGCTGAGCTGTCCCATGCCCAATGGCCATTGCAGCTGTTCTTCCTTTGCCCTGAGCAGTGGATCCAAGCCATTAAACCCCCCTGGGAGGCCCTCCAACCACCTCTATTTTAACCCACTCACCTCTCGGCCAAAGAAGGGGATGAACCAGACCTTGAGGAAACTCTGCAAAAATTGCTCCAGGACCTTCTCCTAACCCAGAGTAGTTGATCCGCAGTGTTCCCTTACCCTAATCCCCATTAACAGAGCTCAATTTCTGAGTTGAAAATCCACCCAAAAAATAGGACACTTCACCATAGTGAGCCAATCTCCAAATTGATTAGTCCTACACCTTCACCAGACCAAGAGGAGAAGTTCCCGGGAAAGGCCCCTCACTGGGCCGGCCATTGCTTCCAGCCTCCAAGCTTTGTGATTGGCCTTGGTCACTTTCATACTTAGACAATTTCCTAGAGCCATAGACTTCATCTGGAGCTTACCTGGACTCAATCGAAGGTGACACAACTCTCAAATCGAAGCTTCACTTCTCTGAGCTAAGGTATGAACTCACTCTTCCTCCCGAGCTTCCAGCGATTCTCCATTTTGTTTAGGTTAATTTCATAGCCTATAAACAGTATGGATGTGTTAGTCTCTTCAAGCCGAATCCATAGAGCATAAGAACATGAAAATTCATTGAGAATCGAGTGAGATCTTAGGGTTTTAGTGTGGACGGTCACGGGTGCACACCAGTCGTAGAAGATGACCAGGAGCCATTGGATTGAGCGTGTATCGAGCGGACGGTCAAGATCAAGTAGGACGGTGCAATGGTGCATGAACCGTGGGACGCGTGGCTGTTGACTCAAGTGGCGGTGTCGAATTGGAGCGCGACGTGTGGGCTCTCGATCCACCGTAGGTTGACGCGGCGCCGAGTCGGATAAGTAGGAAATTAGGGTATTTTTTGAATTATTTAAATACCAGAACTTCAAAAATTCATATATTTGCATAGAAAAATCACAAAAATAAAATAAAAATACCCTCTTGCTCAGTGAACAGAGGAGAATAATCTGGAAAAGAGATCAAGTTAATTCGATGAGTATTTTATTTTTAATAATTTATTTACTGTTTTCAATATTTTCATTCTCAATTTGCATAGACAATTTACCATGGCATGAGACCATAGGGCTTTTGAAGCCTCTAATCTTAAGAACATTCCCGAAATTTTTCAAGGTCAGAGGCCATCTCTGTGAAAAGTTATTGAATTTTCAAGTTAATTTCACTGTTTTAGGTATTTTAATTCCAATATTTAGCATGTTGTAAAATAAATTCTAGGAAAATTTGGTGATGTTTCTTAGGACCAGAGGACCCTATGAAAAATATATTTTGAGTTAATTCATACATAATAACCTTAATTAACCAAAACCCCTAAAATTGAAATTGATTTAATTAGGGTTAACCACACATCAAATTGACTTGAAAATAATTCTCCATTACACTTTAGGATTAGAGAAACCTCATATAAAAATTTGATATCAATTGGACTTGATTAGCCCCACAAAATGGGTTAATTAAGCCTCATAAGCAAAATGGAACTTTAAAAATTCATAACTCCAAGAATACTTTTCAAAAATTCACAAAAATGATTTTAGTGCTTCTCTGATATCAGGGGAGTTCAGAAAAATTAAAATTGAAATTTTCTAAAAAAGTTGATTCTCCACAATATTTTAATATTTTAATAATTAAAAAATAATAAAAATCACAAAAATATTAAAAATCATAAAAATGTCACATTTTGAATCCTAAACACTTAGGAACAAACCAAATATTTTTCCTAAGTCCCTAGAAAAAGATATTGAATTTTAAAGGCTTAATGTAATTTTTAATGTTAAAAAAATGAATTTTCAACCTTCTTCACTAAAATAATTCTAATAAATCAAATAAAAATCAAAAAATTATAAAATTTATTTCTCTGAACTCCTTGTGATGAGAGAGATTTAAGAAAAATATAAAATCCATTTTTTAACTTTAATTTTATTTTATAATTAATTAATACCCTAAAACTCAAAATAATTATAATAAATAAAATATAATTAAAAAAAATCACCAAAATTGGTCCAAGTGGTCCTTTGGTCATTAAGAACATCCCATAATTTTCTTAAGAACAGAAACCTTTCCTTGGTCATGTTGTTAAATTTTCTTTGAAAACCTCTATTTTCTACTAAAAAAAATTATATAAATAAATTAAATTCAGAAAAGTCACATTTTCTCCTCTAATGTCTTAATTGACATGTGAGTGAGGTGGCTTAAAAATTTCAAATTCATTTGAGCTCAATTTAGTGAGTTATGAAATAAATAAGCTTAAAAGGGCATAAAGGTAATTAAAAATTTTAACCCTTAATTAAAACTTTAGGTTTAATCAAAATGGGGGGGGGGTAAATATTTGATTTTATTTTTCTATTGGATGATTGAAACTTAGGGAAATTAAGGGGTATAAACCCATTAAACACTTTGAAAATATCAAAAAAAATGAAACTTTAATTAATTAAATGATTTAAATTTTGGAAAGAATATATTTAAATTTGGATTATTAAAATAGGAATATTATTAAAAGGATATTTACTCTTTAATTTAAAAATCCTTAAATAAGTCACTTTAACAATATTTAATTCTTAATTAAAAATTAAAATAATAATCCAAATTGTCAATTAAAATTACAATTAAAACTAAAATTAAAACTAAAATTAAATTAAAATTAAATTAAAAATTAAAATTAAATTGAAAATTAAAGTTAAATTAAAATTAAAATCAAAATTAAAACTAAAATTAAATTAAATTTAATTTAAATTAAAATAAAATAAAATTAAATTAAAATTAAATAAAATTAAATAAAATTAAATTAAAATTAAATTAAAATTAAATAAAATTAAATTAAAATTAAATTGAATTAAATTAAAAATCATTTAACAACAAACCTAAATGAAATCATTAAGAATTAAATCTAAAATAATTTGAACACTATTCCAAACTTAAAATTATTAATTAAAACCTCATAATTAAATTAAAACACTTTAAACCATTAACTCAAACTTTTAATTAAAATTCTCGATAAACCAACTTGCCCTTAAAGGCTTTAATTATTATAACTCTTAAATAGAGTATTAAGTGAGATGTCACTTCATTCATCATGTAGTCAAATACCTATGTTCACTGAGCAAGAAACAAAGTTTAATTAAACTCCTGTAAGATTAATTCACCTGTGCAACTAAATTTACTTGAACTCAAAATAATCCCAGAAATATTGAAAAGATGTTTAGGACTCGTCCGAAGCACTTCCTCAATATGACGGGATGTTTTAGAAGAACAACTGAATTTAATTATTCTTTGATGAAGAAAATCATCCTTAAATCAAACCAAGAACCTAGACGTCATAGAAAATGACTAGTTATAGGATTAGGAATTTGGTATACAACCAAAACCCTTCCCTTAGCTTTATCTAGGTATTTGTTGAAATATTTAAATGCCTTAACATGTGTTTTAAGTGCAGCTTGGGATGACGGAAAGACCCTCCAGGTACGCTTTTATTTTATTGCAATTTATTTTATTGCAATTTACTTGCATGCACTGTACTTTACTTTTCTTGCATGTTAAATAAAACTGTTGCATGAAAATCAAAACCTTTAGGGTAGTCCTTGAACTGAAATTGAAATTAAATTAAAAGTCAATGTAAGATAAAATTCACCGCCACAACATTCCAAATATAAAATAACTCAAAATTTAATCACAAACAGAATAACAAAACTACAATCACAACTACATTAAAACGTCTCATTGAATGATCGGGAATACCTCGGATGATGTAACCCACGCGTTGCTAACAGGATTTCCCAAGGTCTAAATGAAAGTGTGGAACTCATTCAGTTGAGTTTAGCAAATTCATCTGGACTAAGTGAATTCGATGAAAATAACGGTGCCGGGATGATGAAACCGTGGGATCTTAATCGGTTCTGTTTAAATAAATTCAGCAAAACCTTCCCTTAGAATTAAATAACCAAGCCGTAGGACTTCGAGGTAGTTTACCTAGTGCAACATAAATCCTCAACATTTCGTTAGGCATTTGCATAATCATGTTATACTAATTAAGCCCTAACTAGTCTTAGGATTCCGAGGTAGTTGTTTGGTACGACATAAGCCCTCACATCTTCAAGGCTATTTGTATGATTGTGTCATACGAATATAAGTCCTAATTAATTAAAACAGGCAAGATGAAACATTAAATGAATTCCTAAATTGAAGCTAAACAATATGATAGTTTGAGAAGTTGCCAAGATTCTTCTTGGATCCTCAACTTCTCCTACTTTTCTTCCTTTGAACTGCTGAAATAAATTGTTCCAAATTTGATCCATTCCCTTTTGAATTTCCATAACTCAAATCCTTTGAAAACCTTAAACTTTGAAATTCTTAAGAGCAATAACACTAATCATTATCGAGAGTTTTCTTAAATGATTCCCGTCATTTAAGATGTAATTAACTATAGGGGCTTGCCCTTATAGGGAACTTTAAGAACCTGAGTAATATAAACCCTCGCTTAATTTCTTTATATTAAGCAGGGGAACTTGTTGGCTTATAAAATTTGTTCGCAAACCAAACGGATGTCACAAATCTTCTAGTTTATTTAATCGAGCCCCATCATGAAGTAGTGTGTCTATTCTTAGGGATATATACACGGTTTGCGGTGCGGTGCTCATTTATATAAACTATTCGGGATGTGAGATCAGTTTGATTTCATATCTTAAAATTTTCAAACTTAAAATTATTTTCAAAATCAAATGTTACTTTTTAAATTATATATATATATTTAAATTAAATTTAAAATCTAAAATTCGCCGACAACTTCTGTAGGCGACCCCTTTTCAAAACACATAACCTAAAAATATGCCGACATTAACCTTAAGATGAATCCCCTGAAATGCGCCTTCGGCGTTACCTCTGGGAAATTTTTAGGATTTTTCGTCCGACATCGTGGAATTGAAATTGATCTAGAGAAGATTAAAGCTATCTTAGAAATGCCACCTCCTAAAACCCTGAAACAACTATGATCCTTTCAAGGGAAATTGGCATATCTTCGACGCTTTATCTCGAACTTGTCAGGTAGGTGTCAGCCCTTCTCGGCATTGGTTAAAAAGGACGCCCAATTCATTTGGGAAGGGAAATGCTAGTGGGCCTTCGAGGACATTAAGCAGTATTTAATGACACCTGTTGTCTTAACAGCCCCAGTCTCGGGACGACCGTTGATACTTTATACCGCGGCTTTAGACGACTCTCTCGGAGCCCCGTTAGCCCAAGTCAATGATGAGGGAAAAGAAAACACACTCTATTACCTAAGCCGTCGTCTAATTCTGACGGAAGTAAAGTATCCTCCTATTGAGAAGCACTGTTTGGGCCTGATCTTCGCCGGACAGAAGCTCAGGCACTACATGCTTTCTCATAAGGTTAACCTTATTTCAAAGTTTAATTCATTGCAATATTTGATGACCCGACCGACGCTCTCTGGCAGACTTTCCAGGTGGTCAATGATACTATTGCAATTTGATATAACTTTCGTTCCTCTTCATGCCGTAAAGGGACAAGTCCTGGCAGACTTCCTTGCAGCACAACCTTTACCGACAGAATTGCCTCTCAACGACAACTTGCCAGACGAGCAGATAATGAGCCTAGAAGACCCCGATGATCAACATTGGGAACTGTACTTCGACAGAGCATCTTCAGCACAAAAAGATAAAGAAGGCAAACTATAGTGCCTGGTAAGGTAGGAATCAGACTAATCTTTATAACACCAGAGTGGGGGATGTTAAGGTATTCCTATCACTTAACATAACCGTGTACAAACAATGAAGCAGAATATGAAGCCCTCATAACATGATTGGAATTAATCATTCAGATGGGGATAACAAATATCAACATTTATGGGGATTCTCAGTTGATAATTTAACAGGTCATAAGACAATACATAATTCTAAAGCCAAGACTCGAGCAGTACTTTCAGTATGCCATGAAACTGTTGGAGCAAATTCCAAATGTAACGATCTACAAGATTCCCAAGAGAGAAAATACTCTTGCAGATACATTAACCCGCCTTGCAAAAGAATTTTCCTGCTTACAGGATGAGTCAATTGAAATGTCAGTTCAGGGACGGCAGGTTCTCTCACAGCTCAACATGGATACAATACACAAATCAGAAAAAGCAGAAGAAACAATTGCAGCATTGACAGAAAATACAGAAGAATGGCGTCAGCCGCTAATAGACTACTTGCAAACATGAAACTTACCGGACGATAAGTCGATAGCCCATCAAATCAAGAAAAGAACTCTGATTTACGCATTAATAAACAACACATTATACATAAGATCTTTTGATCAGATGTGGCTAAGATGCCTGAGCGGGTCTGAGGCTCGTGAAATTGTCAAAGAAGTACACTCAAGACTTTGTGGCGCTCATCAATCGGGTCCGAAGATGAAAACGAAGATTAAAATACTAGGGTGTTACTGGCCCTCGATGATGACCGATTGCATGAAAGTTGCCAAAAGTTGTCACCAGTGTCAAGTGCATGGAATGGTTCTATATCAAGCTCCAAATGTGTTACATCTGACAATCCCTTCGTGGCCATTTGAGTGTTGGGGCACAGATATCATGGGTCCGATAGATCCGCCTTCTTCAGGAGGACATTGCTTCATTCTTACAGCTACATATTACTTTTCCAAGTGGGCAGAAGCTATACCGCTCAGAGAAGTAAAGGCACATCATGTGTTGCAGTTCTTCAAGAATCAAGTTATCTACCGTTTCGGAGTACCGCAAAGAATCATTTCAGATAATGGGTCCGCGCTCAAGAGTACGAAGATCAACAATTTTGTCAGAAGATACGAGATTGATTGGTGCTATTCGACGATTTATTACCCAAGAGCGAATGGTTTGGCAAAGGTTTTTAATAAAACTCTCGTCCAAATCCTAAATAAAACCTTGGATGACAAAAAAAGAAATTGGCACGAGCAGTTGTTAGAAGCCTTATGGGCCTACAGGATGACTTTCAGAACTCCTACCCAGTCTACGCCTTACGTCTTAGTGTATGGGTCAAAGGCCATTTTACCCTTAGGGGTTCAGCTTCCCTCACTCAAAATTGCAGTTGCAGAATAAATCACTGCAGAAGAAAATGCCAAACTACAATTGGAAGAATTGGAAAGCTTGGAAGGAAAAAGACTTTCAGCACAGCAGAATTTGGAACTGTATCAAGCCATGAAGATCCAGGCCCACGATAAAGTAGTCCGTCCAAGGAAATTTAAAGTCGATGACTTGGTTCTAGTTCTTAGAAGACCTATTCTTACACACCGCAAGATAGGAGGTAAATTTGAACCAACATAGGAAGGGCCATTTGTGGTCGAGACAGTCTACTCAGGAGGTTCCTACCAATTAGTGAATTGTCGTGGAGAACGACCTATGCTTCCAATCAATGGACGATATTTGAAGAAGTATTACGCAACCTGATGTTTCGAAGGATGAACTTTAAAAATGAGGTCTCATTCCTAGAAGCACGGGTAGAGTTATCATTTGCGACTGGGTTCGAACCCAAAACAAAAAAAATTGATTATAAAAAAGAAAATCAATAACAAAAAATGTGTTAAAAAAAACGTGTGAAATATTAATAATAAAATGTCAATCTTTCCATTTAAATAAATTCATTATGAATCTTTCCCTCATCTCTTCCTACTTTCTTTAAAAATTAAAAGAGATAAATAAGAATTTTTCGTTAATAAATGTTTTTCTTTTTGTTCTTGTTCTTAGTACAACCCCTGATCCTTTCCTTGTTGTTTTACAGGGAAATGTCGAACGGGCGGTTGGTTCTGAACTTTAGAAATGGCGTGAGTCTAGCACTTGATGAAAAGAGAATGAGGGATGGAGCCGTGATCGAGATTGACTCTGACTTCACACCAGCCGAGCTTTAATATGAAGAAAGTGATTGGACCCCGACTGATTGGGAAGAGTTCCATAGCCAAGAAGAAGAGAAAAACAAACGCCGCTTATGCAACAGGAGAAGATAAGAAAGTCAAGTCTGTTGTTGCTACAGCAGAGGGCAGGATTGTCAGCGCCATGCCTGCAGAAGTCCAAGGGGTAAAGAGAGCTACTCTCACTGACACTCAGCGGAGGAACAAGAATTGCCGCATTCACAAGATGTTAACCAAGTTAGTAGTAGATCAACATGAAGAGACAGTTGCTACCGTCAATACAAATACTCCGAAGAAATTGGTTCATCAGGAACTGGAAAGGAGGAGATCAACTCCAAGGAAAGAAGAACAGATAAAGGAAATTCCAAGAAGAGCAGAAATAGAATCAGCGCCTCAACGCCAAGTAGATGCACAAGTTCTGAAGAGTCTTATTGCGAAAGCAACCCCGGAGGATGTCCCGACAGAGACTGTCCCCGAGGTGCCAAGACATGTAGGAGAGCGTGTCGGGGTTGAACCATACATTCCCCAGTACATTACTAGACCTCGCCGATTGCAGATAATTATGGAATATGAGTTGGAAAGAATGCAGAATGTTGAAAAGAAAACTTTTGAATACTTCGAAAGAATTCGAAGCAAGAGGGTCAACATCTTGGAAGGCCCCGAGCTGCATACAGATGTGTTTTCGGACTACTAACAACTGTAAATTGTGCGTACTTGAGCTTCAGAAAATGGGCCGAGCCGGTCACCTAAGGGAAAAGACCTATTCAGAACCCCAAAGATGGATGCCAGGAAAAGGAAGAATTACAATCCAATGTGGATGTTGCTACAACTTCGTGGTAGACAGAAAAGGGAATCCACCAGGAATACTCCGTCGCAGTGAGGTGGATCCGATGCCAAATATTATCAAGAGAATGGTAAAAATATGATAACATGGAGGGTATTACCTGCAAATTGCATACCCTACAACTGCATCATTAACATCTACAAGGAGGGCAACTACATACCTCCACACATAGACCATCATGATTTCGTTAGACCTTTCTACACAGTGTCTTTTGTCAACCAGTGCAATATCATGTTTGGATCTGACCTCCGGATTGTAGGCCCAGGTGAGTTCCGAGGGCCGGTGGAGATACCACTACCGGTATGTTTCGTCCTAGTATTAAAAGGTAATGGAACAGACATAGCAAAACATTGCATTCTAGGGGTGCCTGTTGAGCGGATCTCCGTCACTTTTAGGAGGATGGATGACAGAAAAATGATTTTCCACTTTCAGCCAGATCCAGAGTTAGAGAGTCTCCGGCCCTACGAGCTGTGATTTACATGGGAAATATCACACCTCCAATGCACATCCATACGACATTCCTGCTAAGGATGACTTGGAAGGTAATGCTATTGTCCATGTATCTCACTATTCAGACATGGATTTTGACAACTGCTTTTAAAAGAAACTTGAAGAATCTTACACAATTCATTTTTGATATATATGGATTGTATGAGATATTGAATTCTCAAGGAAAATATCATCATGTTTTGGAGCAAGATGTATGATTTATTTTCGACGATATTGGAATGAAAACGACCATGTCATGTTTTGCCTTCACCTCTTTTTATGCAAATTGACTGGGAAACGCCATTAAGTTAAATGAACTTTGTACAAAGAACAAAGGGAAAATAAAAATAAATGAGAACTCTTTTAAAAAAAAATCTAAAAGTCAAAACAAACTACAAATAAACATGAATTATAAATAAATGTGAACCCTAAATTGAAAATCAAGCTAAAATCAAATCACAACATACGACTAAGATAAATTCCTGAATCTGAAATCCTCAGCCTTCGGCTATTCTCAAATCTCTTTTTGACTCGCCATATTTACTTCCCTCTTTTGAGAAGATCAAGTGAATCTACTAACACAGAACCACAAAAATTTTTGATTTTGTTCTGATGGCATGGATTCATATCCTTCGCCAAATAATCAAACTTTGATCAATCCTCGTGGGACGTGAAACACTTTCACATCTCATTCCAAATCTTCCGCTAAACTCAAATCTCCACAGCAAATTTCTACCCTTTAAACCTTCGAGATTGGAACCAGATTCCAGTTCTCTTTAAACCTTCGAGACTGGAACCAGATTCCAGTTCTCTTTAAACCTTCGAGACTGGAACCGGATTCTAGTTCTCTTTAAACCTTCGAGACTGGAACCAGATTCCAGTTCTCTTTAAATCTTCGAGACTGGTACAAAATTCCAGTTCTCTCCTTTTGAGGTTGGTACCAAATTCTGACTCTCCTTCCGAGATTGATACCAAATTTCAACTCTCTCCTTCCGAGATTGGTAACAAACTCCATTTCTCTCCTTTTGAGATCAATACCTAAATTCTGATTCTCATCCTTTTCAATTGATACTTAAACTCTGATTCTCACTCCGAGGCTGGTACCTAAATTCCAGTTCTCTTCGTAATCCCAAGGTTGGAACCTAGGTTCCAATTCTCATTTAAAATCCAGATTTCCTTGAATTGATTTTAAATTAAACCTCAACTGAAATTGAAACTCAGAACAAATCGAAATCTAAACTCACACATTAAAAAAACTCGGAATAGAAAATGAAATGAAATCTAAATCAAATTTCCTCAGATCTTATGATCTGGAATTCACCTCCTTCTCTTTTCCCCGACGAGAGTTCAGGGATCTCCAGCCTTGGAGATATACTAGGTACTCCCCAGCAGAAATTTGTTTCTACCTATTGGGGGTCCATTTGTTGACCTCATTTTTTATGAGGTCTTTTCTCTTCTCTCTCCTTAGTACATAGGATCTAGCCTTAGGCTTTCCCTTTGACTATCTGAGAGGATTACAGATGGAACCCACCATTTAGAAATTCAAACACCTCTTAACTCCCTTTAAACCCCACATGCCTGATTGTAAACCCCTAAGCCACTTGGAAGGTTAAGATCAAATGTTGAGGTTTAAAGGATGAGTTCCCTATAGGACTCTTTGGCCTTAGGACTACCCTGGGTGGCCTGGTCTAGTGAGGGTTGATCTACACACATTACACTATCACACACATTCCAAATCCTAAAACCATTCATACCTAGCTTAACTTCCTGACTCATGTAGGTAATTCATATGGATGGACCTTAACCCCTAGGCTCTTGGCTAAGAGGGTTAGGAACAACATAGTGAATGCCTCAAATGGGTCCTCTCATGGCTCTTATTGGATTAATATGGCTTCATGGCTCAACTAAAGTGATTCCATTCTAGTCAAACTTGATCAATCTTAATTTTTTCAAAATTTTTATTTTTGACCCCCGGGCCCTACACCCACCAAACCTACCAAATGTCCTTTAAGCTACCCAAAATTTGAAAAAATTACCTAAACATTTCCCACCATTCAAATTGATCATCCTTGGCCAAATATACAAAAAAATTCCAAAAATTCCAAAAATACCCCCAATACCCTCCAAATACCCAAAATGCCCTTTTTAACCAAAAAATCCATAAATTCCAAAAATTCCCAGAAAATTCCAGAAAATCCCAAATATTTCCAATTTTATTTTGTTCAACAACAACATAGGCCAATTTTATCAATTTAACCCACGTTCACCAAAACCCCCACTTTGGCCCATTTTTAACCAAAGTAAGCCCAATGTCATATTAAATCAATCCAATTGACCTCAATGTTGATCCAATCCAATTCTAAACTTTAATTCAATATCCCCAATATCAATTTAGACTAAATCCAAGCCCAATTTGATTAACATTTGGATCCAATTCCAATTTGAAGCTTAAAGCCCAATCTTGGCCCATGACCTAAACTTAGCCCAAACTAACCCAACACAACTCCAATTAACCCCAAATATTTTCCTAAACCCTCCTAATATCCCCACAAACAAAATACTAACAAGATTTTTACCAAATTTGAACCCAAACTCCACCCAAACCTAACCCAAAACCAAAATCCCCAATTTTGGCCTAAACTCACCATGAACCCAAATGGGCTCAAATCCCAAAATCAAAGCCCAACCAAAGTTGAAAACTCTTTATAACACTTACATAAACATTTCTCAACATTAATTTTACATCAAATCTAACATTAGCCCAACCTTAGCCCAAGTTAGCCCTATTTGACCCACTTTGCCCCCTTTACCAAAAAGTCCCAAATCAAACCCAATTCAACTCAAAATCACCTCAAATTGATTTCAAATCAGTCATGACACATCCCTAAACTAAACCCAATATTTATTTGGTATGTTCCTTCACAAAATTTTTCATCCAACATTCCATTTTGAAACATAAAGCTCACTTCCTTAAACCATTTTAAAAGCCCATCCAAAATGATTTCAAAAGGCCCAAAGTCAATCCAAAGCCTACATGACACTTTCATCTCATCATCCCTTTGATTTAAATCACTTCCTAAGTTTCAAATCCATCATTAAAAATTTCTAAACTATCCTTAAAACCCATTTCCATGAAATTGACTAAGCTTGGCCCCAAGCCAAATGGAGTCATGCATAAGCCATATGTAAGCCATGAGGAGCATTAGACTTGTCATCACTCCCTAAATGGAAAAAGGAGGTGATCCTTTAAGCACTCCCTAAAAGTCATTAGCCCTACCCATGATTCCCCTTAATCCAAAACTAATCCAGATAATCTTGATGGGGACTTCACCACTCTTCATAAGCTAACTCACCTGACCTCCCTCAGCCCAAAATCAGAGCTTTGGATGGTGCACCAAGCCCTAAGCCATGACTTGATCCATTTGAATCCAAAATGACCCTTCCTGGTCAGGATGGTGACCTGACCCTGGCCAGCCAGTCAACAGGTCGCCGGAAAACACCATGGCCGAGAAGTCTAAATGGATTCAAAAAATCAATTTGAACTAGCTGAGTTGTCCCATGCCCAATGGCCACTGCAGCTGTTCTTCTCCTCACTAGAGCAGTTGATTCAAGCCATCAAACCCCCTGGGAGGCCCTGGTCATGGCTATTTAAACAAGCCACCCCTCTCGGCCAAAAGGTTGGCTGAAGTCAACCTTCATAGAATCCCTCCAAACTCCTCACAGAGCTTCCCCTAGTCAAGAGCAATCCATTCCCACTGTTCTGCTGCCCTAAATCCCATTGATTGAGCTCAATTTTGGAGCTCAATTCTCAGGCCAGCACTAGACATCTCCCAAACCTCCACCAAAATCAAATTAAACTCACCCACACCTGCACAAGACCAGGAGAAGGAGTCCCCCAGTGGAAGCCCCCTCACCAGGCCGGCCATTCTCTCTATCAGCCAAGCTTTGAAATCAGGCTTGGTGGAAGTTGCACCTAGACAATTTGACAGAGCCAGAGGCTTCATCCCTAGGCTCTTCCAGCTCCAACGAACGTACCGAGCATAATCAGTTGAGGCCTTACCTCCTGAACCAAGTTATGGAGACTTCTCTTTAACCTGAGCTTCCAGCGATTCTCCATTTCATTTGAATTAATTTCATAGCATGTAAACTGAATGGCTGTGTTCGTCTCTTCAAAACGAATCTATAGAGTATAAGAACATGAAAAAACATTGAGAAATGAGGGAGATATTAGGGTTTGAGTGTGGACGGTCACGGGTGCACACCAGTCGGAGACGACGACCAGCTGTCGTTGGATCGAGCGTGTATAGACTGAACGGCTCAGATTACGTCGGACCAGGGAATGGTAAGTGAACCACGAGCCGCATGGCACTGAGCCAGATGGCGGCGACGAATGGGTACCCGCCGCGTGGCGCTTCGGAGACGCTAAGGTTGTCGTGGTGCTGAGTCAGATAAGTAGGAAAATATGGAATTTATGATTTAATTAAATGCCTGAAACTTAGAAAATCCATATCTTTGTGTAGAAAAATCACAAAAATAAAATAAAAATACCCTCTTTCTCAGTGAACAGAGGAGAATAATGTGGAAAAAGAATTGAGTTAATTTGATGAGTATTTTATTTTTAATTAATTATTTACTCAATTCAGTATTTTAATTCTCTATTTGCATAGACAATTCACCATGGCATGAGACTATATGGCTTTTGAGCCTCTGATCTCGGGAACATTCCCTGAATGTATCAAGGTCAGAGGATATCTCTATGGCAAGTTATGTATTTTTCAAGTTTATGTCACTGTTTTTGGTATTTTAATTCCATTAATTAGCATATTGCTTAGAAAATTCTAGGAAAATTTGGGGAGGTTTGTTAGGACTAGAGGACCCTAGGAAAATATAGTTTGAGTTAATTCATTAAGAATAACCCTAATTGGCCTAAATACTTAAAACTGAATTTTAATTAATTTGTGTTAACCACGCATCAAAAGAGTTGAAAACAATTCTACCCTGATCTTTAGGATCAGAGGGATCTCACATAAAAATTTGGAATCAATTGGAAATATTTAACTCCACTAATTGTATTAATTATGTCATATGAGTAAAATTAAACTTTAAAAATTCATAACTCCAAAAATACATTTTAAAAATTCACCAAATTGGTTTTGTGGGCTTCCTGATATTAGAGGAGTCTAAGAAAATTACAATTGTAATTTTTCAAAAATCTTTATTTTCCTGCTTACTTTAATATTTTAAATAATTAAAAAATAATAAAAATCATAAAAATAATAAAAATCACAAAAATGTCATATTTTGACTCCTTATCACATAGGAACAAACCAAATATTTTTCCCGAGCCTCAAAGTAAAGCTATTGAATTTTTAAACCTTAAGACAATTTTTAATATTAAAAATGGATTTTCCAACCTTTTCACCAAATTAATTCTAATAAATCAAAGAAAAATTAGAAAAATATACAATTTGCTTCTCTGAACTCCTTGAGGTCAGAGGGACTTAAGAAAAATATAAAATTCATTTTTTAACTTTAATTTTATTTTATAATTAATTAATACTCTAAAACTCAAAATAATTATAATAAATAAAATATAATTCAAAAAATCACCAAAATCGGCCCAAGTGTTCCTCTGCTTAGTAGAAACATCCCATAATTTTTCTAAGGACAACAACCTTACCTTGGTCAAATTGTTAAATTTCCATTAAAAATCCCTACTTTTCATTAAAATAATTATATATATTAAATTAAATTCAGAGAAATCACATCTGCTCCTCTAATGTCTTAATTGACATGTGAGTAAAGTGACATAAAAAATTTCAAGCTCATTTGAGCTCAATTTGATAAGTTATGAAATAATTAAGCTTAAAAAGGCATATTAATAATTAAGAATTTTAACCCCTAATTAAAACTTTAGGTTTAATCAAAATGGGGGGTAAAATATTTGATCCTAATTCTTTCATAGATGATTGAAACCTTGAAAAATAAAAGGGTAGGAACTCATTGATCACTTTTAATTAACCAAAAAAATGAAACCTTAATTAATTAAATAATTTGAATTTCGGAATAATAGATTAAAAATTTGGATTATTAAGATTAGGGTTTGATTTAAGAAGATATCAATTCTTTAATTTAAAATTTCTAAATGAATCACTTTAATTATATTTAACTCTTAATTAAACTTAAGATGATAATTGAAATTAATAAATTAATAATAAAGAAATGGTAACCCTTAATTAAATTAAAACTTAAAACATTAAATAACTTGATAATTAAATTGAAATAAATTTAAAACATTAAAAAAAAATTAATTTCAAAAATCACCTGAAAGCAAATTTAAAACAAACTTGAAACGTCAAAATCAATTTCAAAAAATAATAATTCGTAATTAAAAAATCAAACCAATTAAAAGTTAATCTAGAATATTACAATTAAATTAAGATTAAATCATTAAAGTCTAAATTAAATAATTTAAACTCCTCTTTCAATTCAAAAAGTTTAAAAGACTTAAGAATAAAACAACTTGAACACTATTCTAAACTTAAATTTATTAAAATTTTATAACTAAATTAAATCACCTTAAAATATTAATTCTAATATTAAATTGTTGAAATTCTTAATAAATTGATTTGCCCCTAAAGACTTTTATCATTATAACTCTTAAATGGAGCGTCAAGTGAGGTGTCACTTCATTCATTGGATAATTAAATGTCCTAAGTTCACTAAGAAAAAGTTAAAACTTAACTAAAAATTTCTGGATGATTGATTCATCTTTACAATAAAAATTCATTTGGACTTAAAAAATTCTCAGAAGCATTGAAAAGATGTTTAAGATTCGTCATAAGCACTTTCTCAATATGATGAGATGTTTTAGAAGAACAATTGAACTTAATTGTTCTTTGATGAAGAAAATCATCCTTAACAAAATACAAGAACCTAGACGTCATAGGGATTGACTAGCAATAGGATTAGGATTTTGGTAGACAACCAGAATCTTTCCTTAGCTTTACCTAGGTACATCTTGCAAATATATAAATGCCTTAACATGTGTTTTAAGTGCAGCTTGGAAATGACGGGAAGACCCTCCAGGTACGCTTTTATTTTATTGCAAGTTACTTACATGTACTGCGTTTTACCTTTCTTGCATGTTAAACAAGATTGTTGCATGAAAACTGAAATCTATAGGATAGCCACAAAACTAAAACCCAAAACTAAATTAAAAGTCATAACCAGATAAAATTCACCGCCATAACATTTCAAAATATAAAACTACTCAAAATTTAATAACAAATAGAACAACAAAACTGCAATTATAACTAAATTAAAACGTCTCGTTGGATGATCAGGAATCTCTACGATGATGTAACCCACGTGTTGCTAACGAGATTTCCGACTGTCTAAATGAAAGTGTGGAACTCATTCAGTTGAGTTTAGCAAATTCATCTGGACTAAGTGAATCCGATGAAAATAACGGTGTCGGGATGACGGAACCGTGGGATCTTAATCAGTTCTATTTAACCAACTTTAAGATTTGTTTTAATTAAAACATTAACGACATTTGGACTTTAAGATTTCTCTAAACCAAAACACTTCTCTCATCTATTGATTATCATGTTCTAAAACTAAACCTCTGCGACAACAATAAGGAGCTTGGAGCATAGTGGGCAGCACGGTCATCGTCATCAGCAAAACTTGTGTCTACTTCAGCAAAACCTTTTCCTAGTTTTAAATTACTAAGCCATAGGATTTCGAGGTAGTTTTCTTATTACAACATAAACCCTCAACCTCTTTGTTAGGCATTTGCATAATAATGATATGTAAATTAAGCCCTAACTAGTTTTAGGATTCCGAGGTGTTCGTTTGGTACGATATAAACCCTCACATCTTCCAGGATATTTGTATGATCATGTCACACAAATATAAGTCATAATTAATTAAAATTGGCAGGATTGAAACATTAAATAAACTCCCAAATTGAAGCCAAACAATAGGATAGTTTGGGAAGTTGCCAAGATTCTTCTTGGATCCCCAGCTTCTCCTATTTCTCTTCCTTTGGACTCCTAAAATAACTGTTCCAAACTTGATCCATTCCCAATTGAAATTTCCAAAATCCATTTGTTTGAAACCTTAAACTTTAAAATTCTTGAGAACAAAACCACCGATCATTATCGAGAGTTTTCTTAAGTGATTCCCATTATTTAAGATGTAATTAATTATAGTGGCTTGCCCTTATAGGGAACTTTAAGAACCCAGGTAATATAAACCCTGCTTAATTCATTTATATTAAGCGGGGGAATCTGTCTGCTTATAAAATTGGTTCGCAGACCAAATGGATGTCACAAATCTTCTAGTTTATTTAATCGAGCCCCATCATCAAGCAGTGTGTCTATTCTTCGGGATAGATACATGGTTTGTGGTGTGGTGCTCGTTTATATGAACTATTTGGGATGTGAGATCGGTTTGATTTTATATCTTACGATTTTCAAACTTAAAATTACTTTCAAAATCAAATGCTACATTCCAAATTATATATATCTAAATTAAATTTAAAACCTAAAATTCACCGACAACTTCTGTAGGCGACCCCTTTTCAAAATACAACGCACAAACCTAAAAATAAGCCGTACAAGGCACGTTCACAATCATAAAAAAATCATTAATCTTTGAAGGACTGAATGGTACAAACCTTCCTCACACATAGATGAATCCTTGGTTGATTCCATGAAGATTTGTATAAAACTCTTTCACAACCGGAATGACTACAGTGGCAGTAGTGTAGCATAACACTTCCCAACGTCTCTGCATTATAATTTCTTCTACTTGAGTATTTGGAGTATCCGTACCTCGATTTGCAAAGCCTCCTTCCCTGGTAATCCTCCTCTTCATCATCACTTTGTTGAATAAACGCTGCGCCTTGAGACTGATGAAGTTTCTTCAGTTGAAAACTCTGAATCTCAGGATTTCTATGGAGTTGGATCCATTGGAAGCAAATTGAGAATCAAATTTTTTATTTTTTTGAAGTTTGGGGAGTTAAAAACACGTTTTTGGAAATTAATAGAACGAATTCCTGCCCAAAACCTCCAAAATTACATTTTTAAAATCGAGGAATCATCAATTGGTTCTCAGCGGTGACGAGGCCTGATTGGGCGGCGGCAGTTCTCTATTGAAATAAATTGAGCAACTTTTCTGGACTTGGGTGCCAGGGGCGCCCATTCTGGCGTCGGAGGTGCCAGTGTTAAAAAATTCACCAAACTTCATTTTGGTCCTAAATATTCCAATTCTTTAATATGATCCAATAATTATCATCTTTTATAATATTTATGAATGAGTAGTTACTAACTACAAGTATAACTATAAAAAATAAGCACACAAAAATATAAATAAACATAACGAAGATACATATGGGTTGCCTCCCACAAAGCGCTTGGTTTAACGCCGTTAGCTCGACAATCATTCAGTTATTCAGGATGACTTAACATTAAAACCTCTTTAAAATCAGGTCGATACCCTTCATAATATAGTTTTAATCTATGCCCATTAACTTTAAATATCTTTCCAGTTTTAGGATCCTCAATATCAATAGCTCCAAAAGAAGAAACTTTTATAACAGTAAGAGGTCCTAACCACTTAGACTTTAGTTTTCCAGGAAATAGTTTCAATCGTATATTGTATAGCAAAACTTTCTATCCAGGATCAAATTCTTTCTTAATTTTTTCATGTTCAAGTCTTAATTTCATCTTCTCCTTATAAATCTTGTCATTATGATAAGATTTATTTCTGATTTCTTCCAACTCATTCAATTGCACATATCTCTTTTCACCTTCATTCTTAAAATTAAAATTTGGTTCTTTTATCGCCCAAAATGCTTTATGTTTCAATTCTACAAGTAATTGTGGGTCTTTCCAAACTCTAGTCTATAAGGAGACATTCCAATAGGGGTGTTATAAGCAGTCCTATATGCCATAAAGCAGTAGCTAATCTCATAGACCAGTCTAATTTGTGAGGATCCACAGTTTTCTCCAAAATTCTTTTAATTTCACGATTAGACACTTCTGCTAATCCACTCATTTAGGGATGATAAGCAGTAGAGATTATATGAATAATATTATATTTTTTAACCAATCTCTGAATCAAATTATTCCTAAAATGAGATCCACCATCAGTTATGATCGCTCTCGGCATTCTATATCTTGTAAAAATATTTTCATTAAAAATTATGAAACACTACAAGAATCACATCTAGGTAAAGCAATGGCTTCGATCCATTTTGAGACATAATAGACAATGACCAATATATATAATTTCTAAATGAAGGAGTAAATATTCCCATAAAATCCAATCCCCATACATCAAAGATCTGAACTTTTAATGTAAAATTTAGAGGTATTTCATTTCTTCTAGAAATATTACTGCTCTCTGATAACATGATTTTATCTATCTGTATACATCCTAAAATGAGATCCACCATCAGTTATGATCGCTCTCGGCATCTAGGTAAAGAATCGATCCAATTTGAGACATAATCAACAATGACCAATATATATAAATTTCTAAATGAAGGAGTAAATGTTCTCATAAAATCCAATCCCCATACATCAAAGATCTCAATTTTTAATGTAAAATTTAGAGGCATTTCATTTCTACTAGAAATATTACCTACTCTCTGACAATGATAACATGATTTTATATATATGTATACATCACTAAATAGAGTAGGCTAATAAAATCAAGATTATAAAATCTTTTAAGTAGGTTTATTAGTACCAAGATGTCCTCTAAATTCTGAATCATGACAACTCCAAATAATTGGTACAATTTCTTCATATGGCCCGCATCTTCTAATAATAAGATCCTTACATTATTTATATAAGTAGGGTTCATCCCAAAAGTAAAACTTAACATCATATCTAAATTTATTTTATTATTTTCTTGTTAAATCAGGTGGTAAAATATCACATACTAAATAATTCACAATATCAGCATACCAAGAAAATTTTCTTTCCATCTGGGAAAGTTTATATAATTTACTTCTCAAATTTAGATAGTTTATAATACTTCAGTCTAGAAAGATGGTCAACAATTTGATTATCATTCTCTTTCTTATCAACTATCACAAAGTCAAATTCTTGCATTAGAAGTATCCTTCTAGTTAAACTGGGTTTGACATCCTTCTTTTGCATTAAATATTTGATAGCTGAATGATCTGTATGTACTACAGATTTAGTTCCAATCAGATAAGGTCTAAAATTTTCAAAACAATACATAATAGCTAATAACTCTCTTTCTATTGTTGTAAACTTAATCTGAACTTCATTAAGAGTTTTACTATCATAGTAAATAACCTTGAATATTTTATCATACCTTTGCCCCAAAACACATCCAATCGCAAAATCACTGGCATCACACATAAGTTCAAATGGTTTCTCTAATTAGGTGAAACAATTAGAGGGGTTGTGATTATTTTTTATTTTAAATGTTTAAAGGCATTCTTCATTAAAATCAAACTTCTTATCTTTCTCTATAAGTGCATAGAGATTTAGTAATTTTTTAAAAATCTTTAATATAACACCAGTAAAATTCGGCATGTCCTAAGAAACTTCTTACCCCTCTTACAATGTAAGAGGTGGTAAATTCTCAAAAATCTGAATTTTTGAAGGGTCAACCTCCATTCCAAGTTCAAAAATTTTATGCCCAAGTACAATTCCTCCTACAACCATAAATTAACATTTTTCCAAATTCAGAACTAAATTTTTTTTCTCACAAAGCTCCAAAACATTTTCTAAGTTTTTCAAACATATGTCAAATGAAGTTCTAAATACAAAAAAATCATCCATAAATACTTATATTCCATTATTTATCAAATTACTAAAATAAACATCATACATCTTTGAAATGTTGCAGGTGCACTACATAATCCAAAGGACATTCTTCTAGAAGCAAAAGTTCCGTAAGGGCTAGTAAATGTAGTCTTTTTTTGATCCTCAGAAGCAATAGGTATTTGATGAAAGCCAGTATATCCATCCAAATAACATTAGTACTTATATTCGGCAAGTCTATCCAACATTTGATCTAGAAAAGGAAGAGGAGAATGATCATTTCTAGTGGAGGCATTTAATTTTCTAAAATTGATACAAATTCACCATCAATTAACTTGTCTTGTTGGTATAATCTCATTTCATTCATTCACATCAATAGTCACTCCTCCTTTATTAGGGACACGATGAATTGGACTTACCCAAACACTGTCTGAAATTTGATAAATAATTCCAGCAACAAGCCATTCAAAATTTCCTTCTTTACTACTTCTTTCACCAAAGTGTTCAACCTCCTTTGCGGATCAGCTCTAGGTTTATGTTGTTCATCCAACAAAATTTTGTGCATATAGATTGAAGGACTGATTCCTTTAATATCAGCTAAAGTCCAACCAAAAGCCTTTTTGAATCTTTTTAAAGTATCCAATAATTTTTTTTCCTTGATATTCGTTCAGATTTGAATATACAATAACTGGTAAGGTAGATGATTCTCCTAAAAACATATATTTCAAATGATTAGGAAGAATTTTGGTTTCAAGTTCAGAAGGTTTTATAATATATGGAATTAAACTTTTATCATCACTTTTCATAGTATCCGACATTTCAAATCTTTCCTGAACATAATCTAAATCTTCATTCTTTATATCATCAAAATCATTTTCAATTTTATTATCATCCACACATTTCAAATTTTTACATTTTATTTTCTCTTCCAACATTTTTTTAAAATAATCATCTCTCAAATAATCACAGATTTCCATTCGAAAGCATTCATCATCTTTTTCTTTTTAGGGATATTTCATATATTTCAGAATATTAAATGTTACCTCTTGATCATTAACTCTCATAGTTAATTCTCCTTTTTGAACATCAATCATAGCCCTTCCAGTAGCGAGGAATGATCTTCCCAAAATAATTGGAGTTTCTTTATCCTCCTCCATATCTAATACAATAAAGTCCACAGGAAAGATAAATTTATCCACCTTTGCTAATACATCTTCTACCACTCCTTTAAGATAAGTAATGGAATGATCATCCAACTGAAGAGTCACAGATGTAGGTAAAATTTCTCATATTCCCAATCTTTTGAAAGTTGATAAAGGCATAAGGTTAATACTGGCTCCTAGATCACATAAAGCTCTTCTAAATAATTTTTCACCTATAGCACACAGAATAGTGAATTACAAGGGTCTTTAAGTTCTTCAGGAAGCTTTTTCTGAATAATTGCACTACACTTACTGCTAAGTGCAACAGTCTTGTAATCTATGAACTTTCATTTCCTTTTAGGAATATTTTGCATAATCAGGCATCTGTTCTAATGCTTCAACAAAGGAAATATTTACCTTTAATCTCTTAAGGATTTCTAAAAATTTCTTAAATCAGTTATCCATATTTTGTTTTTTCAATCTTTGAGGAAATGGTGGTGGTGGTTTTTATACAGTAATTTTCATTGGTACAAGCGGATCTTCTAAGCCTGGATATATTTTATTAGTTCTTTTTTCAGTTTCCACCTTCTCTTTTTCAGCTTCAACTTCTTTTTGTACCCTTATTTCTAACTCTTTTCCACTCCTTAATTTAATAGCCCTAATTTGCTATTTGTTTTGATCTTTTAGATTGATTTCAACTCTACTGGGAAGAGTTCCTGAAAGTCTATTATTAAGCACAGTGAAAATATGTCCTAATTGATTTTCCATATTCTTAATCGCAACGCCCTGAGTTTGTAATTGATTACCAATATTTAAAATTAATTCTTCAATAGACAACTTCTCTTTCGTAAATTATGAGTTACTAATAAATCCTGGAGGGTAAGAAGGTTTAAAGTTTTTATTTCCTTGTTCAAATTTCCTACTTGATTCATAAAATAGTTACCCCATTGCGGGTTAACAACATTGTTATTATTCAAATTAAAATTTGGGTGATTATTCCAACTAGGATTATAATAATAATTCGAATAAGGTCTCATAGGGCATTTGAGATTATATCATCTGTCCTAATGAATTTTTCTCTAACACTGGGGGTGTTTAAGAATATTTCATTCGATATTAATCAATTTTCTTTAAATGTGCAGCAAAATTTGAGAGACTATCATAGCTATAGCATTAGAATCATGAATACTAGCTACTCTTTTAGGATTTACCAGTTCAAAGGGCCATTGAAAATTATTAGTAGTCATTTCTTCTATTAGCGAATATGGTTCATCAAAAAGTTTTGACATTAATGATCCACCAGCAACAAAATCTATAATTGATCTCAGAGACCTCACTAATTCTTTGTAAAATGTTTGAATTATTAACTAATCGGGTAAAGCATGATGTGTGCACTTCCTATGAAGGTCTTTAAATTATTCCCAAGATTCATTTATTGATTCCCCTTCAAATTGACCAAAATATGTAATATCATTTCTTAGCTTAGCAGTTTTTGATGGAGGGAAATATTTTGATAGAAATTTTTATGAAAGTTTTCCCTAAGTTCTAATAGATCCAAGTGCTAACGAATTTAACCATGCCTTAGCTTTATCCCTTAATGAAAAGAAAAAAAGTCTAAACTTGACGGCATCTTTCTACACAACTTCATATTTAAAAGTAGTACACAATTCTAGAAAACTAGTGAAATGTAAATTAGGAACTTTATAACGAGTTCCTTCAAATTAATTGTTTTGTATCATTTGGATAATAGCAGGTTTAAGCTCAAATGAATTAGCAATAACATTAGGACTTTGAATATTTAAGTGAATTTCATCTGCTGTTAGTTTAGCATAATCTTTTAAAGGTCTTGGTATATTTTGATTGTTCATCATTTTGTGAGGATTTTCACTTTTTTTTTGTTTTCAAATTTTTCTAACAATACGCTCTAACTCTGAATCGTAAGGCACTAAACCTATAGAGCCACTACTACTCATATAAAATTACACAAATCACACTAAAAATTAAGAAAACACATACACAATTGCAAATTATAAAGTAAAGGTTCCCAAATACTACAATTTCGATAATTACCATTTTTTACCATCCCCGACAACGGCGACAAAAACTTGACACGGGTTGGTCCTACTGCCAAATATGATACCTCTAAAGTAATATTCAAAAGATAGTTTCATTTTAGTTTCAATATAAGAATAATTATAATAATCAGGCAGTCACCCCGTATACGTAAGTATATGTATCGCTCAAGAAATACAGGGTTCCAGTGGAGTCCTGGTTATCGATCCCACGAGAAAGGTTGTAACTTATTAAATTATAGCAAATACTTGAAATCCAAGACTAAATTCACAATGCAAATCAAGTACCATATAAGTTTTTAGTGCAAATATGATTAAACTAAGTTAACTACAATTACCTTCTAACTTCTAAGCAAGCCTAATTAACACACACTAAGTTTTTATATTGAAAGGTTCAAATATGGAAAAGTATATTTCCTCTTGCAATGTGTATATGATGAGTGATTAATATAGATTGATAGTAATTTTGTATTGTGTCAAATAGGAGCATTAACATTTTTTACCCTCATTAGAGTACCCCCTCTTCTAATTATGAAAAGAACATTGGCAAATCCTAGGCTTTGTAACAAAATCTAAGGTTAGGTTGAGAGGATACTAGCTTTCACATCAGAGTTCCCACATCTCTTCACCTGAAGGCTAACCCTATCTTTAGTCACCAAAATTTAGGACCAAATCCTGTCACTTCTAAACCACTAATTCGACGCCCATGAAATCACATTTCCCTATTTATTTGCACTTAATTCCCATAAACTACGCACTTCATTCATATACATTGAATGGATTCTCCACTATTGTTGTAGAACACTTAGTCCTTTTAGATTGTATGTTTCACAATAAATTTTACAAATTCAATTGGCCAAATTGAAAAGTAAATGAAGTTCAAAGTGGAAAACCATCACAATTTCTTAACATATTTATGGCACATCAAATCTACATCAAAACTTCACCACATCACAATTGCAAGAAGAAAGACAAAAAAATCTACTCAGAATTCATGAGGAAGACACAACACAATATGGATTTTATATATAAAAGCATGGTCATGCAAACTACAAAAGTAAATACAACATATCTCAATTTCTTCCCCAAGAAATCCCTTGAAGTTCCTTTGAATCATTTTCTCTGTTCTCTTCAACACTCAATTCTCTCTTTAGAATAATAAGAATGAAGTAAACTCTCACTTTCCTCCTTCTCCTACACTCATTAGAGAAGAATCCCTCACAAATAACACTTAACTCACACTTTCTACAAACCTTAACACACTCTCTTCACTCCTCTTCACTTCTCTCACACTCTCCGCTCACACTCCCCTCTCAAAAGTGGCGTCCATACCTGTCTAAAATTGTCTAGAAATGAATTCCCGAAGAGTTTCCTCAAGAACTCCTTCAAAAAGTGCCCAAATACATTGAATTTTGAGTTCCACCGACTTTGGGAGCCTGCAAGGCTAGATAGGGCGTCGGCGGCGCTGATTTGCCTTTTAATTACAATGCTCTCTGGAATTGGGTGCCGATGGTGCCAAAATGCTTTTTTCTCCATTTTGCCTCTTTTTGCTCCAAACTCGTTCCTTTTCGCTTTATTTTTCTCCAATCACCTAAAATCATCATACCTGCAACAAAACATGAAAAACACATTCCTTTAAAGTGAAATATCACCAAAAATGAGTACAAATTGTATAGCAAAAACCTAACATATTTTTGGTGTATTAAAATCCCCCAAAGTTAACTATTACTTGTCCTCAAGTAATCCTTTTACTACATAAAAATATAACATAGTGAACATTTCACTTGTAGAATACTATGATTTTTTATTCATATGAATATAATTGTAAGATTCTTAGAAAGAAATTCAGTAACTCAGGTTAAAACTATAAGTATAAGAACATTCAATAGTCAAGTCTAGGAGTTCTAGTTTTCTATTTATTTTAAGATGAACCATAATTTTTCACACTAAGAGTACCTTAAAAGACTTATATGAAAGAGAAATTCATGCAAACTCTATTAGAACATAGATTAATACTTTAAATATGAATTCAAAAATGTAGCCAAGTTCTCTTTTTAGGTTGATTCAAGTGAAGCCAATTTTTTATTAGGCATCTCCCCAAGCTTCTCCTCACATCTATATTCTTCTCTTTTTTCTACTTTTTTTTCTTGTGAGGATTACTATATCTGAATAGCCTTTAATATTTTTGAACTTCACTCTCCTCTTTCTAAAGTTGAAACATGAAACATCACTTTTTTTTATAAATATATATTAGCTTTATAATTCATCATAAATTCACAATCCTTTCTTCACACATAGTTTTTTAAGTCCCTCAACATTTCAAAAATACAGTTTTCTTTAATTTAAATAGTCAACTATAGTCCAAATCTCGTATACTAAAAATCTTAACCCTATAAAATTAACCTTCATTACTAATCACTTTCATTCAAATCCACCATAATATTTGGATGAAATAAAAAATTTATTTCTCTCAAGTTAGGTTCAAAAACTAAAAGTCATGCTAATATTTTTTGAAATCATATTAATTGAGAACAAATAAAATTTAATGTTTTTACCCTCCCTCAAACTTAAGCTTTTCATCACATCTAAATTTTTAGAAGTATGGAGTAAAATAAAACAAAACTTTTTGTGTTGGGATTTTGAAATCTTCTGAAGCTATGCTCGTATTAATCAATAAATTAAGCTAGCAAGCATGAAGCAATTAGAAGTAGTGATATATATAACATTAAAAATTTGCTAGGGTGACGTAATATTAAACACTTAAATTTCAAACATCCAACATAACGTCAAAATTTCAATCCAAACTACTAAAGAACTTACACAGAGTTCATTACCTTTTCTTTTGTTTTTCTTTTAAAATGATTATATCAACAAACTACATAAATCACAGAGCACCAAATAACAACACAAAGTACTACAACACATAAATAAAACAGAAAATCATAAAAAACACATTACTCTATCAATCATCATCGCCAGCTTCTTAAGCCTCTTCTGCAAGATCAGGTCTATATGGAACATAGCTGGGGTAGGTAAGAACTAAAATAGTCTAGAAACAAATTCCCCAAGAGTTTCCTCATGCACTCCTTTAAAAAGCATCCAAATAAATTGAAATTTGAGTTCCACTGAATTTGGGCACCGGCGACGCTGGATAGGGCACTGACAGTGCTGGATAGGGCGCCGGCGGCATTGCGCCACCTTTTAATTACAATGCTCTTAGGAATTGGGCGTCAGCGACGCTAAAAAGTTTTTTTCTCCATCTTGCATCTTTTTTCTCCAAATTCATTCCTTCTCGCTTTCTTTTGCTCCAATCACATAAAATCATTATACCTGCTGAAAAACATCAAAAATACCTTCCTTTAAAGTGCAATATCACAAAAAATGAGTACAGATTGTATAGCAATAATCTAACATATTTTTGGTGTATCAATAGGAAAAGTGCAAATATAAAATATTATTATGGAATCCAAAGGGAGAAAGCTAGAGAATGTTATGAATCCTGAGGAGAACCTTGGTGATTTTCCAAACTATCCTATGATTTGGCTTTAATTTATGAGAGATATTATTTAATGTTTTATCCTACCAATTTTATTATTTAGGGCTAACTTTTGCATGATTCAAATCATGTAGATAGCTTAGAAGATATGTGGATTTATGTTGTATCGAATAACAATCTAGGAGTCCTAAAACGAGTTATGGCTTATATTGCACGGTGTGAAAAAACATAAAAGATAAAGTAAAGGTTTATGTCGTGCTTGACAGACTACCTCGAAGTCATATGGATTTTTGTTTATTTCTAAGAAGGTTTGATGTTGTGAATCTATTTACTCTTCTGAACATGTTCTTCTGCATGCCTCATCGTGCTGCTCACAGTGTTTGCTCTAAGTTCCTCATTGTTGTAGGTTTAAGTTTTGATGTGTCAAATTGGTGAGGTCCAAAAAAAATCAAGTTTAGAGTTCTAGTTTTGGTGTAGTTATCAAATTTGATGTTACAGCCATGATTATTTAAATGTCATATTAAGGGGGAATTTAAGTTGATTATAGCGACACTTGTTAGGACCACACAATTCCCTTATTTTGGCACCACTATTTTCTTTGGATTCACATAGTATAGATGAATTTACCAAACTCAACTAAATGAATTTAATAGGATCATCCTAACTCGTTAGCAGCCGTAAGTTGCCTCGTCCGAGGAATTCCTGATCATCCAAAGATATGTATTAATTTAGTTACAATTGTCTTTGTTTTGTTTTTTGTGATTATTTTTTATTTGTCTTATCTTGTTGTTGTTGTCAATTTTATTTTAATTCATTTTTGGTTTAACATGCAAGGTGAGATAATTTACAAAAAATGAAAACTACTAGGAAGTAAAGTATAGTAAGGAAAAGTACTATAAATAAACCAGAAAAGTGTAAAAAATTTCTTCTTTCACTCTAACTGAAATGTTAGTAATTACAATGTGTATATATAATCTTTCAGGGAATTAAAATATATTGCATGGAAAAAAAGCAAGCAAGATTGGTTGAAGGTGTGCCTACCGAGCCCTAAAGAATAACATGGTGGGTTCCCATTCATTTTTGTAATGGATGATTTTCTTGAGCAAGTCATAATAGGTTCAATTGTTCTCTAAGATATCCAGAAGACCATAAAAGTGATCGGGGTACGACCCTAAACAAAATTTCAAAATTCTTTTAGACGGCCTCAAGTTCTTCTAAACTTATTATGTTGTTAAATCATTCATCCATATTTAAAGAAAAGTTTAGTGAGTGTGATTTAACCATATGCTCAGTAAAATTTAATGTTTTATAATTATTTTTTGAGCAGGGTAACTTTCACTTGATATTTCATTTTATAAATTATGTGGGTGAAGGCCTTTTAAGTATAAAATGATCTGTTAAGAAAATGAGCCAATTAATCTAAGGTCGGGCTCGTACGGTTTTCAAAATATTCTTAATCAATTAAGTTTTCTTTTCTAAACCACCTTAACAAAAAATTTGGATTAAATCTTGTTCACTACCAAACCCTTAAGGATTTTCGGTAAATTGGTAATTATAAGAATGTTTAAATTAAATATCATTTAATCTTTATCCATGATTATATTATCATCAAACCATTAGCTAGGGGTTTCAAATTAGTGAACTATTATCTTCCAAATTCAAACCCCTCACCTTAGAATCATTTAATTCAATTAACTCCCAAATTACCACAATTAAAGTTAAATTACCAATTATACCCTTACTATGAAGAGGTGAGATTAGTTTCTGTCTTTCAACCCCTTATGTATCAATCATCTAACAAAATTAATTACAATCATTTATTACCCCTTTTCCAATTTATTAAGCCTAAATATTAATTTAAAGGTTAAATTCCATAATTACCATTTTTTCCCTTTAAGGCTTATCACTTCATAATTCATTAAATTCAACCGAAATGACTTTGAAATTTTCATGTTACCCCACTCATTGGTCAATTAAAATATTAGAGAAGAAAATATGATTTTTATAATTTTATTTTATTTTTATAATTATTTTAATGTAAAAAAGGTGTTTTCAATGTTAATTCATTAACATAGCCAAAACAAATCATTTGTCCTTGCAAAAATTATTGGAGATTCACTTAGGTTAGAGGACCATCTAGAGAAATTTTCATCATTTATTTTATTTTATTCTAATTATTATATTTATTTTTTTAATTTTGAGTATTAATTAAATATATAATATTATTTAAGTGGAAAATTCAGTTTTATATTTTTTATAAATCTCCCCAAGTTAAATGAACACGGAGAAGCAAATTTCATGTTTTTTGTGATTTTTATTTTGGTTATTATAATTATTTTAGAGTAAAATTAAGGAAAATTTAATTTCAGCCTTTTAAAGAATTTATAACTTTATTTAGAAAGTTAAGAAAAATATTTTAATCATTCTCAAGTGACCAGGGGATCATATGTGACATTTTGGTACATTTTTATACTTTTGTGATTTTTATGATTCTTAATTATTTTTTAAATATTTAAAATTCAAAATATAGCTCAAAAAGAAAATGTTTATTTTAAATTCAAATTTATTTTTCATAAGTCCCTCTGGTCACTAGAAACTCCAAAGCTATTTTTATAATTTTGTTAATTATATTTTAATTATTATATTTATTTTAGTGACAAAAAAACTATTTTAGTTAGACAGTCCATTTTAGTGATTAAATCAATTCCATTTGACTTCAAATTTTTATGAGGGTGGGTTAACATGATTATTATTTACGATAATGATATTTTTTATTTTTCTATTTTTATTATAATTATTTAAATTTTTAAGTGTTTTAATGAGTTATTTACAATTAGTGTTACTCTTAATTAGCTAAACCCATTTTATGTTTTTCCTAGGGTCGTCTGACAACAGTTAACCTACAAAAGAAGATTTGTATTCTTGTAATTTATATTTTAATTATTATGTTTTCAAAAGCCAACCAGATGGGTTCGACTTAAAAATTAGGGAACTCTAGTTAGAGATGCCCTCCAAATTTGGAAAAATCAGAAAACATCCCTATTAACATGAGGAATCAACCCCCAAAGTTTCAAGCCATGTTGATATAAATTCTTTTATTCGGAATCAAAATAGTCTGGATGGTATTTAATTAATTAAAAATAAAATATAATTCAAATAATTTTAATTTTTACTCCAGATTGTTCTCCTTTGTTCACTGAGCAACATAGTATTTTTCTTTTATTTTTATGAATTTTTCAACACTAAGTTATGTGTTTCTAAAGTTTCTAGAATTAAATGAATCGAGAAAATCCATATTTTCTTACTTGACCTAGTAAGTGCAAGCGCAAACTTGTTGACCTCGCATTTGGTCGAGGTTTAGTCTCACATTAGAATAGCTTAGGATCTACCCCCTAGGACTCTCCTAATGAATTTCTTAGAAGACTAATCTTGGAACCCTTCCCCTTAGAGATTAAATCTTCCTTGTTTCACTAGGAGTTTTCATATGCTTAAGGCCTACTTCCAGCATCTGGGAGGAAGAGACCAAGCATAAGGAAGCCCAAGGGAAGTCTCCTATAGATGCTTAAACCTTATAATTCACCCAGGGAGGTCTAGAGCTTAGACAATACACACACTTTACACTCACAACCCTAAACAAAGTATATACTACCCTGATCCCCTACTCTTTTGGAAACTCATGTGAGTGGTTTCCCCAAGCCCTTAGCCCCAAGCAAAAGGTTTGGTTTGTACCAACACATAGAGGACCAAGTGAGGGTTGTCCTTGGCCCATGACTCAATCTAAGCAATCCCATGTTACTCACCTTTAATCTACCTCAATTTTTCCAAAATTTCAATTTTGACCCCTTAGCCCCTAAATCTACCCAAAATACCCCTAAACTCAATTTTACCCAAAATTATGTAAATTATCTATTTTTCTCCAAAAATTATTTCAAAATGTTCCCTACTACTCATGTTCACCAATTTAACCAAAATTTCCAAAATAAACCCAAAATTTGCAAAATACCAAAATCCCTCTCCTAGCCCAAAAATCCAAAAATTCCAAAAATTCCCAAAAATTTCCAAAACCTCCTAAATATTTCCAATTTCATTTCTCTCAAGTACCACATGACCCAATTTGACTAATTTTGGCCCAATTTGACCAATTTGGCCCAATTTGACCAAAAGCCATTTTGACCAGTGACTCATTTTCACCCTAATTAAACCTAATGACAACCAATTTCCACTCAATTTGAATTCTAAACTTATCATGACACTCACCTAGGTCAAATTCAACATTAACTTACCAATTTGAGCTCAAGTCTCACCCATATCAACCCAAACCCAAAATCTCTAATTTTGCCCCAAATTGGATACATGACAAAATCACACCAAATTGAATGTCCAAATCCCAAAATTTCCACCCAATTAATGTTGGGAACATTTTACCACATTCGCCTAGACCTTTTTGAAAAATCAATTGGGCCTAAACCACACTCTAGCTCAATCTAGACTCAAGCTAGCCCAACTTGTCCGAAATTGTCCAAAATCCTAAATCAAGCCAAATTAAAGCCCAACGCAATTCAAAACCACTCCAATCCCTTCCCAAATCCTTTTTAACAATCATCTTCAAAAATTGCTCAATAAATTGGTCTCAACCCAAGCGAGCCCAACCTTGAATCCAAATGACCAAAATTGACCATATGACCCAATATCACCTAAATTGAACCAAATGGACCAAATTAACTCCATGGTAGTCAACCTTAGGACCCCAAAGGCCCAGCCAAGACCAACCAAACCCAATCTAAAAGAGCTATGGACCAATGGCCTTCACCAAGGTCAACTTTCCCTCACCTTTTGGTTAAACCCATTGATTCAAGCACCTTCATTAAACCAGCTGGTTGATTTCACTGAACCCCCATCTTACCTCCCATCAGCCTGCCGGCCACCATCCCTGTCCTTGCCGGCTGACTTAGCTGCTAGAAAGGCTGAGCCCGAGTGCCCCCATACCCCTTTAAACTAAAAATTGGGTTAAGCCTAGTTGTCCAACTCCAATTGGCCATTAGTACTGCTCAAACCTCTCCATAAGCAACTTAAAGAACCAACATTGGTACCCTATGCTCCACCATGCAACCATGGCTATAAGACCAAGTCTTCACGGCCAAAGAAATGGTACTGAAAAATTTCCTAAGGAGACTCTGCCAAATTGCTCCCAGAGCTTCCCTGAGACCTCCTAAGTGCAAGCCCACCATCCTTAGCCAATCATCCCCACTGTCTAGAGCTAATTTCCCCACTGAAATTTCAGCTGAAACTAGGACAATTGCAATTACATCTCCCCACTTCCTAAAACTCCAAACCAACTTGCTCTACACAATCACCAGAGTGAAAGAAGAAGTTCCCCCCATAAAAGCCCCATCATAGAGAGCCTCTACACAAGACTTTGACAAACACCTGAAATGAGCCTTGGTCGAATTCAGGTCCAGACATTTCACCAGAGTAAAAGACTTCATCCGGAGGTTCATTGGGACCAATTGAAGATGCTACAACCATCTAATTGAGCCCTCCGCTCTTCGACAAAGGTATTGGACTTCACCTTCATCTCAAACCATTTTTGATGCTCCATGCATGTTGGGTTGATTTCAGGCTAGGTTAGCCGTATAGATATGTTCATCTAGGTCAGATGAGTCTATAGAAACAAACCCCATGTGATTTAATTAAGTCTAGCTCAAGTTCTTAAGCCTAGAAGGTGGACTGTTTGTGGGCTAGGTCAGTTGGGGACGATGACTAGGAGCCATCGGATCGCGCGTGTAATGAATGGATGGCCAGAATTGTGAAAAATGAACCTTTGATACATAAAGCATGGGGCTGACTTAGACGGCAGCGTCAAATGGGAGCGTACCGTGTATGTATTCGAAGCTGCCTAGGATCCAGTCAATGCCTCGCTTAAGTGAGAAAATATAGAATTTTTGAATTATTTGAATTAGAGGAACTTCAAAAATCCATGACTTTGTGTAGAAAAATCAAAAAAATAAAAGAAAAATCTCCTAGTGCTCAATGAATAAAGGAGAATAATGTGGAAATAGTTAAAATTTTATTTAATGCATGTTTGATTTTTAACAAATTAAATAACTTTTTGAATGTTTTGATTCTCCATGCACTTAGACATTTCACCATAGCTTGATATTTTAGTATGTTGTTGCCTCTGTCTTAGGGAATCTTTCCTGATTTTTCCAAAGTTAGAGGAGATCTTTAGACATAGATCTCTATTTTTTAAATAATCATGTCTATTTTGGTGTGAAAATAGTAATAATTAAAATAATGATCATAAAACTACAAAACAAATTTTTTAGGTTACTTATGGCCAGAGGACCCCAGGAAAAATATAAACTCTGTTCAACTCATTAAACATAACCCAAATGGTAATTAAGACCTAAGACTCAAAAAAAAAATAAATTGGATTAAATAAAAATGTAAATAACCCAAAAATAACTCTAAACTATAATTTAAGGATAGGGAAACTCACCATAATAATTTTAAGTCAAATGGAGTTAATTTAAATGCTTAAATGAAATTTTCAAATTAAATCACATTTTTGTCAATTATATGATTATAATAATTAAAATACACTTCAAAAAATTACCAAATTAATTTTGCGAGTTTTCTGTGATCATATGAGTCTCTAAAAAATAAAAATGTAATAAAAATAAAATTTTTATTTTACGGCATTATTTTAATATTTAAATAATTAAAAATTAATAAATTAATAAAATTAATAAAATTGTAGAAAATGTTCCAAATTGTCTGCTATTCATTTAGAAACAATTGGGGTAATTTCCTAACTGTATAAATAAAGATATTAAATTTTAAAGGGTTAAAATTATTTTTAAAGGATAAAAATGGAATTTCCTTAATTTCTCACTAAAACTAATTCTAAAAATTAAAATATAAATAAAAAAATATGAAATTTATTTCTTTGGGTTCCCTAACATTGGGGAGATTTAATAAGAATATAAAACTTAATTTTCTACTAATATAATATTTTATATTTAATTAATACTCTAAAAATTGAAATAATTATAATAATTAAATTAAAAATTCAAAATTTCATAAAAATTGATCCAAGTGATCCTCTATTCTCTGTGAACCTCTAATAATTTTTTTAAGGACAAAAACTTTGTTTTGATTAAGTTCTTAAATTTCCCTTTAAAACCTTTATTTTTGCATTAAAATAATTATATAAATTAAATTAAATTCAGAAAAATCACATTTTATCCTCTAATTTTTTAATTGACCCAAGGGTGTGGTGATATGAAAATCTCAAATTCATTTGAGTAAGCTTAATGAATTATGAAGTGATAAGGCCATTAGGGGAAAAGTGTAGTTTCAAGAATTTAGCCTTAATCAATATTTAGGCTTAATTAAAGTGGGAAATGAGCAATGGATGATCTTAAGTATTATGTTTGAATGATTAAAATATAAAGGGATGAATGGTAGAACCCAATCTCATGTTTGTCATATTAAAAGATAAAGTTTATTACTTGGAGGAAAATTAAATTAAATGATCCTTAATGTTAGGGGTTCATTTTGGAAGTTGATAATTCGCTAACTAAATACCCATACTTGATGTTTTATTGATAATTCATTAATTTGATAAGAATCATAATTATATAACTTAACTTTTCTCTGATCATAGAATGTACCCACTAAAATCTTAAAAGGGCTTGGTAATGAGAGTAGGCTTAATCAAGTTCGACTAACGAAGATTAGATAAGAAAACACAATTAATATAAAATCAATTTTGAAACACTACAAGATCATCAAAATTGATTAAATTCTTTCATAAATTAATTTTGCCTCTAAGGGCCCCATTTATCTAATTCCTGAGTGAAAAATCAAATGATGTTTTACCCCACCTATTGGGATAATTAAAACATTAGTGCACTAAGCATAAGGGTATGAAATAGATGAGTCATTTAATAATTATGATAAGTTCAAAATGAACTCAAGGAAGCTCCAAAGGATTGTGAAATATCTAAGTATTTCCTGGGCCTTCTCACAAATCTTCTGGACACCTTTGAGGACAATTGAACCTATCATATTTATTAAATGAAGAGTTCTCTTAAATAAATGAATAGGACCCACCAAGTTATGACATAGGGTTGGTAGGCCTGTATCGAACCTATCTATAGGCTTTAGTTTTCTGTAAATTATAAATGCTTATTGCAAAAGATACTAAAGTTTCGGGTGAAGGAACGAGAAGACTCACCAGGTACACTTTCACAAGTTTACAGTACATTCTTTTCAGTATTTCCTTTACTTCACTCTGCTTACTTATAAACTTGCATGTTAAACAACAATGTCACCCTGCATGACTTTTTGGATAGCCACAAAACCAAAACCAAAACTAAATTAAAACCAAACAAGATAAACTTCACCGTCACAACAATAAAAATATAAAACAACTCAAAATTTAATCACAAACAAAACAAAAATCACAATTGCAACTAAATTAAAATGTCTCTATCGGATGATCGAGAATACCTCAAAGGTTGCAACCTATAGTTGCTAATGGGATTTCCCATATTCTAAATGAAAATATAGAACTCATTAAGTTGAGTTTAGTAAATTCATCTGAACCAACTGAATCTGAAGAAAATAGTGGTTCTAGAAGGAGGTAACCATGGTATCCTAACCGATGTAGCTATAATCAACTTTAATATTCCACTGAATAAGACATTAAGACACCTCAATTTAATATTTTTAAAACATGATACTTCTCTTTTCTTCTTCAATTGACACTTCTTTAAACTAAATCTGCTAGATGGGGAGCTCGGAGCATGCATAGTAGGCAGCACAGCCATCTTCAACAGCAAAAATCCTCAGAAATTAAAACAAAGAACCATAGAACTTCGAGGTAGCTCTCCTAGTTAGCATAAACCCTCACCTTATCTCTTAGACCTTTGCATGACCATGTTATGCAATATAATCCCTAACTCATCTTAGGATTCTGAGATCGTCATCGGGTATGACATAAACATTCCTATCTTCCAGGCCACTCACAAGATCAGTATCAAGTGAATGTAAGCCCTAAATAATAAAATTGACAGGATGAAACACCAAATAACTATCTCAAACTAAGCCATAAGATAGTTTGGGAAAAACATTAAGATGTCTCTTGGATCTATGCCTTTCCCCTAATTTCTCTTTCCTTTGGATTCCTCCAAATATTGTTCCATAATTTAAGCCTCTCACCTATTGGATCTCCTATTACCACTCTTTCTTGAAGAACCTTACCCTTTAGAAGTCATGAGTATAATATTTCATGATTTATATCAAGAGTTTTCTTATGTGGCTTCGGTTATCTAAGATGTAATTAACTATAAGGGCTTGCCCTTATAGGAAAACCCTGGATTAAAATAAACTATATCTAATTCCTCCATATTATATAGAGGAAATTGACGGTTAACATAAATGATTCGTAGACCAAACGGATGTCATGAATTCTTTAGTTAATTTAATCGAGCCTCAACATCAAGCCATGTATTTATTCTTTGTGATAGATACATATCTTGTAGTAAAGCACTCAATTATTTAAATTATCATTTACATGAGATTGGTTTGATTTTATATTTTTCAAAATTAAAATATTATTTAAAAAAATAATATATATATATATATATTAAAATAAACCAAAACCATGTTTCTATCTCTTTAGAAAAAACTACCAACGAAACTTGACAGCTCCGAAAGACCATGCAGTGCCATTTGATTCATCACCGCCATCTGAGTCAGCCACCCCACTTCTGCGCTTTATGCTTATTTCATCCATCTGGCGCTATCACACCTGTCCATTTGATACATGCACAATCGAATGGCTCTTAATCATAGTCCCCAACTGACCTAACTCAAGAACCATCCACACTAAAACCCTAAGATCTCTACCTAGACTCAACCAAATCAATTTGGGTTTATTCCTATAGCTGCATCTAGTCAAGAAGAACCTATCTATAGGGTTACATGCCCATGAAATCAAGTATATTGCCATGAAAGCAAAAAATGAGTTCGTTTTGGTGGGGGAGTTCAATACCTTTTTTTGAGAGGTATGCCTTAAATCAGGTTCTTGCATATGCTTCAGACTCCACTAAACCACATGGATGTGTTGTTGGGCTCTGGTGAACTGTCCAAGTATGAAATCGCTCATGACCAATTTTGGGGCCCTAATCCTGAGCTTGGTTAAGGTAGTTGTAGGATGGGCTTTCAGGGGGGATCTTCTTAGTTTGGTCAAGGGATGGTGAGGAGAAACTCAATTTAATTTTTGCGCACTGTAGTGGAGTAGTGAAATGTGTCCTAGTTTTTGCTGAAACTTGAATGGGGAAATTGGCTTTGGAAGTGACTATGGATGGCTGGAAGCGGTGGGCTTGCACTTAAGGAGGTTTAGGGAAGCTCTGGTGAGATTTTGGTAGGGCTTCGCTAGAGGATTGTGCACACCCCATTTTGGCTGTGAAGGGCCTAATTTATAGCCATGGCCAATGGGTGGAGCTCAGGTTGCCATTGGCTGGTCTCAGTAGGCTTTGGGTGGGAGTTGAATGGTACACACATCCAATGGAAGCTTTCCACTATGGATGGTCCCAATTTGGAGTTCAAAGCTTGGGGGAGGCTCTTAGATTCAAGCTTTTCAGCCATTAGGCCAGGGTGGAGTTGGTGGCTAGGATGGTAAGGGAGCTCAGTGTGACTTAAATGGTGATTAACATCAAGGCTTGATGATTGAGGGTAAGGATCTCCTTTGGTTTATGATCACAACTATCTTAAATAAGTATTTTAAAATTACTTTCAGTTCATTCACAAAGTATAATTAGTCTAATAAGAACGCGGCTAATCTATACATAAGTATACATATCACTCAAGTAATACACGGATCTAGTGGTGTCTTGATAATCAATCCCACTGGGAGGAAGCAAATCTTTAAAGCGTAGCACAAAAATTCAATATTCAAATTAAAATGCATGTAAAGTAAATAATAATGTTGCTAAATTTTAAAGATACTAAAGATTCTAAGATTACTAAAGTAGTTTCTAAACTTCGAAATAAAGGAAACTACCAAAACACTAAATTTTGTATTGAAAGGTTTAAATTTAGAGAAAGTATCTTCCCCCTTACCATGATATTATGATGAGTGAATGATAAAGATGAGTGAAAATCTTGTATTGTGCCAAATAGAAGCACACCTACTCTTTACCCTCTTCTAAGTGTTATAAAGAACATTGGCTAATCCTAGGATTTGTCCCTAAGTTTATGGTTAGGCTGGGAGGAATTTGGCTCTCACTCTAGAGCTCCCACTTCCCTTAGCTTGAAGGCTAACTCTGGCTTTATTTTCCAAACACTTAGACAAAGTTGGGGATTTCAGTTCGTCACCCTAAAATCTATAATTCTATGCTCAATAAATCATATTTCCCTATTTATTTGCACCCAACCGCCATGAACTACATCACTCATTCAAGGACATTGAATGTAATCTTCACTTTTATTTTAGAACGCATGGTCTGTACGGCTTATTTTTTTAGGTTGTGTGTTTTATTTTGAAAAGGGGTCGCCTAACGAAGTTGTCGGCGAATTTTTAATTTAATTTAAATAAATAATTTTGAAAAGTAGTATTTGATTTTGAAAATAATTTTAAATTTGAAGGTTTTAAGATATGAGATTAAACCGATCTCACATCCCAAATAGTTTATATAAACGAGCACCGCACCACAAACCGTGTATCTATCCCTAAGGATAGACACACTGCTTCGACTGATGATGCTCGATTAAATAAACAAGAAGATTTGTGACATCCGTTTGGTCCGCGAACCAATTTTATAAGCCGACAAATTCCCCGCTTAATATAAAAGCATTAAACAGAGTTTATATTACTCGGGTTCTTTAAAATTCCCTATAAGGGCAAGCCCCTATAGTTAATTACATCTTAAGTGACGGGAATCACCTAAGAAAACTCTCGATAATAATCAATAATTCTGCTCTTAAGAATTTCAAAGTTTAAGTTTTCAAGGGATTGAATTTTGGAATTTCGATAGGGAATGGATCAAGTTTGGAACATTTTGTTTTGGGAATTCAAAGGAAGAAAAGTAGGAGAAATCACAGATTCGAAGTGAACTTCGGTGACTTCCCGACTATCCTATTGTTTGTCTTGGATTTAGGAAAAGTCCTAATGTTATTTAACATTTCAGTCTTGCCAATTTTAATTAATTAGGGCTTATATTTGTATGATAAAATCAAACAAATAGCCTCGAAGATGTGAGGGTTTATTGTCGTACGGACAACTACCTCGGAATCCTAAGACCTGGTTAGGGCTTAATTTACAAGGTAAATGCCTAACGAAGAGTTGAGGATTTATGTTGCACTAGGCAAACTACCTCGAAGTCCTATGGCTTTGTTATTTAATTCTAGGAAAGTTTCTGTGAAGTAGATTCGAGGTTTTACTGATGACGATGGCCGTGCTGCCCAACATGCTCCGAGCTCCTTATTGTTGCAGAGGTTTAGTTTTAGAAGTCATAAATCAGGGGATGAGAAAAGTGTTTTGGTTTAGAGAAAATCTTAATTTTCAAGTGTTTTTTACGTTTTAATTAAAACAAATCTTAAGGTTGATTATAACGACACCGGTTAAGATCCCACGGTTCCATCCTTCCGGCGTCATTATTTTTATCGGATTCACATAGTCCAAATGAATTTGCTAAACTCAACTGAATGAGTTCCACACTTTCATTTAGACCGTGGGAAATCACGTTAGCAACACGTAGGTTACATCATCCGAGGTATTCCCGATCATCCAACATGACGTTTTAATTTAATTGTAATTGTAGTTTTGTGTTCTGTTTGTGATTAAATTTTGAGTTGTTTTATATTTTGAAATGTTGTGGCGGTGAATTTTATCTTGCAATGAATTTTAACTTAGTTTTGGTTTCAGTTTTAGGGACTATCCTAAAGGTGTGGGTTTTTCATGCAACAGTTGTTTATCATGCAAGAAAAGTAAGTGCGATGCGATTAATGAAATTGCAATAATGTAAATTGCAAGAAAGTAAATTGCAACAAAATAAAAGCGTACCTGGAGGGTCTTCCCGTCATCCCAAGCTGCACTTAAAACACAATTAGAATATTTAAGCAAGTTCCTAGGTAAAGCTAAGGGAAGGGTTATGGTTTTCTACCAAATTCCTAATCCTATAGCTAGTCATTTCCTATGACGTCTAGGTTCCTTGTGTTTTGGTTTGAGGACGATTTTCTTCATCAAAGAACAATTAAGTTCAATTGTTCTTATAAATGTCCTATCATATTGAGGAAGTGCTTAAGAATAATCTTAAACATCTTTTCAATATTTCTAGGATTGTTTTAAGTCCAAATGAATTTAATTATATAAATGAATTAATCGTCCAGGGATTCAAGTTTTGTTAACTTGCTCAGTGAACTAGGACATTTGAATATCCTATGAGTGAGGTAACATTTCATTTAATGTTCTGTTTAGGAGTTATGATAACTAAAGCTTTTGAGAGTAAATTGGTGTTCAAATGATTTGTGATTTAGTTTAATTTCCATTAAAGGGTTTAAATTTGGAATAGTGTTCAAGTTATTTTAGATTTATTTTGAATTCTTTATGTCTTTGGTGATGTTATATTTAATTCAACTTAATTTAATTTAATTTAATTTAATTAAGTTTTAATTTAATTTAATTCAATTTAACTCAATTTAGTTTGATTTGATGTTACATTAAATTAATTTGATTTGATTTAATTTTAATTTAATTTGATTTAATTTAATTTAATTTAATTTGATTTAATTTAATTTAATTTAATTTTATTTAATTTAATTTATTTTAATTTAATTTAATTTAATTTAATTTATTTAATTTAATTTTATTTATTTGATTTGATTTGATTTTATTTTATTTTATTTAATTCAATTTAATTTACTTAATTTAATTTAATTTTTAGTTTAATTTTATTTTTTTAATTTTAATTGAAATTTTAAAAGAGTTTAATGATTTAATTTTAGTTTAATGATTAAGTCTTTTAATGTTTTGAATTTGAGTTATCATTTTAATTAAGAATTGAATATTAATTAGATAATTAATTTAGGGATTTTTAAATTAAAGAATAAATCTCTTCCTAATAATATCCCTATTTTAATAATTCCAATTTTATTATTCTTCCAAATTTAATGACTTATTTAATTAAGGTTTAATCTTTTTAAATTGCTTAATGGGTTTCTACCCTTTAATTATTTAAATTTCAATCATCCAAATCAGATTAGGATCAAATATTTTACTTGTTAATTTTTTATTAAACCTAAAGTTTTAATTAAGGATTAAAAATTTTAATTACCACTTTACCCTTTAAGCTTAATAATTTCATAACTCACTAAATTGAACTCAAATGAACTTGAACTTTTTATGTGACTTCACTCATATATCAATAAAGACATGAGAGGAGAAAATGTGATTTTTCTGTATTTAATTTATTTATATAATTATTTTTGGTGGAAAATAGAGATTTCCAAGGAAAATTTAATAACATGACCAAGGGAAGGTTTCTGTCCCTAAGAAAATTAGGGGACATTCCTAATGACCAGAGGACCACTTGGACCAATTTTAGTGATTTTTTGAATTATATTATTTTTATTATAATTATTTTAAGTTTTGGAGTGTTAATTACTTTAAAAATAAAATAAATGTTGAAAAATGAATTTTATATTTTTCAAAAATCTCTCTGATATCAAGGAAATCAGAGAATCAAATTTTATAATTTTCTGATTTTTGCATGATTTATTATAATTATTTTAGTGAAAATGCTAGAAAATATATTTTTTAATTTTAAAATTACCCTAGAGCTTTAAAATTTAATATCTCACTAAATAGACCTAAGAAAAATATGGAGTTTGTTCCTAAGTGATTAAAATTCAAAATGTGACATTTTGGTGAATTCTATTATTTTTGTGATTTTTATTATTTTTTTAATTATTAAAATATTAAAATAATATTAAAAATCAACTTTTTTAGAAAATTGAAATTTTAATTTTCTTAGATTCCCCTAATATCAGAGAGGCTCCAAAACGAATTTGGTAAATTTTTGAAAGATATTTTGAAAGTTATGAATTTTTAAAGTTTAAAATGACTAAGTGGCTTAATCAACCCAATTAGTGGGGCTAACCAAGTCCAATTGACCTCAAATTTTTATGGTGGGTTCCTCTGATCCTGAAGGTCAGTGGATAATTGATTTCAAGTCAATTTGATGTATGGTTAGCTCTAATTAATTAGAGATCCATTTTGGGTGTTTAAGCCAATTAGGGTTGTTTTAAATGAACTAACTCAAAACCTATTTTTCCTAGGGTCCACTGGTCATAAGGAACATCACCAAATTTTCCTAGAATTTATTTCACAACATGCTATTTATTGGAATTAAAATACTCAAAACGAGTAACATGAATTTGAAAAATCAATAACTTTTCATAGGGATGGCCTCCGACTTTGGAAAATTCGGGGAATGTTCCCAAATTCGGAGGCTTCAAAAGCCCTATGGTCTCATGCCATGGTGAATTGTATAAATGCGTGGAGAATTAAAAATATGCAGAGAGTAAATAAATTATAAAAAATAAAATACTTGATGAAATTAAATGATTTCTTTTCCACATTATTCTCCTATGTTCACTGAGCAAGAGGGTATTTTTATTTTATTTTTCTAATTTTTCTACACAAAGTTATGAATTTTTGAAGTTTAGGGAATTAAATAAATCAGAAAAATACCCTAATTTTCTATTTATCCACGCGGCGCCGCGTCAACCTCGGCAGCTCCGAACACACACGCGTCGCGCTCCCATTCGACGCCGCCATCTAACTTAGCGCTCTGGGGGCCCGCTGTATCGTTCCGTCTTTTGATCCGACGCGATCCTGGCCGTCCGTCCACGCGTGTATTGAATGGACGACATCCGTTCATCGTCCCCAAGTGTCCTCACCCGAGAGCCGTCCACACTAAATCCCTAATATCTCATTCGATACTCAATGGATTTTCATGTTCTTATGCTCTATGGATTCGTCTTGAAGAGATGAACACATCTATACGGTTATCATGCATTGAAATTAAAGCATTTGAAATGGAGAATCTCCAGAAGCTCGAGATGAAGAGTTAGCTCATACCTTTGCTCAGAGAAGTGTGGCTTCGATTTGAGAGTTGTTGCACCTTCGATTGGATCCTAGCAAGCTCCGGATGAAGTCTCTCGGTCGCAGTGAATTGTCTGCAGGTTGGATTTCGACCACGTACCGATCACAAAGCTTGGAGAGCTGGAGCAAGCTGGGAGGCACTGGAGATGGGGCTTTTGCTGGGGGACATCTTCCCTTGGTCCGAGTGAAGGTGTAGAACCAATCAATTTGGGGATTGGCTCACTGTGGAGAAGTGTCCTGGTTTTAGGTGGAATTTCAGTTGAGAAATTGGGTTTTGTCAGTGGGGATAAGGGTAAATTAACACTGGGGATCAACTGCTCTAAGGGTGGAGAAGGGTTTGAAACAATTTTGGCAGAGTTTCGGCAAGGTTTGTGCAACTCTCTTCTCATGGCCGTGAGGGGGTCGGGTTTAAATAGAGGTGGCTGGAGAGCCTCCCAGGGATGGCCAAGGGTTGGGATCGAGCTGCTCGGTCATGAGAAGAACAACCATGGTGGCCATTGGGCATGGGGCGGCTCGGCGAAGGTGGAATTCCAAAGTTTGGCTCCTCCCGAGGTCTCGGCCATGGTGTTTTCCGGTGATCCGGGCGGGCGGCCGGCAGGCATGGGTCACCTTCGGGGGTCGGGGAGTCCGGGGCTTGAAGTTGGTGAAGTCGATTGGAGTTGGACATGTGTAAAGGCTTTGAATTGAAATGAAATGGGGGAAGGCTATACTTGGCTAGGTTTGGTCAACCCATTTGTTTGGGCTGGGTTCACCTCCCATGGTTGGTCTTGAGTCGAGAAGATCGGTTAGGCTAGCTGGTCGAGAGGTGGTGATGTCCTTATCCAAGAATATTTGGATTAAATCTTGGTTAAGGGGAAACATGCTTAAGGCTAATGCCTTTTAGGAGATGGTTAAAGGACCTCCTCCTTTTGCCATTAATGGCATGGTCACATGCCAAACTTTCATGGCTCCATATGGCTTGTGAATGGCTCATCCTTGGCTCCATTTGGCTTGGGAAAAGCTTGGGTCAATTTCATAAAAATGGATTTAAGAAAATTTTGATATTTTGATAGGAATTTGTATGGGGCTTGATTTGGAATTGTTTAATTGATGACTTTGAAACTTAGGGGCAATTTTCATTAAATGGATGATGAGGGGAAGTGCCATGTGGGCTTTGGATGAATTTGGGCTTTTGAATTTGAAGGAAGTGGGTTTTTAGGAAAGTTTAATGGGAATGGGCTTTTTGATTTTAGGATGGGCATTTGGGTGAAGATTTTGTGAAGGACCTTGTCAAATAAGTGTTATAATTGGTTTAGGGATGTTCTATGAAGGGCTTGGAGTCAATTTGGTGTGATTTGGGGTTGAATTGGTTTGAATTTGGATTTATTTGGTAAGTGGGCACTATGTAGGTCGAATTGGGCTAACTTGGGCCAATGTTGGGCTAGGGTTGAAATTGATGTAAAACTAATGTTGAGAAATGTTTATGGGAGTGTTTCAAAGAGGTTTTGACTTTGGTTGGGCTTTGATTTTGGGGTTTGGGCTCGTTTGGGTTAGGTTTGGGTTTAGGTCGAAAATGGGCCTTTTAGCTTTGGGTTGAATTTGAGTGGGGTTTGGGTCTAAATTTTGGGCAAATCATGTTAGTTTTTTGTTTGTGCGAATGTTAAGGAAGATTTAGAAAAGATTTGGGGTTAATTGGAGTTGAATTGGGTGAACTTGGGTTAAGTTTGGGTCATGGGTCCAAATTGGGCTTTAAGGCCAAAAGTGAAATTGGATCCAAATGTCAATCAAATTGGACTTGGATTTGGTCTAGATTGGTGTTGAGAATGTTGAATTGAAGTTTAGAACTGAATTGGACCAGAATTTGGGTCAATTGGGTAGGTTTGGTTTGACATTGGGTTCACTTAGGGTTAAAATGGGTCAAATTGGGGGTTTTGACAAAAGTAGGGTAAATTTACAAAATTGGCCCTTGGTGTAGTTGGACAAAATGAAATTGAAAATATTTGGGATTTTCTGGAATTTTCTGGGAATTTTCTGAATTTTTTGGATTTTTGGGTCAAGAGGGGTATTTTGGGTATTTGGAGGGTATTGGGAGGTATTTTTGAAATTTTGGTATTTTTGGGTATGGATGATCAATTTGGGTGATGTGGAAATGTTTGGGAATGATTTTGGAGGATTTTGGGTAATTTGGAAATTTTGCAAAAATTTGGGTAATTTCAAGAGTTTTGGGTAGAGTTAAGCGGGTGTAGGGTCCGGGGGTCAAAAATTGAAAATTTGGGAAATTGAAGATTGGGTGGATGTAAGTGGAATGAAATCATTTTGGTTGAGCCATGAAGCCATATCAAGCCCATATGAGCCATGAAGGGACTCATTTGAGGCATTCAGCTATGTTGTTCCTAACCCTGCTTAGCCGAGGGCTCGGGGGTTAAGGACCATCCATGTGAATCACCTACATGAGTCGGGAGGTCGAGTTGGGTATGAGTGTGTTTTAGGAGGTGTGTGGAAGTGTAGTGTGTAGGTGTAGTGTATAAGTGTAGTGTGTATAAGTCAGCTCCTTCACCAGACCAGGCCGCCCAGGGCAGTCCTAAGGCCAAAGAGTCCTATAGGAACTCATCCTTTAAACTTCCACATTTGATTTCAACCCTCTAGGTGATTAGGGGTCTACGGTCGAGTTTGTGGAGTTTGCGGGGAGTTTAGAAGTAGTTTGAGTTTCTAAAAGGTGGGTCCCGATTCTAGTCCTCTAAGATAGTCGAAAGGAAAAGCCTAAGGCTAGATCCTAAGCACTAAAAGAAGAAGAGAAGACCTCATCAAAAATGAGGTCAACAAATGGACCCCGATAGGTGTGGTGGCTGACGGAGCACACCGCGCGTATTGGTGTTGACCGAAGCGATCAACAAAACCAACACGAACGTCCAAGTGACAAACTTAGGACAAAGCAAAAGAATTTCTGTTGGGGAGTATCGGGTATGTTCCCAAAGCTGGAGATACCTGAACTCTCAGCTGGGGAAAAGAAAAGGAGGTGAATTCCGAATCACATGACACAGGAGAATTTCGATTTAGATTTTATTTTGTTTCGGTTTAAGTTTGACGTGTGAACTTAGATTTTAGTTTGGAGTTTTAATTTAGATTGAAGTTTTGTCAAAATTAATTTGAGGGGTTTGATTTGAAATGAAAATTGGAATTTTGAGGTTTTAGATGTAACATCTTCAACCTCGAAAGAAAATTGAATTGATCAAATTGAATCATTGCGATGAGGAGAGATCTCGGAAGCGATGCGGTATTGGATGTAAAATCCTTAGCCTCAAGAGTTTGATTTTGATGTATTTCAGTCTGATAGGAAAGAATCCTAAAGCGGTGCGGTCTTGGATGTAAAAATCCTCGACCCAAAAAGTTTGATTTTGATGTATTTCAGTGCAATAGGGAAAGAATCCTAAAGCATTGCAGTCTTGGATGTCAAATCCTTGACCCAAAAATTTGAATTTGATGTATTTCAGTGCAATAGAGAAAGAATCCTAAAGCAGTGCAGTCTTGGATGTAAAATCCTCGACCCAAAAATTTGAATTTGATGTATTTCAGTGCGATAGGGAAAGAATCCTAAAGCGATGCGGTCTTGGATGTAAAATCCTTGACCCAAAAGTTTGAATTTGATGTATTTCGGTGCAATAGGAAAGAATCCTAAAGCGAGTGCGGTCTTGGATGTAAAATCCTCGACCCAAAATTTGAATTTGATGTATTTCGGTGCAATAGGGAAAGAATCCTAAAGCGGTGCGGTCTTGGATGTAAAATCCTCGACCCAAAAGTTTGAATTTGATGTATTTCAGTGCGATAGGGAAAGAATCCTAAAGCGAGTGCGATCTTGGATGTAAAATCCTCGACCCAAAAATTTGAATTAGATGTATTTCGGTGCAATATGGAAAGAATCCTAAAGCAGTGCGAGTCTTGGATGTAAAATCCTCGACCCAAAAATTTGAACTTGATGTATTTCGGTGCGATAGGGAAAGAATCCTAAAGCGAGTGCGGTCTTGGATGTAAAATCCTCGACCCAAAAGTTTGAATTTAATGTATTTCGGTGCAATAGGGAAAGAATCCTAAAGCGAGTGCGGTCTTGGATGTAAAATCCTCGACCCAAAAATTTGAACTTGATGTATTTCGGTGCGATAGGGAAAGAATCCTAAAGCGAGTGCGAGTCTTGGATGTAAAATCCTCGACCCAAAAGTTTGAATTTGATGTATTTCGAGTGCAATAGGGAAAGAATCCTAAAGCGGTGCGGTCTTGGATGTAAAATCCTCGACCCGAAAATTTGAATTTGATGTATTTCGGTGCGATAGGAAAGAATCCTAAAGCAGTGCAGTCTTGGATGTAAAATCCTCGACCCAAAAATTTGAATTTGATGTCTGATTTAGATTTGATTTGAAATTTGGAAGAAATTGAATTTGAATTTGATTAAGATTTGAAATCTGGAAAGATTGAATTTGAAATTTGGAATGATGAGTTTGAACTCGGTTGAAATTTGATTTAAGATTTGATTTGAAATTTGGAAGATCAAATTTGAAATTTGATCGAGATTGGATTTGGAATCTGGAAAGATTGAATTTGAAATTTGGAAGGATGAGTTTGAACTCGGTTGAAATTTTGATTTAAGATTTAATTTGAAATTTGGAAGATCACATTTGAAATTTGATCGAGATTGATTTGAAATTCGGTTGAGGGTTTGATTTAACATTTATGTGGATTTCGTTTATCTTTTAATGATTCAAATTTTATCTTATCGTTTATTTAATGTTCATGTGAATTTGGTGTTCGTCATTTTTTAGATTTTTTTTTAGAAAGTTTTCTTTTATTCTCTTTTTATTTCTTTTACTGTTCTTTGTTCGAAGTTCATTTAACTTTAATGGCGTTTCCCAATCAATTTGCACAAAAGAGGTGAAGGCCAAACAAAATGTGACATGGTCACTTTCATTCCAATCATGTTGAAGATACATCGTACAACTTGATCTGGCATATATTTCATACAATCCATGTAGACTCAAAACGGACTATGTACGATCTGCGTCGATCCATCAAAAGAAGCATCCGTCAAAATCCATGTCCGAATAGTGGGGTACATGGTTAATAACATCACCTTCCAAGCCATCCTTGGCGAGGATGCTCGCTGGATGTACGTTGGAGGTGTGATATTTCCCATGTAACTCACGGCTCGTAAGGCCGGAAGTTATCTAGCTACGGGTACGTCTGGAAATGGTGAGGTGTCTTCTCGTCGTCCATTCTCCCGAAAGTAGCCGAGATCCGCTTCATCGGTACTCCTGGTATGCAATGCTTAGCGATATCCGCTCCGTTGACCTTCGATATCATGACGGAACCTACCGGTAAAGGTATCTTCACCGGCCCTCGGAACTCACCCGGGCTCGTTATCCGGAGGTCGGATCCGAACATGATGTTACACTCGTTCGGGAAAGAGACCGGTGCGGAAGGGTCCGACAAAGTCGTGGTGATCTATGTGTGGGGGTATGCGGTCACCCTGTTTGTAGATGTTGATAATGCAACTATTGGGTATGCAATCCGTCGGCGATACCCTCCATGTTATCAATCTCTTTACCATTCTCTTGATGACTAATGGCATCGGATCCACTTGCCCATGACGGAGTATTCCGGTGGGTTTCCCTTCCTGTCTTCGACAAAGTTGTAGCGGCATCCGCATTGTATTGTGATTCTTCCCTTCCACTAGCATCCATCTCCGGGGTTCCGAGTAGGTATTTTCCCTCAGGCGGCCTGCTCGGCCCATTCTTTTCAAATCTCGGATACAATCCACGATTTGCTTGTTGTTCATACTGCGAGAATACGTACGTATGTAGCTCGAGGCCCTCTAGTATGTTGATCCTTACGCCTCTAATTCTCTCGAAGTATTCAAAGGTTTTCTTTTCAACATTTTGCATTCTCTCCGGCTCGTATTCCGGAATGATCCGCGGATGGCGAGGCACAGTGACATATTGTGGGATATACGGTTCAATCCCTTCACGTTCTCCTCGCATACCTCGGCTCCTCGGGGATGATGCCTGTCGGGACATCCCCGGGGTTGCTTACGCAACAAGGTCATGCATCACTGAGTGGTTCTATCAGGTGGCGTGGTAGCCTTCTTTCTTCGATCTTCTGGAGATTTCCCTGGTCCTTTCTGTTATCTTAGGAGCTGACCTCCTTTCTTCAGGTTCCATGTGAACCGGTGTCCTTGAAGTGTACGTACTGGCAGTAGTAACTGTCTTGTCGCGCTGGTCCGCAGCTAGTTTTGTTAACATCTTACGGATACGGCGATTCTTATTTCTTCGTTGCGTTGCTGTGAGAGTAGCTCTCCGCACTTCTTGAATCTCCGTGGGCGCGGCGCTGACAAGCCTGCCCTCTGCTGTAGCGACTACAGATTTTATTTTCTTGTCTTCTTCAGTATTTACCTTTCTTTTCTTGCTGCTGGATTGGTGGCTTGGGCCACCCACTTTCATCATCTGTCCGCCGGGCGGTTCTTCTCGATCAGCCGGGACCCGGTCACTTTCCTCGTATCGTAGGCTCGCTCGGTGCGAAATTCGAGTCGATCTCGATTATCGCTCCATCTTTCACCCTCTTTTCATTCGAGTGCAAGGCTTACGCCATTCTTAAAGTTCAGGACCAACCGCCCGTTCGACATTTCCCTGCGAAAAGACAAGGAAAAGGATCAGGGGCTGTACTAAGAACAAGAACATTAAGAAAATGTTTATTAAAGACAGTTTTTTTTAATTACTCTTATATTTTTAAATTTAACAGGAATGAAGTGGGATAAGATCAGGAAAGAGATTTTGATTTGGAAAAGAAAACAAGGAAAACTTTATTATCACGATTTTATTTATTTTAGCACATTTTATTATTTTTGGGTTCGGACCCAATCATCGGTAATTACTTCGCTTGTGTTTCTTAGGGATGAAGAATTCATTCCTTCGAAACATCGGGTAGCGTAATACTTTTTCAAGTATCGTCCGTTGATCGGAAGCATATGTCGTTCTCCACGGCAATTCACTAAGCTGGTAGGAACCTCCCGAGTATACTTGCTTCGACCACAAACGGCCCTTCCCGAGTGGGTTCAAATTTTCCTCCTATCTTGCGGTGTGCAAGGATAGGTCTCTTGAGAACGAGAACTAAGTCACCAACTTTGAAGGTTCTTGGGCGGACCGGTTTGTCATGGGCTTGAACCATCTTAGCTTGGTATAGTTCTAAATTCTCTGTCATGCTGCAAGTCTTTTCCCTTCCAGGCTTTCTAATTCTTCTAGTCGTAATTTAGTGTTTTCTTCGTCGTGATCTTGTTTGCAACTCGCAATTACGAGTGAAGGAAGGCTGAACCTCTAAAGGTAACACTGCCTAGGACCCATACACCAGAGCGTAAGGTGTAGCTTGAGTAGGAGTTCTGAAGGTCGTCCGGTAGGCCCATAAGGCTTCTAACAACTTCTCGTGCCAATTCCTCTTATTATCGTCCAAAGTTTTCTTTAAGATTTGAACGAGAGTTTTATTAAAAGCCTCAGCGAGGCCGTTTGCTCTTGGGTAGTAAATTGTTGAGTATCGCCAGTCGATTCCGTGTCTCACGACAAAATTGTTGATTTGTGTTCTTCGAATGCTGACCCATTATACGAGATGATCTCGCGCGGCACTCCGAAACGGTAGACAACTTGGTTCTTGAAAAGCGTAGCACGTGGTGTGCTTTCACTTCTCTAAGTGGAGCCGCCTCTGCCCACTTGGAAAAGTAATCCGTAGCCGCAAGAATGAAGCGATGTCCTTTCGAAGATGGTGGTTCTATTGGACCCACTATATCCGTGCTCCAACATTTAAATGGCCACGACGCGATTGTCGGATGTAGCACATTTGGAGGTTGGTGTAGAACCACTCCGTGCACTTGGCATTGGTGACGGCTCTTGGCGATTTTCATGCGGTCGGTCATCATCGAGGGCCGGTAGTACCCTAGTCTTTTAATTTTCATTTTCATCTTCGGACCCGATCGGTGAGCGCCACAGAGTCACGAATGCACCTCTTTAACAATTTCACGGGCCTCGGACCCTCTTAGGCACCTTAGCCACATTTGATCAAAAGACCTTCCGTACAATGTGTTGTTTATTAATGCGTAGGACGAGTTCTTTTCTTGATACGATGGGCTAACGACCTATCGTTTGGTAGCTTTCTGCTTTGCGAGTAGTCATCGATGGTCGTCGCCGATCTTACGTGTTTTTACATCACTTCGCTGCAATTGATTCTTTTTCTTTTTCGATTTGTGTATTGTGTACTATGTCGAGTCGTGATAGGACTCGACATCCATGAGCCGACACTTCCATCGATTCATCTTGCAAACGGGCAAATTCTTTTGCGAGACGGGCTAAAGCATCTGCTAAAGCATTCTCTTTTCTGGGAATTTTGTAGATCGTTACATTTGGAATCAGTTCCAACAACTGTATGGCATACTGGAAGTATTGCTCGAGTCTTGGCTTTAAAATTTTGTACTGTCCGACGATCCGTTGAATGATTAAGCTGCGAATCCCCGTAGATGTTGATGTCCGTTATCCCCATTTGAATAGTTAATTCTAGTCCCGTTATGAGGGCTTCGTATTACGCTTCATTGTTTGTACACGGTTCCGTCGAGTGGTAGGAGTATCTTAACATCCCCCGCTCCGGCGTTATAAAGATTAGCCCGATTCCCGCCTTACGGGCACTTATCACTTGCGATTCTTCGTCTTTGTGTGCTGAAGATGCTCCGTCGAAATATAATTCCCAACGTCGATCATCAGGGTCTTCTAAGCTCATTATTTGTTCGTCTGGCAAATCATCATTGAGAGGAGATTCTGCCGGCAAAGGGTGTGCTGCGAGAAAGTCTGCTAAGACTTGTCCCTTCACGGCACGCAGAGGCACGAAAGTTATATCGAATTGCAATAATATCATTGACCATCTGGCAAGTCTGCCGGAAAGTGTTGGACGAGTCATCAAGTATTGCAATGGATTAAACTTCGAGATCAGGTTGACCTTATGAGAAAGCATGTAGTGCCTGAGCTTTTGAGCGTCGAAGATCAGGGCCAAACAATGTTTTTCAATTGCGGGATACCTTACTTCCGTCGGAAGTAAACGACGGCTTAAGTAGTAAAGAGCATTTTCTTTACCCTCAACATTGACACAGGCTAACGGGGCTCCGAGAGAGTCGTCTAAAGCCGCGGTGTAAAGTATCGATGGTTTACCCGAGGCCAGGGCTGCTAAGACGAGGAGGTGTCATTAAATATTGTTTAATGTCCTCGAAGGCCTTCGACATTTCTCTTCCCAAATAAATTTGGCGTCCTTTTTAACTAGTGCCGAGAAAGGCTGACACCTACCGACGGTGTTTGAGATAAAGCGTCGAAGATATGCCAGCTTCCCTTGAAAAGATCTTAGTTGTTTTAAGGTTTTGGGAGGCGGCATTTCTAAGATAGCTTTAATCTTCTCCGGGTAGATTTCAATTCCACGATGTCGGACAACGAATCCTAAAAATTTCCCGGAGGTGATGCCGAAGGCGCATTTTAAGGGATTCATCTTAAGGTTAAATTATCTTAACCGTTCGAAAACAATTCTCAAATCATACAGGTGGTTGTCCTTTACTTTGCTTTTGATGACCACATCGTCCACGTAGCATTCGACTTGATTGTGGATGAGATCATCAAAAATTCTTGTCATTGCTCTCTGGTAGGTTGCTCTCGCATTCTTCGGTCCGAATGGCATCACTGTGTAGCAAAATACTCCGATCGGCGTTCCGAATGCTCGTAAGCTTTTCATCTTCCGGAGCCATTTTTATCCGGTTGTATCCCGAAGATCCATCCATGAATGAGAATATTTCATGCGTTGAAGCAATGTCGATCATTAATTCAGGATCGGTAGAGGAATTCATCTTTTGGACATGCCTTGTTTAAATCTTCGAAGTCCACACAAATTCTAATCGACCATTCTTCTTTCGATCGGCACTACATTGGCTAGCCAAGTTGGGTATTGTTCTTCACGGACAAATTTAGCGTCTATTAGCTTTTTAACTTCGGTTATGACTTATTGTTCAATTTCTAGACGCATTCTTCTGGGACCTTGTCTGACTGGGACAGAAGTAGGATCCACTCCTAGCTTATGGACTGCGACCTCTGGAGCTAATCCCGGCATCTCGTCATAGTTCTAAGCAAAACAGTCTTTAAATTCCATTAATAATTTGATTATTTCTTCGGAGTCTTCTTTATTGAGTAAGGAGCTAACAAAGGTAGGTCTAGGCTCCTCGCTAGTACCTAAGTTAACTTCCGTTAACTCATCTATTGTAGATTTCATTTCTTCTTCGAATTCTGGTGGAGCGTCTCCAATTTGTACATCTTCGAGTTTGTCTGTAGTTTCCATGCAGCTTTCATTGGATTCACAAGTGACAACCAAACAAAATTCAGTATCGTCGACTGATCCTACTGTGCCGAATCCGAGTCCATACTTTGAATTGGGTGGACGACCGGAATTATTCCATAATTTTTCAAAATGTTGTGATTGGCCTTTTGTCCATTGTCGAGGTAAGAAACCACGCTGAATTAAATTTTGAACACGGGGAGAGTACCACTCAAAGGTAATTCCATTAATTCTGATGAAGTGACATCTTCGAATTGTACATTATTTTCAGTTTTGGAGGAAGAAGCACCACGGTAGAATTTGATTGGCCTTGCACCGTCGTTACGTACCTCTTTGACCACCATACCCTCGATCTTGTTAGAATGAATCGGGGTTAGGGTCATAGTATGTACGTAGTGGTTAATCTTTTCGTACATTGATTTGTATTCTTCGTTCTTCTCATCTTCGAGAGAGATCTTGAATATCGGCTTCTTCTGACTTATTGTCGCTGCTTCTTGTTTGATTTCTTTTTCTTCTTCAGAACTATCTTCTCAATCAACATTGATGGCTGGTTTCCTCCGTCCAACTCGTCCTAGCGTCTCTACCACGACCTCGTCCCCGGCCTCGACCTCGGATGCGAGTTGTGGAGAAACCTTCACCATCTCGCCGTAAGGGAGTGGTGAGTGACTGTTGGACTAGAACTTCAGGTTCTTCGTCGTCCTGAACTTTCTTTGCTTCATTTGTTACGGTATCTCCGGAGAAGATTGTTTTCTTCGGTGGTGCATAATAAGCTGCATCTTCATGGATTCTAATTTCATGTACGGAGAATGGTTGCAAGTCACCTTTGATGCACTTGTTCCCCTCCATCGTAATATTTGATGCACTCGATGCGGAGATGATGGTACCATCCTGTTTTCATGTATCCACGGTCGGCCCGGCGGAGCGTTGAACGATGTTTCTGAATCGATTATGTGAAATTTTGCGGTTGTCTTTGCTAAGTCACCGGTCTTCATTAGTAGCGTTATTGACACGAGGGCTCTTTCTCCTTTCTGGTTGAATCCTCTTAATAACATTTTATCTGCTTCGAGATCGCGAGCATCAATTTCCAAGTATGCTAGTGTTCGAAGACTCATTATATTGATTGATGCTCCTGGATCTACCAATACTCTGGAGAGTGTAAATTTTCCGATTGTAACTGAAATGTACAACGGTCGGTTGTGATCTGCTGTCCCAAGTAGTAGGTCATCGTCCGTGAAGGTAACGCCTCGTTTGTTCTTTTAACGAGCAAACCTCATCTAAGGAATCTCCGGCCATTTGAGCTAAGCAAATTTCCGGATCAAGTAAGGCCTTGATCAGAGCTTCTCTCATCTCCTTTGATAAGATGAGAGCATCGTAATTGCTCAGTTTGGCCGGTAGTTTCCTAAGATGGGCTAGCACGTTGTAGTCCACTTTATTTCCATGTGTCTCGGCTTCTTCTCGAATGGGTATTTCTTCTGCTGGGGTTGGTTCTTCTTGAACAACCACCTGCTTTCCTTTGTCCTTTGGACCCATTCTTGGAGGTAGAACTCTTCCACTTCTTAAGTTGACTTCTGTAATTTCTTCTGAATCTAGTGTTGAGTTCGCCGGTGTCTCCTCCTGAATCGGAATGACAGGTTCTTCTGTATTAGCTTCAGAGTCTGAAGGCTCTAACTCTATTGAGGCCGGAGCTCCTCGAAACTCGCAGATAGATTCGTTGCTTGTTGAGCTTTCGTAGCCTCCTTGATGGATGTCTTCTTCGTTATTTTGATCGTCGAGATTGTGTATGATTTGAGAATTTTCGTTGGTATCGAAATCGATGTCCGGATTGTCTCTAGTTACGTAATCGTTAGAAACGATCAAAACGTAGCCAACGCCATCACCCTTATCATTATATGATCCCACCGAAGTGAGCGGATAATCATACAAAATCGAGAGGTTCGAGGGATTTCTCCCCGAATCGGAAACAACTATCCTAGGATAAGCGGCCCCTAGTCTAGCCTTAGGAGTCTCGGTCCTCTCTTCTTCGTCGATTTTCTTCTTCTCTTCAATCGTCTCCTGTTGAGGTGGTTCTTCTATCGCAAGTGATAGTACCGGCTTAACAGGTCTCGAACTCTGAATTGAAGCTCGCACCGAGGCGGTTCGGATGTGGTCTAAAATCTTTTTCGAAGACCTCGTCCAGGCGGTAGTCCATCCATCGTCAGTCGTATAGGGATCTATCGGAATGATGGGATCAGTTGAGATAACATTGACGGAACTTCCTTTCTGGGGTTCCTTCATGTACTCTTTCGGGATCGTTATATTCCCTTTCCGAAGGTTGTCGTTGAGCCAACTTTTAAAGGTAATGCAATCTTACATCTTGTGCCCAGAGCATCCGGTGGTAGGGGCAAAAGTTGGGATCACCTTTCTTGTTGACTTCCTCCGGTCTTTTAGGCTCCGGCAGCTGGAAATGCGGAGTCTTCATCAGACTACGGAACATTTTCGGTACTGCTTCGTTCTTGAACGGATATTCCCTGCTCAGAAGCTCCCTTAATGTACGTTGCGGACGAGACGGTTGTTCATACTGTGGAAATGACTGATAGCTGGACCGGGGTTGCTGGTAATTCTGTTGTGGTTCTTTGCGGCCGTTCTGGTGGTATTTGCATCGGTTGCTTGCCTATGTCAACTGCTGCAACGATCCCGGATTTCTTTTCGAAGGTCTTCACCGGCTTCTGCTTGTCCGTCTTATCGGCGAAACTTAATTGCTTCGCCTCTTCTTGCAAGCTTCCGGCCTTGCTTAACAACTTCTCGAAAGTCTTAATAGTGAATCCTTTGAGGAGAAGTGCTATCGGGCCGTGAATGCTTTTAAGCAAGATGCCGACTGCATGTTGTTCTTGTAGTTGTGGTTCACACTTCATGCTTAAGTTCCTCCATCGAAGTATGTAATCCACCAAAGTTTCATTCGATCTTTTTTTCTCTACCACTAAATCACCTATAGTGATGTGGTACTGAGCTCCGGCGAATCGCTTGATGAAGAGGTTCTCTAGTTCTGAGAACGTCTTCACCGAACCATTTGGCATTCGCATACCGCCGAAGGCGATTCCGACGGACTGCCGACGAGCTGTCGGAAGAGTAATGCATCGCTCCCGCCGGCATTACAACAACCGGCACGAAAGTGTGCAACATGCTCGTCGGGGGTTCCCGGTTCCGTCGAAGGTCTTGAACGGAGGTGGTACGAAGCCTTTCGGGTATTGGACGGCGTTGAATTCTTCCGGGTAAGGTCTACCCGTCCGAATGGATGTCCCGCTCTTCGATTGTGCTAAGGCTTCTCGCACCTGTTGTTCCACCAAGTTCTTGATATCCTTTTCAGGGATCATACTTTGTGTTGTATCCTTTTTTAGCTGATCATCCCCGTTGACGGATGTAATCTCCTTTCCTCCGTCTACAATGTGAATGACCTCTGGGGGTGTCTCTCTTTTTGGTTGTACTTGACTGCGGAGAGTGGCCGGAGCTACGGCCATCTCTTCCATCCTTTTCGCCATTTGAGCGATCGTGTCGTCTTTTTCCCGAAGTCTGTCTTCTCATCGGTTCCGGCTCCTCTCTTCTGCGGCTGCGGGAGCATCTTGCGAAGCCGATGAAGCTCGTGTCTCAACCATGTTGATTTCACGCATATTCGTCGTCCATGAATTCCGATGAATCAATCTCATCTCCGAACTTTTCTTCTCTTTCTTTTGCCAACCGTCGGATATCGGTTCTCAACTTTTCCATGGCATCTTCTAGCGGGGCTTTCTGTGTGTCTTTGCGGTTGTCGTGCGATAGCTGCCGGGTCCCCTTTTCACGAGTCCCCTTTATCGCGAGTAGCACTTTCTTCGCATTCCAACCTCTCGGCGAGACTTTCTTTCTCGGGCTGCTCGTTTCGGTCTTAATCGCCGATAGTGGGACGCCATACCATCCTTCTAGCGGCGGAAGGTCTAGGACCGGATGGTCCGTCGGCCAAATGCTTGGAAGGTGGTATCCTCCCTAATCCGTAATCCCGAGACGACAACGGGCGGGCTAGCCTTCATTCTTTTGCTTGGCTTTTCCGTCATGATGGCGGGTTCTACTCGGGGCCCAAGACGGGATTTGAGCGGCACCCGCCCTATCCTTCGTTGAATCTCTGATACGGGGCAGTTTTCCTTCTTTGCTAACTTTTCTACCAAAGTTTGCAATCGAGCAAACGGCGTAGTTCTAGTCCTTTTCTTGCGGCTATCGTTGTAATATGCGGGCTGAGGTAATGCGGCAGCAATCTTGCGAACATTTTCCTCATCCTCTACGGCGGAGAGGGGATGGAACCTGCTTCCTCCCAAAAGTGGTATGTATTCAGGCAGCGGTGTATATTCAGGCAGCGGTGTGTATTCAGCGAGCTTCGGGATTTCCTCCAGAAAGCAATTTCAGCGGCTACGGCTTCTCTAACGATCCTTCTGCTTCTGTTTCTTCTTTGGGTCCTTGTCAGTGATGGAATCTTTGAACTGGACCCGATTTTGAAAACAGAAGGTCTTACAGGAAGATCTGTACCCTCCACGGTAACAGGTTTACCATAATTCTGGATATCTTTCCCCTTCGATTTGGCAGAAGTCGGGGTAGGTGCAGAAACAACTAGACCGATGGGGGTAGTAAGAACAGTCCTCCTGCGGACGACAGTACTCCTCTTAGTCGGGATCCTTTGCAGGGGAGGAAACTCTTGCGTCGACCTAAGGTTGAACTCAAGCAACGGCTCCTCAGCTTCAGATACCTTGTTCGTCAGTGCAAAGAGGGAGACGTCAGTGATCTTGACATTCGTGTTTTCAAATCCTTGTACAAATCGGATGATCCCATTGTCGGGCAGCTCATCCTTATAGACAACGAAGTCCGATCCATTGGTGAAGGAGAAAATCGGTTTCGGGGCTTCCATTTCTACGGGGTAGATTCGGTTGTCGGTCCCGAGTTATGCTTCTTTTCTTTAGGACGAAAAGAAAGGAATTGAAAAGAGTCCGAACACATTCTTGTTCATGTATTTATAAGAAGGAATCATTTGTTAAAAGAATCATTTATTAGAGGGTTCGTTTATTTAGAACGGAGTGTTCAAAGGTGTAGAGAAGGTAAGGAATCCGATTCAGAGTTGGAAAGGAAAAGAAAGTCTTATGCAAGACTTCTCGACTCGAAGGATCACTCCTAAACTAACACCTATTGGGGGTCCACCCTACCTCAGAAATGAGTTAAAAGGATCTCGGAACCTCTCTGTTTAGGGGTGTCTAAATAGTGGTTCCTAAATCCGAGAGAATGTTGGCTATACTTGTTCAAGGTAGAAATGAACATAGCATCCCAACGGAAAGAAGGGTAGTTTGACCCATTAAGGACATGGATACACTACCGATTTTTGAAAGCAGAATTATCCGATTATAATGGAGAGAGGAATTGTCCCCAGCGGAGTCGCCAGAAGTTGTACGGCTTATTTTTTTAGGTCGTGTGTTTTATTTTGAAAAGGGGTCGCTATCGAAGTTGTCGGCAAATTTTTAATTTAATTTAAATAAATAATTTTGAAAAGTAGTATTTGATTTTGAAAATAATTTTAAATTTGAAGGTTTTAAGATATGAGATTAAACCGATCTCACATCCCAAATAGTTTATATAAACGAGCACCGCACCACAAACCGTGTATCTATCCCTAAGGATAGACACACTGCTTGATGGTGGGGCTCGATTAAATAAACTAGAAGATTTGTGACATCCATTTGGTCTGCGAACCAATTTTATAAGCCAACAAATTCCCCTGCTTAATATGAAAGCATTAAATAGGGTTTATATTACTCAGGTTCTTTAAAATTCCCTATAAGGGCAAGCCCTCATAGTTAATTACATCTTAAGTGACGGGAATCACCTAAGAAAACTCTCGATAATAATCAATAATTCCGCTCTCAAGAATTTCAAAGTTTAAGTTTTCAAGGGATTGAATTTTGGAATTTCGATAGGGAATGGATCAAGTTTGGAACATTTTGTTTTGGGAATTCGAAAGGAAGAAAAGTAGGAGAAATCACGGATTCGAAGTGAACTTCGGTGACTTCCCGACTATCCTATTGTTTGGCTTGGATTTAGGAAAAGTCCTAATGTTATTTAACATTTCATTCTTGCCAATTTTAATTAATTAGGGCTTATATTTGTATGATAAAATCAAACAAATAGCCTCGAAGATGTGAGGGTTTATTGTCGTACCGGACGACTACCTCGGAATCCTAAGACCGGTTAGGGCTTAATTTACAAGGTAAATGCCTAACAAAGAGTTGAGGATTTATGTTGCACTAGGCAAACTACCTCGAAGTCCTATGGCTTTGTTATTTAATTCTAGGAAAGTTTTGCTGAAGTAGATTCAGGTTTTACTGATGACGATGGCCGTGCTGCCCAACATGCTCCGAGCTCCTTATTGTTGCAGAGGTTTAGTTTTAGAAGTCATAAATCGGGGGATGAGAAAAGTGTTTTGGTTTAGAGAAAATCTTAATTTCCAAGTGTTTTTTACGTTTTAATTAAAACAAATCTTAAAGTTGATTATAACGACACCGGTTAAGATCCCACGGTTCCATCCTTCCGGCATCATTATTTTTATCGGATTCACTTAGTCCAAATGAATTTGCTAAACTCAACTGAATGAGTTCCACACTTTCATTTAGACCGTGGGAAATCCCGTTAGCAACACGTAGGTTACATCATCCGAGGTATTCCCGATCATCCAACGGGACGTTTTAATTTAATTGTAATTGTAGTTTTGTGTTCTGTTTGTGATTAAATTTTGAGTTGTTTTATATTTTGAAATGTTGTGGCGGTGAATTTTATCTTGCAATGACTTTTAACTTAGTTTTGGTTTTAGTTTTAGGGACTATCCTAAAGGTGTGGGTTTTTCATGCAACAGTTGTTTATCATGCAAGAAAAGTAAGTGCGATGCGATTAATGAAATTGCAATAATGTAAATTGCAAGAAAGTAAATTGCAATAAAATAAAAGCGTACCTGGAGGGTCTTCCCGTCATCCCAAGCTGCACTTAAAACACAATTAGAATATTTAAGCAAGTTCCTAGGTAAAGCTAAGGGAAGGGTTATGGTTTTCTACCAAATTCCTAATCCTATAGCTAGTCATTTCCTATGACGTCTAGGTTCCTTGTGTTTTGGTTTGAGGATGATTTTCTTCATCAAATAACAATTAAGTTCAATTGTTCTTATAAATGTCCTATCATATTGAGGAAGTGCTTAAGAATAATCTTAAACATCTTTTCAATATTTCTAGGATTGTTTTAAGTCCAAATAAATTTAATTATATAAATGAATTAATCGTCCAGGGATTCAAGTTTTGTTAACTTGCTCAGTGAACTAGGACATTTGAATATCCTATGAGTGAGGTAACATTTCATTTAATGTTATGTTTATGAGCTATGATAACTAAAGCTTTTGAGAGTAAATTGGTGTTCAAATGATTTGTGATTTAGTTTAATTTCCATTAATGGGTTTAAATTTGGAATAGTGTTCAAGTTATTTTAGATTTATTTTGAATTCTTTATGTCTTTGGTGATGTTATATTTAATTCAACTTAATTTAATTTAATTTAATTTAATTAAGTTTTAATTTAATTTAATTTAATTTAACTCAATTTAGTTTGATTTGATGTTACATTAAATTAATTTGATTTGATTTAATTTTAATATAATTTGATTTAATTTAATTTAATTTGATTTAATTTAATTTAATTTGATTTTTTTTAATTTAATTTATTTTAATTTAATTTAATTTAATTTTATTTATTTAATTTTATTTTATTTATTTGATTTTATTTTATTTAATTTAATTTAATTTAATTCAATTTAATTTACTTAATTTAATTTAATTTTTAGTTTAATTTTATTTTTTTAATTTTAATTGAAATTTTAAAAGAGTTTAATGATTTAATTTTAGTTTAATGATTAAGTCTTTTAATGTTTTGAATTTGAGTTATCATTTTAATTAAGAATTGAATATTAATGAGATAATTAATTTAGGGATTTTTAAATTAAAGAATAAATCTCTTCCTAATAATATCCCTATTTTAATAATTCCAATTTTATTATTCTTCCAAATTTAATCAATTATTTAATTAAGGTTTAATCATTTTAAATTGCTTAATGGGTTTCTACCCTTTAATTATTTAAATTTCAATCATCCAAATCAGATTAGGATCAAATATTTTACTTGTTAATTTTTTATTAAACCTAATGTTTTAATTAAGGATTAAAAATTTTAATTACCACTTTACCCTTTAAGCTTAATAATTTCATAACTCACTAAATTGAACTCAAATGAACTTGAAATTTTTATGTGACTTCACTCATATGTCAATAAAGACATGAGAGGAGAAAATGTGATTTTTCTGTATTTAATTTATTTATATAATTATTTTTGGTGGAAAATAAAGATTTCCAAGGAAAATTTAATAACATGACCAAGGGAAGGTTTCTGTCCTTAAGAAAATTAGGGGACATTCCTAATGACTAGAGGACCACTTGGACCAATTTTGGTGATTTTTTGAATTATATTATTTTTATTATAATTATTTTAAGTTTTGGAGTGTTAATTACTTTAAAAATAAAATAAATGTTGAAAAATGAATTTTATATTTTTCAAAAATCTCTCTGATATCAAGAAAATCAAAGAATCAAATTTTACAATTTTCTGATTTTTGTATGATTTATTATAATTATTTTAGTGAAAATGCTAGAAAATATATTTTTTTATTTTAAAATTACCCTAGAGCTTTAAAATTTAATATCTCACTAAGTAGACCTAAGAAAAATATGGGGTTTGTTCCTAAGTGATTAAAATTCAAAATGTGACATTTTGGTGAATTCTATTATTTTTGTGATTTTTATTATTTTTTAATTATTAAAATATTAAAATAATATTAAAAATCAACTTTTTTAGAAAATTGAAATTTTAATTTTCATAGATTCCCCTAATATCAGAGAGGCTCCAAAACCAATTTAGTGAATTTTTGAAAGATATTTTGAAAGTTATGAATTTTTAAAGTTTAAAATGACTAAGTGGCTTAATCAACCAAATTAGTGGGGCTAACCAAGTCCAATTGACCTCAAACTTTTATGGTGGGTTCCTCTGATCCTCGAAGGTCAGTGGAGAATTGATTTCAAGTCAATTTGATGTATGGTTAGCTCTAATTAATTAGAGATCCATTTTGGGTGTTTAAGTCAATTAGGGTTGTTTTAAATGAACTAACTCAAAACCTATTTTTCCTAGGGTCCTCTGGTTATAAGGAATATCACCAAATTTTCCTAGAATTTATTTCACAACATGCTATTTATTGGAATTAAAATACTCAAAACAGTAACATGAATTTGAAAAATCAATAACTTTTCATAAGGATGGCCTCGACTTTGGAAAATTCAGGGAATGTTCCCAAATTCGGAGGCTTCAAAAGCCCTATGGTCTCATGCCATGGTGAATTGTATAAATGCATGGAGAATTAAAAATATGCAGAGAGTAAATAAATTATAAAAAATAAAATACTTGATGAAATTAAATGATTTCTTTTCCACATTATTCTCCTCTGTTCACTGAGCAAGAGGGTATTTTTATTTTATTTTTCTGATTTTTCTACACAAAGTTATGAATTTTTGAAGTTCAGGGAATTAAATAAATCAGAAAAATACCCTAATTTTCTATTTATCCACGCGGCGCCGCGTCAACCTCGGCAGCTCCAAATGCACACGCGTCGCGCTCCCACTCGACGCCGCCATCTGACTCAGCGCTCCGGGGGCCCGCTGTATCGTTCCGTCTTCTGATCCGACGCGATCCTAGCCGTCCGTCCGCGCGTGTATTGAATGGACGGCATCCGTTCATCGTCCCCAAGTGTCCTCACCCGAGAGCCGTCCACACTAAATCCCTAATATCTCACTTGATACTCAATGGATTTTCATGTTCTTATGCTCTATGGATTCGTCTTGAAGAGACGAACACATCTATACGGTTATCATGCATTGAAATTAAAGCATTTGAAATGGAGAATCTCTAGAAGCTCGGGATGAAGAGTTAGCTCATACCTTTGCTCGCAGAAGTGTGGCTTCGATCCGAGAGTTGTTGCACCTTCGATTGGATCCTGAGCAAGCTCCAGCATGAAGTCTCCCGGTCTCAGTGAATTGTCTAGGTTGGATTTCGACCACGACCGATCACAAAGCTTGGAGGCTCGGAGCAACCGGGAGGCCCGGAGATGGGGCTTTTGTTGGTGGACACCTTCCTTTGGTCTCAGTGAAGGTGTAGAACCAATCAATTTGGGGATTGGCTCACTCGTGGAGAAGTGTCCTGGTTTTGGGTGGAATTTCAGTTGAGAAATTGGGTTTTGTCAGTGGGGATTAGGGCAAATTGACACTGGGGATCAACTGCTCTAAGGGTGGAGAAGGGTTTGAAACAATTTTGGCAGAGTTTCCGCAAGGTTTGTCCAACTCTCATCTCATGGCCGTGAGGGGGTCGGGTTTAAATAGAGGTGGCTAGAGAGCCTCCCAGGGATGGCCAAGGGTTGGGATCAGCTACTCTGGTCATGAGAAGAACAACCATGGTGGCCATTGGGCATGCGGCAGCTCAGCAAGGTGGAATTCCAAAGTTTGGCTCCTCCCAAGGTCTCGGCCATGGTGTTTTCCGGCGATCCGGGCGGCCGGCCGGCGAGCATGGGTCACCTTTAGGGTCGGGGAGTCCGGGGCTTGAAGTTGGTGAAGTCAATGGAGTTGGACATGTGTAAAGGCTTTGAATTGAAATGGAATGGGGGAAGGCTATACTTGGCTAGGTTTGGTCAACCCATTTGTTTGGGCTGGGTTCACCTCCCCATGGCTGGTCTTGAGGCTGAGAAGATCAGTTAGGCTAGCTGGTCAAGAGGTGGTGATGTCCTTATCCAAGAATATTTGGATTAAATCTTGGTTAAGGGGAAATATGCTTAAGGCTAATGACTTTTAGGAGATGGTTAAAGGACCTCCTCCTTTTTCCATTAATGGCATGGTCACATGCTAAACTTTCATGGCTCCATATGGCTTATGAATGGCTCATCCTTGGCTCCATTTGGCTTGGGAAAAGCTTGGGTCAATTTCATAAAAAAGGATTTAAGAAAATTTTGATATTTTGATGGGAATTTGTATGGGGCTTGATTTGGAATTGTTTAATTGATGACTTTGAAACTTAGGGGCAATTTTGATTAAATGGATGATGAGGGGAAGTGCCATGTGGGCTTTGGATGAATTTGGGCTTTTGAATTTGAAGGAAGTGGGTTTTTAGGAAAGTTTAAGGGGAATGGGCTTTTTTATTTTAGGATGGGCATTTGGGTGAAGATTTTGTGAATGACCTTGTCAAATAAGTGTTATAATTGGTTTAGGGATGTTCTATGAAGGGCTTGGAGTCAATTTAGTGTGATTTGGGGTTGAATTGGTTTGAATTTGGATTTATTTGTTAAGTGGGCCTATGTAGGTCAAATTGGGCTAACTTGGGCCAATGTTGGGCTAGGGTTGAAATTGATGTAAAATTAATGTTATGAAATATTTATGGGAGTGTTTCAAAGAGGTTTTGACTTTGGTTGGGCTTTGATTTTGAGGTTTGGGCTCATTTGGGTTAGGTTTGGGTTTAGGTCAAAAATGGGCCTTTTAGCTTTGGGTTGAATTTGAGTGGGGTTTGGGTCTAAATTTTGGGCAAATCATGTTAGTTCTTTGTTTGTGGGAATGTTAAGGAAGATTTAGAAAAGATTTAGGGTTAATTGGAGTTGAATTGGGTGAACTTGGGTTAAGTTTGGGTCATGGGTCCAAATTGGGCTTTAAGGCCAAAAGTGAAATTGGATCCAAATGTCAATCAAATTGGACTTGGATTTGGTCTAGATTAGTGTTGGGAATGTTGAATTGAAGTTTAGAACTGAATTGGACCAGAATTTGGGTCAATTGGGTAGGTTTGGTTTGACATTGGGTTCACTTAGGGTTAAAATGGGTCAAATTGGGGGTTTTGACAAAAGTAGGGTAAATTGACAAAATTGGCCCATGGTGTAGTTGGACAAAATGAAATTGGGAATATTTGGGATTTTTTAGAATTTTCTGGGAATTTTCTAAATTTTTTGGATTTTTGGGTCAAGAGGGGTATTTTGGGTATTTGGAGGGTATTGGGAGGTATTTTTGGAATTTTTGGTATTTTTGGGTATGGATGATCAATTTGGGTGATGTGGAAATGTTTGGGAATGATTTTGGAGGATTTTGGGTAATTTGGAAATTTTGCAAAAATTTGGGTAATTTCAAGAGTTTTGGGTAGGTTAAGCGGGTGTAGGGTCCCGGGGGTCAAAAATTGAAAATTTGGGAAATTGAAGATTGGGTGGATGTAAGTGGAATGAAATCATTTTGGTTGAGCCATGAAGCCATATCAAGCCCATATGAGCCATGAAGGGACTCATTTGAGGCATTCACTATGTTGTTCCTAACCCTCTTAGCCAAGGGCTCGTGGGTTAAGGACCATCCATGTGAATCACCTACATGAGTCAGGAGGTCAAGTTGGGTATGGGTGTGTTTTAGGAGGTGTGTGGAAGTGTAGTGTGTGGAAGTGTAGTGTATAAGTGTAGTGTGTGTAAGTCAGCCCCTTCACCAGACCAGGCCACCCAAGGCAGTCCTAAGGCCAAAGAGTCCTATAGGAACTCATCCTTTAAACTTCCACATTTGATTTCAACCCTCTAGGTGATTAGGGGTCTACAGTCAAGTTTGTGGAGTTTGCAGGGATTTTAGAAGTAGTTTGAGTTTCTAAAAGGTGGGTCCCAATTCTAGTCCTCTAAGATAGTCAAAGGAAAAGCCTAAGGCTAGATCCTAAGCACTAAAAAGAAGAAGAGAAGACCTCATCAAAAATGTGGTCAACATGGTCCTTTCGAAACGTATGTTTCACAACATATATTAACAATTCAATTGGCCTGATTGAAAAGTAAAAAGTACGAAGTGAAAAATTATCACAATTTCTTTACATTCACATGTCACATCCAATCTAAATCATCACTTCACCATTTATCATTGTAAGGAGAAAGACAAAGAAATCTACTTAGAATTCATGAGGAAGATACAAAAAGACAAGGATTTCATATATAAAAGCAAATTCATACAAATAATAAGAATTAAATACAACTTTTCTCAATTTCTTCCTCAACAAATCTTTTAAGTTCCTTGAATCTCTTTCCCTTTTCACAGTGATACACAATTCCCTCTTAGAAAAGTCTGTAAGTAGCAATCTCTCAGTTTCCTTTTCCTCCTACAACTCTTTTAAGTAGAATCCCTCACAAAATAACACATTTTACACCAAACCCTAGACTCTAAAATCTCTACACACTTCCTCTCTACTCACAAAGCACTCAGACACTAATCTACTCCACTCACACCCACTTTTTCTGGCCCCAAATTTGCTTTGAAATAGCCTAGGGATGAATTTCCCAAAACATGCCTTAAGAATCCCTTCAAAAGTCGTCAAAAATACATTGAATTTGGCCTCCACCGACATTGGGCTCCGTTGATGCCATTTCTAGGAGCCATCAGCACTCATCGCGCTTTAATTTATGGAGCTCCCTAGAATTGGGTGCCATTGGTGCCCATTTTGGTGTTGTCTGCGCCAAAATACAGTTATATGGTTTTTACCTTTTTCACTCCAAACTAGTTCCTTTTAAATTTTTTTGCTCCAAATGCCTAAAATCATCAAACCTGCAATAAAACAGGAAAAATACCTTCTTTTAAAGTGTAATATCTCCAAAAATGAGTAATAAATATATATGAAAAATCCAACATATTTTTAGCGCATCAAAATCCCTTAAACTTAACTATTACTTGTCCTCAAGTAATTCTTTTACTACATAAAAATATGACTTATAGTAGTGAACTTTACTTAAAGAACGTCATGATTTTTTTAAAATGAATATAATAGCAACACTTTTAGAAACATTTTCAGTAACTTAGGTTGAAATTATAGGTGTAAGAACATTTAGTCTTCAAGCTAAAGAGTTCTAGTCTCATATTCATTTCAATAATAACCATATATTATCACATTAAGGTTGATTTGAAGGATCATATGTAAACGTGGCTCATGAGAACTCTATTAGTAAGGATACTAATACTTAAATATAAATTGAGTAATGTAATCTAGCTAATCCTTTAAGTTGATTCAAGTAAAGCCAATTTTTTATTAGGTATCTCCTCAAGCTTCTCCTCACATATATTTTCTTTTTTCTCTTTGTTATATATGAATTGATTTTCAATCCTTTCTTTTCTTTCTTTATGTTTTCTTTCTTTTTGCTTTTTTTTCTTAAGTGAGGATTACTATATCTGGATAGTCTTTAATAATTTTAAATTTCACTCTCCTCCCCCTAAAGTTGGAACTTGTAACATCTCTTTACTTTATAGATATATATTAGCTTTTAAATGATTCATCATAAAGTCCCAATCTTTTCTTCTCACATAAACTTCTAAGATTTTTAATATTTCAAAAATACAGTTTTCCTTACTTTAAATAATCAACTATAGTCTGATCCACTTATACTAAATATCTTATCCCATAAAGTTAACCTTCATTACGAAAATTTTTCATTTAAAACTCACAATGATATTTAAATAAAATAAAAAATTTAGTTATCTAAAGTTAAGCTCTACTACATAAAGTCATGTTAAAGTTATTTTGAAAATATATTTTAATTGAGAGCAAATAACAATTAATCTTTCCTCCTCCAAACTTAAGCTTATCAGTATATATGAAATTAGTAAATGAGAGAGAAAAACAAAAAGAAAAGTAAACTTTTTGTGCCAGGCTTTTGATACTTCTGAAGCTATGCGGGTATTAATAAAAAAATTAAACTAGCAGTCTTAAAACAGTTAGAAGCTTTGTTTCACATAATATATTAAAGATTTGCATGGTGAAAACCATTTAAAAAGATAAACTTTAAACATCTAATATAAACATACAACCATTACAATTTCAATAGAACTGATAAATGAACCAACACAAGTTTCATTACAACTTAACTAACATAACAGAGTACAATCACTTCACACACTAATCAAATTAAAGCAAATAACAAACACATAAGTTTACATATCAATAATAAACTAAAAGAACACTACTCTACCAGTCATCCTCTCCTTATTCTTCTGCTTCTTTTTCCACTTCAGGTTAGTATGGAATATAGTGGGGGTAAGTAGGAAATATCACACCAGATTGAATCTCATCTGAGCATCATGGTATGCTATATCATACTCAACTCTAATCTTCTGATAATCATCATCAATATTATTTCTTGTTTCTATTTCTTCAATTCTGCTATGAAGCCTCGTAATATCACCTTATTGTATCATCAATTTCTCCATAACATCAAAAAGATTAGGAGTTCTAGAGGTAGAAGGTATATCATGACTAGTAGAGGGAACCTCACTACTGTTACTTCCAACTCTTCATCCTACATGAGATTCAAAAGTATGAATGTTAGTCTTACTGATAGGCTTTAAAGGATACACCAACATTTCACTACTATCAACCTCAATTCCTGATTCTACAAGTAATGTGTAAATCAGAGTAGAACGTCCTAATCCTCTAGGGTTTCTCCATAGCTATAGTTTGTATACTCCTATAAATGATTGCACCAATATTAATGTTCTTCATATTTTGAATACAGTAATTCAAAATAGTTATATCTCTAGTAACTTCTCTATGATTATTGGTTGGTGGCAATCTTGCAGAAATAAAATAGTGTCAGACATTAGATGCAACATTTAACATATAAACATGAAAATTTATCTTTTGCCTTTGCTCTGTTTTCCATTCCTCTTTTGCGTCAGTAAGAAATATAATTACCTCACTTAAATTAGCTTTCATGGTACCAAAGGATTTATACTCACAAAGTGGAGTATCTATCAATTGCTAAAAAGCATTGATTCATTCAGGAGTAAATTCTACCATTTTTCCTCGAACAAGCACTTGATCAACTTCAGTCCACCGAAAAGTAGTATAAAATTCACGTACTACATCTACAATTGCAATGGCAGAAAAATAACAGAATATTTCCCAGTGCTGAGCCACAATTACTTGCTCCACAACTCCGCCCAAATTTTCAATGCTCGATCTTGTATACACTTTTTACTTCCGAGGCTAGAGTTGACATGGTATTGTGCTTTATAATTTACATACTTCTTTTCATCAAAATCCAACCTCCTCTTCCCCTTTAACATCATTGGATCCATTTCAAAATTTCTAGAAAATGTGAACATAAATCCAAATAAATTCCAAAATTGCAATGTAGTAAACTCAAAAGACAAATCTAATAGGTAAGAACTTTATATCATGGATTATCTCAATTTTTTCTTCAAAATCCCCAAAATTTCGAATTTACCCAATGTAGGAGATTTCCATGGTGAAAATAAAAGTTTTTTAGTTCAAAGTAGGGCTCTTACCAAGAGACGATGAAAATCAACCTCTAAGAGTCTTGAAATTGCCTCCAACCAAATGCAACCAAAGCCTAAGTGCAGTTTTCGGCCTTGGCAAGAGGTTGAATATGATCAAAGTGATGTCAATTGCTCAAAATCATAGTTTTAAGAAAATTTTGGAAGTTTCAGGTTTTGGATGCCGTGGCAGCCCATTCTTATGCTGTCAGCGCCAATCTGATTTTCTGGTTCCAAATTTTTTGGTGAATTTGATCATTTCTAAGTTACGTCAACATATAATTAGCCCTTTTAAGCATCTATTTTAATAATTAATTGATCAAATAATAAAAAATTTACACAAAAAACACAAAACATCACTTTTATATATAAAATCCACTATTGCAAACATTCACACATATCATTCTACAATATTCAGTGTCGCAATTAAATCACAACACTCTAATGCTGAAAACTAAACATAAACTCAAATCCCAAGTATAATAAGTAGGAAATCACACAATTAAGCAAGCCAAATACTAGACACGTCTAAGAATAATAAAGTTCAAACACCAAATACTAGATAATATAGAGAATCACTACTCATCAATGTCAGTGCTATCTTCTCTGATATCTCCCATGAATGGGTGTTTCACGAATAAATTGTAGTAACTAAATTAAAAGAGTACAATCACTACACACATCAACTAAACAAAAGCAAATAACAAATACAAAAATCTACTCAACAAAAAAAAAACTAAAGAATACTACACTACCAATCATCCTCTCTTTCTTCTTCTGCTCCTTCTTGCTCTTCAGGCCAATATGGAATATAACGGGGCAAGTAGGAAATATCACACCAGCTTCTCTCCTCATGAATCTCATATGAGCATCATGATAAGCTACATCATATTCCATTCTTCTCCATGAGAATCATCATTGATGATATTTCTTGCTTCCAATCCATCAATCCTGTTATGAAGCCTCGTAATATCATTTTTTTGTATCATCAGCCACTCCATAACATCAAAAATAGTAAGAGTTAAGGAGGTAGAAGGTATGTCATGACTAGTAGATGGAATCTCACTACTCATACTTCCAGATCTCCATCCTACATGAGATTCAAAAGTGTGAATGTTGGCTTTACTATTAGGCTTTAAAGGATAACCCAACGCTTCACTACTATCAACCTAAACTCCTGATTGTACACATAATGTGTAAATCAGGGCAGGATGTCCCAATCCAGTAGTAGTTTCCCCTTTAGCTATATTCTAAATATTATTATGAGTAACTCTACCAATGTAAATTATTCGCATGTTTTGGATACACAAATTCAGAATAACTCTATCTCTTGAAACCTTACTATGATGATAAGTAGGTAGTAGTCTTTCAGGATTAAAGTAATGCCAAGCCTTAGATGCGACATTTAGAGTGGAAGCAGTAAATTTAACTTTTTCCTTTCCTTTGTTTTTCACTCCCTTTTTCCATCAGTAAGAAAAATAATTACCTCATTTAAGGCTGCTTCCACAGCACCAAAAGATTTGTACTCACGAATGGATTATCTCTCACTTGGTAGAAAGCATTGATTCATGCCATAGTGAATTCTACCATTTGTCCTTGAACCAGCACATATTCTTCCTTTGTTCACCGCAAGTTAGCATAAAACACATGGACTACATTAGCAACAACATCAGCATAAAAATAACAAAAAGTTTCCCAATTCTGATCAGCAATCACCTGCTCCACAACTCTGCTTGGATTTTCATATCCTTGATCCTCTATACACTTTTTTCTCCGGAGTGTAGAAGTGAAGTAATACTGTGCTTTAACATTTAAAAATTTCCTTTCATCAAAATCAACCATTCTCTTTCCCTTAAACATCCTTAGAGACATTTCAAATTTTTTAGAAAATTTGCATATAAATACCAATAAATTTCAAATTTATAATGTAAAGACTCTAAAGTCAAATCTAATATGTAAGAGCATTTCACCATGGATTATCTCAAAGTTTTCTTAAAAAACATTAGTTTTTTGGAAATCTCCTATGTAGGAGATTGTCATGATGAAAATAAAAGATTTCTAGTTTAAAGTAGAGCTCTTACTAAGAGAATATGAGATCCAACCTCAAAAAGCCTCGAAGTCACCTCAAATCAAAATGCTAGCAAGCCCTAGGAGTGCTTTTCGGCCTTGGCTAGAGGTTGAAGGTGGTGAAATGCGGTCAAATGCTCAAAATCGTGACTTTAAAAGGTCTAGGATGAGTTTCGGGTTTTGAGCACCGTCAGCGCTAGACCAATTTTCAGGGTTCCACAAAATTTTGTGATTTCAATCGTTTCAAAGTTATGAAGACATCAAATTATCCTTTTAGCATTTATATTCATAATTAAGTGATGAATTAATAAAAATATTACACCAAAAACACAAAACATCACTTATATATATATATATATATAATCGTCAATTACAAACTTACAAATATATGTCTTTCTATAACATCAATAATTCAACGTCGCTATCAAAGTACAACACTCTGACATGAAAACATACCGTAACTCATATCTCAAGAATAATAAATTTAAAATCGTACCATAAGTATTCCAAATAAAAAATAAACTTAAGAAAAGAATATCCAAATACTAAATAAAGTAGATAAAATAGAGAATCACTACTCTTCATCAATGTCAGTTCTATCTTCTATTATATCTCCCATGAATTGGTGGTGCACAAACATATTGCAGAAGGGTCGATAAGGGAATTCATTAGTCGAATCCAATTAAATCCAAGCCTTTTTCTTCATCAAATGTATCAATCCTTCTTCCATATGCATATTATGATCGAACTGTTCCTTCATCCTAGAATCCAGATAATTAAATAATTCAGATATATTGTTAATTGCATCCATAAGATTTCATACCTCTTTCTCCAATTTCTTGGTTTTCTTTAGAATCAACTGCACATTTTAAGAAAAATGAGGATGAATAGGTAGTAAACTCTGAGTTGGTTGGTCTACAGTTATGCTCAGATCATTTTCATCTCAGTTGTTGAATATTCATAAATATTAGTTGGGTCCATGCGCTTCCTAGGGAGAAGTAGTTTTTCCCTATTTTCATATGGTACTTGAGACTGGCTATAGGGAAGAAATATAGTGGAAGGATGCCCCAAACTGTAATTTGATCCATGCACAATCAAACCCATAATATTTTTCAAAATTACGATGCCAATATCAATAGGCCTTCTAGATTGAATGCAATAGTTCAATATTGCACTTTTCTTCGTCACCTTACTAATTTTCATGGTCAGAAATAATTTCAAAGATTTAAAGAATTTTCTTTGCTTCGACACAAAATTCAATACAGTAACAGAGAAATTGACATACTAGTTGTCTCTTAACTCCCAATCTTCACCTTCATCCGTCAAATATCCATAGTATTCATTCATGTTGTCTCTCGTAAGGACAAAATTGGTGTAATGATAGATTAGCACATTATCGATCATATAAAGTTCATTAATCTTGGAAGGAATGAATGATATCTACCTACCTCGCACATAGATGACTCCTTGGTCGATTCAATGAATATTTGCATAAATTCCTTCACTACAGGCATGACTACTGCGGTAGTAGTATAACACAATATTTCACATTGCCTCTGCATAATAATTTATTCTACTCGAGTACTAGGAACATACATAGCTCGATTGACAAAGTCTTGTTCCTTAATAAGCCTCCTCTTTATAAGAACTTTGTCGCAAAGTCGCTAAGCCTCAAAATTAATGAATTTTCTCTTATTGAAAACTCTATATCTTGGAGATTAAAAGAAGTTGGAATCCATGGAATGCAAATTTTGGAACTACCCTTTCATTTTTTTTCTATTTAATGGGTTTTAAAATGAGTTACGAAGTTATAGGAGTGAAACTCCCGTTCAAAACTGCCAAAATCCATCATTTGAAACTCCAAAAACTGCTACTCAGCTGTCAGCGCCGTCAGCACTAGATAGGGCGGTGTCGGCCCCCAAGCTCAAAATTAGACAATGCTCTCTGGAAAAACTCACCATCGGCACCCATTATGGCCCCTTCGGCGCACATTATAGCGTCGTCGATGTCAGAGCACAATTTTGCTCCAACAACATTTTCATCTAAAAAAACTCTGAATCTTTGATACAATTCAAAAATTATCACCATTTAGGATATTTATGTGTGAGTATGACTCAAAAATATGACTATCTAATAATAATATCAAATATAACCAAATCAAACAAATTAAAACTATGGGCTGCCTCCCATAAACTGCTTGGTTTAACATCGTCATCCCGACAAAATTAGTTTTATTCAGGATGACTTAACATGAAAATTTCTTTATAATTTGGTTGTAACCACTCAAAATATGGTTTTAATCAATGCTCATTAACTTTAAATTTTCTTCGAATTTTAGGATCTTCAATATCAACATCTTTAAACTGGTAAAATATTATAACAGTGAAAGGTTCTATCCACTTAGACTTTAGTTTTCCAAGAAATAATTTCAACCTTATATTATAAAACACAATTTCATGTCTAGGTTCAAATCTCTTTCTCATAATCTTCCGATCAAGCCATACCTTCATTTTATTCTTATAAATTCTATCATTATCATAAGATTAATTTCTAATTTCTTCTAATTCATAAAGTTGTAATGATATTTTCTCACAACATCCTTTAAATTGAAATTGAACTCTTTAATCGCCAAATATATTTTATGTTCCAAATCAAATGGTAAATAGTAAGTTTTTTTGAAAATCAGTTTATAAGGAGACATTCCTATTGGAGTTTCATAAGCAGTCATATATGCCCATAATGTAGTATCTAATCTCACAGACAAATCTAATTTATGAGGATTTACAGAATTGTCCAAAATTCATTTAATTTGGCGATTTGATACTTCAACTAAACTACTTTCTGGGGATGATAAGCAGTAGAGATTCTATGCTTAATATTATATTTTTCAGTCAACCTTTGAATCAGATTATTTCTAAAATGAGATCCACCATCAGTAATGATAACTCTCGGCATTCTGAAACATTTTTCATTAAAAATTTTGAAACACTTTGAGCATCACATTTAGGTAAAGCTATGGATTCAATTCATTTTGATACATAATCCATTGCAATATATATATATATATATATATATATATATATATATATATATATATATATATATATATATATGAAGGAATAAATGGTCCCATAAAATCTAATTTTTAAGCAATAAAGATTTCAACTTCTACTGTAAAATTTAGGGTCATTTCATTTCTTCTAGAAAAATTACCTACTTGCTGACATCGATCACAAATTTTAATATATCTATTTACATCCCTAAAAATAGTAGGACAATATAATCCAGATTGTAAAATATTATGTGCAATCTTGACAGTTCCAAAATGTCCCCCAAATTCAAAATTATGGCATCTTTGAATAATTGATTTAATTTCTTCATAAGTCACACATCTCCTAATAACTAGATCCTTGCATTGTTTATATAATTATGGGTCATCCCAAAAATAAACTTTGGCATCATACATAAATTTTTCTTTTGTTGCTTAGGAAATTCAGGTGGTAAAATATCACCTACAATATAGTTCATAATATCAGCATACAATGGTAAAGTTGTACATAAGGAAAAGCTTTTGTGATTTCGTCTTCAATATCAGATAATTCAGGTTGTTCCAAGCTAGATAAATGATCAGTTGTTTGTTTATTAGATCCTTTTCTATCCACTATAATGAAGTGAAATTCTGGCATTAGAAGTACACATCTAATTAATCTTGGTTTAGCATCCTTCTGTTGCATTAAGTGCTCGATAGCAGAATGGTCTGTATGTACTATACATTTAGTCCCAATTAGGTATGCCATAAAAATTTCAAAAGCATATACAATGGCTAATAACTCTCTTTCATTAGTTTTATAATTAATTTTGAATTTCATTAAGAGTTTTTCTAGCATAGTATATAACTTTGAAATTTTTATCATACCTTTGTCCTATAACAGCTCCAATTGCATAATCTTTGGCATCACACATAAGTTCAAAAGGTTTCTCCCAATTAGGTGAAACTATCATGGGGGCAGTTATTAATTTTTCTTTCAATAATTCAAAAGCATTTAAACATTCTTCATTAAAATCAAATTTCTTATCTTTTTCTAAAAAATGGCACAGAGGCTTACTAATTTTTGAAAAATCTTTAATATAAAGCATGTAGAAACCAACATGTCCTAAAAAACTTCTCACCCCTCTCACAGTAGTTGGAGGTGGTAGTTTCATGATGATTTGATTTTGTATGGTCTACTTCCATGCCATAATCAGAAATTTTATGCCCAAGTACATTTCCTCATGCAACCATAAATTGACATTTCTCCCAATTTAGAATTATATTGGTTTTTTTTGCATAACTCCAAAAAAATTTCTAAATTATTTAAGCAAGTGTCAAATGAAGTTCTAAATACAAAAAAAACATCCATAAAAAGATCTATTCCATTGTCAATCAAAACTAAAAATTGACATCAGAAATCTTTAAAATGTTGCAGGTGCGTTACATAATCCAAAGGGCATTCGTCGAAAAGCAAATCTTCCTAAGGACTATTAAATGTTGTCCTTTCTTGATCCTTAGAAGTTATTGGTATTTGATGATAACCAGTATATCCATCTAAAAAGCAAAAATATTATTGCCCAACAAGCATGCCCAGCATTTGATCCATAAAAGGTAAAGAAAATGGATATTTCTTGGTGGTGGCATTTAATTTTCTATAATCAATACATATTCGCCAACTACTGACTTTTCTCGTGGTTATTAATTCATTTCTTTAATTCATCTCGATTTTCACTCCTCCCTTCTTAGAAACACAATGGATCAGACATACCCTTGCACTATCTGAAATGGGATATAAAATTCCAGCATCCAACCATTATAAAATTACTTTTTTTACTACTTCCTTCTTCAATGGATTTAATCTTCTTTGCAAATCAGCTTTAGGTTTATGTTGTTAATCAAATAGAATTTAATGCATACAGATCGAAGGACTGATTCCTTTAATATCAGCTAACATCTAGCAAAACACTTTTTTGTACCTTTTCAATGTATCTTGTAATTTCTGCTCTTGTAAACTATTTAAATCTGAGAATACAATAACTAATAATGTAGATAATTCTCTTGAGAACACATAATTTAAATGGTTAGTAAGTATTTTTATCACAAGTTCAGGAGGTTTTATGATAGATGGAATTAATTTTTTTTTTATTAGCATTCTCTATAATATCCAACATGTCAAATCTTTCCTAAACATAATCCAGTTCTTCATCATCTATCTCATTATATTTATATTCCATTTCATCTTCATCCTCACATTTCAAATCTTCTTGTTCCTTTTTTCTTCAAACTTTTCCTTAAAATTCTTATCTTCTAAGTTGTCACAAATGTCCATTTGAAAGCATTCACAATCTTTTTCTGTTGCAGGGTATTTCATAGCTTTTAATAAATTAAATGTCACCTCTTGATCATTAAATCTCATAGTTAATTATCCTTTTTGAACATCTATCATAGCTCTTCTAGTTGTAAAGAATGGTCTTCCAAAAATGATAGGAATTTCTTTATCTTCCTCTATATCTAAAATAATAAAATTCACAGGTAAGATAAATTTATCAACCTTTACTAAAACGACTTCAACAACTCCTTTAGAGTAAGTAATAGAATGATCAGCTAACTGATGAGTTACTGAAGTAAGAGAAATTTCTCATATTCCCAACCTTTTAAAAGTTTATAGAGGCATTAGATTAAAACTGGCTCCTATATCACATAAGGCTCTTCCAAAAAAAAATTTTCTAATAGCACAAGGAATAGTGAAGCTACTAGGATCTTTGAACTTTTCAGGAAGCTTTTTCTGAATAATTACGCTACACTCTTCACTGAGTGAAACAGTCTCATTATCTGTAAACTTGCTTTTCTTATTTAATATATCCTTCATAAACTTCACATATATATGCATTTGTTCTAAGGCTTCAACAAAAGGAATGTTTACTTTTAATTTTTTAAAGATTTCTAAGAATTTTGAGAATTTTTTATCTCTCTTTTGTTGCTTCAATCTTTGAGGAAATGGAGTTGGTGGTCTTTCAATTGTAATTTTCATCGGTTTAAGTGAATATTCTAAATTTGAATACATATTATCATTACCTTTTTCAATTTTCAACTTCTCTTTTTCAACTTCAACATATTTTTGCACTCCTAATTCCAATTCTTTTCCACTTCTTAACTGTACAACCTTAATTTATTCTTTATTTTGATATTTTAGGTTAATTCCAGCATTACTAGCGAAAGTTTCTGAAGGACTATTACTAAGTATAGTAGCAATATTTCCTAATTGATTTTCAATATTTTTAATAGCAACTCCCTGAATTGGTTACCTTGACTTTGTAATTGGTTCGCTTGACTTTGTAATTGATTACCCATGTTTAATATCAATTCCTCCATGGACAACTTCTTTTCCTTAAATTGTGGGTTACTGTTGAAACCTATAGGGTGAAAAGGTCTATAACTAGTGTTTCCCTACTTGTTTGAAGTTCTCAATGGGTTCACTGAATTGTCCCCCCAATACAGATTAATAGTAGCAGTGTTATTATTCCAGTTTAAGTTTAGCTAGTTTTTCAAACTGGGATTCTAATAATTAGAATAAGGATTGTTGGGTCTATTATTTATAGCATTCAAAGTCTCATAAGATGATTGAGAATCTACTATTTGTCCCAATGAATTTTCCTCTAACACCTGACGCCTTTAAGAATAGTTCACTCCGAATTGATCTATTTTTTTAAATCACAGCAATTTGAGAAACCAACATAGATACTGCATCAGAATCATGAATACTAGCTACTCTTTTTGGATTTACCCATTCAGAGGGACATTGAAAACTATTAGTAGCCATGTCTTCAATTAAAGAATATGCCACATCAAAATATTTTGACATTAACGATCCACCAGCATCAGTGTCAATAATCGATCAAAGAGATTCAACTAATCCATTATAAAATGTTTAAATTATTAAAAAATTTGGAAAAGCATGATGTGGACACCTCCAAAGGAGATATGTAAATCTTTCTCAAGCTTCATATATTGACTCCCCTTCAAACTGACATAAAGATGTATTACTGTTTCTAAGCTTAGCAGTTTTTTATGGAGGGAAATATTTTGACAAAAATTTTTGTGATAGTTCTCCCCAAGTTTGGATAGATCCAGGTGCTAACGAATTTAATCATGCCTTAGCTTTATCCCTTAATGAAAAAGGAAAATTCTAAGCCTGACAGTGTCATTTGACACTCCGTCATATTTCAATGTAGCACACAATTCTACAAAACTAGCAAGATGTAAGTTCGGATCTTCATTTGGTGTTCCACCAAATCGATTATTCTATACCATTTGCAAAATAACAGGTTTAAGCTCAAATGAATTAGCAGCTATATCTGGATTTTAAATAGTTAAGTGAATTTAATTTGTTGTAGGGTTAGCATAATCTCTTAAAGGTCTAGGTTGATGTTCATTTTCATTTCTTTGCATATCTATATTGTTCATAATTTTGTTGAATTTTTTAGATACTCTTTTTTGTTTCAAAATTTTCTAATAGTACGTTCTAACTCCGAATCGTAAGGTACTAAACCTTCAGATCCAAAACTACACATATACAATTACAATAAGCACACTTAAAAGCAAGCACACATAAAGACAAATTACGAAACAAAGTTTTTCAGTTACTACTTATTTTACTATTGCCTCCCCGACAATGGTGTCAATGAATTGATCGGGGGCAACCTTAGATTAAATTTTTTAAAAGTATTTTCAGTTCAGTCACAAAGTATAATTTATTTAATAAGAAAGTAGCCATTCTATACATAAGTATACATGTCGCTCAAGTAATACAGGGCTTTAGCAAAGTCCTGGTTATCGATCCTACAGGGAGGAAGCAAATCTTAAAGCGTAGTACATAAATCTAATATTCAAATTTACAATGCACTTAAAGTAAATACTAAAGTTGCTAAAGTTACAAGTTTAACGATTCTGGAGAATTTAAGATCACTAAAGTACTTTCTAAACATCAAATTAGAGTTAACCACCACTAAAATAAGATTTTATTGCAAGGTTTAAATTTAGAGATAGTGTCCTCCCCCTTACAATGATGTTATGGTGAGTGAATGATAAAGATTAGTAAGATTCTTGTATTGTGCTAAATAGGAGCATACATATTATTTACCCTCTTCTGAGTGTTATAAAAAACATTGGCTAATCCTAGGTTTAGCCCCTAAATCTGTTGTTAGGCAGGGAGGATATGACTCTCACACCAGAGCTCCCACTTCCCTTCGCTTGAAGGCTAACTCTCTCTTGATTTTCCAAACACTAGAACCAAATTAGGCATTTTAATCTGTTACACTAAAATCTCTAATATTATGCCTAATAAACAATATTTCCTTATTTATTTGCACCCAAACCCCATGAACTACATCACTCATTCATGGACATTGAATGTAATCTTCATTATTGTTATAAAAAGCGTAGTCCTTTCTGATCATATGTTTCACAGCATATTTTAACAATTCAATTGGCCAAATCGAAAAGTAAATGAAGTACAAAGTGAAAAATCATCACAATTTCTTAACTTTTGTATGGAACATCCAATCTAAATCATCACTTCACCATATATCATTACAAGGATAAAAACGAAGAAATGTACTCAAAATTCAAGAGGAAGATATGACAAAATAAAAATTTTATATATAGGAAGTAATTACAAATTATCCCAACTTCCCCAAGAAAATCCCTTGAAGTTCCTTTGAATCTCCTTCTCTCTTCACAACAACACACAATTCTCTCTTACAAAGTGAAAAATCCTCACAATTTCTTAACATTTGTATGGAACATCCAATCTAAATCATCACTTCACCATATATCATTACAAGGAGAATGACGAAGAAATGTACTCAAAATTCAAGAGGAAGATATGACAAAATAAAAATTATATATATAGGAAGTAATTACAAATTATCCCAACTTCCCCAAGAAAATCCCTTGAAATTCCTTTGAATCTCCTTCTCTCTTCACAACAACACACAATTCTCTCTTAGAATAGTAGGGAAGAAGTAATATTTCACTTTCACTCTCCTCCTACAACATTTCGACAAGAATCCCTCACGAAACAATACTATTACACCACACCCTAGACTCTAAACTCTTTATAAAGACTTCCTCTCAACACACACACTAATTTAATTCACTCACACCACTTCTTCTCTAGCCTTCTCTCTTGAAATCTAGCGCCAAATTCATGTTAAAGTAGTCTAGGGACAATTTTCCCAAGAGATGCTTCAAGAATCTCTCCAAAAGTCATCCAAATACATTGAATATGGCCTCCACGGACAATGGGCATCATCAACGCCCTATTGCTCTAATTATTTTGGTTTCTTTGGAAAAATTTTCCATCAGCGCCCGTTCTACCGTCGTCGGCCCCAGAACTTCAAAATTCTGGTTTTTGCCCTTTTTCACTCCAAATTTGTTCCTTTTTTGCTTCTTTTTGCTCAAATTACCTAAAATCATCATACATGTAGTAAAACATTAAAAACACTTTCTTTTTAATGTGCAATATCACCAAAAAATAAATATAAAATATATATGAAAAATTAAACATATTTTTGGTGCTTCAATAGACTAGACCTTGGTGGCCGGTTCGACTGAAGAAGCGGGTGGATCGATCCAGAGTTATCCAACCCAAAATGATGGGTGATTAACCCAGGATGTCCGATCAAATACAAATAGAGTTATTGACACGTAGTGGTCAATCAAACCCAAAACATAGGGTAATCAGCACGGGATAGCAGATCGAACCCAACAAGGGATCAGGGACTGGCATAGGCAACCGATCGACCACAAGTGCTTATGTAATCATGCATATGATTTGCCAAAAATGACCACATGCAATACAATAAGAAGGACCATGCACATGCAATGAAACCCAAACAATCGACGACGCATTGAACTCGACCTAACAGCCTCATGTAAGAAACTTAGAGTTGACACCCTTGGATTTGCGGCATCACCTCATCCAGCTTTGGGGTGGCAATGTGGACGACTTCCCCTCTTATATCTCATAGGAGGAACTCTCCATCTTTTGTAGGGCAGACTAGTTACAAAGTTTTTTTTGTCATATGAAAACCCATGATCTCATGAAATTGGCTAGCTACAAAGCTTTTCCCACTCAAGATCAAACTCAACCAACCCCTCCAATGAAGGTTGGGAGCGCCAAAGCTATGAAAATTGAGATTTCAACCCAGTGAGACTAAGGCCTAATGCTCATAAAATGGGTAATCACTCAGCCATGAATAGAAATGACCAATGCACGTGACTCCAAATCTAAGACTTCCTCAAGTGAAATCAATGATCCATCACAGAGGCACGTGACAACGCTAGCCCTTGCTGGCACACACACCCTATGTGGTTGATGGAACCCACACACCTATACCGGAATAACCCTAGGGATTAGAAACCCTCACCACTGTGAACTTTGTAGACATCCTCATTGTTTCTTCCAAGGCATCTGTGTCTAGTCTACGCACCGTACGAACCATGTAAATGAGCGAAGATGGGAGGTATGCAAGTATTTAAATTAAATAATCATAGTGTATGAAAAAATGACCAAAGCTCACCTTCACATAAAGAGATTGGATGGGCCTCTATAAGTTGTGATCTCGACGTTGCCTCTGATTAAGGGGAATGAACACTGGTGCGAGGCTGCTTCAGTAAGGAGGAAGAACTGTGGTCTCCAACTATCAGCAAGGGTAGTGATATCGATGGAATATTGGTGGGAGTGCGATATCGAGAAGATCGAAGTCCCCTCTCTCCTTTTGGGACATCACCTTTACCAAAAGAATTAGGCCACCTCCCCCTCCATTGTGAAACAAGAGAAAAAGAAATGTTGGCGTTCGCCAGTAAGAGAGATGGCTAGAGGTAAAAAGGCATCAGTGACAGAGATGTTGGATCGAAAGGTTAGAATAAATAAAGGGATCATGAATAGAACGAGGAGACTAGCCGTGGGCATAGCCGACGATGAGGGGAAGACTTCAATGTCTATAAGGAGTTTGGTGAGGCTTGCCGATGGCCAGTACTTGGTAGCACGAGGGAAGCTTACCATGAAAAGGGAAGTCAGGCTTTGCAAATGGAGCTTTGGATTAAGGAGGAAGGGATGGCGATGAGCAGCACTGATATATAACAAGGTCTGACAATGAGGCTGATAGCCTGAGGTGTGGCGATGGAGACCACGGCCATGCACCGGGATCACCCTAAGGCATGAGAAGAGGAAGAATTGGGGAAAAGGTTGGTACCGAGAGACGTGTGCGTGATTAGGGATTTAAGAAGATTTTTTATAATAATAATAATAATAATTTATTTATTATTTAAAATCCTCAATTATCACATTTTTGCATATGCATGGAACCTCATCAATATGGATGTCCTTTTTGGGTAAAATTGATGTTCCAGACGTGCTCATGTAGTCTGTTTCGTCATCAGGGTCATCTACATAAATTTGCTGGTGGACTGGCCAATTCAAGCTAGTTTCGTGTGCGACTTTGTAAATGAGGTCTGTGGACCTGACCAAATCCATTCAACAAAAAAATTTTGACTCCCACACATGCGACATAAAAATTGATGCCAACAAGTCCTTTAGGCTCAAAGTTGACCGCTACTTTCTTGGACTCCCTCCTAATCACCTCCTTTAATTCTCTTCAACTACTCAACTTTATTTCCTTTACATGTTCATTAGCCTTTTGAGTTAACTTTGGTGTTGCTAGGAAGAGTTCCTTGAGGCCTATTACTAAGAGAAGTACATTTCTATCCCAGTTAGTTCTCTATGTTCCTAATTGTTGTAGCTTGACTCTATAGTTGATTCCCCATTTACAACTTTACTTCTTCTGATGACAACTTGTTATCCTTAAATTGTTGGTTTGAGTTAATTTCATGAGGGTAAGTCTGCCTTGGGTTTGTGCTACCTTGATTACTGATCCACTGAAAGTGTGATAGCTTTATAATGTCTATTTCATACCTATTTTTGATGATATTGAAATTTAAAGAAGGGTACTTTTTATGATTTTATGCAGGTACAATGATTTTAAGCCTATGGAGCAAAAAGAAGCAAAAGGGAAGAAAAAAGGAGCAAATTTGGAGCAAAATGAGGCAAAATGCACTTTTTAACCTGGAGCGTTGAACGGCTACCAGTACCAGATCGCACCAAATTACAGAGAGTTTGGGTTATTTTCCAGAAAAGAGCGTTGGACGGTGACCTATCCTACGCCTGACCACGTCCTATCCCGATTTAATTCCATATTCAATGTATTTGGCCAGATTTTGGAGGGGTGTTCGAGAAAACTCTTAAGAAATTAGATACATACAAATTTAACTTTTTTGGAGCCAAACATTAAGAGATGGAGAGACTCTTTTGAGTGTGTGAATAAAGAGAGTGAGTGTTATAGTGTAGAGAGTCCATTGGAGAGAATCTAGGGTTTATGTGTGTTCTCTTCTAAGGAGTGTAAGAGGAGAGGAAAAGTGAGAGATTTCTTCTTTCTTACTTATTTAAAGAGAGAATTGTGTGTTGTTGTGAAGAAAGAAGAGGAGACAAAGGAATTCCTTGAGATTCGCTTGGGGAGGAGTTTGAGATAAGTTGTATTTTCTTTACTCTATTTGTATGACGTTTCTTTTATATATAAAATCCATCTTTTATCGTTTTTTCTAAATGAGTCTTGAGTAGATTTATTTATCTTCCTCCTTTTCATGTGATGTGTTGATGTTGTAATATGAAAATGATGTGCCAATTTATTATGGAGAATTTGTGATGACCTTTTCACTTAGTACTTCATTTACTTTTTGATCTGGCGAATTGAATTGTTAAAACTTTTTTTGAAGCATATGTTCCTAAAGGACTATGAGTTCCACAACAAAATTGAAGGTCACATTCAATGTCCATGAATGAGTGATGTAGTTCATGGGGGTTGGCTGCAAATAAATAGGAAAATATTTTTTATGTGCGTAGAATTGGAGATTTTAAAGTGACAAACTAAAATCACCAATTTAGTCCTAGAGTTTAGAAACCAAAGCAAGATTTAGCCTTCAGGCGAAGGGAAGTGGGAGCTCTGTAGTGACAGCCGGTATCCTCCCAGCCTAACCACGGATTTAGGGACTAAAATTTGATTAGCCAATGTTCTTTATATCGCTCAGAATAGGGTAAAGAATATGAATGCTCCTATTTGGCACAATACTATTGCATCACTGATCTATGTCACTAAATCATCACATTATTATTGAGGAGGAGGAGGATTCTTTCCTACATTTTAACTTTTGTTATAAATTTAATCTTGTGTTAGTTAACTGTGTTAGGAAGTTAGAACGTACTTTGGTTGAATTAGTAACTACATTTGTTTATTAATCTTTCTATTATTAGTAATTACTGTAATTGTGTTGTGATTTGTTTAGTGATTTATGTCCTCCATTATATAATTAAATACCTCATCGTGAGAACGATAATTAGGACTCCATTAGAGCCATGTATTACTTGAGCGATGTGTATACTTGTGTTTGTTTGACTAAATAGAAAACTAAATCAATATATATATATAAATCTGAGTTCATAAATTTTGGCAATTTTAAAAATTTGCAACAAGTTTTTGGCGTCGTTGCCGGTGAGGTAACTGTAAAATCTATTTTGGTAGCACTTGAAAGCTTATATTTGAATTACAAGTCATAATTGTGTGTGCTTGTTTATTTTTAGTGTGCTTATTGTGATTGTATGTGTAGTATCAGATCTATAGGTTTAGTGCCTTATGATCCTGAAGTGGAGCGTACTATTAGAAAAATTCAAAAAAACAAAAACAATCTGAAAAATCCTTATAAAATGGTTAGCAACTTGAACAATCAAAATAATTAAAATAAAAATATACCAAGACCTTTAAGAGATTATGCTAATCTAACAGCAGATGAAATTCACTTAACTATCCAAAACCCTGATGTTGCTGCTAACACGATTGAGCTTAAACGTGCTATTTTCCAAATGGTACAAAATAATCAATTTAGAGGAACACCTACTGAAGATCCTAACTTACATCTCGCTAGTTTTCTAGAATTGTGTGCTACCTTTAAATACGATGGAGTGTCGAATGATGTTGTTAGGCTTAGAATTTTTCCTTTTTTCCTTAAGGGATAAGGCTAAGGCATGGTTAAATTTTTTAGCACCTGGATTTATCAGAACTTGGGGAGAACATTCAAAGTGAGTGTACTGCAATTATTCAAAAGAAGCTTCCTGAAAAACTTAAAGACCCTGTTAGTTTCATAATCCCGTGTTCTATAGGTGAGAAATTTTTCAGAAGAGCTTTATGTGATCTGGGAGCTAGTATTAATCTTATGCCTTCATCAACTTTCAAAAGATTAAAAATAGGAGAAATTTCACCTACATCTGTGACACTTCAATAGGCTGATCATTCTATTACTTATCCTAAAGAAGTTGTGGAAGATGTATTAGTGAAGGTTGATAAATTTATCTTTCCTGTGGACTTTATTGTATTAGATATGGAGGAAGATAAAGAAATTCCAATTATTTTGGGAAGACCATTTTTTGCTACTGGGAGTGCTAAGATCGATGTTCAAAAAAGAGAATTAACTATGAGAGTTAATGATCAAGAGGTGACATTCAATATTCTGAAATATATGAATTAACTTTCAGGTGAAAAGGATGATGAGTGCTTTCGAATGGAAAATTGTGATTATTTGAGACAATATCATTTTAAAGAAGTGTTTGAAGAGAATTTGGAAAGTGAGGATGAAATTGAAAGTGAAGTTGATTTGAATGATATGAAGAATGAAGAGTTAGAATTTGTTCAGTAAAGATTTGAATGAATGGATACTATGGAAAGTGGATATAAATGTTTAATTTCATCTATCATAAAACCTACTAAACTTGAGATGAAAATTCTTCCTAATCATTTGAAGTATATGTGTTTCAGAGAATCATGTACCTTACCAGTCATTCTATCTTTGGATTTAAATGAATATCAAGAATGAAAATTATTGGATACCTTAAAAAGATACAAAAAAGCTTTTGGTTGGTCCTTAATAGATATTAAAGGAATCAGTCCTTCGATCTGTATGCACAAAATTCTGTTGGATGAACAACATAAACCTAGAGCTGGTCCTCAAAGGAGACTAAACCCAATGAAGAAAGAAATGGTTAAAAAAGAGATTTTAAAGTGGTTAGATGCTGGAACTATATACCCCATTTCTGAGAGTATTTGAGTAAGCCCAATTCATTGTATTCCTAAGAAAGGAGGAGTGACTATTGATGTAAATGAATAAAATGAAATCATACAGACGAGACAAGTCACTGGTTGTCAAATATGTATTGATTATAGAAAATTAAATGTCTCCACCAGAAAAGATCATTTCCCTTTACCTTTCTTAGACCAAATGTTAGACAGACTTGTTGTACATGACCCGACCGCCGCGCTTAACGCGGTGATGTTGCTTCCAAAAGATATCCAAAAAGCTTTGACTCGATTTATAATTAGTGGCTAGTGTATAAAATTAATATTATATAAGTAATATTTTTACACACTAGGGGTACTACGCAAGTATACGTATCGTTTCAAGTAATATAGGGTTTTTAAACAAAAACCCCTGTATCGATCCCACAGGGAAGATTTATAGAAATAAATTTTCTATAAAGCGAAAGAGAAATATAATAGTAAAAATATTTTTTATTTTAATTTTAATTACTATTTAATTTACTAGATGCAATTTAAAGAAAAGAATAATAAGAAAATGATTTTATAAACTCTATAAAAAATAAACAACTTTCTTTCCTTCAATTAATCTAAGATTTTTAAGATAATTTAATATTCGTTGGAGAATTTAATTTATGATATTGTGCCAAATAGAAGCATTCTTATTCTTTACCCTTTGATCCAGGTGCAAAGAACATTGACTAATTTATAGAATAGGTCCGGATGTATGGTTAGTAGTAATCAGTTAATCTAGGCTCACACTTCTAGATGTCCAAGGGTGGCTATGGTCGGCCCTACTAGTGACCCTTTCCTAGTCTATAAATCAAATTATAAGAATTTAGTCTGTCACTCTAAAAACTTATCAATTCTACGCCCTTAAATATTATCTTCCTATTTATTTGCACTTCACCATGAATAGCCCGCACATGGCCTTCGACTACCCAAGGATTCATGTGACATTTACAAGTTAAGAGTTCTTCTCCTTCAAGGTTTTTAAACTCTTCAATAGGTTTTAACAATTCAAACGGCCAATTTAAAAAGTAAAGTAAGATTAGGTATTAATGTCATCACAATGTTTTGAAAATATTTTGAATTTTAATTCTCCATCGAATCTTTATATTATCTTATCTATCTCTTCATAATTAAAGTAAGAAAGTAACTAACACTCAGAACACATTGAAAATAAATAACAAAACATGATAAATAAACTTTCAATCAAATATAAAATATACTTATCTCAAATATTTCTTCTACAGATCTTCTGATTCCTACTGACTCCACGATGTAATGAACTCCAGATGCAATAACTTGAAAATAAACTCACTAAACTAAACAAAAGTGGCCCTAAATTTCTCTCTCTAATTCTCTCTCTAAGGATGAGAGATCTTAAAGTAGATAAGAGAAAGGGGTACAATGGGAGGGGCACGTTTTCTGAAGAATTGGACTTCTATTTATAGGCTCCAGGAGTTGCGTTGAGGCACCTCTTCAAAACATGTCCACATTCAATGAATCTTCTAGAAGTTCATTCTGGCGCCTAAGCGCCGAAATCTGGCGCCTAGGCGCCGGACACCGCATCCAGTTCTTTGCACCTCTTCACTTTGGCTCGCACCTCTTCGCGATTAAAACCGTTTTGGAGCGTCCAAATACAATGTATCACATGTCCTATCATCAAGGAACAACTGCCAGCCTTCTAAAATGTCCAATAACCGCTCACTCCGTCAAAATAACTGATCAAACGTTGTCAAAAACTTGACAGTTTTCGTATCGAGTCTGTCGCTTAGGCGCCAGTTTCTAGCGCCTAGGCGCCAGGCCATAATTTTTTATACTTTAGGTATTTTGCTTCATTTTTGCTCCTTTTTGCTCCTTTTTCCTTCTTAGACCTTTTTACATTGCCTACATCCAAAGATACAAAAAATACCTTTCATTAAGGCATATTATCCTTAGAAATTAATAAGAATTAAGACATAAAGAAATAGGTATTTTTTTATAGATCAGTACACAAGTATTATTGCTTTTTGGATGGATATACCGGTTATCACCAAATACCTATTGCTCCTGAGGATCAAGAGAAGACTACATTTACTAGCCCTTATGGAACTTTTGCTTTTAGAAGGATGCCCTTTGGATTATGTAATGCACCTGCAATATTTCAAAGATGTATGATGTCCATATTTAGCAAATTAATAGATGACTGAATAGAAGTGTTTATGGATGATTTCTCAGCATTTGGAGATTCATTTCATGCATGCCTATGCAACTTAGAAAATGTTTTAGAGGTATGCGAAAGAACAAATTTAGTCCTAAACTAGGAAAACTGTCAATTTATGGTATGCATACAGATCATTCAGCTATTAAATATTTAATGCAAAAGAAGGATGTTAAACCAAGATTAATTCGATGGATACCTTTAATGCAAGAATTCTATTTTTGTGATCATTGATAGAAAATGTGTTGATAACCAAATAGCTGATCATTTATCTAGGCTTGAACAACCTAAATTGACTGATTTTGAAAAGGACATAATTGAAACTTTCCCTGATGAGCAGCTGTATATTATTACAGAAGGAAATATACCGTGGTATGCTGATATTGTAAATTACATCGTTAGTAACATTTTACCACCGGAATTAATAATGCAACAATGGAATAAATTCAAACATGATGCTAAATTTTACTTTTGGGACTATCCTTATCTGTATAAGCAATGTAAAAATCTTATAATTAGAAGATGTGTGCCTTATGAAGAAACTGAACAAATTATTCTAGGATATCATGATGCTGAATTCAGAGGACTTTTCAAAATCGATAGAATAACACATAAGATTTTACAATTTGGATTCTATTGGCCTACTATTTTTAGAGATGTTATAGATTTATCAAAACCTGTGATCGATGTCATAGAATAGGTAATATATCTAGAAGAAATGAAATGCATCTTAATTTTATTTTGAAAGTTGAGATTTTTTTTGCTTGGGTATTAGTTTTATGGGACCATTTATATCTTCATTTAGGAATTTATATATATATATTAATTGTTATTGATTATGTATCAAAATGGATTAAGGCAATAACTTTACCTATGTGTGATGCAAGAAGTGTTTTGAGGTTTTTAATGAAAAATATTTTCACAAGATATGGAATGCCTAGAGAGGATCCCATTTTAAGAAAAATCTTATTCAAAGATTGGTAGAAAAATATAATATTATGCATAGAATCTCTACAGCTTATCATTCTCAAACTAATGGCTTAGCTGTGGTATCTAATCATTAAATTAAATAAATTTCATAAAATGCCATAAATCCTGAGCAATTAGATTGGTCTACTAGATTAGGCACCTATTTTTGGGCATATAGAACTGCTTATTAAACCCTATAGGAATGTTCCCTTATAGATTAATTTTTGGAAAGACTTGTCACTTGCCAGTTGATATAGAATATAAAGCATATTGGGTAATAAATAAATTGAATTTTAATTTGAAAGATACTGGTGAGAAAAGACTGCTGCTATTGAATGAGTTGGAAGAAATCAGAAATGAATTATATGATAATGATAAAATGTATAAGAAGAGAAGAAAAATATGGCATGATTGGGAAATTTTTAAAAAGAAATTTGAACCAGGATAAATAGTTTTATTGTACAATACAAGATTAAAATTTTCTCTGGGAAACTAAAATCTAGATGGATGAGACCTTTCATTGTCGTAAAAATCTATCAATTTGGAGTTGTGATTAATGAAGACCCTAAATTTAGAAGAATATTCAAAGTTAATGGACAAATATTAAAACCATTTTTTGAAGGCAATAAACATATTTTAAAGAGGTTTTAATGTTGGGTCAACCTGAATAACCTGAGGTTATGTCGGGCTGACGATGTTAAATGAAGCGCTTTGTGAGAGGAAACTTACAATTATTGAGTGTTTTGCTTGTTTGATGTCATATTTTTTGTTTGATTATCACTTAATTAAGTTCTACCCTTCCTTAAATATCGTAAACAAAATTAAAAAATGAATCAAATTGAAGTTTGGAAAGAATGTGGACAAAATGAAAGTTTGGCAAAAATTGATCCAACACCGGACGACAGTGCCATCAGCGTAGGACCGTGCTGCTGTTCAGAAAACAATTTTTCATTCTTAAATTCATATTTTTACGATTATAGTCGGCATTTCTTACATTTAAACTCCAAAAAATTACCCCTAAACACCAATACCACCAGAGAAACGAAAAGGAAGATCCCAAATCTAATCCTAATGGATTCTGAGTTGATCGAAACTTTAAGATTTCAAGTTTTCAACCGTAGAAAGTTTGTCAGTTTTGAAGCACAACGTCTATTCAACAAGAATATCTCAAAGAAGAGGTTGATTAAGGAGGGAGGCTTCGTGAATCGATGTTTGAACTCTCCTAATACTCGGATTGAAAAAATCATTGTTCAAAGACGTTGGGAAGTGTTATGTTACACTATTGCTACCGTAGTCATCCCTGTTGTGAAATAATTTTATGCAAACCTTCATGGAATCAACCAAGGATCAGTCTATGTGTGAGGTAGGTTTGTTACATTTACTCCTACGAAGATTAATGACTTATATATGATTAAGAATGTGCCAATTTATCACTATTCAAATTTTACCTCAATGAAAGACAGCATGCATGATATATACAGATATTTGACAGATGAAAGTGATGGTTGGGAGATAAGAGATAACAGGTATGTGAGTTTTTTGACCACACCGTTGAATGCTACGTCAAAGCACTTGCGTTATTTTATAAGTACAAAATTACTCCCAACTATGAAAATCAGTATAGTAACCAACGAATGTGTTATTTTGAACTATTGTATTCAAATGGGGATGTCTATTGATGTTGGCTCTATAATTGTGAAATCTATTTGGGATTGATCATACACAGATCAAAATATAGCCTTGGACTTCCTTCCACCATATTTCTCCTCGGCAGTCAATCACAAGTGCCATATAAAAATTGGGAGAGAGTACTTCTACCCTAGAAGCCTATAGACCCAACGGACAAACATAGTAACCAGGCAGTTGAAGATATGAATGACATGAGTATCATTAAAGATCAACCATCTCAGAGTTCAACACATATTCCTCTTTACTTTCCTAAAAGTTCACAAATCATTTTGAAGAAGATTAAGAAATTGGAGAAATAAATGCAACACCTGATGAATGCAATCAACAATATATCTGACTTCTTTGATCACCTGGATTAGAGAATGAAGGAACACTTTATCATTGATACGTTTGATTAGAAGAAAGGGTTGGATTAAGGAGGATTTAACTGAAGAATTCCCGTTTCGTCCATTCTATAATCTGTCCGTTCACGTTCAATCAATTGGAGATATAAGAGTTGATGATAGTTCTAAGGAAGAATAGAGACTTAATTATTGCGTTTATGTGTTTATATGTTTGAAATTATTAATTAATTTGATTTGATTTTATTTTTGAATTTACTTTCTTATTTAGTTTTCAGGGTTACTATGTCGTGGTTGTGAGCGACGATGAAATTTAGTGTTTTGTGGCTTAACGATGTGTAGAGTTTAGTGTCACATATGTTTTTTTGTAATTTGAATTTTATATATATCAAAGTGATGTTTTATGTTGTTTATGTTAAGAAAATATTGTTTTCCATGGCTTTAGTACGTTATTCAATGCTTAAACAGATTAACTAGAAGTCGGTGCGGGCTTGAAATGATCAAAATTGCAAATGAAAGTTGGAAGCCCAGATTTTGAACTGGCGCTGAACGGAGAAGTAACCGGCGTTAGACTGCGCCAAAAGTCAGAGAGTTGGGCCTACTGAACAAAAATAGAGCCGAACAAAGGTGTTACCAGTGACGGACTGTGCCCGACAAACAAAAGGCCCTTAAACCCTCAAATTTCATGATTTAACCCAGGGACCTACCATTTTTACCCAAACCATCATCTTCTACCTCCAGCCAAGGCCGATTTTCGCACCTAGGACTCAATTGCATTTGGATTTGAAGCAATTTTGTGGCCGAAGAAGTTCGAATTTCATCTTCTCTCGGTAAGAGCTTCACTTTAAACTAATTTTTTTTTATTTTGACCGTAGAAATCTCCTACATTAGGAAGATCCTAAGCTTTGTGATTTTTAGAGAAAATTTGGAGATTTTCTATGGTGTTGAAGTTCTTATTTAATTAAATTTACTTTAGAGCCTATTAAGTTTCATTATTCTATTTATAAAATAAACAATTATAGAAGTCTTAAAAAAATTTTCTCTATAGATTATTATTTTTAGTAGTAAAAAAAGTTAAGAGTTACTTGAGGACAAGCAATCTTTAAGTTTGGGGGAATTAATCACCCTTAAAATTACCCAAATTTTTATACCATTTTAACTAATATTTTAATGATATTACACTTTAATGAAAAATATTTCTTATGTTTTTGGTTGCAGGTACAAGAAAATAAGTTTAAGAAGAAAAACAATCAAAAAATGAGTAAAAGGAGTAATAATGAGTCAATTGAAGAAAAGAAGAAAAAAGATCTGACTCTGCTGCTTAGGTGTCAGAATAAGTAAGGAATTATAAAGCAGTTTTGGGCAATTTTGTGACAGTTATTGATGACTAAAAAACGATCTAGAAGCCTCTAGATAGTTTCCCAAATGTTATAAACAAGATATAATGAATTCACAGGTAATCAGTTATTCAACAAAGAGATGTGACTCAAAACCTGAAGGGACGTGACTATTCGCGCAGAAGACTGGCACCTGGGCGCCACAGTTACCTTCTAGATTTTTCAACAAATTTGGACGAATTTTGAAAAGGTTCCTGAAGCAACCCCTGGTCATTTTGGAAGCTCTATAAATAGAGGACAATTCTACAGCAAAGTGTGGTCGTTTAGAGTGTGTAAGTGTTATAAGAGTGAAAGGTGTGTGCCACTTCATTTAAAAAAAGAGTGTTTTATGTTATTTACTTTTCCTTAGTGAGAGTTCAGAGTGTTGGAGTCTTGTAGAAGTTAGTTAAAGTCAGAGAAACTTCAAAGGATTGCTTGGATATCATTCTAGATAAGTATTTATAATTTAGTTCTTAAGTTTTGTACTTTGAATTTAAATTATATAAATATGGTTTGTGTTGTTAATCCTATGTTTTTTGAGTAGTCTTCTTATCTTTCTCCCTACGAGTATGAACTAATTAACATAAAGTTTTGATTTAGTTTTGAGAACTTATTTTTCTTCATTAATACTCTGTAATATTACTTTACCTGATTTTCATTTACACTACAACTTGATCACTCGTAATGTTCAAATTTGTGGAGAGTTCTTAAGACCTGATCGTGGGCTTAGAATTCTTAACATGTAAGTATCACATATCCCTTAGAAAGTTAGATGGTAAATCCTTAAAGGGGGAGGTGCGAATAGATAGGGAGATTGATACACCTAAAATATATAGTGTTTTTATGCACATTTAATACCTATTTTTGATAATATTGCACTTTAATTGAAGATATTTTGTGTTTTTATTTTAGGTATGATGAAGATGATTAATTATGATAGAAGGAACAAAAAAGGATCTAATTTGGAGCAAAATTATGAAGTTTGAGAAATTTGGCCTCTAGCACCTAAGCGCCAAAGTGCCGGTGCTTGTGCGCCACAGTTGAATATTAAGTTTTAATCAAATTTGGCACCATTTTCAAGGGGTATTTGAAGCAACTTTTGGTTGTGACTTCCTTAACTTCCTTTGGGCGGCAGATGTGATTGAAGGAATGCATCTTTTGGTGGATACATTGAATCTGAATATGATTTGAAGAGACAGCAAGGTACCTTTTGGAAAATTATAAAATTTATGTCTCATAATTTGCAAAAGGAGGGTTGGAGTTCTTTTGTTTTTTAGAGAGTTTCTTAGAGAGAGTCTTTTGAAGTTTGGTGAGTGTAGTTTTATTGTTGTTAGTAAAGAGTAGAGAGTAAGAAAGGAACAAAGGGTTGGTGTGAAGTCTTCTTCTCACCAATTTTCCTTCATCCTTGTATCTAGTTTTTATTGAAGTCTAAAGTTTTTATTTGAGTCATTATATTTGGGCGTCAACCACTGTAGAGTTGTATTATGGAAAGTAAAATTTCAGAGGAACTTTTAGAGTCTTGTGGAGCGGATTTTCATATAAGTATTAATCTTTGTTTTTACACTATGTTTTTAAGTAAGATTTGTTTTGTTTTCATTATAGTTTATTCTTTAAAATCAAGCTGTGTTTATGTTTTCTCCAAGAAATCTGAGTAGTTTACTTTATTTTTTTCATTCTTAGATGATGAAATAATTAAATTATGGAAGTATGTTGTGGAAAATATAATTGTTTAATGCTGGAAGAAATTGTGATGATTCAATTCCTTGTACTTAATTTACATCTTGATGTTGCCAATTAAGATATTAAAATTTGTTGTGAGATTATGTAAGATCTAATTCGATATTGTCTCAATCAACAATTGGAAAGAATCACATGCAATTATATGGGTGAGAATTGTAGTCTATATGATTGAATGCAAATATATAGGGAGATATGTTTTTTTAGGGAGTAAAATTAGAGGACTTTAGAGTGACAGGATAAAACCCCCTAATTTTGTTTGTTATTTTAAATTTTGTTATGAGATGTTAGCCCCCAGGTAGAGGGAATAGAGGAAACTCTAGAGTGAGAGCTGGAATCTTCCCTGCCCAACCCATCTACAAAATTTCAAAATTTTAAATTAACCAATTTTCTTTATAGAACCAAGTAAGGGTAAAGAATATAGTAGCTCCTATTTGGCACAATACATTTAAATACTTTCACAACATAAATATCCATAATTATTACTGATTCATTAGAGAAGGAAAAAGATATTTGATTCTTATAGCTTTTATATTGTGTTTAGAGTATTGATAATTTTAATTTCCTGCTTAGCTTCTTAATAAAAATATCAAAAACAACTTTTCAAAATTTGTACCTTAAAACATACTTACAAAAATCAATTGAAAAAGTAAACAATTATTTTTTCTTATTTCTTTAAAGTTTTAGATATTTCCCTGTGGGTTCGATATCTCGGGGCTTAATCGGAAAGTTCTATATTACTTGATAAACGATACGTATACTTTCGTAGTATCCCATATTATAAATCATAAATTTCTTATCTAAATCGTAAGCATAAATATTCGGGATCAAGTTTTTTGGAGTCATTGATATCATTTAAAGAAAAATAAGAAAAATTAAAAATTTTTACTTTTCTTTGTTTTTGTTAGTGTATTTTGTTTTATTTTATTTATCTTTGTATGCATAGTTCATGGTCCGAGGGACTTCTACCCTACAATTCTGAATTAGAAAGAACAATCAGAAAATCAAAAAAATAAAAAATTCTGAAAAAAATAAAAATTTTAAAGAAATGACAAATCATTAAAAGAAAAATGTTGACATTCATCAAGAATTTAGACCTTTAATAGAATATGCTAACCTTACAATGGATGAACTTCATGGTAGTATTCAACACCCTGCTGTAGTTGCTACTTCCTTTGAGCTTAAACCTGCTATTATTGACCAACTGAAAATATGTTGAGATTTTCATGCCTATTTTATATTGATTTTCATGATATTGTACTTTAAAAAAAGGTATTTTTGATGTTTTGTTACAGGTATATTGATTTATGGACATTGGAGCAAAAAGATGTAAAAAGGAGTGATTTTGGAGCAAAAAGTACCAGAATATGAAGATTTGACCTTGGGCACCGATGGCGAGATCGACGGCTCCACGACAGATTTTTCCCGAGAGTTCATAAAATAAATTATAAAGAAGGTTGCCGACGGCGAGCTCAACCCCCCGACAGCGAGCCTTAACAGAGAAGGTTCAAAACCTAGTATTCTAGAAGGCCGCCGACGGTGATATCAAGGCCGCCGACGGTGAGTATGTCGGTTCTCTCACGAGGTGCATTGAATGTGGATGATTTTTAAAGGGATGGTTGGGTAACTCTTGGAAAATCTTCTACAACTTTAAAAGAGACAATTTGAGGCCTAAAATATTGGTGTCCAGGTGTCCGTGAGTGTCTGTCAGTGTCTTGGGTGCCCTAAGAGTTATAGAGAGTGAGTTAAATTAGTTTTAATTGTGAGGAATTCTTCGAGAGATTATAAGAGTGGAAGGAAACTGAGAGATTTCTTCCTCTTTGCCTCTTTGAAGGAGAATTCTGTGTGTTGTAAAGAAAGGAAGAGATTTAGAAGAACTTCAAGAAGTTTGCTTGGGGAAGAATTCGAGATAAGTTGGATTTACTTATTATAGTTTGTATAACTTGCTTTTATATATGAAATCCAAGTTTTGTCATATCTTCTCCATGAGATCTGAGTAGTTTCTCTGTCTTTCTCCTTATTTTGAGATTTTGTGAAATGGTGATTTGAATTAGTTGTGTTAAACGAGTGTTAAAGAAGTTGTGATGATCTTTTCACTTCAATCTTAATTTACTTTCAATCTGGCCAATTGATTTGTTAAAATATGTTGATTTTTACAACTATAGTGAAGATTACATCCAAGATTCAGGGAGGTCAAAGTCCTTGAAAGTAGGGTGCAAATAAATTGGGAAATATTATTTATCGGGCATAGAATTGAAGATTTTAGAGTGACGGACTACAATCCTCAATTCGGTCCTATTGTTTGGGTGCTTAAGTGTAGATGTTAGCCCTCAGGCGAGGGGAACGTGGGAGCTCTGAAGTGAGAGCTGGTATCCTCCCAGCTTAGTCGCAGATTCAGTAACCAAGCATAAGATTAGTTAAAGAGTAAAGAATAGGTATGCCCCTATTTGGCACAACATTGTTTTAATCTAATTATATTTATCCATTCACTTAAATTTCTTAACAAGGAGAAGGATGCTTGCTTATATATTGAACCTCACCTTATAAATAAAAGTAGTTAATTATTAGTAGAATTAGTTTAATAAAATTACATCTTATTTACGATTGCATATTAGTGACAAATATGCAATTTATACTATAAGGTTGTGATTCTGTATTGGTTTCTAAAATTCTAGTTCGTAGCCTTTAAAATATTTCCTATTGGATCGATATCCAGGACTCCACTAGAGCCTAGTATTACTTGAGCGATACACATACCTACGTTGATAAGAGTAACTCTGTGATTATTAAAAATTTTATACACAGCTTTATTAAATTCTTGCAATATTAAGATTATGTAAAGTGCTCGGAGTGGTTTAAGTTTTTGGCACTGTTGCCGGGAAATATAACATAATTAGAGTAACAGACAATTTAGGACTATTAGGAAACTCTTTAATAGAATTGCAACTTATTATCATATTTAGTCAATTGTTTTTCTCTGTACTGATTTCGATTGTATGCGTAAATTTAGACTTGAAAATCTTATACCCTACGGTTCGGAATTAGAACGCACTATTAGGAAAATTAGAAAACTGAGAAAACAACTTACAAATCCAGACACAATGGAAAACAACCAAAGAATAGAAAATGAACATCAATCTAGACCTTTAAGAGATTACGTTAACCCTACATTACATGAAATTCACTTAACTATCCAAAACCCTGATGTAGCTGCTAATTCATTTGAGTTTAAACCTGAAATTATCTAAATGGTACAAAACAATCAATTCAACAAAACTTCTAACGAAGATCCTAATTTACATCTTGCGAGTTTTATAGAACTTCATGCTACTTTTAAAAATAATGGAGTTTCTGATGATGGTGTCAGACTTAGACTTTTTCCTTTTTCACTAAGGGACAAAGCTAAGGCTTGGTTAAATTCGTTAGCTCTAGGATCTATTAGAACATGGGAGGAACTTTCACAAAAATTCTTATCGAATTATTTTCCACAATCTAAGACTGCTAAGCTTAGAAATGATATCACATCTTTTAGTCAGCATGAGAGAGAATCGTTATACGAATCTTGGGAAAGATTTAAAGGTCTTCTTAGGAGATGTCCACGTCATGCTTTACCAGATTTGTTAATTATTCAAACTTTTTATAATGGATTAGTAGGATCTCTTAGATCTATCATTGATGTTGCTGCTGGTGGATCACTAATGTTTAAACCTTTTGAAGAAGCTTATGCTTTAATTGAAGAAATGGCTACCAATCATTTTCAATGGCCCGCTGAAAGGTTAAATCCTATAAAAGTTGCCAGTATTCATGATTCAGATGCTTTAACTATGATAGTTTCTCAAATTGCTTCTCTTTCAAAGAAAATAGATCAATACAAAATGAATTGTTCTCAAACGCCTCCAGTGTTAGAAGAAAATTCATTGGGACAAATTGTAGATGTTCAATCTTCATATGAAACTTTAAATTTGATAAATAATAGACAAAATAATCCTTATTCAAACTACTATAATCCAGGTTGTAAGAATCATCCAAACTTTAATTGGAATAACCAAGTAATGCTAATTCTGTTAATTCTCAGTGGGGGAACAATCCTGTAAACCCATTAAGAATTATAAACAATCAGGGTAATCCTAACTATAGACCTTCTATTCCACCAGGTTTTTATAATAATTCACAATTCAAGGAGAAGAAGTTGTCTATGGAAAAATTAGTTTTGAATATGGGAAATCAATTACAAAATCAAGGAGCTGCTATTAAAAACATAGAAAACCAATTGGGGCATATTGGTATTGCACTGAGCAATAAACCTATTGGATCTTTACCTAGCAATGTTGAAGTAAATCCTAAAGACTAAGGAAAAGAACAGATCAAGGCTATTCAATTAAGAAGTAGAAAAGAGTTGGAATTAAGGGGACAGAAAGAAACAGTAGTTGAAAAGAAAAAAGTGGAAACCAAAGTAGAAAATTAATGTTTATATCTTGATTATCCTCAAAAACCTATGAAAATTACTGTTCAAAGACCACCATCATCATTTCCACAAAAGACTGAAGCAACAAGACAAGGGAAAATGATTGGCTAAATTCTTAGACATTTTAAAAAAATTGTAAATAAATATTCCTTTTGTTGAAGCTTTGGAACAAACGCCTAATTATGTTAAATTTATGAAGGATATACTCAACAAAAAAGGATGTTACTAGATCATGAGACCGTTGCATGACCAAATGAAAATATGTTGGGATTTTCATGCCTATTTTATATTGAATTTGATGATATTGCACTTTAAAGAAATGAATTTTTGATGTTTTGTTACGGGTATGTTGATTTATGGACTTTGGAGCAAAAAGATGCAAAAAGGACAAAATTTGAAGATTTAACCTTGGGCACCAACGGAGAGATCGACGGCACCGCCGGCGGATTTTTCCCGAGAGTTAAGAAAATAAATTACAAAGAAGTTTGCCGATGACAAGCTCGATCCCGTCGACAGGGAGCCATAACAGAGAAGGTCCAAAACCTAGTATTCTAGAAGGCCGCCGACGGCAAGATCGAGGCCCCTGATGGAGAGTATGTTGGTTCTCTCACGAGTTGCATTGAATGTGGATGATTTTTGAAGGGTGCTTAGGCAACTCTTGGAACACTTCTATAACTTTAAAAGAGACAATTTGAGGCTGAAAATAAGGGTGTCCGTGAGTGTCTGTTAGTATCTTTGGTGCCCTAAGAGTTATAGAGAGTGAGTTAAATTAATGTTAATTGTGAGGAATTCTTCAAGAGATTGTAAGAGTGGAAGGAAAGTGAAAGATTTCTTCCTTTATGCTGCTTTGAAGGAGATATCTGTGTGTTGTAAAGAAAGAAAGAGATTCAGAGGAACTTCAAGGAGTTTGCTTGGGGAGGAATTTGAGATAAGTTGTATTTACTTATTATAGTTTGTATAACTTTTTTTTTATATATGAAATCCAAGTTTTGTCGTATCTTCTTCAAGAGATCTGAGTAGTTTCTCTGTCCTTCTCCTTGTTTTGAGATTTTGTGAAATAGTGAATTGAATTAGTTGCGCCAAGAGAATGTTAAAGAAGTTGTGATGATCTTTTCACTTCAATCTTAATTTACTTTTAATCTGGCAATTGATTTGTTAAAATATGTTGATTTTTACAACTAAAGTGAAGATTAAATCCAAGATTCAGGGAGGTCAAAGTCCTTAAAAGTAGGGTACAAATAAACAGAGAAATATGATTTTTCAGCCGTAGAACTGGAGATTTTAGAGTGATAGACTAAAATCCTTAATTCAGTCCTATCATTTGGGAGTTGAAGTGTAGATGTTAGCCCTCGGGTGAGGGGGACATGAGAGCTCTAAAGTGAGAGCCGATATCCTCCCATCCTAGTTGCAGATTCAGTAACCAAGCATAGGATTAGTCAATGTTCTTTATGCCTGGACCAAAGGGTAAAGAATAGGTATGCTTCTATTTGTCAAAACACAGTTTTAAACTGATTCTATTATCCATTGACTTAAATTTCTTAACAAGGAGAAGGATGCTTGCTTATATATTGAACCTCACTTTATTAGTAAAAGTAGTTAATTATTAGTAGAATTAGTTTATTAAAATTACATCTTATTTCTGATTGCATATTAGTGACAAATAGGCAATTTAAACTATAAGGTTGTGATTCTGTATTGGTTTCTAAAATCTTAGTTCGTAGCCACTAAAAAATTCCCTGTGGGATCGATATCCAGGACTCCACTAGAGCCCCGTATTACTTGAGCGATACGTACACTTACATTGATAAGAGTAACTCTACGATTATTGAATATTTTATACACTTCTTTATCAAATTCTTACAATTTTAAGCTTACACAAAGTGCGCGGAGTGGTTGATTGCACTCAGTGAAGAGTGTAGTACTATAATTCAAAAAAAGCCTCCTGAAAAACTTAAAAATCCTCGTAGTTTTACTATCCCGTGTGCTATTGGTGAAAAATTTTCTTTATGAGCATTATGTGATTTGGGAGCTAGCATAATTCTGATGCCTCTATCAACTTTTACAAGGTTAGGAATAGAAGAGATTGCACCAACTTCTGTAACTCTATAGTTAGCTGATCTATCTCTTAGACATCCTAAAGAAGTTGTAGAAGATGTTCTGGCTAAGGTTGATAAATTTATCTTTCCTGTCGACTTTATCATTTTAGATATGAAAGAAGAAAAGGAAATATCTATCATTTTAGGAAGAAGTTAAAAAAGGAAATATCTATCATTTTAGGAAATATCTATCAACCAAAATCCATGATAGACGTTAAAAAAGGAGAGTTGACTATGAGGATAAATGATCAGGAAATGACCTTTAATATCTCAAAGTCAATGAATTATCCTTCAATAAAAAAAACTGATGAATGTTTTAGAATGGAGACATGCGATTAATTGAGAAAAGAATATTTCAATAAAAATTTTGAAGAACATGAAGATATGGAAAACGATAATTATGATGAAATTGATAACAAAGAAGCTGATTATATTCAGGAACAATTTGAAACGCTCGATTCAACAACACCAGAGAATGAAATTTTAATTTCATCTATTGTGAAACCCCCTGAACTTGAATTGAAGACACTTCCTAATCATTTGAAATATGCATTTTCAGGAGAGTTATCAACATTACTAGTAATTGTAACCTCGGACTTAAATGAAAGTCAAGAACAAAAATTAATGGATACGTTAAAAAGTACAAAAGAGATTTTGGTTGGACTATAGCTGATATAAAGGGAATTAGCCCTTTTATTTGTATGCACAAAATTTTACTAAATGATGAACATAAACAAAGAATTGATCCTCAAAGGAGACTGAACCCTATTATGAAAGAAGTAGTTAAAAAAGATATTTTAAAATGGTTAGATGCTGGAATTATATATCCTATTTCAGACAGTGCTTGGGTAAGCCCAATTCATTGTGTTCCTAAGAAAGGAGGAGTGACTGTTGAAGCAAATGAGAATAATGAATTAATACCTATCAGGCAAATTACTAGGTGGCATATTTGTATTGATTATAAAAAATTATATGCTGGCACTAGAGAAGATCATTTTTTTTCATTTTCTAGTCCAAATGGTTAATAGGCTTACTGGACACAAGTACTACTGCTTTCTGGATAGATATACTGGTTACCACTAAATTCCCATTGCTCCTGAGGATCAAGAGAAAACTACATTTACTAGTCCTCATGGAACTTTTACTTTTCAAAGAATGCCATTCAAATTATGTAATGCACCTGCAACATTCCAGAGATGTATGATGTCTATATTTAGTAAATTAATTGATGATGAAATAGAGGTATTTATGAATGATTTCCTTGTATTTGGAACATCATTTGACGCATGCTTAAATCCTCTCAAAAAAATTTTGGAGCTATGCGAAAACACTAATTTAATTCTAAATTAGGAGAACTGTCAATTTATTGTTGCAGGAGGAATTGTATTAGGGCATAAAATTTTGGAAAATGGCATGGAAGTAGACAATGCAAAAATTTAAGTTATAGCTAAACTACCACCTCCTACTATAGTGAGAGGGGTAAGAAGTTTTCTTGGACATGCCGGTTTTTACAATCGTTATATTAAAGATTTTTCAAAAATTACTAAACCACCATGCTAACTTTTAGAAAAGGACAAGAATTTTGAATTTACTGAAGACTGCTTGAATGTCTTTGAGTTATTAAAGGATAAACTAATCACATCACATATAATAGTTTCACTTGACTGGGAGAAACAATTCAAATTAATATGCGAGGCTAGTGATTATGTTATTGGAGCTATTCTTGGACAAAGATATGAAAAGATTTTTAAAGTTATATACTACGCTAGTATAACTCTTAACGATGTTCAAATTAACTATACAGTTAATGAAAAAGAGTTATTGGATATTGTGTATGCTTTTGGAAAATTCAGATCTTATTTAATTGGGACTAAAATTATTGTGCACACTGATCACTCTGCTATTAAATATCTGATGCAAAAGAAGAATACCAAAACAAGATTAATCAGATGGATACTTTTGATGCAAGAATTTGATTTTGTGGTAATTGATAGAAAGGGAACTGATAATCAAATTGCTGATCATTTATCGAGATTAGAATATCATGAATTATCTGACACCGACAATGAAATTACAGATAGTTTCCCTGATGAACAACTTTATAATATTATGAGTAGAAAATACCTTGGTAGTTGATATAATTAATTATATTATAAGTGATATTTTTCCACCTATGCTAACACTGCAGCAACAAAAAAATTCATTCATGATGCAAAAGCATATTTTTGGGATGAACCATATTTATATAAGAAATGTAAGGATCTTATTATTAGGAGATGTGTGCCTTATGAAGAAACTAAACTGATTATTAAAAAATGCCATGATTCTGAATTTGGAGGACATTTTGGGACTGACAAAACTGCGCATAAAATTTTACAAGTTGGATTTTATTGGCCTACTATCTTTAGAGATGTTCACAGATATATCAAAACTTGTGATAAATGTCAACGAGTAGGTAATATATATTGAAGAAATGAAATGCCTCTGAATTTCATGCTATAAGTTGAGATCTTTGATTTATGGGGATTAGATTTCATGGAACCATTTATTCCTTCATTTGGGAACTTATATATATTGATTGCAGTTGATTATGTATCAAAGTGGATTGAAGCACAAGCTTTACCTTGTTGTGATTCAAAAAGTGTTTCAAAATTCTTAATGAATAACATTTTCACACATACGGAATGTCGAGAGTGATTATCACTGGCCGAGGATCTCATTTCAGGAATAAATATATTCAGAGATTGGTAAAAAAGTTTAATATTATACATAGAATCTCTACTGTTTATCATCCTCAGACTAGAGGATTAGCTCAAGTTTCTAGTCGAGAGATTAAACGAAATCTAGAAAAGACTGTAAACCCTAGTAGATTAGATTGGTCTATGAGACTAGATACTGCATTATGGGCATACAGGACTGCTTATAAAACTCCTATTGGAATGACTCCTTACAGACTCATTTTTGGAAAGACTTGCCACTTACCAATAAAATTGGAGCATAAAGCATATTGGGCGATTAAAGAATTTAATTATAATTTGAAAAATGCTGGTGAGAAGAGATTGTTACAAATGAATGAATTGAAAGAATTAAGAAATGAATCTTATGATAACGACAAAATTTATAAGGAGAAACTGAAGTTAAAGCATGATCGGAAGATTAACCAGAAGAACTTTAAACCAAAACAAGATGTTTTGCTTTACAATACAAGGTTGATGTTATTCCCTGGGAAATTGAAGTCTCATTGGTTAGGACCCATTATTGTGACTCTCAATTTTATACTTATGGAGCTGTTGAAATTGAAAATCCAAAGACTGTGAAGAGATTTAAAGTAATTGACATAGATTAAAACTATATTTTGAGGGTAAAAGATCGAACATTAAAGTGGTTTTAATGCTCAGTCAACCTAAATAACACTTGAATAGGTCGGGCTGACGACGTTAAACCAAGCACATTATGGGAGGCAACCCATAGTTATCTTTATTTATTGATTATTTGTTTGAATTTATCATTTGTATGAGGTATTATTGAATTCTACTACTCGTATTTACCCTTTGATCATCCTGGAATTTCCATAGAGAAAATTTGGAATGCATTTGGACCATGGCGTTAATATGCATATTTTGCCTTGGGCACCAATGGTGAGCTTGACACCACCGATGACAGGTTTTTACCAAGAGTCCTGACATTTAATTGCACAAGCCCGCCGACAGCTCCATCGAGGTCGCCGTCGGTGAGTGGAACGTTTCTGAAGTTCGAAGTGGAGGTTTTTTATGGTTTTAGGCAGAATTTTTCCCCTATAAACTTCCAGAGTCGCTTCCCAAACTCTCCATTTCCCTAAAATGAAAGGAAACTCCTCTGAATTCATCCCTAATGGCTTCCAGTTCCATAGATTACCCTAGATTTTGAGGGTTCAACCGGAGAAAGTTAGGCTGTGTCGAGGCACAACAAATCTTTAATAAAGTGCTGACAAAGAGGAGTTTAATCAAAGAAAGAGGCTTTGTAAATCGAGGATTAAAAAATCCTTCGACAGTGATTGAAGAGATGATCATGCGGCGACGATGGAAAGTATTTTGCTACACTACTACCGTAGTAGTCATTCCTGTGGTGAACGAGTTTTATGTTAATTTGCATGTAATCAACCAGGGAAGTGTCTATGTGTGAGGTAGGTGGGTAACTTTTACTCCTACAGGAATTAATGAGTTATATATGATCGAGAATGTTCCTATCTGCCATTATTCCAACTTCATCCCAACAAGAAATTTGATGAATGAGATCTACTAATATTTAACGGACGAGACTGAAGACTGGGAAATTAGAGAAAACGGGTATGTTAGTTTTTCTGCTACACTTATAAATCTCGTATCAAAACATTGGCACTTTTTCATTTCTACAAAGTTATTACAGATGATGATGATCGATAAAGTTACTAAAGAAAGTGTTATATTGAATTACTGTATTTAAATGGGACTGCCAATTGACATTGGATCGATAATTGTGAAGTCAATTTTGGGTCTGATCGTTTAAGGATCAACTCATGGACTTGGACATCCTTCTGCAATTTTCTCACTTTACAGCCTGTTCCAAGTTTCATACGAGATTTGGGAAAATGTAATACTACCATAGGAACCTTTAGACCCAAACAAAATGTTCCCAGCAAATGAAGAGAAGAATGATATGGGTGTTATTTTGGATCGATCATCACATAACTCAATTCCAATTCAACCTCTAGTATCAGACAAGACACTGGTGCTCTTACACAGAATTAAGAATTTGGAAAAGAAGGTACAAAATGTAATGAATGCAATTAACAATATCTCTGATTACTTTGATCACATTGATTGGAGGATGAAAGAGCACTTTGATGACTCTGGACAATTCGAAGGAATTTTGATACGCTTAATGAGAAAGATGGGATGGATAGAAGAAGACTCTACTGAAGAATTCCCTTTCCGACCCTTCTATAACCTTTACATTCATGTTCAATCGATGGGTGATGTCAGAGCAGTAACCAGCACTGAATCGGAGGAGTAGTAGATTTGCTTTACTTTGTATGTTTCTATATGTTTAGACTTGATTTGAATTTATTTGCTTGCTTGCTTTCGATGTTTGCTTTTAGATCTTAGTATAGTGAAGATTAATATTGAAATGTTTGTTTTCATCTTTCAAAGTGTTGTGGATTGGATTACAACGCTGAATTGATGAATTGAGGTTTAGAAAATACCTAACTTATGTGTGTTGTGTAATGTGTATTGTAACCCTTGGATTTTATTTATAATTGTGATGTTTTGTGTTGTAATTGTTTATTTGTGTTAATTCATCACTTATTCACTAAAATATATGTTTAAAATGATCAAACAGATGTCGAAGAGGCTTGAAATTGATCGAAATCGCAAAAATCTAGAAAATAAACAGAATTTATGAATCTCGCCGACGGCACCCTCGAGGCCGCCGAAGGCAGATTTTTCCCGAGGCTACTACTATTAAATTCAACTGAGCTTGCTGACAGCGCGAATGACCCCGCTTACGACGAGATCTAAAAAATTAGAGATGATGAAGAATGGGTTTAACCCATTAGTAAAGCTAACTTAAAGACACATGAATCCCATGAAGAATGGAGATCTGGGAGCAGGAGTAAAGCAACTTCTTCTAGTAGAGATATCCCCTCTACTATTTGTGACTGTCCTACCTCTAGCTCCCCTACCCTAAATGATTTGATGAATCAGATGACCCTGTAGCGGAAGAGTTTTGAAAAGTTAGATGAAAGACTTGAGAGAATAGATCAGAGGATTGAAGGATTAGAGCGAAGATACGATCATGATAGTGAGTATCTTCAGCGGCATTCTGATTTTGAGATTGCTTACTACGATGCTCAGGCCAGACATTATAGAGGTGAGCCTGATGTTACTTTTCTCGAATGCCCACGTTATACTCATTATCAGCCCAATCCACCTGCTGACCAGGGAGATGAAGACATAGTATGAGATTTCGATGTCTAATCTTAAATTTGATGATTGTGTTGTATGTGTGTGTGTTTTGTTGTAGTATTTTTATTATGTTATTTGCATTTTTTGTACTGTATTATTTTCTAAGATGTGTATTTTTTTGTAGTTTGTATTTCATTTCTGGATGGATTGTGATGCGTATATTATAATTGTAATTGTGGACTCTAATATAAAATAGCAGACTATTTGTTATTGTGTTGTGAAAAGCAAATGCTATTTGGAATTGTATTTTGTAGTGTAATCAATTATTGTTGTTAAATGTTTTAATTTATGTAATTATTTTAAAATTTCATTACCCCGGCAAACTCTCTAATCTGTTATATGTGTAGAAAAGTTCCTAATATTACATGTCAGTTGAAGTTAAAAATTTTGAGAAGAACCTGCAAAATTTCAGAAAGATGAAAATGCCCAAAGTGCAAAGGTATGATTTATATTTAATTTTTTTCTTTCCACCAGTTTTATTTCTATATATTGAAAAATTTAAGTTTGGGGGTAGAAAATTATTAATTGTTATTTGTTCTCAATTAAAATATTTTCAAAATTTATAAATATGATTTTTGGGATAAAATTTAATTTAGTTAACTATATTTGGATTTTATTTAAATATTGTGGAACATTCAAAGAAATATTTTTGGTAATGAAAATTAATTTTGTATGTTAAGATATTTAGTATAAGGGGATAAGACTATAGTTAACTATTTAAAGAAAAGAAAACTATATTTTGAAATATTAAGAATCTTAGGAATTTAGTTGAGAAAGAAAAGATTGGGGCTCAATGATGTAAAGACTATGAATTACATATAAGGTAAAGAAATGCTTTCAGTTTCAAATTTAGGAAAGGAAGAGTGAAGTTCAAAATTACTAACAGGCTATCCAGATATAGTAATCCTCACTTGAAAAAAAAAAAGAAAGGATTGAAAAAAATCCCTAAAAAAAAGAAAAATATAAATAGGATTGAAGAACAATCCATATGATAGAAAAGTAAAAGTAAGTGAGGAGAAACTTGAGGAGATGCCTTATCAAAAATTGGCTTCACTTGGATTAACCTAAAGGGAAAACTAAATACATTTCTGAACTTATATTTATAGAGTAGTATTTTTACTAGTAGTGTCTTCATAGATTTCCTATCATCTGAATATTATAAATGAATTGATATTGCAACATATAGTCATTCTTGAAATAAATAGAAGACTAGAACTCTTAAACTTGATGATTAGATAGCCTTACATCTACAGAGTTAATCTAATTACTTGAAAATTTTTCTAAGAAATCTTATTATAATATTTATTTAAGTCAAAATTATAGTATTTCTAAATTAAAACTTACAACAATAAATCATAACTTTTATGTAGTACTAAAAATTACTTGAGGACAAGTAATAGTTAAGTTTGGGGGATTTTGACCAACTGAAAATATGTTGAGATTTTCATGCCTATTTTATATTGATTTTGATGATATTGCACTTTAAAGAAAGGTATTTTTGATGTTTTGTTGCAGGTATGTTGATTTATGGACATTGAAGAAAAAAGATGCAGAACAGAGCAAATTTGGAGACAAAATGACCAAAATATGAAGATATGATGTTGGCCGCCGACAGCGAGATCGATGGCACCGACGACAGATTTTTCCCGAGAGTTCAGAAAATAAATTACAAAGAAGGTCACCGACGGCGAGCTAGACCCCGCCGATAGCGACCCTTAACAGAGAAGGTCCAAAACCTAGTATTCAAGAAGGCCGCCGACAGCGAGATCGAAGCGCCGACGGCGAGTATGTCGGTTCTCTCACGAGATGCATTGAATGTGGACGATTTTTGAAGGTATGTTTGGGCAACTCTTGGAAACCCTTCTACAACTTTAAAAGAGACAATTTGAGGCTGAAAATGAGGGTCTCCGTGAGTGCCTGTTAGTGTCTTGGGTGCTATAAGAGTTATAGAGAGTTAGTTAAATTAGTGTTAATTGTAAGGAATTCTTCGAGAGATTGTAAGTGTGGAAGGAAAGTGAGAGATTTCTTCCTCATTGCTGCTTTGAAGGAGAATTCTGTGTGCTGTAAAGAAAGGAAGAGATTCAAAGGAACTTCAAGGAGTTTGCTTGGAGAGGAATTTAAGATAAGTTGTATTTACTTTTTATAGTTTCTATAACTTTGCTTTTATATATGAAATACAAGTTTTATTGTACCTTCTCCATGAGATCTGAGTAGTTTCTCTGTCTTTCTCCTTGTTTTGAGATTTTGTGAAATGGTGATTTGAATTAGTTGCACCAAGAGAATATTAAAGAAGTTGTGATGATCTTTTCTCTTCAATCTTAATTTACTTCCATTCTGGCCAATTGATTTGTAAAAATATGTTGATTTTTACAACTAAAGTGAAGATTACATCCAAGATTCAGGAAGGTCAAAGTGCTTGAATGTAGGATGCAAAAAAACTGGGAAATTTTATCTATCAGGCATAGAATTGGAGATTTTAGAGTGATAGACTAAAATCCTCATTTCGATCCTATTGTTTGGGTGTTGAAGTGTAGATGTTAGCCCTCAAGAGAGGGGAGCGTGGGAGCTCTGATGTGAGCTGGTATCCTCCCAGACTAGCCGCAGATTCTGTAACCAAGCATAGGATTAGTCAAAGTTATTTTTGGCTGGACCAACAGGTAAATAATAGGTATCCTCCTATTTGGCACAACATAGTTTTAAACTAATTTTATTATCCATTCACTTAAATTTCTTAACAAGGAGAAGGATGCTTGCTTATATATTGAACCTCACTTTATTAGTAAAGATAGTTAATTATTAGTAGAATTAGTTTATTAAAATTACATCTTGTTTATGATTGCATATTAGTGACAAATAGGTAATTTGAACTACAAGGTTGTGATTCTGTATTGGTTTCTAAAATCCTAGTTCGTAGCCTCTAAAATATTCCCTATGGGATCGATATCCAGGACTCCACTAGAGCCCTGTATTACTTGAGCGATACGTATACTTACATTGATAAGAGTAACTCTGTAATTATTGAATAGTTTATACACTTCTTTATCAAATTCCTGCAATATTAAGCTTACGTAAAGTGCGCAGAGTGGTTCATTGCACTCAGTGAAGAGTGTAATGCTATAAATAAGAAAAAGCTTCCTGAAAAACTTAAAGATCCTGGTAGTTTTACTTTCCCGTGTGCTATTGGTGAAAAATTTTATGGATGAGCATTATATGATTTGGGAGCTTGCATAAATCTGATGGCTCTATCAACTTTAAAATGTTAAGAAAATGAGAGATTGCACCAACTTCTGTAACTCTACTGTTAGCTGATCTATCTCTTACACATCCTAAAGGAGTTGAAGATGATGTTCTGGTTAAGATTGATAAATTTATCTTTCCTATAGACTTTATCATTTTAGATATGGAAGAAGACAAGGAAATATCTATCATTATAGGAAGACCATTCCTAAATACAGGAAGAGCCATGATAGATGTTCAAAAACAAAGTTGATTATGAGAGTAAATGATCAGGAAGTGACTGTTGACCTCATTTTTGATGAGGTCTTCCTTTCTTCTTTTTAGTGCTTAGGATCTAGCCTTAGGCTTTTCCTTTGACTATCTTAGAGGACTAGAATTGGGACCCGCCTTTTAGAAATTCAAACCACTTCTAAACTCTCCGCAAACTCCACAAACTTGACTATAGACCCCTAATCACCTAGAGGGTTGAAATCAAATGTGGAAGTTTAAAGGATGAGTTCCTATAGGATTCTTTGGCCTTGGGACCGCCTCAGGTGGCCCGGTCTCGGTGAAGGGGCCGACATACATTACACTTACACACTACATTTCCACACCCATACCCAACTTGACCTCCCGACTCATGTAGGTGATTCACATGGATGGTCCTTAACCCCTAAGCCCTCGGGCTAAGAGGGTTAGGAACAACATAGTGAATGCCTCAAATGAGTCCTTTCATGGCTCATATGGGCTTGAAATGGCTTCATGGCTCAACCAAAATGATTTCTTTCCACCTAAATTCACCCAATCTTCAATTTCCCAAATTTTCAATTTTTGACCCCCGGGACCCTACACCTACTGAACCTACCCAAAACCCTTGAAATTACCCAAATTTTTGCAAAATTTCCAAATTACCTAAAATTTTCCAAAATCAATCCCAAACACCTCCACATCACTCAAATTGATCATCCATACCCAAAAATACCAAAAATTCCAAAAATACCCCCCAATACCCTCCAAATACCCAAAATACCCTTCTTGGCCTAAAAATCCAAAAATTCAGAAAATTCCCAGAAAATTCCAGAAAATCCCAAATATTCCCAATTTCATTTTGTCCAACTACACCATGGGCCAATTTTGTCAATTTACCCTACTTTTGTCAAAACCCCCAAATCGACCCATTTTAACCCAAAGTGGACCCAATGTCAAACCAAACCTACCCAATTGACCCCAATTTTGGTCCAATTCAATTCTAAACTTCAATTCAACATTCCCAATACCAATTTAGACCAAATCCAAGTCCAATTTGATTGACATTTGGATCCAATTTCACTTTGGGCCTTAAAGCCCAAATTTGGACCCATGACCCAAACTTAGCCCAAACTAACCCAATTCAACTCCAATTAACCCCAAATCTTTTCTAAACCTTCCTTAACATCCTCATAAACAAAACACTAACATGATTTGCTCAAGATTTTGACCCAAACCCCACTCAAATTCAACCCAAAATCAAAAAGCCCAATTTTGACCTAAACCCAAATCTAACCCAAATAGGCCCAAACCTCAAAATTAAGACCCAACCAAAGCCAAAACCTCTTTGAAACACTCCCATAAACATTTCTTAACATTTATTTTACATCAATTTCAACCCTAGCCCAACATTGGCCCAAGTTAGCCCAATTTGACCTACATTGGCCCATTTACCAAATAAACCCAAATTCAACCCAATTCAAGCCCAAACTACCCCAAATTTGCTTCAAGTTATTCATGAAACATCCCTAAACCAAAACCAACAACTATTTGGCCCAAACTTCTACAAAAATTCCCATCCATGAACACATCCTTAAACTTAAAAGCCCACTTCCCTTAAACCTTCTTAAAAGCCCATTTCCTTCAAAATTCAAAAGCCCAAATCTACCCTAAAGCCCACATGACATCTCCATTTGTCATCCATTTAACTAAATCCATTACCTAAGTCCTAAAGTCACCATCAAATTATTCCAAATCAAGTTTCATACAAATTTCCATCAAAACATCCAAAATTCTTAAAACCCTTTTCATGAAACAAATCAACCTTTTCCCAAGCCAAATGAAGCCATGAACAAGCCATTCTCAAGCCACATGAAGCCATGAGGGCTTTGACTTGTCATTAGTCCATTTATGGCAAGAAGAGGGGGTTCTTTCTTAAACCTCCTTTAACCTTTTTTACCTTAATCATGTCACACACTAAACCATGTTTAGCCACCTCATCATGGATGGAGACTTCACCATTCCTTCTAGGCCGACCTAAATGATTCCTCAACTCAAAATCGAGCTTGGAAGGGTGCACCAAGCCCAAAATGGTGGGTTGACCCAAACCAAGCCAAAGTGAGCCTTCTCCCATTCCATTTAAATCAAACTCCTTTACACATGTCAAACCTCAATTGCCTACACTAAACCCCAGCCCTGACCCACCCGACCAAGATGGTGACCATAGCCTGGCCGGCCGGCCACCAGGCCGCCGGAAAACACCATGGCCGAGAGCTCACATGTGAGCCAACATTGAAATTCTCACTTGCTGAGCTGCCCCATGCCTAGTGGTCACCATGGCTGATCTTCTCCTCACCAGAGCAGCTGATCCCAAGCCCTAACTCCCTCTGAGAGGCCTTCCACCCTCTCCTATTTAAACTCCACCCCTCTCGGCCATGAGAGAGCTGAAACAAAACCTTAAGGAAACTCTGCTAAAATCACTCCAGATCACTCTCTACACATAGAGCACCTGATCCCCACTGAATTCCAGCCCAATTCCTTCTACTGAGCCCAATTTTGAGCTCAAACTTTAGCCCAAAAACCAGGACACTTCTCCACAGTGAGCCAATTCCCAAATTGATTGGTTCTACACCTTCACCAGACCAAGGGAAGGTGTCCACCACTAAAAGCCCCATCTCCAGGCCACCCAGTTGCTCCAGCCTCCAAGCTTTGTGATCGGGCTTGGTCGAAATCATATCCGGACAATTCACTGCACCGGGAGACTTCATCTGGAGCTTGCTAGGACCCAATCGAAGGTGCAACAACTCTCAGATTGAAGCCACACTTCTCTGAGCCAAGGTATGAGCTAACTCTTCATCCCGAGCTTCTGGAGATTCTTCATTTCAAATGCCTTAGTTCCAATGCATGTTAGCCGTATAGATGTGTTCGTCTCTTCAAGACGAATCCATAGAGCATAAGAACATAAAAATCCATTGAGAATCGAGTGAGATCTTAGGGATTTAGTGTGGACGGCTCTCGGGTGAGAACACTTGGGGACGATGAACGGATGCCGTCCATTCGATACACGCGCGCACGGACGGCCAAGATTGCGTCGGACCAGGAGACGGTACGAGAACCGCGGGGCCCGGGCTGCCGACTCGGGTGGCGGCGTCGAATGGGAGCGCGACGCGTGTGCGTTCGGAGCTGCCGAGGTTCTCGCCGGCGCCGCGTGGATAAATAGAAAATTAGGGTATTTTCTTATTTATTTAATTCCCTAAACTTCAAAAATCCATATCTTTGTGTAGAAAAATCACAAAAATAAAATAAAAATACCCTCTTGCTCGGTGAACGGAGGAGAATAATGTGAAAAGAAATCACTTAATTTCATTAAGTATTTTATTTTTTATGATTTATTTACTCTCTGCATACATTTAATTCTCCATGCATGTATACAATTCACCATGGCATGAGACCATAGGGCTTTGAAGCCTCTGAACTTGGGAACATTCCCTGAATTTTCCAAGGTCGAGGCCATCTCTCGTGAAAAGTTATTTATTTTTCAAATGCATGTTGCTCGTTTTGAGTATTTTAATTCCAAAAAATAGCATGTTGTGAAATAAATTCTAGGAAAATTTGGTGATGTTCCTTATGACCAGAGAACCCTAGGAAAAATAGGACTTGAGTTAATTCACTCGCATTAACCCTAATTGGCTTAAACACCCAAAATAGGTCTTTAATTAATTAGAGTTAACCAGGTATCAAATTGACTTGAAATCAATTCTCCACTGACCTTTAGGATCAAAGGAATCCACCATAAAAATTTGAAGTCAATTGGACTTGGTTAACCCCACTAATTTGGTTGATTAAGCCACTTAGCCATTTTAAACTTTAAAAATTCATAACTTTTAAAATACTTTTTAAAAATTCACCAAATTGGTTTTGGAGCCTCTCTGATATCAGGGGAACCTAAGAAAATTAAAATTTCAATTTTCTAAAAAAGTTGATTTTTAATAATATTTTAATATTTTTAATAATTAAAAAATAATAAAAATCACAAAAATAATAAAATTCACCAAAATGTCACATTTTGAATTTTAATCACTTAGGAACAAATCCCACATTTTTCCTAAGTCTATTTAGTGAGATATTAAATTTTAAAGCCCTAGGGTAATTTTAAAATTAAAAAAATGTATTTTCTAGCATTTTCACTAAAATAATTATTATAAATCATAGAAAAATCAGAAAATTGCAAAATTTGATTCTCTAGTTTCCTTGATATCAGAGAGATTTTTGAAAAATATAAAATCCATTTTTCAACATTTATTTTATTTTTAAATTAATTAAAACTCCAAAACTCAAAATAATTATAATAAAAATAATATAATTCAAAAAATCACCAAAATTGGTCCAAGTGCTTCTCTGGTCATTAGGAATGTCCCCTAATTTTCTTAAGGGCAGAAACTTTCTTTTGGTCATGTTATCAAATTTTCCTTGAAAATCTCTATTTTCCACCAAAAATAATTATATAAATAAATTAAATACAGAAAAATCACATTTTCTCCTCTCATGTCTTTATTGACATATGAGTGAAGTCACATAAAAATTTCAAGTTCATTTAAATTCAATTTAATGAGTTATGAAATTATTATGTTTAAGGGGTAAAATGGTAATTAAACTTTTAACCCTTAATTAAAACTTTAGGTTTAATAAAAAATTAACAAGTAAAATATTTGATCTTAATCTGATTTGGATGATTGAAATTTAAATAATTAAAGGGTAGAAACCCATTAAATAATTTTAAAATGATTAAACTTTAATTAAATAATAGATTAAATTTGGAAGAATAATAAAATTGGAATTATTAAAATAAGGGATCTTTATTAGGAAGAGATTTATTCTTTAATTTAAAAATCCCTAAATCAATTATATCAACTAATACTCAATTTTTAATTAAAATGATAACTCAAATTTAAAATATTAAAAGACTTAATTAAATTATTAAACTCTTTTGAAATTTCAATTAAAATTAAAAATAAAGTAAATTAAAGATAAATTAAATTAAGATTAAATTAAATTTAATAATTAAATTAAATTAAATTTAATAATTAAATTAAATTAAATTAAACAATTAAATTAAATTAAATTAAACAATTAAATTAAATTAAATTAAATAATTAAAATTAAATTAAATTAAAAAATTAAATTAAATTAAATAATTAAATTAAATTAAATTAAATTAAATTAAATTAAATAATTAAATTAAATTAAATCAAATCAAATTAATTAAACACCAAATCAAATTAAATTGAACTATGTTAAACTAAATTAAAACTCAATTAAATTAAATTAAATTAAATTAAATTAAATTAAATAATTAAATTAAATTAAATTAAATTAAATTAAATAATTAAATTAAATTAAAGCAAATCAAATTAATTAAACATCAAATCAAATTAAATCAAATTAAACTAAATATAAAGCAACTTGAACACTATTCCAAATTTAAACCCTTTAACTTAAATCAAATCATTTGAATACTAATTTACCCTTGAAAGCTTTGATTATTATAACTACTAAATGGAACATCAAATGAAGTGTTATCTCACTCATAGGATATTCAAATGTCCTAGTTCACTGAGCAAGTTAACAAGACTTGAAAACCTCGGACGATCGATTCATTTATATAATTAAATTCATTTGGACTTAAAACAATCCTAGAAATATTGAAAAGATGTTTAAGATTCTTCTTAAGCACTTCCTCAATATGATAGGATATTTATAAGAACAATTGAATTTGATTATTCTTTGATGAAGAAAATCGTCCTTAAACCAAAACACAAAGAACCTAGACGTCATAGGAGATGACTAGCTATAGGATTAGGAATTTGGTAGAAAACCATAACCTTTCCCTTAGCTTTACCTAGGAACTTGCTTAAATATTCTAATTGTATTTTAAGTGTAGCTTGGGATGACGGGAAGACCCTCCAGGTACGCTTTTATTTTATTGCAATTTACTTTCTTGCAATTTACATTATTGCAATTTACTTTATTGCAAATGCATTTTACTTTTCTTGCATGATAAAACAACTGTTGCATGAAAACCCACACCTTTAGGATAGACCCTAAAACTGAAACCAAAGCTAAGTTAAAAGTCATTGCAAGATAAAATTCACCGCCACAACATTTCAAAATATAAAACAACTCAAAATTTAATCACAAACAGAACACAAAACTACAATTACAACTAAATTAAAACGTCCTGTTGGATGATCGGGAATACCTCGGATGATGTAACCTACGTGTTGCTAACGGGATTTCCCACGGTCTAAATGAAAGTGTGGAACTCATTCGACTGAGTTTAGCAAATTCATCCGGACTAAGTGAATCCGATAAAAATAATGATGCCGGAAGGATGGAACCGTGGGATCTTAACCGGTGTCGTTATAATCAACTTTAAGATTTGTTTTAAATAAAACATAAAAAACACCTGGAAATTAAGATTTTCTCTAAACCAAAACACTTTTCTTATCTCCTGATTTATGATTTCTAAAACTAAACCTCTGCAACAACAAGGAGCTCGGAGCATGGTGGGCAGCACGACCATCGTCATCAGCAAAACCTGAGTCTACTTCAGCAAAACTTTCATAGAATTAAAACAACCAAGCCATAGGACTTCGAGGTAGCTTGCCTAGTGCAACATAAATCCTCAACTCCTCGTTAGGCATTTGCATTGCAAATTAAGCCCTAACCGGTCTTAGGATTCCGAGGTAGTCGTCCGATACGACAATAAACCCTCACATCTTCTGGGCTATTTGTTTGATTTTATCATACAAATATAAGCCCTAATTAATTGAAATTGGCAAGATTGAAATATCAAATAAACATTAGGACTTTCCTAAATTCAAGCCAAACAATAGGATAGTCGGGAAATTATCGAAGTTCACTTCGAATCAGTGATTTCTCCTACCTCTCTTCCTTTGGATTCACAAAACAAAATGTTCCAAAAATTTGATCCATTCCCTATTGAAACTCCAAAATTCAATCTTTGGAAACCTTAAACTTTGAAATTCTTGAGAGCAGAATCTTTGATTATTATCGAGAGTTTTCTTAGGTGATTCCCGTCACTTAAGATGTAATTAACTATAGGGGCTTGCCCTTATAGGGAATTTTAAAGAACCCAGGTAATATAAACCCTGTTTAATGTTTTCATATTAAGCAGGGGAAACTTGTCGGCTTATAAAATTGGTTCGCGAGACCAAACGGATGTCACTAATCTTCTAGTTTATTTAATCAAGCCCCACCATCAAGCAGTGTGTCTATCCTTAGGGATAGATACACGGTTTGTGGTACGGTGCTCGTTTATATAAACTATTTGGGATGTGAGATCGGTTTAATTTCATATCTTAAAACCTTCAAATTTAAAATTATTTTCAAAAATCAAATACTACTTTTCAAATTATTTATTTTAATTAAATTAAAAATTCGCCGACAGATTTCTGTTAGGCGACCCCTCTTCAAAATAAAACACGACCTAAAAATATGCCGACAGGATTTCTGGCGACTCCGCTGGGGAGTATTCCTCTCTCCATTATAATCAAATAATTCTGCTTTCAAAAATCGGTAGTGTATCCATGTCCCTAATGGATCAAACTACCCTTCTTTCCGTTGGAATACTATGTTCATTTCTACCTTGAACAAGTATAGCCAACATTCTCTTGGATTTAGGAGCCACTGTTTAGACACCCCTAAACGAGAGGTTCCGAGATCCTTTTACCTCATTTTCGAGGTGGGGTGGACCCCAATAGGTGTTAGTTTAGGAATGATCCTTCGAGTCGAGAAGTCTTGCTTAAGATTTTCTTTCTTTTCCTTTCTGAATCGGATTCCTTACCTTCTCTACACCTTTGAACATTCCGTTCTAAATAAACAAACCCTCTAATAAGTGATTCTTTTAACAAATAATTCCTTCTTATAAATACATGAACAAAGAATGCGTTCGGACTCTTTTCAATTCCTTTTCGTCCTAAAGAAAAGAAGCATAGCTTGGGACTGACAACCAGAATCTACCTTGCAGAAATGGAAGCCCCGAAACTGATTTTCTCCTTCACCAACGGACTGGACTTCGCTGTCTATAAGGATGAACTGCCCGACAATGGGGTCATCCGATTTGGACGAGGATTTGAAAACACGAACGTCAAAGTCACCGACGTCTCCCTCTTTGCACCGACAAACAAGGTATCCGAAGCCGAGGAGCCACCGCTCGAGTTCAACCTTAGGTCGACCCAAGAGTTTCCTCCCCGCAAAGGGTCCCGACTAGGAGGAGTACCGCCGTCCGCAGAGGACCGTTCTCACTACCCCCACCGGTCTAGTTGTTTCCGCACCTACCCCGACTTCCGCCAAATCAAAGGGGAAAGGAATCCAGAACTATGATAAACCTGTTACCGTGGAGGGTACGGATCTTCCTGTAAGACCTTCTGTCTTCGAAATCGGGTCCAGTTCGAAGATTCCGTCGCTGACAAAGACCCAAAGAAGAAATAGAAGTAGAAGGATCGCTAGAGAAGCCGTAGCCGCCGAAATTGCTTTCCGGAGGAAATCCCGTAACTCGCCTCGAATATACACCGCCGCCCGACTACATACCACTTTTGGGAGGAAGCGAGTTCCATCCCCTCTCCGCCGCAGAGGATGAGGAGAATGTTCGCAAGATTGCTCGCCACATTACCTCGGCCCGCATACTACAACGATAGCCGCAAGAAAAGAACTAGAACTACGCCGTTTGCTCGACTGCAAACTTTGGTAGAAAAGCTAGCAAAGAAGGAAAATTGCCCCGTGTCGGAAATTCTACGAAGGATAGGGCGGGTGCCAGTCAAATCCCGTCTTGGGCCCCGAGTAGAGCCCGTCGTCATGATAGAAAAGCCAAGCAAGAGAATGAAGGCTAGCCCACCTGTCGTAGTATCGTGGTTACGGATTAGGGAGGATACCACCTTCCAAGCATTCGGCCGATAGACCATCCGGTCATAGACCTTCCGTCGCTAGAAGGATGGTGTGGCGTCCCACTACGGGGCAGCTTGAGACCGAAACAAGCAGCCCGAGAGAGAAAGTCTCGCCGAGAGGCTGGAATCGAAGAAAGTGCTACCGCGATGAAGGGGACTCGTGAAAAAGGACCCGGCAACCATCGCATGACAACCACAAAGATACACAGAAAGCTCCGCTAGAAGATGCCATGGAAAAGTTGAGAACCGACATCCGACGGTTGGCAAAAGAAAGAGAAGAAAAGTTCGGAGACGAGATCGACTCATCGAAATTCATGGACAATGAATATGCAGAAATCAACATGGTTGAGACGCGAGCTTCATCAGCTTCTCAAGGTGCTCCTGCAGCCGCAGAAAGAGGAGCCGAACCGATGAAGAGACGGCTTCAGGAAAAGGACGACACGATCGCTCAAATGGCGAAGAGGATGGAAGAGATGGCCGTAGCTCTGGCCACTCTCCAGAGTCAAGTACAACCACATAGAGAGACACCCCCAGAAGTCATTCACATCGTAGACGGAGGAAAGGAGATTACATCCGTCAATGGGGATGACCAGCTGAAAAGGATACAACACAAAGTATGATCCCCGAAAAGGATATCAAGAACTTGGTAGAACAAGCGAGTGCGAGAAGCCCTAGCACAATCGAAGAACGGGACATCTATTCGGACGGGTAGACCTTACCCGAAGAATTCGACGCTGTCCAATACCCAAAGGGCTTCGTACCACCTCTCGTTTAAAACCTTCGACGGAACCGGGAACCCCCGACAAGCATGTTGCACACTTTCGTGCCAGTTGTTGCAATGCCGGCGGGAGTGATGCGCTACTCTTCCGACAGCTTGTTAGCGAGTCCGTCGTGGATCGCCTTCGACCGGTATGCGGAATTACCCAACGGATCCGTAAAGACATTCTCGCAGCTAGAGAGCCTCTTCATTAAGCGATTTGTCGGAGCTCAGCACCACATCACTATAGGTGATTTAGTGGTAGAGAAACAAAGGCCGAATGAAACTCTAGTGGATTACATACTTCGATGGAGAAATTTAAGTATGAAGTGTGAACCACAACTCGCAAGAACAACATGCGATCGGCATCTTGCTTAAAAGCATTCACGGCCCGATAGCACTTCTCCTCAAGGGATTCACTATTAAGACTTTTGAGAAGTTGTTAAGCAAGGCCGGAAGCTTGCAAGAAGAGGCGAAGCAATTAAGTTTTGCCGACAAGACGGACAAGCGTGAAGTCGGTGAAGACTTTCGAAAAGAAATCCGGGGTCGTTGCAACAGATTGACAAAGGCAAACAACCGATGCAAATACCACCGTAACGGCCGCAAAGAACCACAACAAAATTACCAAGCAACCCCGGTCCACGCTATCGGTCGTCTCCGCAAGATGAACAACCGTCTCGTCCGCAACGTACATCGAGGGAGCTTCGAGCGAGAGAATATCCGTTCAAGAATGAAGCAAGCACTAAAGATGTTCCGTAGCTTAATGAAAACTCCAGATTTCCTACCGCGTAGCCCAAAAGACCGCAGGAAGTCAACAAGAAAGGTGATCCCAACTTTTGCCCCTACCATCGGATGCTTCGGGCACAAGATAGAAGACCGCATTACCTTCAAAAGTTGGCTCAACGACAACCGTCGGAAAGGAAATATACCAATCCCGAAGGAGTACATGAAGCAACCCCACAAAGGAGGTTCCGTCAATGTTATCTCAACCGATCCCGTCATCCCGATAGATCCCTATGCAACTGACGATGGATGGACTACCGCCTGGACGAGATCTTCGAAGAAGATTTTAGACAACATCCGAACCGCTTCGGTGCGAGCTTCAATTCAGAGTTCGAGACCTGTTAAGCCGGTACTATCACTTGCGATGGAGGAACCACCTCGACAGGAGAAAATCGAAGAGAAGAAGAAAATTGACGAAGAAGAGAGGACCGAGATTCCTAAGGCTAGACTAGGGGCTGCTTATCCTAGGATAGTTGTTTCGATTCGGGGAGAAATCCCTCGAACCTCTCGATTTTGTATGATTATCCGCTCACTTCGGTGACATCATATAATGATAAGGGTGATGGCGTTGGCTACGTTTTGATCTGTTTCTAACGATTACGTAACTAGCGACAATCCGGGCGTCGATTTCGATACCAACAACAATTCTCAAATCATACAAGATCTCGACGATCAAAATGACGAAGAAGGCATCCATCAAGGAGGCTACGAGAGTTCAACAAGCAACGGATCTATCTGTGAGTTTCGAGGAGCTCCAGTTACGATAGAGTTAGAGCCTTCAGATTTTGAAGATAATCCGGAAGAGCCTGTCATTCCGATTCAGGAGGAGACACCAGCAAACTCAACGCTAGATTCAGAAGAAATTACAGAAGTCAACTTGAGAAGTGGAAAAGTTCTACCTCCAAGAATGGGTCCAAAAGACAAAGGAAAGCAGGCGGTTGTTCAAGAAGAACCTACCCCAGCGGAAGAAATACCCATTCGAGAAGAAGCTGAGACGCATGGAAACAAAGTGGACTACAACGTGCTAGCCCATCTTAGGAAACTACCGGCCAAACTGAGCATTTACGATGCTCTCATCTTATCAAAGGAGATGAGAGAAGCTCCGATCAAGGCCTTACTTGATCCGGAAATTTGCTTAGCTCAAATGGCCGGAGATTCCTTAGATGAGGTTTGCTCGTTAAAGGAACAGCCGAGGTGTTACCTTCACGGACAATGACCTACTACTTGGGACAGCGGATCACAACCGACCGTTGTACATTTCAGCTTACAATTGGGAAGTTTACGCTCTCCGCAGTATTGGTGGATCCAGGAGCATCAATCAATATAATGAGTCTTCGAACACTAGCATACTTGGAAATTGATGCTCGTGAGCTCGAGGCCGACAAAATGTTATTAAGAGGATTCAACCGTAAAGGAGAAAGAGCCCTCGGGTCAATAACGCTACCGATGAAAACCGGTGACTTAGCAAAGACAACCGCAAAATTTCATATAATCGATTCGAAACGTCGTTCAACGCTCTATCGGGCCGACCATGGATACATGAAAACAGGATGGTACCATCATCTCTCGCATCGTTGCATCAAATATTACGATGGAGGGGAACGAGTGCATCAAAGGAGACTTACAACCATTCTCCGTACATGAAATTGGAATCCATGAAGATGCGACTTATTATGCACCGCCAAAGAAAACAATCTTCTCCAGAGATACCATAACAAATGAAGCAAAGAAAGTTCAGGACAACGAAGAACCTGAAGTTCTAGTCCAACGAGTCACTCACCACTCCCTTCCGGCGAGATGGTGAAGGTTTCTCCACAACTCGCATCCGAGGTCGAGGCCGGGGACGAGGCCGTGGTAGAGACACTAGGACAATTGGACGTAAGAAACCAGCCATCAATGTTGATCGGGAAGATAGTTCGAAGAGGAAAAAGAAATCAAGCAAGAAGCAGCAACAATAAGTCGAAAGAAGCCGCAATACAAGATCTCCCTCGAAGATGAAAAGAACGAAGAATACAAATCAATGTACGAGAAGATTAACCACTACGTACACACTATGACCCTAACTCCGATCCATTCTAATAAGATCGAGGGTATGGAGGTCAAAGAGGTACGTAGTGACGGTGCAAAGCCGATCAAATTCTACCGTGGTGCTTCTTCCTCCAAAACTCGAAAATAATGTACAATTCGAAGATGTCACTTCATCGAATTAATGGAATTACCTTTTGAGTGGTACTCTCCCCGTGTTCAAAATTTAATTCAACGTGGTTTCTTACCTCGACAATGGACAAAAGGCCAATCACAACATTTTGAAAAGTTATGGAATAACTCCGGCCGTCCTCCCAATTCAAAGTATGGACTCGGATTCGGCACAGTAGGGTCGACTGACGATACCGAATTTTGCTTGGTTGTCACTTGCAAGTCCAATGAAAACCGCATGGAAACTACGGACAAACTCGAAGATTTACAAATCGGAGACGCTCCACCGAATTCGAAGAAGAAATCAAATCTACAATAGATGAGTTAATGGAAGTTAACTTGGGTACTAAGCAAAGAGCCTAGACCTACCTTTATTAGCTCCTTACTCAATAAAGAAGACTCCGAAGAAATAATCAAATTGTTAATGGAATTTAAGGACCGCTTTGCTTGGAACTACGATGAAATGCCGGGATTAGCCTCCGCAGGTTGCAATCCATAAGTTAGGAGTGGATCCTACTTCGTTCCAGTCGACAAGGTCCCGGAAGAATGCGTCCGGAAATCGAACAACAAGTCATAGCCGAAGTTAAAAAGCTAATAGACGCTAAATTTGTCCGTGAAGAACAATACCCGACTCGGTTAGCCAATGTAGTGCCATCGAAAGAAGAATGGTCGTATCGAATTTGTGTGGACTTCGGAGATTTAAACAAGGCATGTCCAAAAGATGAATTCCCTCTACCGATTCCAGAATCGATGATCGACATTGCTTCGACACATGAAATATTCTCGTTCATGGATGGATCTTCGTGATACAACCGGATAAAAATGGCTCCGGAAGATGAAAAGCTTACGGCATTCGGAACGCCGATCGGAGTATTTTGCTACACGGTGATGCCATTCGGATCGAAGAACGCAGGAGCAACCTACCAAAGAGCAATGACAAGAATTTTTGATGATCTCATCCACAATCAAGTCGAATGCTACGTGGACGATGTCGTCATCAAAAGCAAAGTAAAGGAAAACCACCCGTATGATTCGAGAATTGTTTTCGAACGATTAAGACAATTTAAACTTAAGATGAATCCCTTAAAATGAGCCTTCGGCGTCACCTCCGGAAATTCTTAGGATTCGTTGTCCGACATCGTGGAATTGAAATCGACTCCGAGAAGATTAAAGCCATCTTAGAAATGCCGCCTCCCAAAACCTTAAAACAACTACGATCTTTTCAAGGGAAGCCGGCATATCTTCGACGCTTTATCTCAAACTCCGTCAGTAGGTGTCACCTTTCTCGGCACTAGTTAAAAAGGACACCAAATTTATTTGGGAAGAGAAATGCCAAAAGGCCTTCGAAGACATTAAACAATATTTAATGACACCTCCCGTCTTAGCAGACCCCGGGCCTCGTGTAGACCGCCGATACTTTACACCGCGGCTCTAGACGACTCCCTCGGAGCCCCGTTAGCCTGTGTCAATGATGAGGGTAAAGAAAATGCTCTTTACTACTTAAGCCGTCGTTTACTTCCGATGGAAGTAAGGTATCCCGCAATCGAAAAGCATTGTTTGGCCCCGATCTTCGCCGCTCAAAAGCTCGTGCACTATATGCTTTCTCATAAGGTCAACTTGATTTCGAAGTTTAATCCATTGCAATACTCGATGACTCGTCCAACACTTTCCTGCGGACTTGCCGGATGGTCAATGATATTATTGCAATTCGATATAACTTTCGTGCCTCCGCGTGCCGTAAAGGGACAAGTCTTAGCAGACTTCCTCGCAAAGACACCCTTTGCCGGCCGAATCTCCTCTCAATGACGATCCGCCGATGAACAAATAATGAACCTAGAAGACCCCGATGATCGACGTTGGGAATTGTATTTCGACGGAGCATCTTCAAGCACACAAAGACGAAGAATCGCAAGTGATAGTGCCCGGTAAGGCGAGAATCGGGCTAATCTTTATAACACCGGAGCGGGGGATGTTAAGATACTCCTACCACTCGACGGAACCGTGTACAAACAACGAAGCGAATACGAAGCCCTCATAACGGGATTGGAATTAACCATTCAAATGGGGATAACGGACATCAACATCTACGGGGATTCACGCTTAATCATTCAACGGATCGCCGGACAATACAGAGATTTTAAACCAAGACTCGAACAATACTTCCAAGATGCCATACAACTTATCGGAATGCATTCCAAATGTAACGATCTACAAAATTCCTAGAAAAGAGAATGCTTTAGCAGATGCTTTAGCCCGTCTCGCAAAAGAATTTGCCCGTTTGCAAGATGAATCAGTGGAAGTGTCGGTTCACGGACGTCGGGTCCTATCACAAGCTTGACATAGACATGATGCACAAATCGAAAAAGAAAAAGAATCAGCTAGCGAAGGTGACGAGAAAACACGAAGATCGGCGACGGCCATCGATGGACTACCCGCAAACAGAAAGCTACCGGACGATAGGTCGCCGGCCCATCGCATCAAGAAAAGAACTCGTCTTACGCATTAATAAACAACACATTATACGAAGGTCTTTTGATCAAATGTGGCTAAGGTGCCTAAGCGGGTCCGAGGCCCGTGAAATTGTTAAAGAGGTGCATTCGAGACTCGTGGCGCTCACTCGCCGGGTCCAAAAATGAAGATGAAAATTAAAAGACTAGGGTACTACCGGCCCTCGATGATGACCGACCGCATGAAAATCGCCAAGAGCCGTCACCAATGCCAAGTGCACGGAGTGGTTCTACATCAACCTCCAAATGTGCTACACCCGACAATTGCGTCGTGGCCATTTGAATGTTGGGGCACGGATATAGTGGGTCCGATAGAACCACCATCTTCAAAAGGACATCGTTTCATTCTTGCAGACTACAGATTACTTTTCCAAGTGGGCGAGGCGTTCCACTTAGAGAAGTGAAAGCACACCACGTGCTACAGCTTTTCAAGAACCAAGTTGTCTACCGTTTCGGAGTGCCGCGCAGATCATCTCGTATAATGGGTCGCATTCGAAGCACACAAATCAACAATTTTGTCGGGAGACACGGAATCGACCGGCGATACTCAACAATTTACTACCCAAGAGCAAACGGCCTCGCCGAGGCTTTTAATAAAACTCTCGTTCAAATCTTAAAGAAAACCCCGGACGATAATAAGAGAAATTGGCACGAGAAATTGTTAGAAGCCTTATGGGCCTACCGGACAACCTTCGTAACTCCTACTCAAGCTACACCTTACGCTCCGGTGTATGGGTCCGAGGCAGATGTTACCTTTAGAGGTTCAGCTTCCTTCACTCGGAATTGCAGCTTGCAAACAAGATCACGACAGAAGAAAACGCCGGACTACGACTCGAAGAATTAGAAAGCTTGGAAGGGAAAAGACTTGCAAGCACAACGAGAATTTAGAACTATACCAAGCTAAGATGGTTCAAGCCCATGACAACCGCGGTCCGCCTAAGAACCTTCAAAGTTGGTGATTTAGTTCTCGTTCTCAAGAGACCTATTCTCGCACACCGCAAGATAGGAGGAAAATTTGAACCCACTGGGAAGGACCGTTTGTGGTTGAAGCAAGTATACTCAGGAGGTTCCTACCAGCTAGTGAATTGCCAGGGAGAACGACATATGCTTCCAATCAACGGACGATACTTGAAAAAATATTACGCTACCTGATGTTTCGAAGGAATGAATTCTCCATCCCTAAGAAACACGGGTAAAGTAATTACTTGTGGTTGGGTCCGAACCCAAAAATAATAAAATGTGCTAAGATAAATAAAATCATGATAATTAAGTTTTCCTTGTTTCCTTTTTCAAATCAAAATCTCTTCCCTCATCTTATCCTACTTCATTCCCGTTAAATTTCAAAATATAAGAATAATAAAAAATGTATCTTTAATAAACATTTTCTTAATGTTCTTGTTCTTAGTACAGACCCCGATCCTTTTCCTTGTCTTTTCGCAGGAAATGTCGAACGGGCGGTTGGTTTTGAACTTTAAGAATGGCGTAAGCCTTGCACTCGATGAAAAGAGGGTGAAAGATGGAGCGATAATCGAGATTGACTCGCATTTCGCACCAGCAGAGCCTACAAGTACGAGGAAAGTGACCGGGTCCCGCTTAACCGAGAAGAACTACCCGGCAGTACAGGTGATGAAAGTGGGTGGCCCAAGCCACCAATCCAACAACAAGAAAAGAAAAGCAAACACCGAAGAAGACAAGAAAATGAAGTCCGTAGTCACTACAGCGGAGGGCAGGCTTGTCAGCGCCGCGCCCGCGGAGATTCAAGAAGTTCGGAGAGCTACTCTCACAGCCACGCAACGAAGAAATAAGAATCGCCGCATCCGTAAAATGTTAACAAAACTAGCCGCGGACCAGCGCGACGAGACAATTGCTAATGCCAGCACATACACTTCAAGGACGCCGGTTCACCAGGAACCTGAAGAAAGGAGGCCAGCTCCTAGAATAACAGAAAGAACCAGGGAAATCTCCAGAAGATCGAAGAAAGAAGGCTACCACGCCACCGGATAGAACCACCGAGAAGGTGCATGACCTTGTTGCGGTAGCAACCCCGGGGATGTCCCGACAGTGCATCATCCCCGAGGAGCCGAGGTATGCGGGGGAACGTGAAGGGATTGAACCATATATCCCACAATATGTCACAAGGCCTCGCCATCCGCAGATCATTCCGGAATACGAGCCGGAGAGGATGCGGAATGTTGAAAAGAAAACTTTCGAATACTTCGAGAGAATTAAAGGAAGAAGAATCAACATACTAGAAGGCCTCGAGCTACACACCGACGTATTCTCGCAGTATGAACAACAACGAAATCGTGGACCGTATCCGGGATCCGAAAAGAATGGGCCGAGCAGGCCGCCCGAGGGAAAACACATACTCGTAACCCCGGAGATGGATGCCGTGGAAAGGAAGAATCACAATACAATGCGGATGCTCGCTACAACTTTGCTCGAAGACGAAAAGGAAACCCACCGGGAATACTCCGTCATGGGCAAGTAGATCCGATGCCATCGGTTATCAAGAGAATGGTAAAAAGATTGATAACATGGAGGGTACCGCCAGCAGATTGCATACCCAATAGCCGCATTATCAATATCTACAAACAGGGTGATCGCATACCCCCACATATTGATCACCACGACTTCGTCGACCTTTCTGCACGGTTTCTTTCTTGAATGAGTGCAACATCATGTTCGGATCCGACCTCCGGATAGCAGTGCCCGGGTGAGTTCCGAGGGCCGGCAAAGATACCTTTACCGGTGGGTTCCGTCATGATATCGCAAGGTAACGGAGCGTATATCGCAAAGCATTGCATACACGGAGTGCCAGTGGAGCGAATCTCGCTTACTTTCGGGAGGATGGACGACAACGAAAATACCTTACCATTTCCAACCGCATCCGTAGCTAGAGAACCTCCGGCCTTACGAGTCTGTGAGTTACATGGGAAATATCACACCTCCAACGTACATCCAGCTGGCATCCTTGCCAAGGATGGCTCGGAAGGTGATGTTATCGACCATGTACCTCACTATTCGTACATGGATTTTTGACAGATGATTCTTTTGATGGATCAACAAAGATCATACACGAATCCGTTTTGAGTCTACATGGATTGTATGAAATATATTCCGGATCGAGTTGTACGACGTATTTTCAACATGATTGGAATGAAAGTGACCATGTCACGTTTTTGGCCTTCACCTCTTTTGTGCAAATTGATTGGGAAACGCCATTAAAGTTAAATGAACTTCGAACAAAGAACATAAAAGAAAAAAAAGAGAATAAAAGAAAACTCTCTAAAAAAAAAAAAAAAAAAATCTGAAAAATGACAAATACCAAGTTCACATGAACATTAAATAAACAACAAAATAAAATTTGAACCATTAAAAGATAAACGAAATCAACACAAATCTCAAATTCAATCTTTCCAAATTCCGAATCAAATTTCAATCTTTTCAAACTTCAAAATCAAATTCTATCCTTCCAAACTTCAAAATCAAATTCTCAATCAAAATCCAAATCCAATCTCGATCAAGTTTCAAACTTGATCTTTCAAATTTCAAATCAAATCTTAAATCAAATTTCAATCGAGTTCAAACTCATCCTTCCAAATTTCCAAATTTCCGAATTCAATCTTTCCAGGCTTCAAGTCTTAATCAAATTCAAACACTTTTGGGTCGAGGATTTTACATCCAAGACTGCACTGCTTTAGGATTCTTTCCCTATTGCACTGAAATACATCAAAATTCAAACTTTTGGGTCGAGGATTTTACATCCAAGACTGCACTGCTTTAGGATTCTTTTCCTATCGCACCGAAATACACCAAAATTCAAAACTTTTGGGTCGAGGATTTTACATCCAAGACCGCACTCGCTTTAGGGTTCTCTTCCTATTGCACCGAAATACACCAAAATTCAAAACTTTTGGGTCGAGGATTTTACATCCAAGACCGCATCGCTTTAGGATTCTCTTCCTATCAGCACCGAAATACACCAAAATTCAAAACTTTTGGGTCGAGGATTTTACATCCAAGACTGCACCGCTTTAGGATTCTCTTCCTATTGCACCGAAATACATCAAAATTCAAAACTTTTGGGTCGAGGATTTTACATCCAAGACCGCACCGCTTTAGGATTCTCTTCCTATCGCACCGAAATACATCAAAATTCAAAACTTTTGGGTCGAGGATTTTACATCCAAGACCGCATCGCTTTAGGATTCTCTTCCTATTGCACCGAAATACATCAAAATTCAAAACTCTCGAGGTCGAGGATTTTACATCCAAGACCGCACTCGCTTTAGGATTCTCTTCCTATCGCACCGAAATACATCAAAATTCAAAACTTTTGGGTCGAGGATTTTACATCCAAGACTCGCACTCGCTTTAGGATTCTCTTCCTATTGCACTGAAATACATCAAAATTCAACCTTTGGGTCGAGGATTTTACATCCGAGACCGTATTGCTTTAGGATCTTTTCCCTATCGCAATGAAGTACATCACATCAAAATCAAACTCTTGAGGTTAAGGATTTTACATCCAACACCACTTTGCTCTGAGATTTCTTCTCATTGCAACGATTCAATCTAATCAATTCAATTTTCTTTCGAGGTTGAAGATGTTACATCTAAAACCTCAAAATCCCAATTTTCATTTCAAATCAAATCCCTCAAATTAATTTTGACAAACTTCAATCTAAATTGAAACTCCAAACTAAAATTTAAACTCACACATCAAAACATAAATTGAAACAAAATAAAATCTAAGTCGAAATTCCCCGCATCATGTGATTTGGGATTCACCGCCTTTTCCTTTCCCCAGCCGAGAGTTCAAGAATCTCCGGTTCCGCAGATATACTTGACACTCCCCAGCGAAAACTCTTCTACTTCGTCCTAAGTTCGTCACTGGACATCCGTGTTGGTTTTGTTGATCGCTTCGGTCAACACCAATACGCGCGGTGTGCTCCGTCACCACCACACCTATTGGGGGTCCATTTGTTGACCTCATTTTCGATGAGGTCTTCCTTTCTTCTTTTCAGTGCTTAGGATCTAGCCTCAGCTTTTCCTTCGACTATCTTAGAGGACTAGAATTGGGACCCGCCTTTTAGAAATTCAAACCACTTCTAAACTCTCTGCAAACTCCACAAACTTGACTATAGACCCCTAATCACCTAGAGGGTTGAAATCAAATGTGGAAGTTTAAAGGATGAGTTCCTATAGGATTCTTTGGCCTTAGGACTGCCCTGGGTGGCCTGGTCTGGTGAAGGGGCTGACATACATTACACTTACACACTACATTTCCACACCCATACCCAACTTGACCTCCTGACTCATGTAGGTGATTCACATGGATGGTCCTTAACCCCTAAGCCCTCGCTAAGAGGGTTAGAACAACATAGTGAATGCCTCAAATGAGTCCTTTCATGGCTCATATGGGCTTGAAATGGCTTCATGGCTCAACCAAAATGATTTCTTTCCACCTAAATTCACCCAATCTTCAATTTCCCAAATTTTCAATTTTTGACCCCGGGACCCTACACCTACCGAACCTACCCAAAACCCTTGAAATTACCCAAATTTTTGCAAAATTTCCAAATTACCTAAAATTTTCCAAAATCAATCCCAAACACCTCCACATCACTCAAATTGATCATCCATACCCAAAAATACCAAAAATTCCAAAAATACCCCCCAATACCCTCCAAATACCCAAAATACCCTTCTTGGCCTAAAAATCCAAAAATTCAGAAAATTCCCAGAAAATTCCAGAAAATCCCAAATATTCCCAATTTCATTTTGTCCAACTACACCATGGGCCAATTTTGTCAATTTACCCTACTTTTGTCAAAACCCCCAAATCGACCCATTTTAACCCAAAGTGGACCCAATGTCAAACCAAACCTACCCAATTGACCCCAATTTTGGTCCAATTCAATTCTAAACTTCAATTCAACATTCCCAATACCAATTTATACCAAATCCAAGTCCAATTTGATTGACATTTGGATCCAATTTCACTTTGGGCCTTAAAGCCCAAATTTGGACCCATGACCCAAACTTAGCCCAAACTAACCCAATTCAACTCCAATTAACCCCAAATCTTTTCTAAACCTTCCTTAACATCCTCATAAACAAAACACTAACATGATTTGCTCAAGATTTTGACCCAAACCCCACTCAAATTCAACCCAAAATCAAAAAGCCCAATTTTGACCTAAACCCAAATCTAACCCAAATAGGCCCAAACCTCAAAATTAAGACCCAACCAAAGCCAAAACCTCTTTGAAACACTCCCATAAACATTTCTTAACATTTATTTTACATCAATTTCAACCCTAGCCCAACATTGGCCCAAGTTAGCCCAATTTGACCTACATTGGCCCATTTACCAAATAAACCCAAATTCAACCCAATTCAAGCCCAAACTACCCCAAATTTGCTTCAAGTTATTCATGAAACATCCCTAAACCAAAACCAACAACTATTTGGCCCAAACTTCTACAAAAATTCCCATCCATGAACACATCCTTAAACTTAAAAGCCCACTTCCCTTAAACCTTCTTAAAAGCCCATTTCCTTCAAAATTCAAAAGCCCAAATCTACCCTAAAGCCCACATGACATCTCCATTTGTCATCCATTTAACTAAATCCATTACCTAAGTCCTAAAGTCACCATCAAATTATTCCAAATCAAGTTTCATACAAATTTCCATCAAAACATCCAAAATTCTTAAAACCCTTTTCATGAAACAAATCAACCTTTTCCCAAGCCAAATGAAGCCATGAACAAGCCATTCTCAAGCCACATGAAGCCATGAGGGCTTTGACTTGTCATTAGTCCATTTATGGCAAGAAGAGGGGGTTCTTTCTTAAACCTCCTTTAACCTTTTTTACCTTAATCATGTCACACACTAAACCATGTTTAGCCACCTCATCATGGATGGAGACTTCACCATTCCTTCTAGGCTGACCTAAATGATTCCCTCAGCTCAAAATCAGAGCTTGGAAGGGTGCACCAAGCCCAAAATGGTGGGTTGACCCAAACCAAGCCAAAGTGAGCCTTCTCCCATTCCATTTAAATCAAACTCCTTTACACATGTCAAACCTCAATTGCCTACACTAAACCCCAGCCCCGACCCACCCGACCAAGATGGTGACCATTGCTCGGCCGGCCGGCCACCAGTGCCGCCGGAAAACACCATGGCCGAGAGCTCACATGTGAGCCAACATTGAAATTCTCACTTGCCGAGCTGCCCCATGCCTAGTGGTCACCATGGCCGATCTTCTCCTCACCGAGCAGCTGATCCCAAGCCCTAACTCCTCCGAGAGTCCTTCCACCCTCTCCTATTTAAACTCCACCCCTCTCGGCCATGAGAGAGCCGAAACAAAACCTTAAGGAAACTCGCCAAAATCACTCCGCATCACTCTCTACACATAGAGCACCCGATCCCCACCGAATTCCAGCCCCAATTCCTTCTAGCTGAGCCCAATTTCGAGCTCAAACTTTAGCCCAAAACCAGGACACTTCTCCACAGCTGAGCCAATTCCCAAATTGATTGGTTCTACACCTTCACCGGACCAAGGGAAGGTGTCCACCACTAAAAGCCCCATCTCCGAGCCACCTGGTTGCTCCAGCCTCCAAGCTTTGTGATCGGGCTTGGTCGAAATCATATCCGGACAATTCACTGGACCAGGAGACTTCATCTGGAGCTTGCTAGGACCCAATCGAAGGTGCAACAACTCTCAGATTGAAGCCACACTTCTCTGAGCCAAGGTATGAGCTAACTCTTCATCCCGAGCTTCTGGAGATTCTTCATTTCAAATGCCTTAGTTCCAATGCATGTTAGCCGTATAGATGTGTTCGTCTCTTCAAGACGAATCCATAGAGCATAAGAACATAAAAATCCATCGAGAATCGAGTGAGATCTTAGGGATTTAGTGTGGACGGCTCTCGGCGAGAACACTTGGGGACGATGAACGGATGCCGTCCATTCGATACACGCGCGCACGGACGGCCGGGATTGCGTCGGACCGGGAGACGGTACGAGAACCGCGGGGCCCGGCCGCCGACTCGGGTGGCGGCGTCGAATGGGAGCGCGACGCGTGTGCGTTCGGAGCCGCCGAGGCTTTCGCCGGCGCCGCGTGGATAAATAGAAAATTAGGGTATTTTCTTATTTATTTAATTCCCTAAACTTCAAAAATCCATATCTTTGTGTAGAAAAATCACAAAAATAAAATAAAAATACCCTCTCGCTCAGTGAACGGAGGAGAATAATGTGAAAAAGAAATCACTTAATTTCATTAAGTATTTTATTTTTTATGATTTATTTACTCTCTGCATACATTTAATTCTCCATGCATGTATACAATTCACCATGGCATGAGACCATAGGGCTTTTGAAGCCTCCGAACTTGGGAACATTCCCTGAATTTTCCAAGGTCGGAGGCCATCTCTGTGAAAAGTTATTTATTTTTCAAATGCATGTTGCTGTTTTGAGTATTTTAATTCCAAAAAATAGCATGTTGTGAAATAAATTCTAGGAAAATTTGGTGATGTTCCTTATGACCAGAGAACCCTAGGAAAAATAGGACTCGAGTTAATTCACTCGCATTAACCCTAATCGGCTTAAACACCCAAAATAGGTCTTTAATTAATTAGAGTTAACCAGGTATCAAATTGACTTGAAATCAATTCTCCACTGACCTTTAGGATCAGAGGAATCCACCATAAAAATTTGAAGTCAATCGGACTTGGTTAACCCCACTAATTGGGTTGATTAAGCCACTTAGCCATTTTAAACTTTAAAAATTCATAACTTTTAAAATACTTTTTAAAAATTCACCAAATTGGTTTTGGAGCCTCTCTGATATCAGGGGAACCTAAGAAAATTAAAATTTCAATTTTCTAAAAAAGTTGATTTTTAATAATATTTTAATATTTTTAATAATTAAAAAATAATAAAAATCACAAAAATAATAAAATTCACCAAAATGTCACATTTTGAATTTTAATCACTTAGGAACAAATCCCACATTTTTCCTAAGTCTATTTAGTGAGATATTAAATTTTAAAGCCCTAGGGTAATTTTAAAATTAAAAAAATGTATTTTCTAGCATTTTCACTAAAATAATTATTATAAATCATAGAAAAATCAGAAAATTGCAAAATTTGATTCTCTGGTTTCCTTGATATCAGAGAGATTTTTGAAAAATATAAAATCCATTTTTCAACATTTATTTTATTTTTAAATTAATTAACACTCCAAAACTCAAAATAATTATAATAAAAATAATATAATTCAAAAAATCACCAAAATTGGTCCAAGTGCTTCTCTGGTCATTAGGAATGTCCCCTAATTTTCTTAAGGGCAGAAACTTTCTTTTGGTCATGTTATCAAATTTTCCTTGAAAATCTCTATTTTCCACCAAAAATAATTATATAAATAAATTAAATACAGAAAAATCACATTTTCTCCTCTCATGTCTTTATTGACATATGAGTGAAGTCACATAAAAATTTCAAGTTCATTTGAATTCAATTTAATGAGTTATGAAATTATTATGTTTAAGGGGTAAAATGGTAATTAAACTTTTAACCCTTAATTAAAACTTTAGGTTTAATAAAAAATTAACAAGTAAAATATTTGATCTTAATCTGATTTGGATGATTGAAATTTAAATAATTAAAGGGTAGAAACCCATTAAATAATTTTAAAATGATTAAACTTTAATTAAATAATAGATTAAATTTGGAAGAATAATAAAATTGGAATTATTAAAATAAGGGATCTTTATTAGGAAGAGATTTATTCTTTAATTTAAAAATCCCTAAATCAATTATATCAACTAATACTCAATTTTTAATTAAAATGATAACTCAAATTTAAAATATTAAAAGACTTAATTAAATTATTAAACTCTTTTGAAATTTCAATTAAAATTAAAAATAAAGTAAATTAAAGATAAATTAAATTAAGATTAAATTAAATTTAATAATTAAATTAAATTAAATTTAATAATTAAATTAAATTAAATTAAACAATTAAATTAAATTAAATTAAACAATTAAATTAAATTAAATTAAATAATTAAAATTAAATTAAATTAAAAAATTAAATTAAATTAAATAATTAAATTAAATTAAATTAAATTAAATTAAATTAAATAATTAAATTAAATTAAATCAAATCAAATTAATTAAACACCAAATCAAATTAAATTGAACTATGTTAAACTAAATTAAAACTAAATTAAATTAAATTAAATTAAATTAAATTAAATTAAATAATTAAATTAAATTAAATTAAATTAAATTAAATAATTAAATTAAATTAAATCAAATCAAATTAATTAAACATCAAATCAAATTAAATCAAATTAAACTAAATATAAAGCAACTTGAACACTATTCCAAATTTAAACCCTTTAACTTAAATCAAATCATTTGAATACTAATTTACCCTTGAAAGCTTTGATTATTATAACTACTAAATGGAACATCAAATGAAGTGTTATCTCACTCATAGGATATTCAAATGTCCTAGTTCATCGAGCAAGTTAACAAGACTTGAAAACCCTCGGACGATCGATTCATTTATATAATTAAATTCATTTGACTTAAAACAATCCTAGAAATATTGAAAAGATGTTTAAGATTCTTCTTAAGCACTTCCTCAATATGATAGGATATTTATAAGAACAATTGAATTTGATTATTCTTCGATGAAGAAAATCGTCCTTAAACCAAAACACAAAGAACCTAGACGTCATAGAGATGACTAGCTATAGGATTAGGAATTTGGTAGAAAACCATAACCTTTCCCTTAGCTTTACCTAGGAACTTGCTTAAATATTCTAATTGTATTTTAAGTGTAGCTTGGGATGACGGGAAGACCCTCCGTGTACGCTTTTATTTTATTGCAATTTACTTTCTTGCAATTTACATTATTGCAATTTACTTTATTGCAAATGCATTTTACTTTTCTTGCATGATAAAACAACCGTTGCATGAAAACCCACACCTTTAGGATAGACCCTAAAACCGAAACCAAAGCTAAGTTAAAAGTCATTGCAAGATAAAATTCACCGCCACAACATTTCAAAATATAAAACAACTCAAAATTTAATCACAAACGTAACACAAAACTACAATTACAACTAAATTAAAACGTCCCGTTGGATGATCGGGAATACCTCGGATGATGTAACCTACGTGTTGCTAACGGGATTTCCCACGGTCTAAATGAAAGTGTGGAACTCATTCAGTTGAGTTTAGCAAATTCATCCGGACTAAGTGAATCCGATAAAAATAATGATGCCGGAAGGATGGAACCGTGGGATCTTAACCGGTGTCGTTATAATCAACTTTAAGATTTGTTTTAAATAAAACATAAAAAACACCTGGAAATTAAGATTTTCTCTAAACCAAAACACTTTTCTTATCTCCTGATTTATGATTTCTAAAACTAAACCTCTGCAACAACAAGGAGCTCGGAGCATGGTGGGCAAGACGACCATCGTCATCGAGCAAAACCCGAGTCTACTTCAAGCAAAACTTTCATAGAATTAAAACAACCAAGCCATAGGACTTCGAGGTAGCTTGCCTAGTGCAACATAAATCCTCAACTCCTCGTTAGGCATTTGCATTGCAAATTAAGCCCTAACCGGTCTTAGGATTCCGAGGTAGTCGTCCGATACGACAATAAACCCTCACATCTTCTAGACTATTTGTTTGATTTTATCATACAAATATAAGCCCTAATTAATTGAAATTGGCAAGATTGAAATATCAAATAAACATTAGGACTTTCCTAAATTCAAGCCAAACAATAGGATAGTCGGGAAATTATCGAAGTTCACTTCGAATCAGTGATTTCTCCTACCTCTCTTCCTTTGGATTCACAAAACAAAATGTTCCAAAAATTTGATCCATTCCCTATTGAAACTCCAAAATTCAATCTTTGGAAACCTTAAACTTTGAAATTCTTGAGAGCGGAATCTTTGATTATTATCGAGAGTTTTCTTAGGTGATTCCCGTCACTTAAGATGTAATTAACTATAGGGGCTTGCCCTTATAGGAATTTTAAAGAACCCGGGTAATATAAACCCCGTTTAATGTTTTCATATTAAGCGGGGAAACTTGTCGGCTTATAAAATTGGTTCGCAGACCAAACGGATGTCACTAATCTTCTAGTTTATTTAATCAAGCCCCACCATCAAGCAGTGTGTGTCTATCCTTAGGGATAGATACACGGTTTGTGGTACGGTGCTCGTTTATATAAACTATTTGGGATGTGAGATCGGTTTAATTTCATATCTTAAAACCTTCAAATTTAAAATTATTTTCAAAAATCAAATACTACTTTTCAAATTATTTATTTTAATTAAATTAAAAATTCGCCGACAGATTTCTGTTAGGCGACCCCTCTTCAAAATAAAACACGACCTAAAAATATGCCGACAGTGACCTTTAACATCTCAAAGTCAATGAAATATCCTTCAATAAGAAAAGATGATGAATGTTTTAGAATGGAGGCATGCGATTATTTGAGAAAAGAATATTTCAAAGAAAATTTTGAAGAACATGAAGATATGGAAAACGATAATTGTGATGAAATTGATAACAAAGAAGCTGATTATATTCAAGAACAATTTGAAATGCTCGATTCAACAACACCAGAGAATGAAATCTTAATTTCATCTATTGTGAAACCCCCTGAACTTGAATTGAAGACTCTTCCTAATCATTTGAAATATGCATTTTTAGGAGAGTTGTCAACATTCCCAGTAATTGTATCCTCAGACTTAAATGAAAGTCAAGAAAAAAAATTAATGGATACATTAAAAAAGTATAAAAGAGCTTTTGGTTAGACTCTGGCTGATATAAAGGAAATTAGCCCTTCTATTTGTATGCACAGAATTTTTTTGAACGAGGAACATAAACCAAGAATTGATCCACAAGGGAGACTGCACCCTATTATGAAAAAAGGAGTTAAAGAAGAGATTTTAAAATGGTAAGATGCTTAAATTATATATCCTATTTCGGATAGTGCTTGAGTAAGCCAAACTCATTGTGTTCCTAAGAATGGAGGAGTGACTGTTGAAGCAAATGATAATAATAATTTAATACCTATCTGGTAAGTTACTGGGTGGCGTATTTGTATTGATTATAGAAAATTAAATGCTGTAACTAGAGAAGATCATTTTCCTCTTCCTTTACTAGACCAAATGTTGGATAGACTTGTTGGACACAAGTACTAATACTTTCTATTTGGATATACTGGTTACCACCAAATTCGTATTGCTCCAGAGGATCAAGAGAACTACATTTACTAGTTCTTATGGAACTTTTGATTTTCAAAGATTGCCTTTCGGATTATGTAAAGCACCTGCAACATTCCAGAGATGTATGATGTCTATATTTAGTAAAGTAATTGGTGATAGAATAGAAGTATTTATGGAAGATTTCTATGTATTTGGAACATCATTTGACGCATGCTTAAATTATCTTGAAAAAAATTTGGAGCTATGTGAATAAAACTAATTTAGTTCTAAATTGGGAGAAATGCCAACTTATGGTTGCAGGAGGAATTGTATTAGGGCATAAAATTTTGGAAAATGGCATGGAAGTAGACCTTGCAAAAATTCAAGTTATAGCTAAACTACCACCTCCTACTATAGTAACAAGGGTAAGAAGTTTTCTTCGACATGGTGGTTTTTACAGGCGTTATATTAAAGATTTTTCAAAAATAACTAAACCTCTATGCCAAATTTTAGAAAATAACAAGAAAATTGACTTTACTGAAGACTGCTTGAATGCCTTTAAGTTATTAAAGGATAAATTAATCACATCACCTATAATAGTTTCACCTGACTGGGAGAAACCATTTGAATTAATGTGTGATGCTAGTGATTATGCTATTAGATCTGTTCTTGGAAAAATATATGAAAATATTTTTAAAGTTATATAATACGCTAGTAGAACTCTTAACAATGTTCAAATTAAGTAAAAGGTTACTGAAAAAGAGTTACTGGCTATCGTGTATGTTTTTGACAAATTCAGATCTTATTTAATTGGGATTAAGAGTATTGTGCATACTGATCACTCTACTATTAAATATCTAATGCAGAAGAAGGATACCAAACCAAGATTAATCAGATACATACTTTTGATGCAAGAATTCGATTTTGTGATAATTGATAGAAATGGAACTAATAATCAAATTGTAGATCATTTGTCAAGATTAGAATATCAAGAATTATCTGACACCAATAAAAAAATTACAAACAGTTTTCCTGATGAACAACTTTATAATATTAATGAGTGAAAAATACCTTGGTATGCTGATATAGTTAGTTATATTGTAAGTGATATTTTGCCTCCTATTATAACACTACAGCAACAAAAAAAATTCATTCATGATGCAAAAGCATATTTTTGGGATGAACCATATTTATATAAGCAATGTAAGGATCTTATTATTAGGAGATGTGTGCCTTATGAAGAAACTGAATTAATTATTAAAAAATATTATGATTCTGAATTTGGAGGACATTTTGGGACTGACAAAACTGCGCATAAAATTTTACAAGCTGGATTTTATTGGCCTACTCTCTTTAAAGATGTTTATAGATATATCAAAACTTGTGATAGATGCCAACCAGTAGGTAATATATCTAGAAGAAATGAAATGCCTCTGAATTTCATGTTAGAAGTTGAGATCTTTGATGTTTGGGGATTAGATTTCATGGGACCATTTATTCCTTCATTTGGGAACTTATATTTATTGATTGCAGTTAATTTTGTATCAAAGTGGATTGAAGCACAATCTTTACCTCATTGTGATGCTAAAAGTGTTTCAAGATTCTTAATGAAAAGCATTTTCACAAGATACGGCATGCCGAGAGTAATTATCACTGGCAGAGGATCCTAATTCAGGAATAAATATATTCAGAGATTGACAAAAAAATCTTAATATTATTTATATAATCTCTACTACTTATCATCCTCAAACTAGTGGATTAACTGAAGTTTCTAATCGAGAGATTAAACAAATTTTAGAAAAGACTGTAAAACCTAGTAGATTAGATTGGTCTATGAGAGTGGATACTGCATTATGGGCATACAGGACTGCTTATAAAACTCCTACTAGAATGACTCCTTACCGTCTCATTTTTGGAAAGACTTGCCACTTACTAGTAGAATTGGATCATAAAACATATTGGGTGATTAAAGAATTTAATTATAATTTGAAAAATGCTAGTGAGAAGTGATTGTTATAAATAAATGAATTTGAAGAATTAAGAAATGAATCTTATGATAACGACAAAATTTATAAGGAGAAACTGAAGTGAAGGCATGATCGGGAGATTAACCAGAAGAACTTAAAACCAGGATAAGATGTTTTGCTTTACAATACATAGCTGAAGTTATTCCCTGGGAAATTGATGTCTCGTTGGTTTGGACCCTTTAGTGTGACTCGAGTTTATACTTACGAAGCTATTGAAATTGAAGATCCAAAGACTGTGAATAGATTTAAAGTAAATGGACAATGATTAAAATCATATTTTGGGGGTAAAAGACCGAACTTTAAAGAGGTTTTAATGCCCAGTCAACCTGAATAACACCTGAATAGAACAGAATGATGACGTTAAACCAAGCATTTTATGGGAGGCAACCCATAGTTATCTTTATTTTATTAAATTTATCATTAGTATGAGGTAGTATTGAATTCTACTACTCGTATTTACCCTTTGATCATCATGAAATTTAGATCCATAGAGAAATTTTCAAATGCATTTGGACCACGTCTTTAATGTGTAAATTTTGCCTTAGTCATCGACGGCAAGCTCGACACTGCTGACAGTGGGTTTTTCCCGAGAGCCCTGAGATTTAATTGCACAAGCATGCCGACGATGCCATCGAGGCCACCGACGGCTAGATCGACAAGTGGACAGTTTCTGAAGTTTGAAATGGAAATTTTTGGTAGTTTTAGGCAAAGTTTTTCCCCTATAAACTTCCAGAGTCGGTTCCTAAACTCTCCATTTCCCAAAAACAAATGGAAACTCTCCTGAATTCATCCCTAATGGCTTCCATTTCCATAGATTACCCTAGATTTCGAGTGTTCAACCGGAGAAATTTTGTTAGTGTCGAGGCACAACGAATGTTCTACAAAGTGCTGACAAAGAGGAGATTAATCAAAGAAAGAGGCTTTGTGAATTGAGGATTAAACAATCGTTTGACAGTGATTGAAGAGATGATCATGCGGCGATGATGGGAAGTTTTTTGCTACACTACTGCCACAGTAGTCGTTCCTGTGGTGAAGGAGTTTTACACTAATTTGCATGAAATCAACCAGAGAAGCGTCTATGTGTGAGGTAGGTGGGTAACTTTTACTCCTGCATGAGTTAATGAATTATATATGATCGAGAATGTTCCTGTCTGCCATTATTCCAACTTCGTCCTGACGAAAAATCTGATGAATGAGATCTACCAATATTTAACAGACGAGACTGAAGACAGGAAAATTATAGAAAATAGGTATGTTAGTTTTTTTGCTTCACTTTTAAATCCTGTATCAAAACATTGTCACTTTTTCATTTCTGCAAAGTTATTACCAACGATGAGGATTGATAAAGTTACTAGAGAAAGTGCTATATTTAATTATTGTATTCAAATGAGACTGCAAATTGACATTGGATCGATAATTATGAAGTCTGTTTTGGGCCTGATCGTTTAAAGATCAACTCATGGGCTTGGACATCCTTCTAAAATTTTCTCACTTTACAGCGTGTTCCAATTTTCATACGAGATTTGGGAAAAGGTACTCTTACCTTGGAATCCTTTACACCCAACCAAAATGTTCCCAGCAAATGAAGAGGAGAATGATATGGGCGTTATTACAGATCAATCATCACAGAACTCAATTCCAAATCAACCTCAATTATCGGACAAGACACTGGTGATCTTACACAGAATTAAGAAATTGGAAAAAGAGGTACAAAATGTAATGAATGTAATTAACAATATCTTTGATTACTTTGATCACATTGATTGGAAGATGAAAGAGCACTTTGATCACTCTGGACATTTCGAAGGAAGTTTGATATGCTTAATGAGAAAGATGGGATGGATAGAAGAAGACTCTACTGAAGAATTCCCTTTTCGACCATTCTATAACTTTTACATTCATGTTCAATCAATGGGTGATGTCAGGAAGAATCAAGACTGAATAGGAGTAGTAGATTTGCTTTACTTTGTATGCTTCTATATGTTTAGACTTGATTTGAATTTATTTTTTTGCTTGCTTTCGACGTTTGCTTTTAGATCTTAGTATAGTTGAGATTAAGATTGGAATGTTTGTTTAGAGCTTTTAGAGTGTTGTGGATTGGATTGCAACGCTGAATTGATGAATTAAGGTTGAGAAAATACCTAACTTATATGTGTTGTGTAATGTATATTGTAACCCTTGAATTTATATATAATTGTGATGTTTTGTGTTGTGAATGCTTATTTGTGTTAATTCATCACTTATTCACAAAAATTTATGTTTAAAATGATCGCAAGGATGTCGACGAGGCTTAAAATTAATTGAAATTGCAAAAATCTGGAAAAAAAAAGAATTTAAGAATCTCGCCGACGACACCCCTGAGGCTGGCGACGGCGGGGTTTTCCCGAGACTTCTGCTATTAAATTCAAATGAGCTCGCTGATAGTGCGAACGACCACGCCGAGGGCGAGATCTTGAAAATTACCTTTTAACTGCAATTTTGACCAGTCAATCGCCACTAATCATCGTCTTCTTCCCTTACTTACCAAAAATTTTGACCTAGGGCTTGAGAGATCTTGGATTTGGGGCTATTTCAACTCATTTTGACACTGGATTTCATCTTACCTCGGTAAGAGCTTCCCTCCTATGTAAAAAATTTTTAGTTTCACCATGAATTTCTTCCACATTTAGGAATACCAGAAAAATTGAAAATGTATAGAAAATACTTGGAAGAAATTCATGGAGCTTAATTTAGAAACCTTAAAGTCACCTTTGGAAGCCAGTTTATCATTATTTTGGAGTTTAGTTCAGCTTTTTGTAAATTTGATAGATTGAAAAATGGCTCTCCGATAAAAGATGCGACTTGAGTTTGACAAGGCTCGATTTGTAAATGCAAAAGCCCAGTCAAGGTACACTTCTATCTTCCAAGGAAAGAAATCCATACAAGATAGAGTTTTTGATAATTCTAGAGGAGAAGTTGAACGAGTTATTAGAAAGTGGACGTAGGAAAACTTCTGTTACTTTACAAACAAGGCTGCCGTAGAAGTAGTGAATGAATTTTATGCCAATCTAACTCAGATTGAGGACAAGACTGTGAAAGTAAGAGGATTTTTTGTTGATTTTAATGCTACCCGCATAAATTCTTTTTACGAACTTCATGATTTTTACTCTAGCGAGTATGAGACATTTGGAACCATGGAGGGTACGTTGAATGATGTCATTGACTTTCTCACTGATGGGAAAGAGACATGGAAAATTAAGCAGCGTGAACGGATAAATTTTCCTCTTTCCATGATGAATGCCACAGCTAAATCATGGCATTATTTCATTTGTACTACTCTGCTACCTACCTACCACCATAGAGAAGTGTTGAGAGATAGAGCGGTTCTGAATTTTTGTATTCAAAACAATAGAAGCATTAATGTAAAGAATAAAATTTATAAGAATATTTTGGCTACGACGAAGAGTGAATTAAGTGGAGGACTAGGACATCCTGGCCTCATTTATGCACTTTGCCAATTATCTAGAGTGGAAGATAGAGATGATGAAGAATGGGTTTACCCTATGAAACTCATTAGTAAAGCTAACTTAAGGACATATGAATCCCATAAAGAATGGAGATCTGGGAGTAGAAGTAAAGCACCCTCTACTAGTAGAGATATCCCCTCTACTAGTTATGACCCTCCTGCCTCTAGCTCCCCTACCCTTTATGATTTGATGAATTAGATGACCCTACGGCGGAAGAGTTTTGAAAAGTTGGATGAAATACTTGAGAGAATAGATCATAGGATTGAAGGATTAGAGCGAAGACATAATCATGATAGTGAGTATCTTCAACGACATTCTGATTTCGAGATTGCCTACTACGATGCTCAGGACAGACACTATAGAGGTGAGCCTGATGTTACTTTTTCTGAATGCCTTTGATATACTTGTTATCATCCCAATCCACCTGTTGACCATGGAGATTAAGACATAGATAGGATTTCGATGTCTAATCTTAAATTTGATGATTGTGATGTATGTGTGTGTGTTTTGCTGTTGTATTTTTATTCTGTTATTTGTATTTTGTGTATTGTATTATTTTCTGAGATGTGTATTTTGTTTGTAGTTTGTATTTCATTTTTGGATGGATTGTGAAGCGTAGATTATAATTGTAATTGTGAACTCTAAGATAAAATAGTAGACTGTTTGTTATTGTGTTGTGAAATGCAAATGCTTTTGGGATTGTACTATGTAGTGTAATCAATTGTGGTTGTTAAATGTTTTAATTTATGTAATTATTTCAAAATTTTATTACCCCAGCAAACTTTCTAATCTTTTATATGTGTAGAAAATTTCCTAATATTACAGGCCAGTTGAAGTTAAAGATTTTGAGAAGAACCTGCGAAATTTCAAAAAGATGAAAATTCCTTAAGTGCAAAGGTATGATTTATATTTAAAATTTTTCTTTCTACCTGTTTTATTTCTCTATATTGAAAAATTTAAGTTTGGGGGGAGAAAAATATTAAATGTTATTTGTTCTCAATTAAAATACTTTCAAAATTTCTAAATATGATTTTTTGATAAATTTAATTCAGTTAACTATATTTAGATTTTATTTAAATAATGTGGAAGATTCAAAGAAATATTTTTGGTAATGAATAAAAGAATAAAAAAGGATTGAAAATAAATATACTAATCCTCACTTGAAAAAGAATAAAAAAGGATTGAAAAACAATCCCTAAAAATAAAAGAAAAATATATATAAGATTGAAAAACAATCCAAATGAAAAGAAAAGAAAAAGTAAGTGAGAAGAAGCTTGAGGAGGTGCCTTATAAAAAATTGGCTTCACTTGAGGGAAAACTAAATACATTTATGAACTTATATTTATAGAGTATTATTTTTACTAGTACTGTCCTCATGAATTTCCAATCATATGAATATTCTAAGTGAATTGATATTGCAACATATAGTCATTCTTTAATGCATTAGAATCTGAAGCTATAGCTGTTTTCTGGAGTCTAAAGATAGCTATTCTGAATCATAAAGGCCCAATTCATGTGGAGATGGATTCATTAGTTTTACTAAATATTCTTCTACATAAATCAGCTACTCTTTGGTATCTTCAAATTTGGATCAATAAAATTTCATTATTGGTATCTAATCTACCTATAGTTTGGAGTCACATCCATAGAGAGGAAATCGACCGGCTAATTGGCTTGCTTCTAGAGCGAGTTCTTCAAGGACATTTTATGCTTTTCTTCTTTGGATCTTAATTCTTCTATTTTTAAGGAGTTTAGAATTTTATTGCATGGGGATCTGCTTTCCTTTCCTCATATCAGATGTACTAGATCTTCATGATTAATATATTTTTCTTTTTCTGCTAAAAAAAAAAAATATAGTCATTCTTTAAATGAATAGAAGACTAGAACTCTTAGACTTGATGACTAGATAGCATTACATCTACAAAGTTAATCTAATTACTTGAAAATCACTCTAAAAACTTTTCTTATAATATTTATTTAAATCAAAATTATAGTATTTCTGAATTAAAACTTACCACAACAAATCATAACTTTTATGTAGTACTAAAAATTACTTGAGGATAACTAATGGTTAAGTTTGGGGAATTTTGACCAACTGAAAATATATTGAGATTTTCATACATATTTTTTATTGATTTTGATGATATTGCACTGTAAAGAAAAATATTTTTGATGTTTTGTTGCAGGTATGTTGATTTATGGATATTTGAGCAAAAAGATGCATAAAGGAGCAAATTTGGAGCAAAAAGGACCAAAAATATGAAGATTTTAGCTTGGGCGCTGACGGCACAATCGATGGTGCTGACAGCACATTTTTTCCGAGAGTTTAGAAAATAAATTATAAAGAAGGTCACCGAAGGCGAGCTCGACCCCGCTGACAGCAAGCCTTAACAAAGAAGGTACAAAACCTAGTGTTCTAGAAGGTCTTTAAAGGCAAAATCGAGGCCGTCGATGTCGATTCTCTTACGAGGTACATTGAATGTGGATGATTTTTGAAGGGATGCTTAGGCAACTCTTAGAAACTCTTCTACAACTTTAAAAGAGACAATTTGAGACCGAAAATGGTGGTGTCCAGGTGTCTGTGAGTGTCTGTTAGTGTCTTGGGTGCCCTAAGTGTTATAGAGAGTGAGTTAAATTAGTGTTAATTGTGAGGAATTCTTCGAGAGATTGTAAGAGTGGAAGGAAAGTGAGAGATTTCTTTCTCTTTGCTACTTCGAAGGAAAATTTTGTGTGTTGTAAAGAAAGGAAGAGATTCAAAGGAACTTCAAGGAGTTTGCTTGGGGAGGAATTCAAGATAAGTTGTATTTACTTATTATAGTTTGTTTAACTTTGCTTTTATATATGAAATCCAAGTTTTGTCATATCTTCTCCATGAGATCTGAGTAGTTTCTCTGTCTTTCTCCTTGTTTTGAGACTTTGTGAAATGGCGATATGATTTAGTTGCGCCAAGAGAATGTTAAAGAAGTTGTGATGATCTTTTCACTTCAATCTTAATTTACTTTTAATCTCGCCAATTGATTTGTTAAAATATGTTGATTTTTACAACTAAAGTGAAGATTACATCTAAGATTTAGGGATGTCAAATTCCTTGACAGTAGGGTATAAATAAAAAGGGAATTATTATTTGTCGAGCATAGAATTGAAGATTTTAGAGTGACAGACTAAAATCCTCAATTCGGTCCTATCGTTTGGGTGTTGAAGTGTAGATGTTAGTCCTCAGGCGAGGGGAATGTGGGAGCTCTGAAGTGAGAGTCGGTATCCTCCCAGCCTAGCCGCAGATTCTGTAACCAAGCATAGGATTAGTCAATGTTCTTTTTGCCTTGACCAAAGGGTAAAAAATTTGTATGCCCCTATTTGGCACAACATAGTTTTAAACTAATTTTATTTATCCATTCACTTAAATTTCTTACCAAGGAGATGGATTCTTACTTTTATATTGAACCTCACTTTATTAGTAAAAGTATTTAATTATTAGTAGAATTAGTTTATTAAAATTACATCTTATTTACGATTGCATATTAGTGACAAATAGGCAATTTGAACTACAATGTTGTGATTCTGTATTAGTTTCTAAAATCCTAGTTCGTAGCCTCTAAAATATTCCATGTGGGATCAATATCTAGGACTCCACTAGAGCCCTGTATTACTTGAGCAATACGTATACTTGCGTTGATAAGAGTAACTCTGCAATTATTGGATATTTTATACACTTTATTAAATTCTTGCAATATTAAGCTTACGCAAAGTGTGCGGAGTGGTTTAATTATCCAAATGGTGTCTAATAACTAGTTTGGGGGAGCACCAACTGAAGATCCTAATTTATATCTTGCCAAATTTCTAGAGTTGTGTGTTACTTTTAAATATGATAGTGTTTCGGATGATGCTATTAGACTTAAATTTTTTCCTTTCTCCCTGAGGAATAAAACTAAGATATGGTTAAATTCGTTAGTCCCTGGATCTATCGGAACTTGGTGTGATTTAGCACCAAAATTCCTTGCTAAATATTTTCCAACATCAAAGACTGTGAAGCTTAGAAATAATATCACATCTTTTTGTTAGTTTGAAGGTGAATATATATTTGAGGCATGTGAACAATTGAAAGATCTCCCCAGAAAATGTCCACATCATTCGATACCAGATTGGTTAATAATTCAAACCTTTTTATAATGGATTAGTTGGATCTCTTTGATCTATTATCGATGCTGCTGCAGGAGTATCACTGATGTCTAAACAGTTTACTGATGCTTATGCTTTGATTGAATAAATGGCTACTAATAATTTTCAATGGCCTTCTAAAAGGTTAAATCCTAAAATGGTAGCCAATATTCATGACAATGATGCTTTTGCAATTTTAGCAAATCTAGTTGCTATAATTTCAAGGAAGTTAGACCAATTTGGGATGAATTTATCTCAGTCAATTTCCATGAATGAAGAAAATTCATTAAGTTAAATGGTTAATTCTCATACTTCACCTGAAACTTTAAATGTTATATGTAAGCCTAATAACCCTTATTCTAATTATTATAACCCAGGTTGGAAGAATCATCCAAACTTTAACTGGAATACCAATAATCAGGGTGGTATTAATCAACATTGAGGGAACAACCAAGTAAACCCATTGAGGAACTGGAAAAACCAAGGGAATAATAATAATAGACCAACCTATCCTCCAGGTTTTAACAATGCTTTACAATTTAAGGAGAAGAAGTTGTTTATCGAAGAAGTGGTGTTACAAATGGGAAATCAATTGTAAAGTCAAGGAGCTACAATTAGAAATATTGAAAATCAATTGGGACAAATTGCCAATTCATTAAGTAATAGATCCCAAAGGTATGCTTCCAAGTAATACTGAATTAAATCCAAGAGATAAAAATAAAGAGCATGTAAAAGCAATTCAATGGAGAAGTGGAAGAGAGTTGGAAGGTAAAGTTCAAAAATAAATTGAAGTAGAGAAAGAAGAGATTGAAGAACCAAAAGAGGACGCTTCGAAAGGTTTGAAAAGACCTATTTCTCCACTTAAGGAAGATTTGGAAAAACCACCACCTCCATTTCCTCAAAGACTTTGACAATAAAAGTTGGATAAGCAATTTTCAAATTTCTTGGAGATATCTAAGAAGCTTACAGTCAACGTTCTATTTGCTGAAGCTTCAGAACAGATGCCAAGCTATGTGAAATTTATGAAGCATATTCTGCACAAAAAAAAGGAAGTTTGAAGATAATGAGACAGTTGCACTTAGTGAGAAGTGCAGTGCAATAATTCAGAAGAAGCTTCCTCAAAAGCTTAAAGATCCTGGTAGTTTCACAAATTCATGTGCAATCGGAGATAGATTTTATGGAAAAGCTTTATGTTATTTGGGTGCAAGTATTAACCTTATGCCTCTATCAATATTTAAAAGACTGAGATTAGGAGAAATAACTCCAACTACTGTAACTCTGTAATTAGCAGATCGTTCGATCACATATCCTAAAGGAGTTATAGAAGATGTTTTGGTAAAAGTGCATCAATTTATCTTTCCTATTGATTTCATTGTGTTGGATATGGAGGAAGATAAAGAGATACCCATAATTAACAATGAGAGTTAATCATCAGACTGTTATGTTCAACATTTCAAAATCAATGAAATATCCTACAAGAGGTAAAGATGATGAATGTTATAGGATGGATGTTATCAAATATTTGAGTGAATGTCATTTCAAATCAACTTATGAAGAGAAATCTGAAATAGAAGAATTGGAACATGAGCAAGAAGAGGAGTTACATCATTCTGAAGATTTTCATAAAGAAGATCTAAATTATGTTCATGAAAATTTTAAACTGTTGAACATGACTAAAAAAGATGAATCTTTTGGTCCATCAATTGAAAAACTTCCTGAACTTGAGTTAAAGATGCGTCATGATCATTTGAAGTATATTTTTAGGTGAGTCCTCAACTTGCTAGTGATAATTTCCTATCAATTAACTAAAAAAGAAGAAGAGAGTTTGTTTGAAGTTTTGAAGAAGTTCAAGAAAGCCTTTGGATGGACGATAGCTAATATTAAAGGAATCATTCCTTCAATTTGTATGTATAGAATCCTTATGGAAGATAACTGCAAACCTAGGGTTGAGCCTCAAAGGAGATTAAAACTATCATGAAAGATGTTGTTAAATAAGAAATTTTAAAGTGGTTGGATATTCGGATTATCTACCATATTTCAAATAGTTCATGGGTTAGTCCTATTTATTGTGTTCCTATGAAAGGAGGAGTAACTGTGCCTGTTAATGAGAAGAATGGGATTATACCAACAAGGCAAGTTACAAGGTGGAGAATATGCATTGATTATAGAAAATTAAATCTTGCAACAAGGAAATATCATTTTCCACACCCATTTCTGGATCATATGTTGGACAGACTAGCTGGGCATAAATAATTTTAGTTTCTGGATGGATATACTGGGTACCACCAATATCAAATTGCTCCTGAGGATCAAGTGAAAACAACGTCTACCAGTCCCTATGGTACGTTTTCTTTTAGAAGAATGTCTTTTGGTTTATATAATGCCCCTGGTACATTTCACAGATGTATAATGGCTATTTTCTGTGATTTAATTGAAAAAGGGATTGTAGTTTTTATGGATGACTTTTTAGGGTTTGGAAGTTCATTTGAATCATATTTAGAACGTTTATCTAAAATTGTAAAATACTGTGAAGAAACTAATTTTGTCCTTAATTGGGAAAAATATGAATTTATGGTAGCAGAAGGAATTGTATTATGACATCGAATATCAGAAAAAGGTTTAGAGGTAGATTCTGCAAAAATTCAAGTTATCTCTAATTTACCTTGTCCAACTAAGATAAAGGAAATTAAAAGTTTTCTGGGACATGCTGGATTCTACAGACGTTACATTAAAGAGTTTTCAAAAATTTTAAAACCCTTATGCCACTTATTGGAAAAGGATGTAATTTTTTATTTTGATGATGAATGCCTAAAAGCTTTTGAAACATTAAAAGAAAAATTAATCATTGCACCTATTACAATTTCACTAAATTGGGAAAAACCTTTTGAATTAATATGTGATCTTGTAGTGATTATGCTATTGGTGTTGTTTTGGGTCAGAAATATGATAAAATTTTTAAAATAATTTACAATACTAGTAAAACTCTTAATGAAGCTCACATTAACTATGACACTACTAAGAAAGAGTTATTAGCTATAGTATTTGCTTTTGATAAATTTCATTCATATTTAATTAGAACTAAATGTGTTGTGCATATTGATCATTTTGCTATCAAATATTTAATGAAGAAGAATGATGTGAAATCGAGATTGATTAGATGGATTCTTCTTCTGCAAGAATTTGATTTTAAGATAGTAAGGAAGGGTGTTGATAATTAAATTGCTGATCCTTTATCCAGGCTTGAAACAAAAAAATCTCTTAGTGATACTGAAGAAATTAATGAACACTTTCCTGATGAAAACTATTAATGAGTGGTGTATTCCATGGTATACTGACATTGTAAACTTTATTGTCAGTAATATTTTACCATATGGTTTGACATACCAGGAGAGGAATAAATTTTTATCTGATGCTAAAATTTACATTTGGGATGACCCATTTTAATAAAAATAAGGAAAGGATCTGATCATTCGAAGATTTGTGCCTTCAGAAGAAACTTATGAAATTATTCAAAAATGTCATAATTCTGATTTTGGGGGACATTTTGGAGTTGATAGAATTGATTATAGAATTTTACAATTTGGATTTTATTGGCCTACAATTTTTAAAGATGTTAATGCATATATTAAAAATTGAGATCGATGTCAACATGTAAGAAATATTTCTAGACGAAACGATATTCCCCTCAATTATATGTTGGAAGTTAAAATATTTGATGTTTGGGGATTAGATTTCATGGGACCAATTACACCATCTTTCGGAAAAATATATATTTTGATAGCAGTAGGCTATTTATCCAAATGGATTAAAGCTGTTGCTTTACCTCAATGTGATGCTCACAGTGTTGCCAAGTTTTTAAGAAAAAATATACTTTACAGATTTGGAATACCAAGAGTAATCATAACAGATGGGGGAAGTCATTTTAGAAATGCGATTATGGAGAGTTTAGTAAAGAAATATCATATTAACCATAGCATTGCTGTTGCTTGTCATCCATAGACAAGTGGTTTGGTTGAATTATCAAACTGTGAAATTAGAAGAATATTGGAAAAGACTGTTAATCCAAACAGAAAGGATTGGTCAATCAAACTAGATTATGTTTTGAGGGCCTATAGGACTGCTTACAGAACCCCTATAGGGATGTGCCCATATAGACTAAATTTTGGAAAATATTGTCATTTACCTGTTGAACTTGAGCATAAAGCATATTGGGCTTTTAAAGAGTTCAATTATAATTTGAAGGATGTTGGTGAGAGGAGATTATTGCAATTAAATGAGCTTGAAGAGATAAGGATTGAATCTTATGAAAATGCTAAGATTTGTAAAGAGAATATGAAGCTATGGCATGATCAGATGATTCTTACTAAAAATCTTGAGCCAGGACAAAAAGTTTTGCTGTGTAATGCCAAATTGAGAATTTTTGCTAGAAAACTGAAGTCCAAATGGATGGGTCCATTTATTGTGATAAAAGTTTATTCTTATGGAGCTGTGGATATTCAAGATCCTAAGACTAGAAAAATATTCAAAGTTAATGGTCATAGACTTAAACCTTATTTTTCAGTCGATCAACATAAACCTGATGAGAATCTCATGTTGGGTCACTCAGAAAACATTCTGAGGCTGAATATATTAAATCAAGCACTTTGTGGGAGGTAACCCATAGTTATTGGTGTGCTTTGCTTTATGTTTGCTTTGTGTGCTTTATTTGGTTTGTTTTCATGATTATGTGGTAGTGTTTTGGAGAGATTGGTTATTGACCCACTGAAAATATGCTAAGATTTTCATGCCTATTTTATACTGATTTTGATGATATTGTACTTTAAAGAAGAGTATTTTTTATGATTTATAGCAGATATGAAGATTTAAGTACATTGGAGCGAAAATATGAAAAAAGGAGCAAAATTGTAGCAAAAAGAACCAAAATTGTGAAGATTTGATCTAAGGTGCCGACGGCGAGATCGATGGCGCAGACGGTGGATTTTTCCTGAGAGTTCAGAAAAATATTATAAGGGAGCCCTCCGATGACAAGATCGAAGCCACTAACAGCGGGGCTTATGTAGAAGGGTCCAAGGCTAAGTATTCTAGAAGGTCGCCAACGGTGCGCTTGAGGCCACCCATTGCAGGAAAGTCAGTTCTCTCACAAGATGCATTGAATATTGATGATTTTTTAAGGGATGCTTAGAAAACTCTTGGAGACTCTTCATTTACTTTTAAAGGAACAATTTGGGGCCGAAAAAAGATTCCAGTAGCTTCATTTTGTGTCCACCACGTGTTAATCTAATTCATTAGAGAGTCAAGTGTGTGATATTAGTGAGTCCATAGAGTTTAGAGTGTTATTCAGTGAGTTCATATTAGTGATATTTATGAGGAATTCTTTGAGAGATTGTAAGAGTGGAAGGGAAGTGAGAGATTTCTTCCACATTTCCGTTTCGGAGAAGAATTCTGCATACTGTATAGAAAGGAAGAGATTCATATGGACTTCAAAGAGTTTGCTTGGGGAGGAATTTAAGTTAAGTTGTGTTTACTTTTTTTAGTGTGTAGAACTTTGTTTTTATATATGAAATCCAAGTTTTATCATATCCACTCCAATAAATCTGAGTATTTTTTTTTCTTTCTCCTTGTTTTGATATTTTTGTGAAATAGAATTTTGAATTAGTGTGCCAAGAAAGAAGTTGGATAATCTTTTACTTAATTCTTAATTTACTTTCAATCTGGCCAATTGATTAGTTAAAATATGTTGAGTTTAAAAACTATAGTAGATATTACATCCGAGATTCAGGGAGTTCAAAGTTCTTGGAAGTACGGTGCAAATAAATAGGAAAATAATATTCATCATGCATAGAATTGGAGATTTTAGAGTGATAGGTTAAAATCCTCAATTTCGTCCAATCGTTTGGGTGCTAAACTGTAGATGTTAGCCCTCAGGCGAGGGGAACGTGGGAGCTCTGAAGTGAGAGCCGGTATCCTCCCAGCCTAGCCGCAGATTCAGTAACTAAGCATAGGATTAGTCAATGTTCTTTATACCTAGACCAAAGGGTAAAGAATATGTATGCTTCTATTTGGCACAACACTGTTTTAATCTAATTCTAATTATCCATTCACTTAAATTTCTTAACAAAGGAGAAAGATTCTTTCTTATATATGTGAACTTCACTTTATTAATAGAATTAGTTATTGGTTTGTAGAACTAGTTTATTTAAAACTTCAAATTATTGTCAATTGCATATTAGTGACAAATAGGCAATTTCAATTTACAAGTTGTAATTCTAAATTGAGTTCTATAATCCAAATTTGTAGCCTCTAAAACATTCCCTGCGGGAACGATATCCACGAGTCCACTAGAGCCCTGTATTACTTGAGCGATACGTATACTTGCGTTGAAGAGTGACTCTGCGATTATAGAATATATTATATACTTATTACAAAAATTAAAATTACGTACAACGTGCAGAGTTAATGGTAGTTCAAGTCATTTAGAATCGTTACTGTGGAATATAACATAATTAGAGTAACATACAATTTAGGACTGTTAGAAAACTTTTTAATAGAATTGCAACATATTATCTTATTTAGTTAACTTTTTTTTCTGTGAACTGATTTCGATTGTATGCGTAAATTTGGTTCTGAAAATCTTATACCCTACGATTCAGAATTAAAATGCACTGTTAGGAGAATTAGAAAACTAAGAAAAGAACCTAGAAATTCTGAAAAAATGGAAAATAACGTAAACAACCAAAGAATGGAAAATAAACATCAATCTAGACTACTAAGAGATTACGCTAACCCTACTTTAGATGAAATTCACTTAACTATCCAAAATCCTGATGTAGCTGCAAATTCATTTGAGCTTAAATCTACAATTATCCAAATTGTACAAAACAATCAATTCGGTGGAACTTCAAATGTAGATCCTAATTTACATCTTGCAAGTTTTCTAGAACTTTGTGCTAGTTTTAAATATGACAGAGTGTCTGATAACGCTGTCAGGCTTAGATTTTTCCTTTTTCACTAAGGGACAAGGCTAAGGCTTGGTTAAATTCGTTAGCACCTCGATTTATTAGAACATGGGGAAAACTCATAAAAATTATAATCGAAATATTTTCCACCATCTAAGACTGCTAAGCTTAGAAACGATATTGATATGAGACTACAATTTTCTATCTGCGAGAATTTATGAACCTAGATTTATATATTAATAATTTTGTAAAGTCGCAATTTTAAACGCAAGTATACGTATCACTCAAGTAATATAGGGATCTAGTGGAGTCTTGGATATCGATCCCACGGGGAAGATTATTATTAGAAATTAGTAGATTTTCAAATTAAAACCAATTATAACTTTTATTTCTTTTTTAAAAATCATATTTTAAGTTTTATGAAATTTCTACTAGATGCAAGTAAAGTAACAATAAAGTAAGGTTAATGTAAGTATTAATAAAACAACTTTCTCCTTTTCAACTAATCCAAGATTTTTCAGAAAAATTATCATTCGTAGAGAACTTAAAATTATGGTATTGCGCCAAATAGGAGCAATCATATTCTTTACCTTTGCTCGATAGTATAAAGAACATTAGTTAATCTATAGATTTGTTCAGGATGTATTATTAGCAGAATGGGTTAATCTAGACTCACACTTCTAGATGTCCAAGGGTGGCTATGGTAGGCCCTACTAGTGACCTGTTCCCTTTCTATAAACCAAATTATTAGAATTTAGTCTATCACTCTAAAAACTAATTAACTCTACATTGATAAATAATATTTTCCTATTTATTTCGCACTTCACCTTGAATAATCCGGACTTGGCCTTCGATTACTCAGGATTCATGTGATATCTACTAGTTAAGGACTCATCTCCGGATATGTGTCAGAATTCTTCAACAGATTTTAACAATTCAAATGGCCAGTTTAAAAAGTAAATTATGATCAAGTATGAATATCATCGCAATATTTTAAAAAAGTAAGTTTAAGTTCTCCTACGAAATCAAATTATCTTTATTATCTTTTCATGGTTGAAAGGAGAAAGAAAAGTAACTACACATAACACATTGAATTCACTCAACAAAACATATTTAAAAAATTTTGAACCAAGTTACAAATACTTATCTGAAATGTTCCTTCAAGTGATTCTTTGATTCTTACTGACTCCAAAGCAAAGCACAAGACTTCAACAGCACCAACTTTTACAAACTCTCACTTACTACTCAAGGAATTGAGTAGTAACACTCAAAATAACTAAAATAAACTCACTAAATACTTACGAAGAATATATGGTGGCTTTCTAAAACTATCTCTGAACACTGCAGAGCTAAAGGAGGGGCCGGTTCTCTATAGAAATGTCTCCTATTTATAGAACTTTTAAAATGATCAGGGGTTGCTTAAGGCACCTCTTCAAAATTCGTCTCAATTCAATAATTCTTCTAGAAAGTAACAGTGGCGACTAGGCGCCGTAGTCCGTGACCAGGTCTTCGCACCCCTTCACTTTGGATCACACCTCTTCATGATTAAAACCGTTTTCCTGTGTCTTGATGCATTTTATCACATGTTCTATGTATCAGGAGTAACCTCCAGTCTTCTAGATGGTTTGATAACCTCTTAACACCGACAAAATAACTGTCCAAAGTTGTCGAAAATCTTAACTGCTTCAGTATCGAACTGGCACCTTGGCGCCAGACCTATAATTTTGGCAACTTTGCTTTTTAGCTCCATTTTTGCTCCTTTTTGCTCCTTTTTCCTTCTTGAACTCTTTTTTTCATCACCTATATCCATGTCGGCATATTTTTAGGTTGTGGTATTTTGAAAAGGAGGTCGCCTTTAGAAGTTGTCGGCGAATTTTTTAATTTAATTTAAATAAATAATTTGAAAAGTAGTATTTGACTTTTGAAAATAATTTTAAGTTTGAAGATTTTAAGATATGAAATCAAACTGATCTCACATCTCAAATAGTTTATATAAACGAGCACCGCATCACAAACCGTGTATCTATCCCAAAGAATAGACACACTACTTGACGATGGGGCTCGATTAAATAAACTAGAAGATTTGTGACATCCGTTTGGTCTGTGAACTAATTTTATAAGCCGACAAGTTCCCCTGTTTAATATAAATGAATTAAGTAGGGTTTATATTACCTAGGTTCTTAAAGTTCCCTATAAGGGCAAGCCCCTATAGTTAATTACAACTTAAATGACGAGAATCATTTAAGAAAACTCTCGATAATGATTTGTGGTTTTGCTCTCAAGAGTTTCAAATTTTAAGGTTTCAAAGGATTAAATTTTGGAAATTTCAATAGGGATTAACTCAAATTCAGAATAGTTTATTTCAAGAATCCAAAGGAAGAGAAGTAGGAGAAGCTGGGGATCCAAGAAGAATCTTGGCAACTTCCCAAACTATCCTATTGTTTGGCTTCAATTTGGGAGTTTATTTAATGTTGCAATCCTGCCAATTTTATTTATTTGTCTTATATTTGTATGACATAATCACACAAATAGCCTCGAAGATGTGAGGGTTTATGTCGTGCTAAACGACCACCTCGGAGTCCTAAGACCGATTAGGGCTTAATTTGCATAACATGATTATACAAATGCCTAACGAAGAGTTGAGAAATTATGTTGCACTAAGCAAACTACCTCGAAGTCCTATGGCTTGTTTATTTAAAACTAAGAAATAGTTTAGCTGATGTAGACACAAGTTTTGTTGATGAAGATGGTCGTGCTGCCCACCGTGCTCCGAGCTCATTGACGTAGTCGAGGTTAAGTTTTAGAAGTCATAAATCAGGAGATGAGAAAAGTGTTTTGGTTTAGAGAAAATCTTAAAATCCAAGTGTTTTTAATATTTTAATTAAAACAAATCTTAAAGTTGTTTAAACAGAACTGATTAAGATCCTACGGTTCGTCATCCCAAAGATCATTATTTTCATCGAATTCACTTAGTCCAGATGAATTTGCTAAACTCAACTGAATGTGTTCCATACTTTTATTTAGACCGTGGGAAATCCCATTAGCAACATGTGGGTTACATCATCCGAGGTATTCCCGATCATTCAACGAAACGTTTTAATTTAGTTACAATTATAATTTTGTTTTTCTGTTTGTGATTAAATTTTGAGTTGTTTTATATTTTGGAATGTTGTGGCGGTGAATTTTATCTTGCAATGACTTTTAATTTAGTTTTGGTTTCAGTTCATGGACTATCCTAAAGGTTTTGTTTTTCATGCAACAATCTTGTTTAACACGGAAAAAAAGCAAAGTACGGTGCATGTAAGTAAATTGCAACAAAGTAAATTGCAATAAAATAAAAGCATACCTGGAGGGTCTTCTCGTCATCCCACTTGAAACACATGTTAAGGCATTTAAATATTTCAACAGATACCTAGGTAAAGCTAAGGGAAAGGGTTTTGGTTGTCTACCAGAATCCTAATCCTATTCCTAGTCATTTCCTATGACGTCTAGGTTCTTGGTTTGGTTTAAGGATGATTTTCTTCATCAAAGAACAATTAAATTCAAATGTTCTTCTAAAACATCTCATCATATTAAGAAAGTGCTTAGGACAAGTCCTAAACATCTTTTCAATATTTCCAAGATCATTTTGAGTCCAAGTAAATTTAGTTGCACAGGTGAATTAATCATCCAGAAGTTTAGTTAAGCTTTGTCTCTTGCTCAGTGAACTTGGGTATTTGATTACCTGATGAATGAAGTGACATCTCACTTAATACTCTATTTAAGAGTTATAATAATTGAAGCCTTTAAGGGCAAGTTGGGTTGTTGAGAATTCTAAGCATTCTTAATTTAAAGTTTGAGTTAATGATTTAAGGTAATTTAATTTAATTGTGAGGTTTTAATTAATAATTTTAAGTTTAAAATAGTGTTCAAATTATTTTAGATTTAATTTAAATCTTTACACTTTCAATTATCTTAGTATTTCAGATTGATTTTCATATTTTAAATTTACTTAGATAGAAAGAGGTGTTGAAATTATTGATATGTTTTGATTTAACTCTTAATAATTTCATTTAGGTTTGTTATTAAGCGATTTTAATTTAATTTAATTTAATTTAATTTGATTTTAATTTAATTTAATTTAATTTTAATTTAATTTTAATTTAATTTAATTTAATTTTAATTTAATTTTAATTTAATTTTAATTTAATTTAATTTTAGTTTTAATATTTTAAATTAAATTTAATTTAATTATTAAAGTGTTAATTTAATTTAATTTAAACATTGACTTGACTTAATTTAGTTTAACTTAATTTAACTCCAAGATTTTAAATTTGATTTTATTTATTGGACCATTTAATATTTTAAGCATTAATTCATTTAAGGGCTATCTTCTTTTAATTTTTAATTTATTTAATTTGGATAATTATTTTAATTTTTAATTAAGAACTAAATATTATTTAAGTGACTTATTTAGGGATTTTTAAATTAAATAATAAATATCCTCTTAATAATAACCCTATTTTAATAATCCAAATTTTAAATATATTCTTTCCAAAATTTAAATTATTTAATTAATTAGAGTTTCATTTTGATATTTTCAAAGTGTTTAATGGGTTTCTACCCCTTAATTTTCCTAAGTTTCAATCATCCAAGAGAAAGTTAAAATCAAATATTTTACCCTCTATTTTGATTAAACCTAAAGTTTTAATTAAGGGTTAAAATTTTTTAATTACCTTTATGCCCTTTTAGGCTTATTTATTTCATAACTCACTAAATTGAGCTCAAATGAATCTGAAATTTTTATGTCACCTCACTCACATGTCAATTAAGACATTAGAGGAGAAAATGTGATTTTCTGACTTTAATTTATTATATAATTATTTTTAGTAGAAAGTAGGGGTTTTCAAAGAAAATTCAACATGACCAAGGTAAGGTTTCTGTTCTTAAGAAAATTATGGGATGTTTCTAATGACCAGAGAACCATTTGGACCAATTTTTGTGATTTTTTGAATTATATGTTATTTATTATAATTATTTGGAGTTTTAGAGTATTAATTAATTTAAAATAAAATAAAAGTTGAAAAATAGATTTTATATTTTTCTTAAAATTCCCTGACCTCAAAGAGTCCAGAGAAATAAATTTTATAATTTTCTGATTTTTCTTTGATTTATTAAAATTATTTTAGTGAAAAAGGTTAAAAAATCATTTTTTAATATTAAAAATTACATTAAGCCTTTAAAATTCAGTATCTTATCCTAGGGACTTAGGAAAAATATTTGGTTTGTTCTTAAGTTATTAGGAGTCAAAATGTGACATTTTTATGATTTTTAATATTTTTGTGATTTTTATTATTTTTAATTATTAAAATATTAAAATATTGTGAATATTCAACTTTTTTAGAAAATTCCAATTTTATTTTTCCTAAACTCCTCTGATATTAGAGAAGCTTCAAAACTATTTTTGTGAATTTTTGAAAGGTATTTTTGGAGTTATGAATTTTTAAAGTTCCATTTTGCTTATGAGGCTTAATCAATCCATTTGGTGAGGTTAATCAAGTCCAATTGATTTCAAAATTTGATGTATGGTTCCTCTGACCCTAAAGAGCAATTGAGAATTATTTTGAAGTTAATTTAGTGTGTGGTTAACCCTAATTAATTCAAATTAAATTTTGGGAGTTTAGGCCAATTAAGGTTATTATGAATGAAGTAACTCAAAATATATTTTTCATAGGGTCCCCTGGTTCTAAGAAACACCACCAAATTTTCTTAGAATTTATTTTACAACATGCTAATTATTAGAATTAAAATACCTAAAACAGTGACATAATCTTGAAAAATCAATAACTCTTCACAGAGATAGCCTCTGATCTTAAAAAATTTAGGGAATGTTCCCAAGGTTAGAGGCTTCAAAAGCCCTATGGTCTCATGCCATGATGAATTGTCTATGCAAATGGAGAATCAAAACATTGTAAACAGTAAATAAATTATTAAAAATAAAATACTCATCCAATTAACTTAATTTCTTTTCCATATTATTCTCCTCTATTCAATGAGCATGAGAATATTTTTCTATGCAAAGATATAAATTTTTGAAGTTCAGGGCATTTAAATAATTCAAAAATAGCCTAATTTTCTACTTATCTGACTCGGCGCCACGTCATCCTTGTCTGAATTGAAAGCCCACACATCGCTCTGTGATTCAGCGCCACCATCTGACTCAGCACTCCAGGGGCCCGCAGTTCACATAACATTCCCTGGTCCGGCGTAATCTGAACCATTCGCTCGATACGCACGCGATCCAACGGCTCCTGGTCATCGTCTACGACTGGTGTGCACCCGTGACTGTCCACACTCAAACCCTAATATCTCTCTCGATTCTCAATGGATTATCGTGTTCTTATACTCCATGGATTCATCTTGAAGAGATGAACACAACCATATGGTTTATAAGCTATGAAATTAACCCAAAAAAATGGAGAATTGCTGGATTCTTGGGAAGGAGAGTGCGTTCATACCTTTGCTCAGAGAAGTGAAGCTTCGATCTGAGGGTTGTGTCACCTTCGATTGAGTCCAAGAAAGTTCCAGATGAAGTCTCTGGATCTAGGGAATTGTCTAAGTATGAAATTGACCAGGGCCGATTACAAAGCTTGGAGGCTGGAAGCAATGGCTGGCCTGGTGAGGGGGCTTTTGCTGGGGAACTTCTCCTCTTGGTCTGGTGAAGGTGTAGAGTCAATCAATTTGAAGATTGGCTCACTATGGTGAAGTGTCCTGTTCTTTGGGTGGATTTTCAACTCAAAAATTGAGCTTTGTTAATGGGGTTTAGGGCAAAGGAACACTGGGGATCAACTGCTCTGGGTTAGGAGAAGGTCCTGGAGCAATTTTGGCAAAGTTTCCTTAAGGTCTGGTTCATCACCTTGTTTGGCCGAGGGGTGAGTGGTTTTAAATAGAGGTGGCTGGAGGGCCCAGGGGGGTTTAATGGCTTGGATCAACTGCCTTGGACAAGGGAAGAACATCTACAGTGGCCATTGGGCATGGGACAGCTTAGCAAGTGAAATATAAAATTTTAGTTCACATGGAGCTCTCGACCATGGTGTTTTCCAGTGGCCTGGTGGCTGGCCGGCCAGGGTCAGGCCACTGTTGTCATCAGGGAGGTCAGTGCTTAAGGTTTGTGAGTTCAATTGGAAAATGCCAAGTGTAAAGGAGTTGAATCAAAGTGGAAGGGGGAAGGGCTCATTTTGGGCTTGGTTTGGTCAAATGCATGCTTTAGGCATGGAGCACCTCCCCAAGGCCTGATTTTGGGCTGAGGGAAATCAGTGGGTTCAGCCAAGAGAAGGTGGTGAATTCCCCATCCATGAATATTTAGATTAATCATGGGTTAGGGTGTATCATTAAAAGGGTTAAAATCTTTTTAAGGAGGTTTAAAAGAGGCTCCTTCTTTTGCAATTAATGGCATGGTGATGTGTAAAGGGGCTCCTAAGGCATGCATATGGCTTATGCATGGCTCCATGGCTCCATTTGGCTTAGGAAAAGATTTGGTCAATTTCATGAAAGGGGATTTTATGCATTTTGGTATTTTGGTGGAAATTTGGATGAAGCTTGATATGGAATGGTTTAATGATGATTTTGAAACTTAGGGGTGATTTAAATCATAGGGAATGATGAGGGAAAATTTCATGTGGGCTTTGGAACGGATTTTGGGCTTTTAGAAATTATTTTAGATGGGGTTTTAAAGTGGTTTAAGGAAGTGGGCTTTTGGATTTAATGTAAATTTAGGATGAAAATTTTGTAAAGTATTGTGCCAAGTAAATGTTGCAATTGGTTTAGGAATGTTTCATGAGTGATTTGATACAAGTTTAAACTGATTTTGAATTGAATTGGGTTTAATTTGGGCTTTTTAAGTAAAGGGGCCAAGGTGGGCCAAATTGGGCTAAGGTTGGGCTAAGGTTGGGCTAAGGTTGAATTTGAAGTAAAATTAATGTTGGGAAATGTTTATGAGAGTGTTATAAAGAGTTTTCAACTTTTGTTGGGCTCTAATTTTGGGATTTCGGCCCATTTGGGTTAGGTTTGGGCTTAGGTCAATTTAAGGGATTTTGGTTTTGAGTTAGGTTTGGGTGGATTTTAAGTTCAAATTTTGGGCAAATCAAGTTAGTGTTTTGTTTTTGGGGGTGTTAGGAATATTTTAGAAAATATTTGGGGCCTATTGGGGTTGAGTTGGGTTGGTTTGGGCTAGGTTTAGGTCATGGGCCAAAATTGGGCCTTTAGGCTTCAAATTGAAATTGGGCCTTTAGGCTTTAAATTGAAATTGGGCCCAAATGTCAATCAAATTGGACTTGGATTTGTTCTAAATTGATATTGGGGATATTGCATTGAAGTTTAAAATTGAGTTGGACTAAAATTGAGGACAATTGGGGTGGTTTGGTTTGACATTGGGTTCACTTGGGTTAAAAAATGGGTCAAATTGGGTGTTTTGGTAAAAGTAGGGTAAATTGGCAAAATTGGCCCATGGTGTAGTTGAACAAAATGAAATTGGGAATATTTGGGATTTTGTGGAATTTTCTGGGAATTTTTAGAATTTTAGGATTTTTTGGGTAGAAGGGTATTTTCGTAATTTTGGAGGGTTTAGGAGTATTTTTGGAAATTTTGGTGTTTTTGGCCAAAGATGGTTAATTTGAGTGGTGGGAAGTGTTTAGGATTGATTTTGAGGGATCTTTGGTAATTTAGGAAATTTTGCAAATTTTGTGTCATTTCAAGGGTATTTGGTAGTTTGGTGGGTCCAGGGCCTCGGGGGTCAAAAACTGAAATTTTGAAAAAAGGAAGATTGATCAAATGTGAGTGAAATGGAATCTTTTTGGTTGAGCCATGAAGCCATATTAAGCCCATATGAGCCATGAGAGGACTCATTTGAGGTATTCACTATGTTGTTCCTAACCCTCTTAGCCAGGGGCTTAAGGGTTATGGATCATCCATATGAATTACCTACATGAATCAGGAAGTCAAGTTGGGTGACAGTGTGGTTTTAGGACTTGGAATGTGTGTGAGAGTGTAGTGTATGTGCAAGTCAACCTTCACCAGAACAGGCCATCCAGAGTATTCCTATGGCCAAAAAGTTCTATAGGAAACTCATCCTTTAAACCTCCACATTTGATTTCAGCCCTCTAGGTGATTAGGGGTCTACAATCAAGCTTGTGGGGTTTTTAGGGAGTCAAGAAGTGTTTGAATTTCTAAGTGGTGGGTTTCATTTCTAGTCCTCTAAGATTAGTCAAAGGAAAAGCCTAAGGCTAGATCCTAAGTACTAAAAAGAGAAGCAAAAGACCTCACCAAAATTGAGGTCAACAAATGGACCCCCAATAGGTGTGGTGTGCTAACCAAGCACACCGCACGTATTTGTGTTGACCGAAGAGATCATCAAAACCAACACAGATGTCCAAGTGACAAACTTAGGACGAAGTAGAAGAATTTCTACTGGGGAGTATCAGGTATATTTCCAAGACTAGAGATTCCTGAACTCTCGCTGGGGAATGGAAAAGGAGGTGGACTCCAAATCACAAGATCTGGGGAATTCAATTTAGATTTCATTTTACTTTTAAATTTCAAGTTTCAATGTGTGAGTTTAGATTTTGATTTTTTTTTAGTTTCAATTTCGATTGAAGTTTTAATTTAAAATTAATTTAAGGAAATTTTGAATTTGAAACTTGGATTTGAAATGAGAATTGAAACCTAAGTTTCAACCTCGGGATTGCGAAGAGAACAGGAATTTAGGTACCAGCCTCGGAGTGAGAATCAGAGTTTAAGTATCGACGGAAAAAATACGAGAATCAAAATTTAGGTACTGATCTCGAGAAAGCGAGATTTGAAATTTAAGTATCAAACCTAAAAGAGAATCGAAATTTAAATATCGATCTCGAAAAGAGAGTCAGAATTTGGTACCAACCTCGACAGGAGAGAACTGGAATTTGGTACCAATCTTGGAAATTTAGAATATAAATTTGGTATCAATTCGAAAGAGAGTCAGAATTTCGTACCGACCTCGAAGGAAGAGAACTGGAATTTGGTACCAGTCTTGGAATTTAGAATTGAAATTTAGGTATCAATTCGGATGAGGAGTCGGAATTTGGTACCGACCTCGAAGGAAGAGAACCGGAATTTGGTACCGGCCTCGAATTTAGAATTGAAATTTAGGTATCAATTCGAAAGAGAGTCGGAATTTGGTACCAACCTCGAAAGGAAGAGAACTGGAATTTGGTACCAGTCTCGAAAATTTAGAATTGAAATTTGGTATCAATTCGAAAGAGAGTCGGAATTTGGTACCGACCTCGAAGGAAGAGAACTGGAATCTGGTACCGATCTCGGGAATTTAGATTTTAAATTTGGTATCAATTCGAAAGAGAGTCGGAATTTGGTACCGACCTCGAAGGAAGAGAACTGAAATTTGGTACCAGTCTTGGGAATTTAGAAGTGAAATTTGGTATCAATTCGAAAAAGAGTCAGAATTTGGTACCGACCTCGAAAGGAAGAGAACTGGAATTTGGTACGAGTCTCAGAAATTTAAAATTAAAATTTAAATATCAATTTGAATGAGAGTCGGAATTTTGTACCGACCTCGAAAGGAAGAGAACTTGAATTTAGGTACCAGTCTCGAGAGTTTGAAAGAGTACTAGAAGTTAGGATCTAGCCTCGAAGAGAACTGGAAGTTAGCCTCCAGTCTCGAAGATTTATATGTATGAAGAGGGACCCAGTCTCATCCCATCAGAACTAAATCGAACAAAATTCGTGGCTCAGTATCAACAGAACTAGTCGATCCTCTAGAACACAGAGGAAAGAGAACTGAAAGGAATTGGTAAGCGTACCAAGCTGAAAAGACTTGACTTAACGACAAGTCGAAGAGAATATTCAAATTTCAAACAAGTTTCCAACAGATTTCGATGGAGGAATGAGCTGAAAGGTTCGAATCAGAGGTTTGAGATCGAAATTCAATTCGGAGTTTAGATTCGTTTTGTTTGTCCTTTAATGATCCCATTTTATTTATTTTTTTTTTGTTTATTTAGTGTTCATGTGAATTTGAAGCTCATTTTAATATTCAAATTTTTTGGAAAAGTTCTCATTTATTTTCTTTTCTTTTCTGTTCTTCATTCAAAGTTCATTTAACTCTAATGGCGTTTCCCAGTCAATTTGCACAAAAAGTGGAGAAGGCAAAATATGATGTAGTCGTTTTCATTCCAACTTGCTGAAAATACATCATACAACTCGATCTAATCATGATGACATTTTCCTCGAAAATTTAATGTCTCATACAATCCATGTAAATCCAAAATGGATTGTATAAGATTCTTGTTGATCCATCCAAAAGCGTCTATCAAAAATCCATGTCTGAATAGTAAGAAACATGGGCAATAACATCACCTTCCAAGCCACTCTTGGCAGGAATGCCGCATGGATGTGTACTGGTGGTGTGTTATTTCCCATGTGACTCACAGCTCGTAGGGCCGGAGACTCTCCAATTTTGGATCTGGCTGAAAGTGTTAAGGCATTTTTTTGTCATCCATTCTTCTAAAAGTAACTGAGATCCGCTCCACAGGTACTCCCGGAATGCAATGCTTCGCAACGTCTGCTCCATTTCCTTTTAACACCAGGATGGAATCTACCGGTAGTGGTATCTCCACCGGCCCTTGGAACTCACCTGGGCCTGCAATTCGGAGGTTAGATCCGAACATGATGCTGCACTTGTTGATGAATGACACTGTGCAGAAGGGTCTAGCAAAGTCATGATGGTCTATATGTGGAGGTATGCAGTCGCCTTCCTTGTAGATGTTAATAATGCAGCTATTGGGTATGCAATCTGCAGGCAATACCCTCCATGTTATCATCCTTTTCACCATTCTCTTAATGATTCTTGGCATCGGATCCACCTCACTGCGACGGAGTATCCCTGGTGGATTTTCTTTTCTGTCTATGGCAAAATTGTAGCAACATCCGCATTGGATTGTAACTCTTCCTTTTCCTGGCATCCATCTTCGGGGTTCTGAATAGGTCTTTTCTCTCAGGCGGCGAGCTCGGTCCATTTTTTGTAATTCGAGGATGCAGTCTACAATTTGTTGTTGCTCATAATCTGAGAATACATCTGTATGCAGCTCGAGGGCTTCCAAGATGTTGACCCTCTTGTCTCCAATTCTTTCAAAGTATTCAAAGGTTTTCTTCTCAACTAGTTGCATTTTCTCCAGCTCGTATTCCAGGATTATTTGAAGTCCTCGGTGCCTAGTAACATATTGCGGGATGTATGGCTCAACCCCAGCACGTTCTTCTGCATGTCTTGGCTCCCCGGGGATAGTCTCTATAGGGACATCCTCCGGGGTTGCTTTCGCAACAAGACTCTTCGGATCCAGTAAATCTGCTCTGCGTCGAGGTACTGACTCTATTTCTGCTTTTCTTGATACTTCTTTTATCTGTTCCGACTTTCTTGGAGTTGACTTTCTTCTTTTTGGTTCCTGACGGACCGGTCTCCTTAGAGCATTTGCATTAATGGTATCCACTGTCTGTTTTTGTTGATCTTCTGCTAACTTGGTCAACATTTTGCGAATACGACAATTCTTATTTCTTCACTAGGTAGTAGTGAGAGTAGCTCTCCTTACCCCTTAAATTTCTGCGGACGCGGCGCTGACAAGCCTACCCTCTGCTGTGGCAACCACGGACTTAATTTTCTTATCTTCTCCGGTTGCATGAGTGGCGATTACTTTTCTTTTCTTGCTGCTGGATCGGTGGTTCGGGCCACCCATTTTCATCACTGTCTGGCTGTGAAGTTTTTCTCGATCAACTGGGATCCAATCATTTTCTTCGTATTGTAAGCCTGCTGGTGTGAAGTCTAAGTAAATCTCTATCACTGCTCCATCCCTCACCCTCTTTTCATCAAGTACTAGACTCACGCCATTTCTAAAGTTTATAACCAACCGCCCATTCGACATTTCCCTGCGAAAAAATAAGAAAAGGATCAGGGGCTGTACTAAGAACAAGAACAATAAGAAAAAACACTTAAAAATTCTTATTCACTTCTTTTAAATTTAAAGAAAGTAGGAAGAGATGAGAAAATATCAGGAATGAATAGATTTGAAAGGAAAGATCAACATTTTATTATTACGATTTCCCATGTTTTTTTTAACATTTTCATTGATGAGATTTTTTTAACATCCATTTTATTTTTTTTTGGGTTCGGACCCAATCACAAAGTGATTACTTCACCCGTGTTTCTAGGGATAAGATTCTACTTTAGAGGCCACCCTTCGAAACATCAGGTTGTATAGTACTTCTTTAAATACCGTCCATTGATTGGAAGCATGGGTCGTTCTCCACGGCACTTCACAACCTGGTAGGAACCTCCTGAGTAGACTGTCTCGACCACGAATGGCCCTTCCCAAGTCGGTTCAAATTTACCTCTTATCTTGCGGTGTGCAAGAATAGGTCTTTTGAGAACCAAAACCAAGTCACCGACTTTGAATGTCCTGGGACGGACAAATTTATCATGGGTCTGGATCATCTTGGCTTGATACAGTTCCAAATTCTGCTGTGCGGAAAGTCTTTTCTCTTCCAAGCTTTCCAATTCTTTCAGTCGTAGTCTGGCATTTTCTTCTGTAGTGATCTTTTCTACAACTGCAATTCGGAGTAACGGAAGCTGAACTTCCAGGGGAAGACGGTCTCGGACCCGTACACTAAAGCGTAAGGCGTAGACTGAGTAGGAGTCCTAAAAGTCATCTTGTAGGCCCATAAGGCTTCTAACAACTTCTCGTGCAAATTTCTCTTGTTGTCGTCCAAAGTTTTCTTTAAAATTTGAATGAGAGTTTTATTAAAAGCCTCGGCCAAGCCGTTTGCTCTTGGGTAGTAGATCGTTGAGTATCGCCAATCGATCTCATGTCTATTGACAAAATTTTTTATCTTTGTACTTTTGAATGCAGACCCATTATCTGAAATGATCCTGCGCGGTACCCCAAAACCGTAGACAACTTGGTTCTTGAAAAATTGTAGCACGTGGTGTGCCCTCACTTCTCTGAGAGGTATAGCTTCTATCCATTTAGAAAAGTAATATGTAGCTGCAAGAATGAAGCGATGTCCTCTTGAAGAAGGCGGTTCTATAGGACCCACTATATCTGTGCCCCAACACTCAAATGGCCACGACGCGATTGTCGGATGTAGCACATTTGGAGGTTGGGGTAGAACCACTCCGTGCACTTGGCACAGGTGACAGCTTTTGGAAACTTTCATACAGTCGGTCATCATCGAGGGCCAGTAGTACCCTGGTCTTTTAATCTTCATTTTCGTTTTCGGACCTGACTAATGAGCTCCACAAAGTCCTGAATGTACTTCTTTAACGATTTTATGAGCCTCGGACCCGCTCATGCATCTTAGCCACATCTGATCAAAAGACCTTCTGTATATTGTTTTATTTATTAATTTGTAAGACAGAGTTCTTTTCTTGATTTGATGGGCTAACGACTTATGTCAGGCAGGTTTCCTATCTGCAAGTAGTCTATTAATGGCTGCCGCCAATCTTCTATATTTTCTGTCACTGCTCCAATTGTTTCTTCTGCTTTTCTTTCTGATTTATGTATTGTATCCATGTCGAGCTGTGATAGGACCTGTCGTCTTTGAACTGCCACTTCAACTGACTCGTCCTACAAGCAGGCAAATTCCTTTGCAAGGGGGGCTAACGCATAGGCTAGAGCATTTTCTTTTCTGGGATCTTATAGATTGTTACATTTGGAATTTGTTCCAACAATTTCATGGCGTACTGAAAGTACTGCTCGAGTCTTCGCTTTAAAATTTTGTACTGTCTGACGACCTATTGAATGATCAATTGAGAATCTCCGTAGATGTTGATGTCCGTTATTCCCATCTGAATGGTTAATTCCAGTCCTGTTATGAGGGCTTCGTATTCTACCTCGTTGTTTGTACACGACTCTGTTAGATGGTAGGAGTATCTTAACATCCCCCGCTCCGGTGTTATAAAGATTAGTCTGATTCCTGCCTTACCGGGCACTATCATTTGCAATTCTTTATCCTTCTGTGCTGAGGACGCACCGTCGAAGTATAGTTCCCAACGTCGATCATCAGGGTCTTCTAGGCTCATTATCTGCTCTTCAGACAAATTACCGTTGAGAGGCGAATCCTCCGGCAAAGGGTGTGTTGCGAGGAAGTCTGCTAGGACTTGTCCCTTTACGGCGCGAAGAGTAACGAAAGTTATGTCGAATTGCAATAGTATCATCGACCGCCTGGCAAGTCTGACAGAAAGCGTCGGTCGGGTCATCAAGTGTTGCAATGGATTAACTCTCAAAATAAGGTTGACCTTATAAGAAAGCATGTAATGCCTGAGATTTTGAGCGGCGAAGATCAGGGCCAAACAATGCTTCTCAATCGGAGGATACTTTACTTCCACCGGGATTAGACGACGGCTTAGGTAGTAGAGAGCGTTTTCTTTTCCCTCGTCATTGACCTGGGCTATCAAGGCTTCAAGAGAATCGTCTAAAGCTGCGGTATAAAGTATCAATGGTCTACCTGAGGCTGGGGCTGCTAAGATGGGAGGTGTCATTAAATATTGCTTAACGTCCTTGAAAGCCAGCTGGCATTTCTCATCCCAAACGAATTTGGCGTCCTTTTTAACCAATGTCGAGAAGTGCTCCCACCTACCTGACAAGTTTGAGATAAAGCGTCGAAGATATGCCAACTTCCCTTGAGAAGATCGTAGTTGTTTCAAAGTTTTGGGAGGAGGCATTTCTAAAATAGCTTTAATCTTCTCCGGATCGATTTCAATTCCACGATGCCGAACAACAAATCCTAAGAATTTCCCGGAGGTGACGCCGAAGGCTCATTTTAAGGGATTCATCTTAAGGTTGTATTATCTTAATCGCTCGAAAATAATTCTCAAATCATACAGGTGATCTTCCTTCAGTTTACTTTTGATGACCACATCATCCACATAGCACTCCACTTGATTGTGAATGAGATCATCAAAAATCTTCGTCATCGCTCTTTGGTATGTTGCTCCTGCGTTCTTTAGTCTGAATGGCATTACTGTGTAGCAATACACTCCGATCGGCGTTCTGAAGGCTGTGAGCTTTTCGTCTTCTGGTACCATCTTTATCTAGTTGTATCCCGACGATCCATTCATAAATGAGAAGACTTCATGTGTTGAAGCGATGTCAATCATCAGTTCTAGGATTGGTAGTGGAAATTCATCCTTTGGACATGCTTTATTTAAATCTCTGAAGTCTACGCAGATTCTGATCTGACCATTCTTCTTTCTAACCGGTACCACGTTGTCTAACCAAGTTGGGTATTGTTCTTCAACGACAAATTTAGCGTCTATTAGCTTCTTAACTTCGGCTATTACTTGTTGCTCAATTTCTAGACGCATTCTTCTGGGGGCTTGTTTGACTGGAACAGCAGTAGGATCCACTCCTAGCCTGTGAACTGTGACTTCTGGAACTAATCCTAACATTTCATCATAACTCCAAGCAAAACAGTCCTTGAATTCCATTAATAGCTTGATTATGTCTTCGGAGTCTTCTTTATTGAGTAAGGAGCTAACAAAGGTAGGCCTAGGCTCTTCGCTAGTAACTAAGTTAACTTTCGTTAACTCGTCTATTATAGATTTGATTTCTTCTTCGAATTCTGGTGGAGCGTCTTTGATTGGTAGATCTTCAAGGTCTTCTGAAGCTTCCAAGCAGTCTTTATTTGGTTCGCAAGTGACAACCAAGCAAAATCTCGTATCATCAACTGATCCTACTGTGCTGAATCCGAGACCATGTTTTGAATTGGGAGGCTGACCGACATTATTCCATAAATTTTTGAAGTGTTGTGATCGGCCTTTTGTCCATTGTCGAGGTAAGACACCACGTTGAATCAAATTTTGAACACAGGGAGAGTACCACTCAAAAGGTAGTTCCATTAATTTGGAAGAAGTAACATCTTCAAATTGTACATCACTTTCAGTGTTAGAAGAAGCACCACGGTAATACTTGATCGACTTAGCACCACCACCATGCACTTCCTTGACCACCATACCCTCGATCTTATTAGAATAGATCGGGGTCAGAGTCATAGTATGTTCATAATGGTTAATCTTCTTGTACATTGATTTATATTCTTCATTCTTTTCATCTACGAGAGAAATCTTGAATTGTGGTTCCTTCTGACTTATTCTCGCTGCTTCTTTCTTAATTTCTTCTTCTTCTTCGGAACTGTTCTCCCAATCAACATCGATGACCAGTTTCTTCTGTCCAACTGTTCCAACGTTTGCTCTACTTCCTCGTCCCCGGCCTCGACCTCGGGTGTGATTTCTGGAGAAATCTTCACCATCTCGCCGTAAGGGAGTGGTCAGTAACTGTTGGACTAGAACTTCAGGTTCTTCATCGTTTCGAGTTTCTTTTGCTTCATTTCGTATGGTATTTCTGGAAAAGATTGTTTTCTTCAGAGGCGCGTAGTAGGCTGCATCTTCATGAATTCCAATTTTGTGCACGGAGAATGGTTGCAAATCACCTTTGATGCACTGTTCCCCTCCTTCGTAATACTTTATGCACTGGTGCAGAGATGACGGTACCATCCGGTTTTCATGGATCTATGGCCGACCAAGTAGAGCATTCAATGATGTCTCAGAATCAATTATGTGGAATTTTGCAGTTGTCTTTGCTAAATCACCGGTCTTCATTAGTAGTGTTTTCGATCCAAGAGCTCTTTTTCCTTTTTGATTGAAGCCTCTTAATAACCTCTTGTCTGCTTCAAGCACACGAGCATCAATTTCCAAATATGCTAGCGTCCGAAGATTCATTATGTTGATTGATGCTCCTGGATCAACCAACACTCTGGAGAGCGTCAACTTTCCAATAGTGACTCAAATGTATAATGGTTGATTGTGATCGAACTGTTCTCGCAATAGATCATTGTCCGTGAAGGTAACACCTCGTCGTTCTTTTAACGAGCAAACCTCGTCGAAGGAATTACCGGCTATTCGAGCTGAGCAAATCTCCGGATCAAGTAAAGCTCGATCGAGCCTCCTCATCTCCTTCGACGAGATCGAGCGTCGTATATACGTAGCTTGGCTGGTAGCTTCCTAAGATGGGCTAGCACGTTGTAGTCCACTTTATTACCATGTTCCTCGATTTCTTCCCGAATGAGCAGTTCCTCTGCTGGGGTTGACTCTTCCTGAGCAACCACCTGCTTTCCTTTATCCTTTGGACCCATTCTCGAGGGTATAACTTTCCCGCTTCTTAGATTGACCTCTGTTATCTCTTCTAAATTTACCGGTGTCTCCTCTTGAATCGGAATAACTGAATCTTCTAAAGTTGCTTCAGTGTCTGATGGTTCTAATTTTATTGGGATCGGAGCTCCTCGGAATTCACAAATGGATTCATTGCTTGTCGAGCTTTCGTAGCCTCCTTTGTGAACATCTTCTTCGTTGTCGTCATCGAGGTTGTGTATGATTTGAGAATCGTTACTTGTATTGGAATCGAGATCTGAATTATGTCGGTTGTAGCTAGTTACGTAATCGTTAGAAATAGTCAAAACGTAGCCAACGCCATAACCCTTATCATTATAAGATCCCGCCGGGGCGAGCAGATAATCATACAGAGTCAGGAGTTCGATGGATTTCTCCCCCGAATCTGAAACAACCTGTACGGCTTATTTTTAGGTTGTGTGTTGTATTTTTAAAAGGAGGTCGCCTACAGAAGTTGTCGATGAATTTTTAATTTAATTTAAATATATAATTTGAAAAATAGTATTTGATTTTTTGAAAATAATTTTAAGTTTGAAAATTTTTAGATATGAAATCAAACCGATCTCACATCCCAAATAGTTTATATAAACGAGCACCACATCACGAACCGTGTATCTATCCCAAAGAATAGACACACTACTTGACAATGGGGCTCGATTAAATAAACTAGCAAATTTGTGACATCTGTTTGGTCTGCGAACCAATTTTATAAGCCGACAAGTTCCCCAGCTTAATATAAATGAATTAAGCAGGGTTTATATTACTCGGGTTCTTAAAGTTCCCTATAAGGGCAAGCCCCTATAGTTAATTACATCTTAAATGACGGGAATCATTTTAGAAAACTATAGATAATGATTAGTGGTTTTGCTCTCAAGAATTTCAAAGTTTAAGGTTTTCAAAGGATTTGAGTTTTGGAAATTTTAATAGGGATTAGCTCAAATTTAGAACAGTTTATTTCAGGAGTCCAAAGGAAGAAAAGTAGGAGGAGCTGAGGATCCATTAAGAATCTTGGCAACTTCCCAAACTATCCTATTGTTTGGCTTCAATTTAGGAATTTGTTTAATGTTTCAATCTTGCCCATTTTAATTAATTAGGACTAATATTCATATGATTTGATCATACAAATGGCCTCGAAGATGTGAGGGTTTATATCGTACCGAACAACTACCTCGGAGTCCTAAGACTGGTTAGGGCTTAATTTATATGATATGATCATGCAAATGCCTAACGAAGAGTTAAGGATTTATGTTGCACTAGGCAAACTACCTCGAAGTCCTACGGCTTGGTTATTTAATTCTAAGAAAGTTTTGCTGAAGTAGATATGAGTTTTGCTGATGATGAGGGTCGAGCTGCCCACCATGCTCCGAGCTCCTTGTTGTTGCAGAGGTTTAGTGTTAGAAGTCAAAAATCAGGAGATGAGAGAAGTGTTTTGGTTTAGAGAAAATCTTAAAATCCAACTGTTTTTTAATATCTTAATTAAAACAAATCTTAAATTTATTTTAACAGAACTGATTAAGATTCCATTGTTCCATCATCTCGGCACCGTTATTTTCATCGAATTCACTTAATCCAGATGAATTTGCTAAACTCAACTGAATGAGCACCACACTTTCATTTAGACCGTGGGAAATCCCGCTAGCAACACGTGGGTTACATCATCCGAGGTATTCCCGATCATTCAATGAGACGTTTTAATTTAGTTGTGATTGTGGTTTTGTTGTTATGTTTGTGATTAAATTTTGAGTTGTTTTATATTTTGGAATGTTGTGGCGGTGAATTTTATCTTGCAGTGACTTTTAATTTAGTTTTGGTTTCAGTTCAGGGACTATCCTAAAGGTTTTGGTTTTCATGCAACAATTTTATTTATCATGCAAGAAAAGTAAAGTACAGTGCATATAAGTAAATTGCAATAAAGTAAATTGCAATAAAATAAAAGTGTACCTGGAGGGTCTTCCCGTCATCCCAAGCTGCACTTAAAACACATGTTAAGGCATTTAAATATTTCAACAGATACCTAGGTAAAGCTAAAGGAAGGGTTTTGGTTGTCTACCAAATTCCTAATCCTATAACTAGTCATCTCCTATGACGTCTAGGTTCTTGGTTTAGTTTAAGGATGATTTTCTTCATCAAAGAACAATTAAATTCAGTTTTTCTTCTAAAACATCCCGTCATATTGAGGAAGTGCTTAGGACGAGTCCTAAACATCTTTTCAATATTTCTGGGATTGTTTTGTGTCCAAGTAAATTTAGTTGTACAGGTGAATTAATCATCCAGGAGTTTAGTTAAATTTTTTTTCTTGCTCAGTGAACTTAGGTATTTGATTACCTGATGAATGAAGTGACATCTCACTTAATACTCTATTTAAGAGTTATAATAATTAAAACCTTGAAGGGCAAGTTGGTTTATCGAGACTTTTAATCATTCTTAATTTAAAGTTTGAGTTAATGGTTTAAAGTGTTTTAATTTAATTATGAGGTTTTAATTAATAATTTTAAGTTTGGAATATTGTTCAAATTATTTTAGACTTGATTTAAATCTTTACATTTTCAATTATCTTAGTATTTCAAATTGGTATTCATGTTTTCAAATTTACTTAGATAGAAAGAGGTGTTGAAATTATTGATATATTTTGATTTAATTCTTAATGATTTCATTTAGGTTTGTTGTTAAATGATTTTAATTCAATTTAATTTAATTTAATTTTAATTTAATTTAAATTTATTTTAATTTTATTTTATTTAATTTTAATTTAATTTTAATTTAATTTTAATTTAATTTAATTTAATTTTAGTTTTAATTGTTAATTTGGATTATTATTTTAATTCTTAATTAGCAATTAAATATTGTTAAAGTGACTTATTTAGGGATTTTTAAATTAAATAATATATATCCTCTTAATAATATCCCTATTTTAATAATCCAAATTTAAATATATTCTTTCCAAAATTTAAATCATTTAATTAATTAAAGTTTCATTTTGATATTTTCAAAGTGTTTAATGGGTTTCTACCCCTTTAATTTTCCTAAGTTTCAATCATCCAAGAGAAAGTTAGAATCAAATATTTTACCCCCCATTTTGATTAAACTTAAAGTTTTAATTAAGGGTTAAAATTTTTAATTACCTTTATGCCCTTTTAAGCTTATTTATTTCATAACTCACTAAATTGAGCTCAACTGAATTTCAAATTTTTATGTCACCTCACTCACATGTCAAATAAGACATTAGAGTAGAAAATGTGATTTTTCTGAATTTAATTTATTTATATAATTATTTTTAGTAGAAAATAGGGGTTTTCAAAGAAAATTCAACAACATGACCAAGGAAAGGTTTCTATCCTTAAGAAAATTATGAGATGTTTCTAATGACCAGAGGACCACTTGGACTAATTTTTGTGATTTTTAGAATTATATTTTATTTATTATAATTATTTTGAGTTTTAGAGTATTAATTAATGATAAAATAAAAGTAAAGTTAAAAAATAGATTTTATATTTTTCTTAAATCTCTCTGACCTCAAGGAGTTCAGAGAAACAAATTTTATAATTTTTTGATTTTTATTTCATTTATTAGAATTATTTTAGTGAAGAAGGTTGAAAATTCATTTTTTATTATTAAAAATTACATTAAGCCTTTAAAATTCAATATCTTACCCTAGGGACTTGGGAAAAATATTTGGTTTGTTCCTAAGCGATTAGGAGTCAAAATGTGACATTTTTATATTTTTTTGATATTTTTATTATTTTTATTATTTTTTAATTTTTAAAATATTAAAATAATGTGAAAAATCAACTTTTTTATAAAATTCCAATTTTAATTTTCTTGAACTCCCCTGATATTAGAGAAGCTCAAAATCATTTTTGTGAATTTTTTGAAAGTATTTTTGGAGTTATGAATTTTTAAAGTTTCATTTTGCTTATGAGGCTTAATCAATCCATTTGGTCTAGTTAATCAAGTCCAATTAATTTCAAAATTTTATATAAGGTTCCTCTGACCCTAAAGAGTAGTGGACAATTATTTTCAAGTCAATTTGATGTGTGGATAACCCTAATTAATTCAAATTCAATTTTAGGGGTTTAGGCCAATTAAGGTTATTATGAATGAATTAACTCAAAACATATTTTTCATAGGGTCCACCGGTCCTAAGAAACATCACCAAATTTTCTAAGAATTTATTTTACAACATGTTAATTATTGGAATTAAAATACCTAAAATAGTGACATGAACTTGAAAATTCAATAACTTTTCACAGAGATGGCCTCCAACCTTGAAAAATTCAGGGAATGTTCCCAAAATTAGAGGCTTCAAAAGCCCTATGGTCTCATGTCACGGTGAATTGTCTATGCAAATGAAGAATCAAAATACTAAAAATATTAAATAAATTATTAAAAATAAAATACTCATCCAATTAACTTGATTTCTTTTCCACATTATTCTCCTCTGTTCACTTAGCAAGAGGATCTTTTTATTTTATTTTTGTGATTTTTTTATGTAAAGATATGAATTTTCTAAGTTCTGGGTATTTAATTAATTTAAAAAATAGGGATTTATCTACTTATCCATGAGGCTCCGCGTCAACCTTGGCAGCTCCGAAACCCCTACGTGTCGCGCTCCCATTCGACGCCGCCACTTGAGTCAGCAGCCACGCTTCCCATGGTTCCTGTACCATTGCGCCGTCTGATTTGATCTCGATCGTCTGCTCGATACATATGCGATCCAACGGCTCCTAGTCATCGTCTACGACTGGTGTGCACCCGTGACCGTCCACACTAAAACCCTAAGATCTCACTCGATTCTCAATGGATTTTCATGTTCTTATGCTCTATGGATTCGTCTTGAAGAGACAAACACATCCATCTGGTTTATAGGCTATGAAATTAACCCAAACAAAATGGAGAATCGCTGGAAGCTCGGAAGGAAGAATGAGTTCATACCTTTGCTCAGAGAAGTGAAGCTTCGATCTGAGATTTGTGTCACCTTCGATTGAGTCCAGGCAAGCTCCAGATGAAGTCTCTGGCTCTGGGGAATTGTCTAAGTATGAAAGTGACCAAGGCCAATCACAAAGCTTGGAGGCTAGAAGCAATGGCTGGCCTAGTGAGGGGGCTTTTGCTGGGGAACTTCTCCTCTTGGTATGGTGAAGTTGTAGGATCAATCAATTTGGAGATTGGCTCACTGTGGTGAAGTGTCCTATTTTTTAGGTGGATTTTCAACTCAGAAATTGAGCTCACAGAGAGGGTTTTAGGGCTGGATTTCAGTGGGGATCAAGTTCTCTATGTCTGGAGAGGTGTCTGGAATGATTTTGGCAGAGTTTTGGTAAGGTTTGGTTCAACTCCTCCTTTGGCCGAGAGGTGGTGGTGTTTAAATAGAGGTGGCTGGAGGGCTTCCCAGGGGCAATTGGAGGCTGGGATCAGCTGCTCAGGGGAGGAGAAGAACAGCCATGGTGTCCATTTGGGTTGGGACAGCTCAGCCAGGGAGAATTGGAAAATTTGGCTCACATGGAGCTCTCGGCCATGGTGTTTTTCGGCGACCCAGGTGGCTTGCCAGTAGGGTTAGGTCACCATCTGGCTCAGAGGGGTCCAGGGATTGAGTTTGGTGCAAGCAATTGGCTATTGCCATGTGTAAGGAGGTTTTATTAAAATGGCATGGGTTAAGGGTCATTTTGGCTTGATTTTTGTCAATTCATGTATTTGGGTTTGGTGCACCCACCAAGGGACTGATTTGGGCTGAGGGAGGTCAGATGTGTCAGCTGGTTTAGAGCGGAGAAGTCCCCATCCAAATATATTTGGATTAATTTTGGGTTAGGGTGGAACATGGGTATGGCTAATGACTTTTTGGGAGTGTTTAAAGGATCTCCTCCTTTCGTGATTTAGAGAGGGTTGACAATCCCAAGATTCTCATTGCTTCCATGTGGCTTAAGCATGGCTCCAAGGCTTGTCTATGGTTTGCTCATGGCTTGGCTCAATTTCATGGAAATGGGTTATTTGGAATTTTGAAAATTTTGAATTCTTTTAATGGGATTTGTCATGATGCCATTTTGGTTTGATCAACATGATGGATTTTGGACATAGGGGGTGGTTTTGATTAAAAAGAATGACAAATGAAAATGTCATGTGGGCTTTAGGATACATTTTGGGCTTTTGAAATGGTTTTGGATGGGCTTTTAAAGTGGTTTAAGGAAGTGGGATTTTGGATTTTAAAATGGGCTTTTGGATGAAACTTTTGTGAAGGACCATGTCAAATAAATGTTGCAATTGGTTTAGGAATGTGTCATGAGTGGTTTGGAACAAGCTTAAAGTGATTTTTGATTAAATTGGGTTTAATATGGGGTCTTTTGGTAAAGGGGCCAAGGTCGGCCAAATTGGGCTAACTTGGGTTAAGGTTGGGCTAAAGTTTGAGTTGATGTAAAATTAATGTTGAGAAATGTTCATGGGAGTGTCACAAGGAGTTTCCAACTTTGGTTGGGCTCTAATTTTGGGATTTTGGCCCATTTGGGTTAGGTTTAGGCTTAGGTCAATTTAAGGGATTTTGGTTTTGGGTTAGGTTTGGGTAGAGTTTAGGTTCAAATTTTGGGCAAATCAAGTTAGTTTTTTGTTTATGGGGATGTTAGGAAGGCTTTAGAAAAGATTTGAGGCCAATTGGGGTTGAGTTGGGTTAGTTTGGGTTAGGTTTAGGTCATGGGCCAAAATTGGGCCTTTAGGCTTCAAATTGGAATTGGGCCCAAATGTCAATCAAATTGGAGTTGTATTTGGTCTAAATTAATGTTGGGGATATTGAATTGAAGTTTTGAATTGAATTGGACAAGAATTGAGGTCAATTGAGGTGGTTTGATTTGACATTGGGTTCACTTGGGCTAAAAAATGGGTTGAATTGGGGGTTTTGGTAAAAGTGGGGTAGATTGGAAAAATTGGCCCATGGTGTAGTTGAAAAAAATAAAATTGGGAATATTTGAGATTTTCTGGAATTTTTTGGGAATTTTCTGAATTTTTGGATTTTTGGGCTAAGAAGGGCATTTTGGGTATTTAAAGGGTATTGGGGGGGTACTTTTGGAAGTTTTGGTATTTTTGGCTATGGATGATCAATTTAAGTGGGGGGAAATGTTTAGGATTGATTTTGAGGAATTTTGGGTAATTTAGGTGATTTTGCAAATCTTGGGTAGTTCCAAGGGCATTTTGTAGGTTTAGTAGGTGTAGGGCCCCGGGGGTCAAAAATTGAAATTTTGGAAAAATGAAGATTGATCAAATTTGAGTAAAATGGAATCACATTGGTTGAGCCATGAAGCCGTGTTGAGCCCATATGAGCCATGAGATGACTCATTTGAGGCATTCACTATATTGTTCCTAACTCTCTTAGCTAGGGGCTTATGGGTTAAGGACCATCCATATGAATTACCTACATGAGTCAGGAAGTCAAGTTGGGTGAGAGTGTGGTTTTAGGACTTAGAATGTGTGTGAGAGTGTAGTGTATGTGCAATTCAACCCTCACTAGACCAGGCCACCCAGGGTATTCCTAAGGCCAAAAAGTATTATAGGGAACTCATCCTTTAAACATCCACATTTGATTTCAACCCACTAGGTGATTAGGGGTCTACAATCAAGCTTGTGGGGTTTGCAGGGAGTCAAGAGGTGTTTGAACTTCTAAAGGGTGGGTTACACTTCTAGTCCGCTATGATTAGTCAAAGGAAAAGCCTAAGGCTAGATCCTAAGTACTAAAGAGAGAAGCAAAAGACCTCATCAAAAATGAGGTCAACACAACCATCCTAGGATAAGTAGCCCCTAGTCTACCCTTCAGAGCCTCGGTCTTCTTCTCTTCCACGATATTCTCCTCCTTCTGGGACGGTTCTTCAATCACAAGTGATAGTCCCGGCTCAACAGGTTTTAAACTCTTAGTTGAAGCGTGTACCGAAGCGGTCTGGATGTGGTCCAAAATTTTCTTTGAAGATTTTTTCCAGATGGTACTCCATCAATCATCAGTCATGTACGGGTCTATCGGAACAATGGGATCTTTTGAAATAACATTAACGGAACCTCCTTTCTGGGGTTCCTTCATGTATTCCTTTGGGATCATTATGTTCCCTTTCCGGAGATTGTCATCAAGCGAACTCTTGAAAGTGATGTAATCCTCTATCTTGTGTCCGAGCATCCGGTGGTAAGGGCAATAGTTCGGATGATCTTTCTTATTGACTTCCTCCGGCCTCTTGGGCTCTGGTAGCTGAAAATCTAGTGTCTTCATTAAACTGCGGAACATCTTTGCTATTGCTTCAGTTTTGAATGGATATTCTCTATTTAGAAGTTCTCTTAAGGTACGCGATGAACGAGGCGGTTGTTCATAATGCTGAGGTGACTGATAGCTCGGACGAGGTTGCTGATAGCCCTGCTGAGGTTGCTGATAGATCTGTGGTGGTTGTTGGTAAGTCCATTGCGGTGGTTGATAACTGGGCTGTGGTCGTTCTGGAGGTATCTGCATTGGCTGCTTGACCTTATCTACTGTCGCGACGATTCCGGATTTCTTTTCAAATGTCATTACAGTTTTCTGCTTATCGGTCTTGTCCATGAAACTTAATTGCTTTGCCTCTTCTTGCAAGCTCCCAGCCTTGCTAAGCAACTTCTCGAAAGTCTTGATTGTAAATCCTTTAAGGAGAAGTGCTATCGGGCCATGGATACTCTTGAGCAAGATGCCGACTGCATGTTGTTCTTGAAGTTGTGGCTCACACTTCATGCTTAAATTCCTCCATCGAAGTATATAATCCACTAAAGTCTCGTTCGCCTTCTGTTTCTCCACCACTAGATCACTGATAGTGATGTGGTGCTGAGCCCCAGCAAACCGCTTAACGAAGAAATTCTCTAGTTCTGAAAAGGTCTTTACTGAACCATTCAGCAATTCTGCGTACCAGTCGAAGGCAATCCCTGACAAACTGCTGACGAACTAAAGGAAGAGTAGAGCGTCACTCCCACCGGCATTGCAGCAACTAGCACGAAAATGTGTGACATGCTGCCGGGGGTTTCCCATTCCATCAAAAGTCTTAAATAGAGGTGGTATGAAGTCTTTCAGGTATTGGACTGCATCGAACTATTCAGAGCCTCAGTTCATCAATCGCAAGTGATAGTGCTAGCTCATCAGGTTTGAAACTCTGAGTTGAAGAGTGTACTGAAGCAGTTTGGATGTGGTCCAAAATTTTCTTTGAAGACTTTATCCAGACGGTACTCCATCCATCAGCAGTCGTGTACGGGTCTATTAGAACAATGGGATCTGTCAAAATAACATTGACGGAACCTCCTTTCTTGGGTTCCTTCATGTATTCCTTTGGGATCGTTATGTTCTCTTTCCGGAGATTGTCATCAAGCCAACTATTGAAAGTGATGCAATCCTCTATCTTGTGTCCGAGCATCCGGTGGTAAGGGCAATAGTTCGGATGATCTTTCTTATTGACTTCCTCCGGCCTCTTGGGCTCTAGCAGCTGAAAATCTGGTGTCTTCATTAAACTGCGGAACATCTTCTCTATTGCTTCAGTTTTAATTTGTATAATCATGTTATGCAAATTAAGCCCTAACCGGTCTTAGGACTCCGAGGTGGTCGTTTGGCACGACATAAACCCTCACATCTTCGAGGCTATTCGTGTGATTATGTCATACAAATATAAGACCTAAATAAATAAAATTAGCAGGATTGCAACATTAAATAAACTCCCAAATTGAAGCCAAACAATAGGATAGTTTGGGAAGTTGTCAAGATTCTTCTGGATCCTCGCCTTCTCCTACTTCTCTTCCTTTCGGATTCATGAAATAAACAGTTCTGAATTTGAGTTAATCCCTATTGAAATTTTTAGAATTTAATCCTTTGAAACCTTAAACTTTGAAATCTTGAGAGCAAAACCACTGATCATTATCGAGAGTTTTCTTAAATGATTCCCATCATTTAAGATGTAATTAACTATAGGGGCTTGCCCTTATAGGGAACTTTAAGAACCTAGGTAATATAAACCTTGCTTAATTCATTTATATTAAACAGGGAAACTTGTCGGCTTATAAAATTGGTTCACAAACCAAATGGATGTCACAAATCTTCTAGTTTATTTAATAGAACCCCATCGTCAAGCAGTGTGTCTATTCTTCGGGATAGATACACGGTTTGTGATGCGGTGCTCGTTTATATAAACTATTTGGGATGTGAGATCGGTTTGATTTCATATCTTAAAATCTTCAAACTTAAAATTATTTTCAAAAATCAAATAATACTTTTCAAATTATTTATATAAATTAAATTAAAAAATTCACCGACAACTTCTGTAGGCGACCTCCTTTTCAAAATTCCACACAACCTAAAAATATGTCGACAACTTCTGGCTACTCCGTTGGGGACTAGTTCCTTTCTCCATTTTGATCAGATGGTTTTGTTTTCATAAATCGGTAGTGTATCCATGTCCCTAGTGGAGCAAACTACCATTCTTCCATTGGAATACCCCGTTCATTTCCGTCTTGAATGAGTATAGCCAACTCCTCTCGGATTTAGGAGCCACTGTTTAAACACCCCTAAACAGAGAGGTTCCGAGATCCTTTTACCTCTTTTCTGAGGTGGGATGGACCCCAAATAGGTGTTAGTTTAGGAGCGGTCCTTCGAGTCGAGAAGTCTTGCATAAGACCTTCTCTTCCTTTCCAATTCTAAATCGGGCCCTTTACCTTTCTATAACATTTTTCCTTTAATCATTTTGTTTCTAACAAACGAACCCGCTAATAAACAACCTTCTAATAAACAACCTCTTTTAAAAATCACAAATACACTAAGATAAATGAAAATGTGTTCGGACTCTTTTTTTTGTCCTAAACTTTACGACGAAAGGAAGCATAATTCGGGATTGAAAATCAGAATCTGCCCTGCAGAAAATGACTGCCCAAAAGTTAATCTTCTCCTTCACCAATGGAATGGATTTCACCATTTACAAGGATGAGCTGCCCGACAATGGAATCATCTGTTTCGGACAAGGATTCGGCAATACAGATATCATGTTCGCTGACGTCACTCTCTTCACACTAATGGACAAAGTGTCAGAAACTGAGAAACACGTAATTGAGTTCAACTTAAAATCGACTCAAGAATTCCCCCCTGCAAAGGGTTCCAGCTCAAAGGAGTACTACTGTTCGTAGGAGGACTGTTGCCTCTACCCCCACCGGTATAGTCATCTCTGCACCTACTCCGACTTCTGCCAAACTAAAGGGGAAGGAAATCTAAGTCTGTGATGAGCCTCTCACCGTGGAGGGTACAGATTTTGCTACAATACCATCTGTTTTTGAGATTGGGTTCAGTTCAAGAGTTGCACCCCTAACTTGGACTCAAAGAAGAAATAGAAGCAGAAAGATCGCCAAGTTTGAGAAAGCCAAAGCTGTTGAAGTTGTTTTTCTAGAAGAAATTCCTGAGGAAAGAGAAGAACTGCCTGAGTATATACCTCTGTTGAAAGGGAGCAGGTTTCACCCTCTCTCTGCCTCATCAGATGAAGAGGATGTCTGTAGGATCGTCGCTACATTACCCCGACCTGCGTGCTACAGCAATTACGAAAGGAAAAGGGATAAGACTACGCCATTTGCTTGACTGCAAGCTGTGATAGAAAGATTGACAAAGAAAGAAAGATGACCTGTATCGGAAATCTTAAGAAGGATGGGATGGGTGCCAGCTAAATCCCTCCTCGGACCGCGAATAGAGCCAGTTGCTGCCACAGAGAAACCAAAGAAGAAGATAAAAGTCAGTTCACCCGTTGTTTTATCGGGTCTACAAATTAGGGAGGATACCACCTTCCAGTATATTGCCGACAGACCATCCAGTCCTAGGCTTACGGCCGCAAGAAGGATGATACGGAAACCTACTACTGGCGAGCTAAGACCAAAACAATGTCCTAAGAAGAAAAGTCTCGTCAGGAAACTTGAATCAGAAGAAAGTGCTATTGCAATAAAGGGGACTCCCGGAAAGGAAGTTCAACAACCGTCACGTGACAACTTCGAGACCGTGCGGAAAGGCCACTAGAGGATGCCATGGATAAGTTAAGGACCGACATCTGACGATTAGAAAAAGAAAAAGAAGAAAAACTAGAAGATGAAGTCGATTCATCAGAATTTATGAATGACGAGTATGTTGAAATCAACATGGTTGAGACGCGAGCATCATCAGCTTCGCAAGGTGCTCCGGCAGCTGCGGAAAGAGATGAACCGGAAGTGATGAGGGCACAGCTTCGGGAAAGAGATGACACAATTTCCCGGATGGAAAAGAGGATGGAAGAGATGGCCGCTGCCTTAGCCACTCTCCAGAGTCAGGTACAACCTCAGAAAGAAACACCCCCAGAGATCATCCATATTGCAGATGGAGGAAAAGAGATTACATCTGTCAACGGAGACGAACAACCAAAGAAGGATTCTGCACAAAGTATGATTCTAGAAAAGGACATTAAAAACATGGTAGAACAGCAGGTGCGAGAAGCCATAGCACAATCTAAGAGTGGAGCATCTTTTCAGACGGGTAGAGCTTACGCCGAAGAGTTCGATGCAGTCCAATACCCGAAGAGTTCGAAGCAGTCCAACTCAAATGCCTAACGAAGAGTTGAGGAATTATGTTGCACTAAGCAGACTACCTCGAAGTCCTATGGCTTGTTTATTTAAAACTAAGAAATAGTTTAGCTGATGTAGACACAAGTTTTGCTGATGAAGATGGCCGTGCTGCCCACCGTGCTCCGAGCTCCTTATCGTTGTAGAGGTTTAGTTTTAGAAGTCATAAATCAGGAGATGAGAGAAGTGTTTTGGTTTAGATAAAATCTTAAAGTCCAAGTGTTTTTAATATTTTAATTAAAACAAATCTTAAAGTTGTTTAAACAGAACCGATTAAGATCCTACGGTTCCGTCATCCCGGCACCGTTATTTTCATCTAATTCACTTAGTCCAGATGAGTTTGCTAAACGCAACTAAATGAGTTCCACACTTTCATTTAGACCGTGGGAAATCCCGTTAGCAACACGTGTGTTACATCATCCGAGGTATTCCCGATCATTCAATGAGACGTTTTAATTGAGTTACAATTGTAGTTTTATTGTTATGTTTGTGATTAAATTTTGAGTTGTTTTATATTTTGGAATGTTGTGGCGGTGAATTTTATCTTGCAATGACTTTTAATTTAATTTTGGTTTCAGTTCAGGGACTATCATAAAGGTTTTGGATTTCATGCAACAATCTTGTTTAACATGCAAAAAAAAGTGTACGGTGCATGTAAATAAATTGCAATAAAGTAAATTGCAATAAAATAAAAGCGTACCTGGAGGGTCTTCTCGTCATCCCAAGCTGCACTTGAAACACATGTTAAGGCATTTAAATATTTCAACTGATACCTAGATAAAGCTAAGGGAAAGGGTTTGGTTGTTTACCAGAATCCTAATCCTATTGCTAGTCATTTTCTATAACGTCTAGGTTCTTGGTTTGGTTTAAGGATGATTTTCTTCATCAAAGAACAATTAAATTTAATTGTTCTTCTAAAACATCTCATCATATAGAGAAAGTACTTAGGACGACTCCTAAACATCTTTTCAATATTTTTGAGATCATTTTGAGTCCAAGTAAATTTAGTTGCACAGGTGAATTAATCATCCAGGAGTTTAGTTAAGCTTTGTCTCTTACTCAGTGAACTTGGGTATTTGATTACCTCATGAATTAAGTGACATCTCACTTAATACTCTATTTAAGAGTTATAACAATTGAAGCCTTTAAGGGCAAGTTGGGTTGTTGAGAATTCTAATCATTCTTAATTTAAAGTTTGAGTTAATGATTTAAGTTGATTTAATTTAATTGTGAGGTTTTAATTAATAATTTTAAGTTTGGAATAGTGTTCAAATTATTTTAGATTTAATTTAAATCTTTACACTTTCAATTATCTTAGTATTTCAGATTGATGTTCATATTTTAAATTTATTTAGAAAGAGGTGTTGAAATTATTGATATGTTTTGATTTAACTCTTAATGATTTCATTTAGGTTTGTTGTTAAGCGATTTTAATTTAATTTAATTTAATTTAATTTGATTTTAATTTAATTTAATTTAATTTAATTTAATTTAATTTAATTTAATTTTAATTTAATCTTAATTTAATTTTAATTTAATTTAACTTAATTTTAATTTAATTTTAATTTACTTTAATTTTAGTTTTAATATTTTAAATTTAATTTAATTTAATTTTTAAGGTGTTAATTTAATTTAATTTAAACTTTGACTTGACTTAATTTAGTTTAACTTAATTTAACTCCAAGATTTTAAATATTATTTTAATTATTGGACCATTTAACATTTTAAGCTTTAATTCATTTAAGGGTTATCTTCTTTTAATTTTTAATTTATTTAATTTGGATTATTATTTTAATTTTTAATTAAGAACTAAATATTATTTAAGTGACTTATTTAGGGATTTTTAAATTAAAGAATAAATATCCTCTTAATAATATCCCTATTTTAATAATCCAAATTTTAAATATATTCTTTCCAAAATTTAAATTATTTAATTAATTAGAGTTTCATTTTGATATTTTTAAAGTGTTTAATGGGTTTCTACCCCTTCATTTCCCTAAGTTTCAATCATCCAAGAGAAAGTTAAAATCAAATATTTTACCCTCCATTTTGATTAAACTTAAAGTTTTAATTAAGGTTTAAAATTTTTTAATTTCCTTTATGCCATTTTAGGCTTATTTATTTCATAACTCACTAAATTGAGCTCAAATAAATTTGAAATTTTTATGTCACCTCACTCACATGTCAATTAAGACATTAGAGGAGAAAATGTGATTTTCTGACTTAAATTTATTTATATAATTATTTTTAGTAGAAAATAGGGGTTTTCAAAGAAAATTCAACAACATGACCAAGGTAAGGTTTCTATCCTTAAGAAAATTATGGGATATTTATAATGACTAGAGAACCATTCGGACCAATTTTTGTGATTTTTTGAAGTATATGTTATTTATTATAATTATTTTGAGTTTTAGAGTATTAATTAATTATAAAATAAAATTAAAGTTGAAAAATAGATTTTATATTTTTCTTAAATTTCTCTGACCTCAAGGAGTCTAGAGAAATAAATTTTATAATTTTCTGATTTTTCTTTGATTTATTAGAATTATTTTAGTGAAAAAGGTTGAAAATTCATTTTTTAATATTAAAAATTACATTAAGCCTTTAAAATTCAATATCTTATCCTAGGGACTTAGGAAAAATATTTGGTTTGTTCTTAAGTGATTAGGAGTCAAAATGTGACATTTTTATGATTTTTAATATTTTTGTGATTTTTATTATTTTTTAATTATTAAAATATTAAAATATTATGAAAAATCAACTTTTTTAGAAAATTCCAATTTTAATTTTCTTGAACTCCCTTGATATTAGAGAAGCTCCAAAACAATTTTTGTGAATTTTTTAAAGGTATTTTTGGAGTTATGAATTTTTAAAGTTCCATTTTGCTTATGAGGCTTAATCAATCAATTTGGTGAGGTTAATCAAGTTCAATTGATTTCAAAATTTTATGTAAGGTTCCTCTGACCCTAAAGAGCAATGGAGAATTATTTTAAAGTCAATTTGGTGTGTAGTTAACCCTAATTAATTCAAATTCAATTTTAGTAGTTTAGGTCAATTAAGGTTATTATGAATGAATTAACTTAAAATATATTTTTCATAGGGTCCCCTGGTACGAAGAAACACCACCAAATTTTCCTAGAATTTATTTTACAACATGTTAATTATTGGAATTAAAATACCTAAAACAGTGACATAATCTTGAAAAATCAATAACTCTTAACAGAGATGGCCTCTGACCTTGAAAAATTCAGGGAATGTTCCCAAGGTCAGAGGCTTCAAAAGCCCTATGGTCTTATGCCATGGTGAATTGTCTATGCAAATGGAGAATCAAAACATGGTAAACAATAAATAAATTATTAAAAATAAAATACTCATCCAATTAACTTGATTTTATTTCCACATTATTCTCCTCTGTTCACTGAGCAAGAGGGTATTTTTATTTTATTTTTGTCATTTTTCCATGCAAAGATATGAATTTTTGAAGTTCAGGGCATTTAAATAATTCAAAAATACCCAAATTTTCTACTTATCTGACTCGATGTCGCGTCATCCTCGTCCGGATCAAAAGCCAACGCGTCGCTCTGTGATTAGGCTCTGCCATCTGACTCAGCGCTCTAGGGGCCCGCGGTTCACGTAACATTCCCTGGTCTGGTGTAATCTGAATCGTCCACTCGATACATGTGCGATCCAACGGCTCCTGGTCATCGTCTACGACTGGTGTGCACTCGTGACCGTCCACACTCAAACCCTAATATCTCTCTCGATTCTCAATGGATTTTCTTGTTCTTATACTCTATGGATTCATCTTGAAGAGACGAACACATCCATATGGTTTATAAGCTATGAAATTAACCCAAACAAAATGGGGAATTGTTGGAAGCTCGGGAGGGAGAGTGAGTTCATACCTTTGCTCAGAGAAGTGAAGCTTCGATCTGAGGGTTGTGTCACCTTCGATTGAGTCCAAGCAAGCTCCAGATGAAGTCTCTGGCTCTAGAGAATTGTCTAAGTATGAAAGTGACCAGGGCCGATCACAAAGCTGGAGGCTAGAAGCAATGGCTGGCCTGGTGAGGTGGCTTTTGCTGGGGAACTTCTCCTCTTGGTCTGGTGAAGGTTTAGAGTCAATCAATTTGAAGATTGACTCACTATGGTGACATGTCCTGGTTTTTGGGTGGATTTTCAACTCAAAAATTGAGCTCTGTTAATGGGGTTTAGGGCAAAGGAACACTGGGGATCAACTGCTCTGGGTCAGGAGAAGGTCCTGGAGCAATTTTGGCAGAGTTTCCTTAAGGTCTGGTTCCTCACCTTGTTTGGCCGAGGGGTGAGTGGGTTTAAATAGAGGTGGCAGGAGGGCCTCCCAGGGGGGTTTAATGGCTTGGATCCACTGCCTTGGCCAAGGGAAGAACATCCACAGGGGCCATTGGGCATGGGATAGCTCAGCAAGTGAAATTTGAAATTTTAGCTCACATGGAGCTCTTGGCCATGGTGTTTTTCGGCGACCTGGTGGCTGGCCAGCCAGGGTCTGGTCACTGTTGTCATCAGGGAGGTCAGTGCTTGAGGATTGTGAGTTCAATTGGCAAATGCCAAGTGTAAAGGAGTTGAATCAAAGTGGAAGGGGGAAGGGCTCATTTTGGGCTTGGTTTGGTCAAATGCATGCTTTAGGCTTGGTGCACCTCCCAAAGGCCTGATTTTGGGCGGAGGGAAATCAGGGGTTCAGCCAAGAGAAGGTGGTGAAGTCCCCATCCATGAATATTTAGATTAATCATGGGTTAAGGAGGTTTAAAAAAGGCTCCTTATTTTGCAACTAATGGCATGGTGATGTGTAATGGGGCTCCCAAGGCTTGCATATGGCTTATGCATGGTTCCATGGCTCCATTTGGCTTGGGAAAAGATTTGGTCAATTTCATGAAAGGGGATTTGATGCATTTTGGTATTTTGGTGGAAATTTGGATGAAGCTTGATATGGAATGGCTTAATGATGATTTTGAAACTTAGGGGTGATTTAAATCATAGTGAATGATGAGGGAAAATTTCATGTAGGCTTTGGAATGGATTTTGGGCTTTTTAAAATTATTTTGGATGGGCTTTTAAAGTGGTTTAAGGAAGTGGGCTTTTGGATTTAAAGTAAATTTAGGATGAAAATTTTGTGAAGGATTGTGCCAAGTAAATGTTGCAATTTGTTTAGGCATGTGTCATGAGTAATTTGAAACAAGTTTAAAGTGATTTTGAATTGTATTGGGTTTAATTTGGGCTTTTTAAGTAAAGGGGCCAAGGTGGGCCAAACTGGGATAACTTGGGCTAAGGTTAGGCTAATGTTGAATTTGATGTAAAATTAATATTGTTAAATGTTTATGGGAGTGTTACAAAGAGATTTCAACTTTGGTTGGGCTCTAATTTTGGGATTTGGGCCCATTTGGGTTAGGTTTGGGCTTAGGTCAATTTAAGTGATTTTGGTTTTGGTTTAGGTTTGGGTGGAGTTTAGGTTCAATTTTTTGGCAAATCAAGTTAGTGTTTTGTTTGTGGGGGTGTTAGGAATGTTTTAAAAAAGATTTGGGGCCAATTGGGGTCGAGTTGGGTTGGTTTGGGCTAGGTTTAGGTCATGGGCCAAAATTGGGCCTTTATGCTTCAAATTGAAATTGAGCCCAAATGTCAATCAAATTGGACTTGGATTTGGTCTAAATTGATATTGGGGATATTGAATTGAAGTTTAGAATTGAGTTGGACCAAAATTGAGGTAAATTGGGGTGGTTTGGTTTTACATTGGGTTCACTTGGGTTAAAAAAATGGGTCAAATTGGGGGTTTTGGTAAAAGTGGGATAAATTGGCAAAATTGGCCAATGGTGTAGTTTAACAAAATGAAATTGGGAATATTTGGGATTTTTTGGAATTTTCTGGGAATTTTTAAAATTTTTGGATTTTTGGGGTAGAAGGTTATTTTGGTAATTTTGGGGGTTTAGGGGTATTTTTTGGAAATTTTGGTGTTTTTGGCCAAAGATGGTTAATTTGAGTGGTGGGAAGTGTTTAGGATTGATTTTGAGGGATCTTGGGTAATTTAGGTAATTTTGCAAATTTTGGGTCATTTCAAGGGTATTTGGTAGGTTTGGTGGGTCTGGGGCCCAGGGGGTCAAACACTGAAATTTTGAAAAAAGGAAGATTGATCAAATGTGAGTGAAATAGAATCATTTTGGTTGATCCATGAAGCCATATTAAGCATATATGAGCCATGAGAGGACTCATTTGAGGCATTCACTATGTTGTTCCTAACCCTCTTGGCCAGGGGCTTAGGGGTTAAGGACCATCCATATGAATTACCTACATGAGTCAGGAAGTCAAGTTAGGTGAGAGTGTGGTTTTAGGACTTGGAATGTGTGTGAGAGTGTAGTGTATGTGTAAGTCAACCTTCACCAAACCAGGCCATCAAGGGTATTCCTAAGACCAAAAAGTCCTATAAGGAACTCATCCTTTAAACCTCCACATTTGACTTCAATCCTCTAGGTGATTAGGGGTCTACAATCAAGCTTGTGGGGTTTGTAGGGAGTTAAGAAGTGTTTGAATTTATAAGTGGTGGGTTCCATTTCTCGTCCTCTAAGATTAGTCAAAGGAAAAGCCTAAGGCTAGATCCTAAGTACTAGAAAGAGAAGCAAAAGACCTCACCAAAATTGAGGTCAACAATCCAAAAACATAAAAATGCCTTTCATTAAAGCATAATATCCTTAAAAATTGAATCATAAGTAAGGCATAAAAATAGGTTCTTTTAAGTTGATCAAATTTCCTCAAACTTAAATGTTACTTATCCTCAAGTAACCCTTTTTATTACATAAAATGAATAAAATTTGGAATGAAGTTTAATTATTTAAGATTCCTTGTAATTTTTGGTTTTACAAATGCTCTACTAAATCATTAACCAAATTTCCCTAATTAAGATTAATTTTAAGAATTTAAATAATACTTAACTATCAAATCACAAGACTTTAAATTTTTCATTTATTTCGAGAATAATTGTAACTCATCATATTAAGGTCACATAGATAATTTACAAGAAACATATATTCATGAAAACTTTTCTAGTAAGGATGCTTGTACATAAAAGTTAAGTTAAAAATGTAATTAGTTTTCTTTCTATAAGATAATTCAAGTGAAGCCAATTTTTGATTAGGCATCTCCTCACATTTCTTTTTTTTTACTCTTTTCTTCTTTTTTTTTTTCTTTTCTTTCTCTTTATTTTTTCTTTTTAAGGATATTTTTCAATCCCCCTTTTCACAATTTGTGAGGATTACTATATTTGGATAGCCTGTTAATGATTTTGAACTTCACTATCCTTAACTTATATTTAAAACAAACTTATACATTTTTACTTAATAAATATGACATTAATAAGTATTTTTCAAAAATTATTTCAATCTTTTATTTTTCAAGTAATAATCTTGATTCCTTACTATTTCAAAAATACAATTCTCTTTACTATAAATAGAAAAAATTTTAATCTTATTATTCTTTAAGTTAAATAATTCTATTCATAAAATCAATCAAAATTATTAAAATTTTTGTTAAGTTTACTAAATTTTTTATAAATTCAAAAATTTAAGTAATCTTAAATAAATTTTTCATTCCTTATGTCATGTTAATATTTTTAAAGAAAATATTTGTAATTAAGGACAAATAATATTTAAATTTCAAAGAATTTTCCCTTCCCCCAAACATCACTTTTGGTATAAACATGAATCATGAAAGTTTCTAAAGCATGAGAGAAAGAATAACATATTTCCACCAGAAATTCTTCTAAGTATATGAAAAATAATCTAGAAAGGAAAATTTTATTTCTAGACATGCTTTTTATGAATATAAAAGAAATATTTAAGCATATATTGAAAAATTTTAAGAAGCAGTATCAATTTCTACAAAAATATTTTTTTATACTTTTAAATAAAAATAACTATACTAAACAGGTAGACTGATCACTGTACAGAAACAAAACATTTCATATCAGAAATAAATTCTAACAATTCAACAATCATCAGTACAACAATAAGTGTCTCAAAATCAATAAACTCTAAACATCAAAAGTACACTAACATTAACAGTGCATCAAACATAAAAAAAAATCATCACATACATCCAAATCTAACACACTAACAAAACAAAACATAAATAACACAACTACACAATCCTAGAAATCTACTAATCACTAGCTATCTCCTCATCCTCATCATCATCAAAAGAAAAATCATCATTCTTATTCTGGAAATCAAATGGTGAGAATCTAGGGCAGGTCGGGAACTAAACAGAATGATCACCCTTAAGGAATTTAACAAGACTCTTAGAATACTCTGCATCAAAATCATTCTTCCTCTGGGTGTATTCAGAAAGATGATCTGCTTTCAAATCTATAGTATCCACTCTACAGTGGGTTAAAAGTAACATATTTTGTTGCTCTATAAAATTTTCATGCATATTTTACCAAAAACTAGATGGTGGCTCAGCAGCAGAAGTAGAGGGTCAAGAAGTAGAGGGTCTACCTGAAGTAGGTAATGAACTAGAGGGTGTGATAGAACTCTTACCTCGAAGTCGATCATAAATACTAACACTTTCCCATCTAATGGGCTTGGTAGACTTGAGCATCTCCTCTGAAAGCTCAACAACAATTTCAGTACTTCGCACAGAGAATAAAACATAAATGGGAATCCCAATCCCACAGAAGTGCTAGAATGAGCAATGACCTCTACAAAATCATAAAAAATACGCCCAACATCAATAGGCTTCATCTCCTGTATGTAGCAGTTGAGGATAGCTCTGTCCTTTGTAACCTCACCTACATGGTTGGATGGAAGTAGGCGAGCAGAAATAAATTAATGTCAGGCCTTAGAAACACCATTTAGCTTAGAAGATGAAAAATTTACCTGTTTCTCGTTCCAGATCTTCCGAGCTCCAGTACCATCAGTCAAATATGCTATAATCATCTCCAAATCTCCCTCAGATGGAGATAATCCAGAATAGAAGCACTCAACGTTCGGTGGCAGGCCGTAAAAAATGTTGATTCTCTCAGGAGTAAATCCTACTCCAACTCCTCTCACGAAGATCTTATAATCTTCAGCATCCATAAAATTAGCATAAAATTACCTGAAGACAGGGATAACAGCAACAACAGTGATGTAACAGAATCATTGTCAGTTCAGTGCAACGATCGTATCTTCAATCCTTCCACCAGGATTATATAAACTCCTCTCCGACATAAATTTTCTCGTCGTAGCAAAGTCATTGTAACGAAAATGCGTTGTGTCAGTAGCAAATTTGCTGCGATATAAATTTTCTCATTCTTTCCCTCGCTTAGATTTCAGAGTCATCTAAATGTAAGGGAAAGAAAATGCAAAATAAAATAAAGGATCAAAAGAATAAGCTTATTTAAGCTTTATAAAGCTTAAAATCCATGGATTAAACTCCAAAAATCTAAATTTTTTGTTTTGCTCAGAAGTTGAAAAATCCATGGTGAAAATCAAAAATAAATGGATTAGAAGGTAGATCTGACCTTGAGATGAAAAAATCAAGTGATTCCAAGCTCAAAAACTCAAATAACCGACATAAAAATTGATCCCTAAGGTTGTTTTTCATGAAATATGGAGGAAGAATGAGCTTAGGCATCGTTAATGGCGTTGGCGGGTTTCAAAAGCCTGATTTTCGGGTTCAGGCCGAACTGACGCCTAGGCGCCGAATTATGGCGCCTAGGCGCCATACTTGCCTTACCAAAAATTCGATTTAAAATTTGTATTTTCCACCTAAACTTAACAAATTTGACTTCTAATTACTCACATGAGAGTATTACTCCAATTTCTAACTCCCAAAGATTTCCACAAATAATTAAAATGATATAATAGATCCAACATTCAAACTCAAGATATAACCTAATTCTTTCAATTCCATTTCAAATTTTTCCATTCCAAGCTCAAGAAATTATATAAAGTACTATAACAAGGTTCAACACTCTATAAACAACACAAATATTACTATTTCAAAGCAAATTCACAATCAAACAACACACTTTGAACAATGAAAGCAAACACACAAACTAAACATTCAACTTACTAAAATACGACTCGATCACACCTAGAACACACCAACGATCTATTCCTCTCAAAACTTTGATTTTCCATCTCTCTCATAATGAATTTTGCTTAGCCCGCATGGATAGAAAACTAACGCACTTGGAAATTCCAAAGTCGTCTTCTCGTTAATCCATTTGTTCTTCACATACATCGCCACTTGAAAATCTTGAAAGGCCGCCATATGATCAAATTGAAGCTTCGTTTGCCATTCCAAGTGCTCGATTTGGTGATACATCTCATGAAGACGATTTCCAACACTTAGCGATTCCGCCTCAATCTTATCTAGACGACTGAATAATTTCTCCAAACTTACAGCAATAAATCCATTGAAATAAGGTTGAGGTTCTTTAGAAGACTTATCTCTTATCCCATTTCCATGATCTCCACTCTCCATTGCTTTTAAATTTCTCTTCTCTCTTCCAAAATGAGTTGTGTTGGAAGAAATTAGGGTTGCTTAGGGATTGGGGACGAAGATAGGGAAGTTTATAGGAAGAATTCGTATGAAAAACTAAAGATTTTCAGTTTTTACATGAACTGTAACTGGGGTGCCTAGGCGTCAAAATCTGGCGCCTAGGCACCGGAACCATCGATACATGGGTTATGCTAGTGCTTACGTGCCAAGTTTGGGCGCCTAGGAGCCGGAACCACGTTCGACTCTGTTTCTCCTATCGTCAAATTTACAAAGTTTCGGTCTTAAAATAGGTTTACTAAAATGGTGTGATCAACACACACACATCAATTAAGATTAGTTCAATTCACAAACAATCACAAAGATAATATATGGGTTACCTTCCACAAAGTGCTTGGTTTAACGTCGTAAGCCCGACCTAATCAATTATTTTAATCAGATAGACTCAGCTCATAAGCCTTCTTGTAAATCAGTTTCATTTCTCCCATATAAAGCTTCAGTCTTAATCCATTAACTTTAAATATTTTTCTCGTATTTAGACTTTTAATATCCACAGCTCCATAAGGGTATACTTTCTCAATTATAAATGGTCCCATCCATTTAGATCTTAATTTTCCAGGAAAAAAACTTAAACGGGTATTAAATAATAATACTTCTTGTCTAGGCTCAAATATTTTTCTTGAAATCTTTTTTTCATGCAATTTCTTTATTCTTTCCTTATAAATTTTTGCATTTTCATAGCACTCATTTCTTATCTCTTCCATTTCATTCAGTTGTAACAGTCGTTTCTCTCCTGCAGCATTCAAATTATAATTAAACTTCTTTATCGCCCAGTAAGCTTTATGTTTCAGTTCAACAGGCAAGTGACAATGTTTACCATAAACTAACTGATAAGGTGACATTCTGATAGGTGTCTTATAAGTTGTTCTATAAGCCCGTAATGTAGAATTAAGTCTATCAACATAGTCAGTTCTTTTAGGATTAACAGTCTTCTCTAATATTCTTTTAATTTCTCTATTTGATACTTCAGCCATTCCACTTGTTTGTGGGTGATAAGCAGTTGCAATTATATGTTTAATTCTAAATTTTTCCAGTAATGAATTCTTATATCTCTGAAATGACTTCCCCCATCTGTGATAACTACCCTCGGCATTCCAAATCTTGTAAAAATCATTTTCTTTAAAAACTTCGAAACACTTTTGGAATCACAGTTAGGTAAAGCTACAGCTTTAATCCACTTTGAAACATAATCAACTGCTAATAAATTATAAATCTTTCAAGATGATGGTACAAAAGGTCTCATAACGTCCAAACCCCATACATCAAAAATCTCAATTTCTAATATATAGCTTTGAGGCATTTCATCTTTTCTGGATATATTCCTCACTCTTTGACATATATCACAAGTTTTCACATAATGTCCAACATCTTTGAATAATGTAGGCCAATAAAATCCAGAATTTATTATTTTAAACGCAGTTTTATCCACTCCAAAGTGTCCTCAAAATTCATAATCATAAAAATTTTGAATAATTGCAAAAGTTTCTCCATAAGGTACACATCTTCGAATCACAAAATCTTTGCCTATTTTAAATAAATGAGGATCTTCCCAAATATAAGATTTAGAATCATTCTTGAATTTCTTAATATATTTGCTATTCAATCCATATGGTAAAATATTGCTAACCAAACTGTTAACTATATCTGCATACCAAGGCGTTCGTAATCCTTGAATAACATATAACTATTCATCAGAGAATTTCTCATTTATGTTTTCTTCAGTAATCTTCTCACTATCATTTTTAACTCTTGATAAATGATCAGCAATTTGGTTGTCAACACCTTTTCTATTCACTATTTGAAAATAAAATTCTTGTAAAAGTAGAACCCATCTTATCAATCTAGGTTTAGCTTCTTTTTTAGACATTGAATACTTAATAGCAGAATGATCAGTATGTACGATACATTTGATCCCAAGAAGATAAGGTCTAAATTTATCAAAGGCATATGTTATTGCTAAGAGCTCTTTCTCGGTAGTAGTGTAATTTATTTGAGTTTCATTAAGTTTTTGCTAGCATAATATATAACTTTGAAAATTTTCTCATATTTTTGTTCCAATACAGCTCCAATTGCATAACCACTTACATGGCACATTAATTCAAAAGGTTTACTCCAATTAGGTGCAACAATGACAGGTGCAGTAATTAATTTTTCTTTTAGAATATTGAAAGCATTCAGACAGTCTTCATTAAATTCAAACTTAGCTTCTTTTTCTAATAAATGACAAAAAGGTTTAGCAATTTTAGAAAAATCCTTTATATATCTTCTATAAAATCCAGCATGACCCTTCTCACATCAGTAACAGTAGTAGGTGGTTGAAGTTTAGGAATAATTTTTACTTTTGCCTGATCAACTTCCATCCATTTTTGTGAAATTTTATGTCCATGTAAAATTCCTTCTATGACCATAAACTGACATTTTTCCCAGTTTAGAACCAAATTTGTTTCTTCACATCTTTTCATAACTTTTGTTATATTTTTCAAGCAAGACTCAAAAGAAGTTCCAAATACTGAAACATCGTCCATAAATACTTCAATTCTTTTTTCAATTAAATCACAAAATATTAACATCATACATCTCTGAAAAGTTACAGGTGCATTACATAAACCGAAAGACATTCTTCTAAAGGTAAATGTTCCATAAGGACTTGTAAATGTTGTTTTCTCTTAGTCCTCAGGAGCAACGGTAATTGATGATAACCAGAACATCCATCCAAAAAATAGAAATATGAGTGTCCAGCTAATTTATCCAGCATCTGATCCAATAAAGGTAAAGAAAAATGATCCTTTCTAGTGTCATTGTTTAATTTTCGATAATCGATGCAAATTCGCCATCCAGTAACTTGTCTTGTAGGGATTAATTCATTTTTATCATTAACAATGACAGTTACTCCTTTTTTTGGAACACAATGAATAGGACTTACCCATTGACTATCCGAAATAGGATACATAATTCCAGCATCTAACCATTATAAAATCTCTTTTTTAACAACCTCTTTCATAATTGGATTCAATCTTCTTGGAGATTCAATAGTAGGTTTAAAATTTTCTTCCATTAAAATCCTATGCATACAGATTGAAGAGCTTATTCCTCTTATATCTGTAATAGTCCGACCGAAAGCTTTCTTATAGTTCTTCAGAACTCCTAGTAATTTTTCTTATTGATCTTTGCTTAGTTCTGAAGATATAATCACAGGTAAAGTTAATGAATTTCCAAGAAATGCATACTTTAAATGTGCAGGTAACATTTTTAGTTCCAGTTCAGGGGCTTTTTCAACTGAGGGTAAAAGTATATCATTTTTAGTCGTGTCTAAAATTTCTCAATTATCATGAATATAATGAGTTTCTTCAAATAAATTTTCTTCATTCACTTCTTCAATTTATTCAGTCAATGACTCATTATATGACATAGATTCATCATTTTTTTCATCAAAAATGTCTTTACATTTTTCTTGAAAATGCTTTTCAATTATATAATCAATAATATCCATCTGATAACATTTTTCTTTGTCAGGATACCTCATTGATTTCAAAACATTAAATGATATTTGTTGATCATTAACTCTCAATGTTAATTCTCTTTTTTTTCACATCAATCATAGCTCATCTGGTAGCTAGAAAAGGTCTCCCTAAAATAATAAGTATTTCTTTATCTTCTTCCATATCCAATACAATGAAATCTACAAGGAAGATAAATTTATCTACTTTAACAAGAACATCCTCTATAACTCCTTTAGAATAAGTAATAGATCGATCAGCTAACTGAAGGGTTACAGTGGTGGGAGAAATCTCTCCGAAATCTAACCTTCGAAAGATAGAAAACGGCATGAGATTAATGCTTGCTCCTAAATCACATAAGGCTTTTCCACAAAATATTTCTCAAATAGCATATGGTATAGTAAAACTTCCAGGATCTTTAAGTTTCTAAGGTAGTTTCTTTTGAATTATTACACTACATTCTTCACTTAATGCAACAGTTTCATAAGCTTCAAATTTCCATTTCTTGCTTAAAATATTCATCACAAATTTTGCATAACTTGGTATTTGTTCCAAAGCTTCAACAAAGGGAATGTTAATGGTAATTTTCTTAAAATTCTTAAAAAACCTAGAAAATTGATGGTCAAGCTTTTGCTTTTTTAGTCTTTGAAGAAAAGTTGGTGGTGGTTTTTCAACTTCCACTTCAATGGAAATTACGGTCTGATCTTTACTTGGAGAAAGAGTTTCTTTAGGTTTTTTAACTCCTTCAACCTCTCTCTCTTTTTCAATTTCATTCTAAATTTTCTCTTTTAATTCCTTTCCACTTCTAAGTTGTACAGTTTTTGCTTGTTCATGATCTTTTCCAATTTCTTTTGGATTAATTTCGACATTTCTAGGAAGTGTTCCTTGTTGACTGTAATTAATTAAATTAGCAATTTGTCCCATCTGATTCTCAATATTTCGAATATCAGTGTTTTGAATTTGTAACTGATTACCTAGTTGCAAGATCAGTTCTTCTAAAGATAACTTTTTCTGTTGATTGTTAAAACCAGGAGGATAAGTAGGTCTAAAGTTTGAACTTCCTTGATTATTCCAATTCTCAGTTGGATTAACTTGATTATTACTCCATTGTTATGTCCATTATTCCAGTTAAAATTAGGGTGATTTTTCCAACCTGGATTATAATAATTTGAATAAGGGTTATTAGTTTTACTAGCAATAGCTTGCAATGTCTCCATTGTTTGAGAATCATCAATATTTGTAGAATTATCATTACTTACATGTGATACGTTAATAGCAAAATTATCCAATTTCTTAGATATCGCAGCCACTTGAAGCTAAAATAAAATAAGCTTTATTATCTTGAATATTTACCACTCTTTTAAGATTAACCCTTTCAGAAGGCCATTAAAAATTATTTTTAGCCACTTCTTCAATTAAGGTATAAGCTTCATCAAATGTCTTAGCCATTAAAAAACCACCAGCAGCAGCATCTATAATTGATCTAAGTAATCCAATAAGTCTGTTATAAAATATTTGAATAATTAACCAATCTGGTAAAGCATGATGAGTACATTTTCTTAATAGTTCTTTAAGTCTTTCCCATGTTTCATAAATTGTCTCTCCATCAAATTACATAAATGAAGTAATATCATTTCTTAATTTTGTAGTTTTAGAAGGAGGAATATATTTAGCAAGGAATTTTTGTGCCATATTTGTCCAAGTTTTAATAGAACCATTTGCTAATGAGATCAGCCACATCTTTGCTTTATCTTTTAAGGAAAAAGGGAAGAGTCTAAGCCCAATAGCATCATTAGAAATATTATTATATTTAAAGGTAGCACAAACTTCTAAGAAACTAACAAGGTGTAAGTTTGGATCCTCATTTAGTGTTCCTCCGAATTGATTATTTGAACCATTTGAATAATAGAAGGTTTAAGCTCAAAAGAATTAGCATCTATAGCAGGCAATTGAATACTAATATGATGTTCATCAGTTGTAGGGTTTGCATAATCCCTTAATGGTTTATAAACATTTCGTTCATTAATTTCTATTGGATTTTCATTATTGTTATGTAAGTTAGCCATTTCTTGATATTTTTGAATTTTTTTTCCTTTTCTAATTATTTTAATAGTTCTTTCTAATTCAGAATCAAAAGGCAATAATCATTCAGATCCAGAACTACGCAATAAAAAAAATAGAAGGAATGATATTGATATGTGACTACAATTTTCTATATGCGAGAATTTATGAACCTAGATTTATATATTAATGATTTCGTAAAGTCACAATTTCAAACTCAAGTATAGGTATCGCTCAAGTAATACAGGGCTCTAATGGAGTCATGGATTTCGATCCCACAAGGAATATTAATTTTAGAAATTAATAAATTTCAAATTAAAAGCAATTATAACTTTTATTTCTTTTTTGAAAATGAGATTTTAAGTTTTATGAAATTTCTACTAGATGCAAGTAAAGTAGCAATAAAGTAAGGTTGATGTAACTATTAATAAAACAACTTTCTCATTTTCAACTAATCGAAGATTATTCAGAAAATTATCATTCGTAGAGAACTTGAAATTATGGTATTGCGCCAAATAGAAGCAATCCTATTCTTTATCTTCACTCGATAGTATAAAGAACATTGGCTAATCTATATATTGGTTCAAGATGTTTTATCAGCATAATAGGTTAATCTAGACTCACACTTCTAGATGTCCAAGGGTGGCTATGGTCGGCCCTACTAGTGACTCGTTCTCTTTCTATAAAACAATTTATTAGAATTTAGTCTGTCACTCTAAAAACTAATTAATTATACGCCCAATAAATAATATTTTTCTATTTATTTGCACTTCACCTTAAATAATCTGCACATGGTCTTCGATTACCCAAGGATTCATGTGATATCTATCAGTTAAGAACTCATCTCCGGATAGGTCTCAGAATTCTTCAATAGATTTTAACAATTCAAATGACCAGTTTAAAAAGTAAATTAAGATCATTTATGAATATCATCGTAATATTTAAAAAAATTAAGTTTAAGTTCTCCTACAAAATCAAATTATCTATATTGTCTTTTCATGGTTGAAAGGAGAAAGAAAAGTAACTACTCATAACACATTGAATTCACACAACAAAACATATTTATAAAATTTTGAACCAAGTTACAAATACTTATCTAGAATGTTCCTTCAAGTGATCCTTTGACTCCTACTGACTCCAAAGTAAAGCACAAGACTTCAACATCACCAACTCTCACAAACTCTCACTTACTACTCAAGGAATTGAGTAGTAACACTTAAAATAACTAAAATAAACTCACTAAATACTTAAGAAGAATATATGGTGGCTCTCTAAAACTATCTCCAAACACTGGAGAGCTGAAGGAGGGGCTGGTTCTTTGTAGAAATGTCTCCTATTTATAAAGCTTTAAAAATGACCAGGGGTTGCTTAAGGCACCTCTTTAAAATTCGTCCAAATTCAATGAATCTTATAGAAAGTAACTGTGGCACCTAGGCGCCGGGATCTGGCAGCACCTAGGCGCTGGAGTTCGTAACCAGCTCTTCACACCCCTTCACTTTGGTTTGCACCTCTTTGTGATTAAAACTGTTTTCCTGTGTCCACATGCAATGTATCACATGTCCTATGTATCAGGAGTAACTTTCAGTCTTCTAGAAGGTTTGATAACCTCTTAACACCGTCAAAATAACTACCTAAAATTATTAAAAATCTTTACTGCTTCAGTATCAAATTGGCGCCTAGGCTCCGGATTATGGCGTCTAGGCGCCAGACCTATAATTTTAGTAACTTTACTTTTTAGCTCCATTTTTGCTCCTTTTTGCTCATTTTTCCTTCTTGAACTCTTATTTTCATCACCTATTTCCAAAAACATAAAAATACTTTTCATTAAAGAATAATATCCTTAAAAATTGAATCATAAATGAAGCATAAAAATAGGTACTTTTTAAGTGGATCAGATATCACATCTTTCAGTTAGTATGAGGGATAATCGATATATGGATCTTGGGAAAGATTTAAAGAACTTCTTAGAAGATGCCCACATCATGCTCTACCAGATTGGTTAATTATTCAAACTTTTTATAATGGATTAGTAGGATCTTTTAGATCCATCATTGATGCTGCAGATGCGATGTGACTTTATATATGCTTTTAAATACAAGAATTTGAAACCACTTTTTAGAATATTTAATTCCTTGTAAATGGCTTTAAAAACTTGATGTGTGAGGTTTACTTTTACTTATGAATTTATATTCAAATTTTATAGTTATTGTAAAAGTTACAACTTTAAACACAAGTATACGTATCGTTCAAGTAATACAGGGCTCTAGTGGATTCATGGTTATCGATCCCACAGGGATAGTGTTTTTATAAAAAGTAAGAAATTTAAGTAATATTTTGGAATTTATCAAATTAAAATTAATTTATATGTGTGTGTATATATATATATTTATTTATTTATTTATATTTTCAAATTTAATTTACTAACAATTTTTATAATAAGGAAGTAAGCAGTAATCAGTAATAAAGTAAAGTAAGCAATAATTAAAATTCAATGCAAGTATAAAAACGACTTTCTCCTTTTCAACTAATCTAAGATTTTTAGAATAATTATCTTTTGTAGGGAATTTAGATTATGGTATTGTGACAAATAGAAGCAATCTTATTTTTCACCTTTTGGTCTAGGTGCAAAGAACATTGACTAATCTATAGATTGGTTCATGATGTTTTATTAGTAGAATGGGTTAATCTAGAATCACACTACTAGATGTCCAAGTGTAGCTATGGTCAGCCATACCAGTGACTCGTTCCCTTTCTATAAACCAAATTATTAGAATTTAGTCTTTCACTCTAAAAACTAATAAATTCTACGCCCAATAAATCATATCTTCCTATTTATTTGCACTTCACCTTGAACAACCCGCATAAAGCCTTCGACTACACAAGGATTCATGTGATATCTACTAGTTAAGAATTTATCTCCGGATAGGTCTCACAATTTTTAAACAGGTTTTAACAATTTAAATGGCCAATTTAAAAAGTAAACTAAGAATAGGTATTAATATCATCACAATGTTTTAAATATTTTAAATTTAATTCTCCTACAAAATTTAATTAATTTATTATCTTTTCATAGTTGAAAGGAGAAAGATAACTAACTACTCACAACACATTGAAATTACACAACAAAACATATTTATAAAACTTTGAACCAAGGTACAAATACTTATCTGAAGTGTTCCTTCAAGTGATCCGCTGACTTCTACTAACTCTAAAGCAATGATGAAAGACTCCAACAGCAACAACGCGCAATAAATACTCAAAATAAACTCACTAGATACAAAGTAAAGTGGCACTCTAAGTGTGGAAGAGACTAAATAAAACTAGAGGGGGAGAGAAGGTGCTTAGGGACTATGGAGTGCCTAAGGGGGGTGGGGTGCCATTTTTTCTGTAGAATGGGCTCCTATTTATAGAGCTCAAAATTTGACCAGAGGTTGCTTAAGGCACCTCTTCAAAATTCTTCCAAATTCAATGCATCTTCCAGAAGGTAACTGTCGCGCCTAGGCGCTGGGATCTGGCACATAGGCGCCAGACTTAGTGACCAGGTCTTCGCACCTCTTCACTTTGGAACACACTACTTCGAGATTTAAATTGTTTCCTTGTGTCCAAATGCATTGTATCACATGTCCTATATATTAGGAGTAACTTCCAGTCTTCTAGAAGCTCCAATAATTACTTAACTCTGTTAAAATAACTCCTTAAAGTCATCAAAAATCTTAACAACGACTATATCGAGCTGGCACTTAGGTGTCGGATTCTGGTGCCTAGGCGCCAGGCCAATAATTCCAATATTTTGCTCCATAAGCTCCATTTTGCTCCTTTTTCCTTATTTTTCCTTCTTGGACTTCTTTTTAATCATCTACATCCAAAAACATGAAAATACCTTTTATTAAGGCATAATATCCTTAAGAATTGAATCATAAATAAGGCATAAAAGTGGGTATTTTTTAGGTAGATCAAATTCCCCCAAACTTAAACGTTACTTGTCCTCAAGTAACCCTTTTAATTACGTAAAATAGATAACATTTAGAATGAAGTTAAAATATGTAAGAATCCTTATAATTTTTGGTTTTATAAATGCTTTAGCAATTCATTAACCAAATTTCACTAATTAAATTTAATTTAAGAATTAAAGAACATTTAACTACCAAATCATAAGACTTCCAATTTTTCATTTATTTCAAGACTAATTGTAGTTCATCATATTAAGGTCACATAGAATATTTACAAGAAAAAGATTTTCATGAAATATTTTTCTAGTAAAAATATTTGTACATAGAAATTAAGTTAAAAATGTAATCAGTTTTCTTCCTATAATATAATTTAAGTGAAGCCAATTTTTTATTAGGCATTTCCTCAAGCTTCTTCTCACATTCTTCCTTTTTTTCCTTTTTTTCAAGTGAGGATTACTATTTTTGGATAACCTGTTAATGATTTTGAAATTCACTATCCTTAACATATTTTCAAAAACTTATACATTCTTACTTAATAAATATGACATTTTCAATAATTTATTATTTTTCAAAACTTATTTCAATCTTTTCTTTTTCACGCAATAATCTTGATTCCTTAGTATTTCAAAAGTACAATTCTCTTTACTATAAATAGAAAAATTTTGATCTTATTATTCTTTAAGTTAAATAATTCTATTCTTAAAATCAATCAAAATTTTTAAAATTTTAGTTAAGATTACTAAATTATTTATAAATTCAAAAATTTCGGTAATCTTAAACAGATTTTTCATTCCTTATGTTATGTTAATATATTTTTAAAGAAAATACTAGATCATTAAGGAAAAATAATGTCTAAATTTGATAAATGTTTTCCCTTCCCCCAAACTTCAGCATTAGTATAAATATGAATCATGAAATTTTCTAAAGCATGAGAGGAAGAAAAAAACAGGAATTAATTTAAGTACAATAATGAAGTAGTAAGGAAAAACTAACTTGTACTTCTACGGATGCTTTAATATAAATATAACAGAAATGATTAAGAATATATAGAAAAGTTTTGCAGAGCAGGATTTAATTTCTAAAAAAAATTTATTTTATTTTTATTTTTGAACATGCAAAATTATTAACTATTCATGAACACTAAACAATAGGCTGAAACAGAAATAAATTTTTATAAAAATTCATTCATATTTTAGTCTTAAACACACATCAGATAATTTAAAAACAGTTTCAACATAAAAAATTCACAATAACACTAAGAAATAACATCACTCTAAACAGCATAACAAACAAAAAAACACTAAAAATAGAATCAACACAGAGGTAGTCAAGCTACTAATCACTATCTGTAGCATCATCATTATCATCAACAAAAGAAAACTCCATATCCTTCGGATCAACATATGGTGAATATCTGGGACAAGTAGGGAACTGAACATCGTGCTCACCCTTCATAAATCTCACTAAAGACTTAGAATACTCAGCATCGTAATCACTCTTTCTTTGTGTATACTCAGAAAGATGATTGATCTTCTTATCGATTGTATCTACTCTACAATGAGTTAGGAATAACTCATTTTGCTGCTCTATAAACTGATCATGTATAGTTTCCTAAAAAGTAGATGGTGGCTCAGCAGAAGTAGATGGTCTAGAAGTAGAAGCTCTACCTGAAGTAGGTAATGAACCAGAAGGTGTAGTAGAACTCTTACCGCGAAGTCGGTCATAGATACTGACGCTTTCTCGTCCTATAGGCTTTGTCAACTCTAGCTTTTCCTCAAAAAGCTCAGCAACAACTCCAGCACTTTGACATAGGGAATAGATCAGAGATGGAAAACCAAGTCCAATAGAAGTGCTAGAATGAGCAGTAGCCTCTACAGAATCATAAATAATGCTCCCTACATCAATAGGCTTTCTCTCTTGAATTCAATAGTTGAGAATAGCTTTATCTTTGGTAACCTCGCTCAGATGATTGGATGGAAGGAGACGAGCAAAAATAAACTAGTGTCATGCCTTTGAAATACCATTAAGCTTAGAAAATGAAAAATTTACCCTTTTTCTGTTCTGAATCTTCCAGGCTCCAGTACTATCAATCAGGTAGGCAATGATCATATCCAAATCTCCCTCAGATGGAGATAATCCGGAGTAATAGCACTCAATGTTTGGCGACAGGCCATAGAAAATATTGATACGTTCAAGAGTGAATCCTACTCCAACTCCTCTGATGAAAATATTGTATTCTTCAGCATCCACGAAATTAGCATAAAACACTCTAACAACTGGGATAACGGTAACAACAGTGAAATAGCAGAATCGTTGACAGTTAAGTGCAAAGATTGTATCCTCAATTCTTCCTCCAGTATTGTAAAAACTTCACTCTGAGATAAATTTCTGAGTCGTAGCAAAATCATTGTATCGGAAGTGTGCAGCAGCAGTGACAAACTTGCTATGATCAAAATTTTCACATTCCTTTCCTCGCTTAGATTTGGGTGTCATCTTAATGTGAAATAAAAATACAAAATAAATCTTACTAGAAAAATTCAGAATCATCAAACATGAAAGAGCTTAAAAACTTCATGGATTTAACTTTAAAAATAAAAAAATTCTCAAAATTTTGGTTTTTCTCAATGGAGCAAAATCCATGGTGAAAATCGAAAATAATGAGTTTAGAATGTAGATCTAACCTCGGGATGAAGAAATCGTGTGATTTCAAGCTTAAAAACTTGAAAATCTGGCTTTAAATGGGATCTCTAGGAAGTATTTTTTCAAAAACCAGTGGAGAAGGAAGCTTAGGCGTCAAAAATGACGTGGGGGTGTTTAAGAAGATGAGTTTTCTAGTCCAGGCCGAAACGACACCTAGGCACCGAATTCTGGCGCCTAGGCGCCAAACTCTCCTTTCTAAAAATTCGATTTAAATTTTATATTTTCCATTAAATGTTATCAAATTTGACTCCTAATTACTCTTTTAAGAGTATTAATCCAATTTCTATCCTCCAAACATTTTCACAATCAATTTAAAATGATAGTTTAGATCCACAAAAATGTATCCAAATCCTTCAAATCCAATCTATAACTTTCATTCCAAATTCAATAAATTTTAGTACAAGACTGTATCAAGGTTCATCGTTTTATAAATAACACAAACAACAACATATTTAAAGCAAATATTCAAATCCAACAACATACATTGAACAATTAAGCAAACACACAAATTCGATATTCAACACACTAACACATGACACGATCACACCTAAAACAATTATAAGATCTATGTAACACCAATCTTCAATTATCATCTCTTTCACAATGAAGTTCGCTAGGACTGAAGGGATAGAACACCAACACCCTTCGAAATTCCAACGCCGTCTTTTCATTGATCCACTTGTTCTTCGCGTACATTTCTATTTAAGCATCATGATAGAGCTCCATATGATCAGATTGAAGTTTAGTTTGCTTTGAAGTTTCGCTTCAATCTTCTTCAATCAACAAAACAATTTCTCCATACTAACATCAATAAAACCATTAAAATAAGGCTGAGGATCTTTGGGAGATTTGTCTCTTACCTCATTTCCCTTATTTCCTCTATCCATTGCCTCCAAATCCTTCTTAACTCCTCCAAAATGGATTGCTCTGGTTAAAATTAAGGTTTCTATGAGATTGGGGACGAAGAATAGGCAATATATAAAGAGATTTCATGTGAAAAACTGAAGATATTCAGTTTTTACACGATCTGTAACGGTGGTGCTTAGGAGATGGATCATCGATACGCAGGCCATTCTGGCGCGTAGGCGCCAACTTTTGGCGCCTAGGCGCCTGAACCTCGATCTACTCCGATTCTCCTATCATCATATTTTACAAGTTTCGGCCGTAAAAATAAGTCTAACAAATGGGTATGATCAACACACAAACACAATTACAAAAAATTCAAATCACAAATAATCACAAAAGAAGGTTAACTTGATCTCCTTTTTACTCACATTTGACATGGAGTGGTCCAAGTCCAAATTCTATATACTTCAAGATAATGTCTAGCTTAAGCCAATACAAACTTGTTAGCCTTCTATTTCCAGAAGTAATATGCAAATTTAGTCAAGACCAAGGCATAACCTTGCAGCAATAATTTAACTTACACTAATAAATATGGGTTGCCTCCCACAAAGTGCTTGGTTTAACATCATTAGCCCGACCTAATTAATTAAATTAGTTGAGTAGACTCAGCTCATAAGCCTCTTTATAATTTAATTTTATTTTTCTCATATAAGGCTTCAATCTTAATCCATTAACTTTAAATACTTTTCCAGTTTTGGGATCTTTAATATCCACAGCTCCATAAGGGTATACTCTCTCAATTATAAATGGTCCCATCCATTTAGATTTTAATTTTCCTGGATGAAGTTTTAAACGAGCATTAAATAATAATACTTCTTATCCAGGCTCAAATATTTTCCTTGAAGTCATTTTGTTATGCAATTTCTTCATTCTTTCCTTACAAATTCTTGCATTTTCATAAGACTCATTTCTTATCTCTTCCATTTCATTCAGTTTTTATAATCATTTTTCTCCCACAGTATTCAAATTATAATTGAACTACTTTATCGCCCAATAAGCTTTATGTTCAAGTTCAATAGGTAAGTGACAATGTTTACCATAAATTAACCAATAAGGTGACATTCTGATAGGTGTCTTATAAGCTATTCGATAAGCCCATAATGCAGAATCAAATCTATCAACCTAGTCAGTTCTTTTAGGATTAACAGTCTTCTCTAATATTCTTTTAATTTCTTTGTTTAATACTTCAGCCATTCCACTTGTTTAAGGATGATAAACAGTTGCAATTCTATGTTTAATTCTGAAATTTTCCAGCAATGATTGGATTCTTATATTTCTGAAATGACTTCCCCCATCTGTGATAATTATCCTGGGCATTCCAAATCTTGTAAAAATCATTTTCTTCAAAAATTTCAAAACACTTTTGGAATCACAGAAGGTAAAGCTACAGCTTCGATCCACTTTGAAACATAATCAACTGCTAATAAAATATAAATTTTTCCAGATGATGGTATGAAAGGTCCCATAAAGTCTAAACCCCAAACATCGAAAATTTCGATTTCTAATATAAAGTTTAGATGCATTTAATCTTTTCTGGATATATTTCCCATTCTTTGACATCAATCACAAGTTTTCACATAATGTCCAACATCTTTAAAAAAAGTAGGCCAATAAAATCCAGAATTTAAAATTTTAAATGCGGTTTTATCTACTCCAAAGTGTCCTCCAAATTCAGAATCGTGACATTTTTGAATAATTACAAAAGTTTCTTCATAAGGTACACATCTTTGAATCACATAATCTCTTTCTATTTTAAAGAAATGAGGATCTTCCCAATTATATTATTTACAATCATTCTTGAATTTCTTAATATATTTGTTATTCATCCCATAAGGTAAAATATTGCTAACCAAATAGTTAACTATATCTGCATACCAAGGCATTTGCAATCCTTGAATGACATATAATTGTTCATCAGGGAATTTCTCATTTATATTTTCTTCATAAATCTTCTCATTCTTATTTTTTATTCTTGATAAATGATTAGCAATTTTGTTGTCAGTTCCTTTTCTGTTCATAATTTCAATATCAAATTCTCGTAAAAGTAAAACCCATCTGATCAATCTAGGTTTAACATCTTTTTTAGTCATTAAATACTTAATAGCAGGATGATCAGTATGTATGATACAATTTGTTCCAAGAAGATATGGTCTAAATTATCAAAGGCATATACAATTGCTAAATGCTCTTTTTCAGTAGTAGTGTAATTTATTTGAGTTTCATTTAAATTTTTGCTAGCATAGTATATAACTTTAAAAATTTTCTCATATTTTTGTCCTAATACAGATCTGATTGCATAATCACTTGCATCACACATTAACTCAAAAGGTTTATTCCAATCAGGTGCAACAATGACAGGTGCAGTGATAAATTTTTCTTTTAAAGTATTGAACGCATTCAGACAATCTTCATTAAATTCAAATTTAGTTTCTTTTTCTAATTAATGGAAAAGAGGTTTAGCAATTTTAGAATTATCCTTTATATATCTCCTATAAAATCCAGCATGACCCAGAAAACTTCTCACATCAGTAACGGTAGTAGGTGGTTGAAGTTCAGCAATAATTTTGACTTTTGCCTGGTCAATTCCATCCCTACTTGTGAAACTTTATGTCCAAGTACAATTCCTTTTGTGACCATAAATTGACATTTTTCCCAGTTTAGAACTAAATCTGTTTTTCACATCTCTTCAAAACTTTCGTTATATTTTCCAAGCAAGAATCAAAAGAAGTTCCAAAAACTGAAAAATCGTCCATAAATACTTCAATTCCTTTATAAATCAAATCACAAAATATTGACATCATACATCTTTGAAAAGTTGCAGATGCATTGCATAAACCAAAAGGCATTCTTGTAAAGGAAAATGTTCCATAAAGACTTGTAAATGTTGTATTTTCTTTATCCTCAGGAGCAATGGGTAATTGATGATAACCAGAATATCCATCCACAAAATAGAAATATGAGTGTCCAGCTAGTTTATCCAGTATTTGATCTAAGAAAGGTAAAGGAAAATGATCCTTTCTATTGTCGTTGTTTAATTTTCAATAGTCAATGCAAATACGCCATCCAGTAACTTGTCTTGTTGGGATTAATTCATTTTTCTCATTAACAATGACAGTTACTTCACCTTTCTTCATAACACAATGAATATGACCCACCCATTGGCTATCTGAAATAGGATAAATAATTCCAGCATCTAACCATTTCAAAATCTCTTTCTTAACAACCTCTTTCATAATTGGGTTTAATCTTCTTTGAGGTTCAATAGTGAGTTTTCAATTTTCTTCCATTAAAATCCTATGCATACAGATTGAAGGGCTATTCCTTTTATATTTACAATAGTCCAACCAAAAAGCTTTCTTATAGTTCTTCAGAACTCCTATTATTGTTTCTTCTTGATCTTTGCTTAATTCTGAAGATATAATTATAGGTAAAATTAATGAATTTCCAAGAAATGCATACTTTAAATGTGCAAGTAACATTTTTAATTCCAGTTCAGGGGCTTTTTCAATTGAGGGTAAAAGTATATAATTTTTAGTTGTGTCTAAAATTTCTCAATTTTCATGAATATAATGAGTTTCTTCAGATAAATTTTCAAGTTCTTCATTTAATGACTCATTATATAACATAGATTCTTTATCTTTATCAAAAAAAACCTTACATTTTTCTTGATAATGCTTTTTAATTATATAATTAAAAATATCCAGTCGATAGTATTTTTCTTTATCAGGATACCTCATTGACCTCAGAACATTAAATGTTATCTCTTGGTCATTAACTCTCATTGTTAATTCTCTATTTTGCACATCAATCATAGCTCACCGGTGCTAGAAAAGGTCTCCCTAAAATGATAGGTATTTTTTATCATCTTCCATATCTAGAACAATGAAATCCACAGAGAAGATAAATTTATCTACCTTAACAAGAAAATCCTCTATAACTACTTTAGGATAAGTGATCGATCGATCAGCTAACTAAAGAGTTACAGTGGTATAGAAATCTCTCTTAAATCTAACCTTCAAAAAATTGAAAATGGCATGAGATTAATACCAGCTCTTAAATCACATAAGGCTTTTCCACAGAATTTTTCTCCAATAGCACATGGTATAGTGAAACTTCCAGGATCTTTAAGTTTCTGAGGTAATTTTTTTTGAATTATTGCACAACATTCTTCACTTAATGCAACAGTTTCATAAGCTTCAAATTTTCTCTTCTTGCTTAAAATGTCCATCATAAATTTTGCATAGCTTGGCATTTGCTCCAATGCTTCAGCAAAAGGAATGTTGATGATAAGTTTCTTAAAAATTTCAAAGAACTTAGAAAATTGATGGTCAAGCTTCTACTGTTTTAGTCTTTGAGGAAAAAGTGGTGGTGATCTATATTTGGAGAAAGGGTATCTTTAGGTTTTTCAATCTCTTCAACTTCTTTCTCTTTTTCAATCTCATTCTGTGTTTTCTCTTTTAATTTCTTTCCACTTCTGAGTTATACAGCTTTTGCTTGTTCATGTTCTTTTCTAAATTCTTTAGGATTAATTTCGACATTGTTAGGCAGTGTTCCTTGATGTCTGTAAATAATGAAATTAGCGATTTGACTCATCTGATTTTCAATATTACGAATAGCAGTGTTTTGACTTTGTAGCGGATTGCTTAGTTGTAAGATCAATTCTTCTACAGACAACTTTTTCTGCTGATTGTTATAACTAGGAGGTTAAGGTGGTCTATAGTTTGAGTTTCCTTGATTGTTCCAATTTGGATTAACTTGATTATTATTCCATTGTTGATGTCCATTACTCCAATTAAAATTAGGATGATTTTTCCAACGAGGATTATAATAATTAGAATAAGGGTTATTAGTTTTACTAACAATAGCTTACAAAGTTTCCATTGTTTGAGAATCATCAAAATTTACAGAAGTATCATTACTTACATGCGATAGACTAATAGAAAAATTATCTAATTTTTTTGATATTGCAGCCACTTGTGAAGCTAAAATAGAAAAGGCTTCATTATCTTGAATACTGGCCATTCTTTTAGGATTAACCCTTTTAGAAGGCCATTGAAAATTCTTATTAGCCATTTCTTCAATTAAAGTGTAGGCTTCTTTAAATGTATTAGCCATTAAAGAACCACGAGCAGCAACATCAATAATAGATCTAAGTGATCCAATAAGTCCATTATGAAATTTTTTAATAAATAACCAATCTGGTAAAGCATGATGAGGACATTTTCTTAATAGTTCTTTAAATCTTTCCTAAGCTTCAAAAATTGTTTCTCTATCAAATTGCTTAAATGAAGTAATATCATTTCCCAATTTAGCAGTTTTAGAAGGAGGAAAATATTTACCAAGGAATTTTTGTGCCATATCTGCCCATGTTTTAAAAGAATAAGTTGGTAATGAATTAAACTACATCTTTGCTTTATCTTTTAAGGAAGAAGGAAAAAGTCTAAGACTAATAGCATCATCAGAAACATTATTATATTTAAAGGTAGCACAATGTTATAAAAAACAAGCAAGACCTAAATTTGGATAGTCATTAGATGTTCCTTCAAATTGATTATTTTGAACCATTTGAATAATAGAAGGTTAAAGCATAAAAGAATTAGCATCTATAGCTGGCATTTGAATATTAACATGAAGTTCATCAGCTGTAGGGTTTACATATTCCCTTAATGGTTTATAAATATTTAGTTCATTAATTTTGATTGGATTTTGATTATTGTCATGTAAGTTAATCATTTCTTGATGTTTTGAAATTTATTTTCCTTTTTTAATTCTTTTAATTGTTCTTTCTAGTTCAGAATCAAAAGGTAGTAATCCTTCAGATCAAGAACTAGGCATAAAATTTAAAATATTTTAGTTTAGTTTTGTTTTTAATTTTTTTAGGTTTTTTTTTATTTTTTTAAATTAAATTTACTTTTACTTTTTATTCTATTCTAACCCTGGCAACGACGCAAAAAACTTGATGCGATGCAACTTTATATATGCTTTTAAATACAAGAATTTAATACCACTTTTTAGAATATTTAATTCCTGGTAAATGACTTCAAAAACTTGATGTACGAGGTTTACTTTTAATTATGAATTTATATTGAAATTTTGTAATTATTATAAATGTCACAATTTTAAACGCAAGTATATCTATCGTGCAAGTAATACAGGGCTTTAGTGGAGTCCTGGTTATCGATCCCATAGGGATAGTGTTTTTATAAAAAGTAAAAAATTTAAGTAATAATTTGGAATTTATCAAATTAAAAGTAATTTATATGTATATGTACATATATATATATATATATATATATATATATATATATTCAAATTTAATTTACTAACAATTTTTATAATAAGCAAGTAAGCAGTAATAAGTAATAAAGTAAAGTAAGCAGTAAATAAAATTCAATGCAAGTATAAAAATGATTTTCTCCTTTTCAACTAATCCAAGATTTTTAGAATAATTATCTTTTGTAGGGAATTTAGATTATGGTATTGTGTCAAATAGAAGCAATCCTATTATTTACCTTTTTTTCCAGGTGCGAAGAACATTAACTAATCTATAGATTGGTTCAGGATGTTTTATTAGTAGAAAGGGTTAATTTAGGCACACACTACTAGATGTTCAAAGGTGGCTATGGTCACCCCTACCTGTGACCCGTTCCCTTTCTATAAACCAAATTATTAAAATTTAGTTTGTCACTCAAAAAACTAATGAATTCTATGCCCAATAACTCATATCTTCCTATTTATTTGCACTTCACCTTGAATAAACGAAATAAAGCTTTCGACTACACAAGGATTCATGTGATATCTACTAGTTAAGAATTTATCTCCATATAGGTCTCAAAAATCTTTAACGGGTTTTAACAATTTAAATGGCCAATTTAAAAAGTAAACTAAGATCAGATATTAATATCATCACTATGTTTTAAATATTTTAAATTTAATTCTCCTACAAAATTTAATTAATTTATAATATTTTCATCGTTGAAAGGAGAAAGATAACTAACTACTCAAAACACATTGAAATCACACAACAAAAAATATTTATAATACTTTGAACCAAGGTACAAATACTTATCTGAAGTGTTCCTTCAAGTGATCTGCTGATTTCTACTGACTCCAAAGCAATGATGAAAGTCTCCAACAACAATAACACATAATAAACACTCAAAATAAACTCACTAGATACAAAGTAAAGTGGCACACTAAGTGTGGAAGAGACAAAATAAAACTAGAGTGAGGAGAGAAGGTGATTAGGGACTATACAGTGCCTAAGGGGGGTGGGGTACGATTTTTTTCTGTAGAATGGGCTCCTATTTATAGAGCTTTGAATTTGACCAGGGGTTGCTTAAGGCACCTCTTTAAAATTCATCCAAATTCAATGCATCTTCTAGAAGGTAACTGTCACGCCTAAGCGATGGGATCTAGAGCCTAGGCACCGGACTCCGTGACCAGGTCTTCGCACCTCTTCAATTTGGATCACACCTATTCGCGATTTAAACCGTTTCCTTGTGTCCAAATGCATTATATCACATGTCCTATATATTAGGAGTAACTTCCAGTCTTCTAGAAGCTCCAATAACCACTTAACTCCGTTAATATAACTCCCTAAAGTCATCAAAAAATCTTAACAGGGACTGTATCGAGCTGGCAATTTGGCACCGGATTTTGGTGCCAGGCCAATAATTCCAATATTTTGCTACATAAGCTCCATTTTGCTCCATTTTGCTCCTTTTTCCTTGTTTTCCCTTCTTGGACTCTTTTTTAATCATCTTCATCCAAAAACATGAAAATACCTATCATTAAAGCATAATATCCTTAAGAATTGAATCATAAATAAGGCATAAAAGTGGGTATTTTTTAGATAGATCAACTGCTGCTGGTGGATCACTGATGTCTAAACCTTTTGAAGAAGCTTATGTTTTAATTGAAGAAATGGCTACTAATAATTTTCGATGGCCTGCTGAAAGGGTAAATCCTAAAAGAGTAGCCAGTATTCATGATGCAGATGCTTTAACGATGACAGTTTCTCAAATTGCTGCTCTTTCAAAGAAAATAGATTAAAACAGAATGAATTGTTCTCAAACACCTCTAGTGTTAGAAGAAAATTCATTGGGACAAGTTGTAGATGCTCAATCTTCATATGAAACAATAAATTTTATAAATAATAGACAAAATAACCCTTATTCAAACTATTATAATACAGGTTGGAAGAATCATCCAAACTTTAGTTGGAATAACCAAGGTAATGGTAATCCTGTTAATCCTCAATGAGGGAACAATCCTGTAAACCCATTAAGAAATATAAAAAATCAAGGTAATTCCAATTATAGAACTTCTAATCCACTAGGTTTTTATAATAATTCATAATTTAAGGAGAAGAAGTTATCTATGGAAGAATTAGTTTTGAATATGAGTAATCAATTACAAAATCAAGGAGCTGCTATTAAAAACATAGAAAACCAATTAGGGAAAATTGCTACTACATTGAGCAATAGACCTGTTGGAACTTTACCTAGTAATGTTGAAGTAAATCCTAAAGATCAAAACAAAGAACAGATTAAGGCTATTCAATTGAGAAGTGTAAAAGAGTTGGAAACAAGAGTTCAAAAAGAAACTATAGTTGAAAAGGAAAAAGAAGAAGCTGAAGGAGAAAACGAAAGTTTGTATCCTGATTTTGCTTTGAAATATATGAAAATTACTATTGAACGACCACCACCACCATTTCCTCAAAGACTAAAGCAACAAGATAAGGGAAAAAGATTTGTCAAATTCTTAAATATCTTAAAAATTATCAAAAAATATTCCTTTTGTTGAAGCTTTGGAACAAATGCCTGATTATGTTAAATTTATGAAGGATATACTCAACAAAAAGAGGAAGTTACTAAATCATGAGACCATTGCACTCAGTGAAGAGTGTAGTGCTGTAATTCAGAGAAAGCTTCCTGAAAAACTTAAGATCCGGGTAGTTTCAATATCCCGTGTGCTACTGGTGAAACATTTTATGGGCGAGCATTATGTGATTTGGGAGCTAGCATAAATTTGATGCCTTTATCAACTTTTAAAAGGTTAGGAATAGGAGAGATTGCACCAACTTTTGTGACTCTACAGTTAGCTGATTGATCTATTACACATCCTAAAGGAGTTATAGAAGATGTTTTGGTCAAGGTTGATAAATTTATCTTTCCTATAGACTTTATCATTTTATATATGAAAGAAGATAAGGAAATACCTATCATTTTAGGAAGACCATTTCTAGCTACAGGAAGAGTTATGATTGATGTTCAAAAAGGAGAATTGATTATGAGAGTAAATGATCAAGAAGTAACTTTTAACATCTCAAAGTCAATGAAATATCCTTCAATAGAAAAAGATGATGAATGTTTTAGAATGGATATATGTGATTATTTGCAAAAAGAATATTTCAAGGAAAACTTTTCAGAAAAAGAAGATATGGAAAAAGATAAATATGATGAAATTGATAGCGAAGAAGCTGATTATATTCAGGAACAATTTAAAACGCTCGATTCAACAGCACCAGAAAACAAAATATTAATTCCATCTGTTGTAAAACCCCCTGAACTTGAATTAAAGAATCTTTCAAATCATTTGAAGTATGTATTTTTAGGAGAGTTTTCAACATTAACAGTAATTGTATCCTCAGACTTAAATGAAATTCAAGAACAAAAATTAATCGATACATTAAAAAAGTACAGAAAACTTTTCGATTGACTCTAGTTGATATTAAGTGAATTAGTCCTTCGATTTGTATGCACAGAATTTTATTAAATGATGAACATAAACTAAGAATTGATCCACAAAGGAGACTGAACCTTATTATGAAAGAATTAGTTAAAAAGAGATTTTAAAATGGTTAGATGCTGGAACTATATATCCTATTTTGGATAGTACTTGGGTAAGTCCAATTCATTGTGTTCCTAAGAAAGGAGGAGTAACTGTTGAAGCAAATGAAAATAATGAATTAATACTTATCAGACAAGTTTCTGGATGGCATATTTGTATTCATTATAGAAAATTAAATGCTGCCACTAGAAAAGATCACTTTCCTCTTCCTTTTCTAGATCAAATGTTGGATAAACTTGCTGGACACAAATACTACTGCTTTCTGGATGGATATACATATTACCATCAAATACATATTGCACCCGAGGATCAATAGAAAACAATATTTACTAGTCCTTATAGAACTTTTGCTTTTCAAAGAATGTCTTTTGGATTATATAATGCACCTGCGACATTCCAGAGATGTATGATGTCTATATTTAGTGAGTTAATTGATAATGGAATATAAGTATTTTTGGATGATTTCTCTGTATTTGGAACATCATTTAACGCATGCTTAAATCATCTTGAAAAGGTTTTGGAGCTATGTGAAAAAACTAATTTAGTTCTAAACTAGGAGAAATGTCAATTTATGGTTGCAGGAGGAATTGTATTAGGGCATAAAATTTCAAAAAATGGCATGGAAGTAGAACCTGCAAAAATTCAAGTTATAGAGAAATTACCACCTCCTACTATAGTGAAAGGGGTAAGAAATTTTCTTGGACATGCTGGTTTTTACAGGCGTTATGTTAAAGATTTTTCAAAAATTATTAAACCTCTATGAAAACTTTTAGAAAATGACAAGAAATTTGAATTTAATCAAGACTGCTTAAATGCTTTTGAGTTATTAAAGGAAAAAACTAATCACAGCACCTGTAATTGTTTCAGCTGACTGGGAGAAACCATTTAAATTAATGTGCGATGTTAATGATTATTCTATTGGAATTGTTCTTGGTCAAAGATATGATAAAATTTTTAAAGTTATATACTATGCTAATAGAACTCTTAATGATGTTCAAATTAAATATATATTTACTGAAAAGGAGTTACTGTTTATTGTGTATGCTTTTGTTAAATTCAGATCTTATTTAATTGGGACTAAATGTATTGTGCATACCGATCATTCTGCTATTAAATACATGATGCAAAAGAAGGATACTAAACCTAGATTAATCAAATGGGTACTTTTAATGCAAAAATTCGATTTTGTGGTGATTGATAAAAAGAGAACTGATAATCAAATTGCTGATCATTTGTCGACATTAGAATATCATGAATTATCTGACACCGATAATGAAATAACAGATAATATCCCTGATGAACAACTTTATAATATTAATGAGTGGAAAATACATTGGTATGCTAATATAGTTAATTATATAGTAAGTGATATTTTACCACATATGCTAACACTGCAGCAACAGAAAAAATTCATTCATGATGCAAAAGCATATTTTTGGGATGAAACATATTTATATAAGTGATGCAACGATCTTATTATTAGGAAATGTGTGCCTTATGAAGAAACTAAACTAATTATTTGAAAATGTCATGATTCTGAATTTGGAGGACATTTTGGGATTGGTAAAACTACGCATAAAATTTTGCAAGCTAGATTTTATTGGCCTACTCTCTTTAGAGATATTTACAGATATGTCAAAACTTGTGATAGATGCCAACAAGTAGGTAATATATCTAGAAGAAATGAAATACCTCTGAATTTCATGTTAGAAGTTGAGCTTTTTGATGTTTGGGGATTAGATTTCATGGGATCATTTATTCCTTCATTTGGGAACTTATATATTTTGATTGCAGTTGATTATGTATCAAGGTGGATTGAAGCACAAGCTTTAGCTCGTTGTGATGCTAAAGGTGTTTCAAGATGTTTAATGAAAAACATTTTCACAAGATACGGTATGCCGAGAATGATTTTCATTGACGAAGGATCCCATTTTAGGAATAAATATATTCAGAGATTGGCAGAAAAGTTTAATATTATTCATAGATTCTCTACTGCTTATCATTCTCAAACCAGTATTTTAGTTGAAGTTTCTAATCTTGAGATTAAACAAATTTTGGAAAAGACTGTCAACCATAGTAGAGTAGATTGGTCTGCAAGACTAGATACTGCATTATAGGCATACAGGATTGCTTATAAATCTTTTATTGGCATGACTCTTTACAGGCTTATTTATGGAAAGACTTGTCACTTACCAGTAGAATTGGAGCTTAAAACATGTTGGGAGATTAAAGAATTCAATTATAATTTGAAAAATGCTAGTGAAAAAAGATTGTTATAATTAAATGAATTAGAAGAATTAAGAAACGAAACTTATGATAACGACAGAATTTAGAAGAAAAACTGAAGTTAAGGCATGATCGGAAGATTAACCAGAAGAACTTTGAACTAGGACAAGAAGTTTTTCTTTACAATACAAGGTTGAAATTATTTCCTGGGAAATTGAAGTCTCGTTGGTTAGGACCCTTTACTGTGACTCAGGTTTACACTTATAGAGCTGCTGAAATTGAAGATCTAAAGACTGAGAGAAGATTTAAAGTAAATGGACATAGATTAAAATCATATTTTGAGGGTAAAAGACTGAATTTTAAAGAGGTTTTAATGCTCAATCAACCTAAATAACACTTAAAGAGGTCGAGCTGACGATGTTAAACCAAGCGCTTTATAGGAGGCAACCCATAGCTATCCTTATTTGTTTGAGTGTTTGTTTGATTTTATTGTTAGTTTGTAGTAATATTGAATTCTACTACACCCTTTGATTATCAAGAAAATTTGGAACGTATTTGACCACGATGTTTTTGTGCAAAATTTTGCTTAGGGCACCGACGGCGACGACAGGTTTTTCCTGAGAGCTCTGAAATTTAATTGCACAAGGCTCGTCGACAGCGCCATCAAGGCCGCCGACCGTGAGATCGGCGAGTGGACAGTTTATGGAGTTCAAAATGATGTTTTTTTGCAGTTTTTAGCAAATTTACCCCCATAAAATCCTACGGACGCTTCATAAACACTCAAAACTCCCAAAAATGAATGGAAACTCCCTCGAATTCTTCTCTAATGGCCTTCAATTAAGTAGATTACCCTAGATTTCAACTGTACAACCGGAGAAAGTTCGTCAGTGCCAAGGCGCAGCGACTTTTCAACAAGGTGATGTTAAAGAGAAGGCTGATTAAGGAAAGATGATTTGTCAATCGAGGATTAAGCAATTCTTTGTCAGTAATTGAAGAAATTATCGTGCGACAAAAATGGGAAGTATTTTGCTATACTACTGCTGCAGTAGTCGTTCCAGTGGTGAAGGAATTGTACGCCAATCTGCACGGAATCAACCAAGGAAGCGTCTATGTGCAAGGTAGGTGGATAACATTTAATTTTGGGCGAATTAATGAATAACACATGCTTGAGAAAGTTCTTGTCTGCCATTATTCCAAATTTGTGCTGACAAGAGATAAGATGAATGAAATTTACCAATATTTGACGGACGAAACTGAGGACTGGGAAGTTAGAGAGAACGAATACGTCAATTTTTCTGCAACACTTTTAAATCTCATTTTGAAACATTGGCACTTTTTCATATCTATGAAGTTATTACTGACAATGAAAATCAGTAAAATTACGAAGGAGAGTGTTATATTGAACTATTACATTCAAATGGGATGGATAATTGATATTGGATCCATTATTGTGAAGTCTGTATTTGGCCTGATCATTCAACGATCATCTCAAGGGCTTGGATATCCTTCAACAATTTTCTCAATATGCAGTCTGTTTCAAGTATCGTACGAGATTTGGGAAAATGTACTGCTACCTTGGAAACCATTAGACCCAACCTGTATGATCCCAGCTAATGATGAAGAGACTGATATGGGTGTGATTATGGATCAAGCATCACAAAATTCTATTCCTATTCGACCTCTAGTAGCGGACAAGACACCTATGATTTTACACAGAATCAAGAATTTATAGAAGTAGGTACAAAATTTAACGATTACAGTTAACAATATGTCTGATTTCATTGATCATATCAATTAGAGGATGAAGGAACATTTTGATCATACTGTGCAATTTAAAGTGAGTTTGATACGCTTACTGATAAGGATGGGGTGGATTGAAGAAGATTCAACTGAAGAATTCCCATTCCAAGCTTTCTACAACCTGTTCGTCCATGTTCAAGCGATGGGTGATATCAGAGGAGAAACTGGCACTGATTCAGAAGAGTATTGGAATTGCTTTATTATATTTGTTTCTTTATGTTTGATTCGATTTGAACTATGTGTGTTTTCTTTCAATTATTTGCTTTCTAATCTCAGTATAGTTGAGATTATGTTTGAAATTGTTTGTTTTTAGTGTTTTGAGTATTGTGGTTTGGATTGCGACGCTGATTAGATGACTTTAGGTTGAGAAAATACCTGGCTTGTGTGTTTTGTAATGTGTATGGAATACACTTGGATTTAATATATAATTGTGAAGTTTTTTTGTGTGTATGTTTATTTTTGTTAATACATCACTTAATCACTTAAATTATATGATTAAAATGATCAAACGAATGATAACGAGGCTTCAAATTGATCGAAATCACAAAAATTTGAAAAATGATCAATATTTGAGAATCTTGCCGACGATGCACTCGAGGGCGCCGACGGCGTGATTTTCCCGAGGCTATTGGAATGAAATCCATAGGAGCCCACAGATATCGTGAACGACCCCACCGACAGTGAGATACCAAAATTTACCTTTTAACCGCGATTTTGACCAGTCAACCGCCACTATTCATCGTCTTCTTCCACGATTTACCGAAAATTTTGACCTAGGTCTTGATAGATCTCAAATTTGGAGCGATTTTGACACATTTCAATACTGGATTTCATCTTCCCTTGGTAAGAGCTTCCCTCCTATGTAAAAATTTTTTATTTTCACGATGAATTTCTTCCACATTGAGGAAGTTTGTAAAAATTGAAAATGTGGAGGAAATACTTGGAAGAAATTCATGGAACTTGATTTAGATTACTTTAAGTCACCTTTGGAAGTCATTGTACTATTTTTTTGGAGTTTAGTTTGGATTTTTGTAATTTTGATAGAACGAATAATGGCTCCACATCAAAAGAGAAAACTTGAATTTGACGAAACTCGATTTATAAATGCTAAAGTACAATCAAGATACACTTCAATATTTCAAAGAAAGAAGTGCATTAAAGATCGAGTTTTTAAAAATTCCGAGGAGAGGTGGAACGAGTCATTAGAGAGAAGATGGGAGAACTTTTGTTACACCACAAATAAAGCTGTTATTGAAGTTGTGAGAGAGTTCTAGTCTAATCTGACTCAACTTGAAGACGAGCCTGTCCAAGTAAGAGGACTTTCTATCGATTTTAATGCTGCTCGCATTAATTCTTTTTCTGCTCTTCACGATTTTTATTCTAGCAGGTATGAAACATTTGGGACTATGGAAGGTCTGTTAGATGATGTTATATACTTTCTCACTGATAGGAAAGGATTTTGGAAAATTAAACATCATGAACGGATTTACTTTCCTCTTTTTATGATGAATGTCACAGCTAAGGCATGACATTACTTCATTTGTTCTACTCTGCTACCGACCTATCACCATAGTGAAGTCTCGAGAGACAAAGCTGTTCTAAATTTCTATATTCAGAACAATAAAAGTATAAATGTGGGGAATTAATTTATCAGAATATTATGGCTACGACAAAGAGTGAATTAAGTGGAAATTTAGGGCATCCTAGGCTAATTTATGCACTTTACCAACTATCTGGAGTGGAAGCAAGAGATGATGAAGAATGGGTATACCCTATGAAACCCATTAGTAAAGAAAATTTGAAGACTTATGAATCCCATGATGAATGGAGAACTGGGAGTAGGAGCAAGGCACCTTCTACTAATAGAGACATCCATTCTACTAATTATGACCCTCCTACATTCAACTCCCTTACTCTGTATGATTTGATGAATGTTACGATCCTGCAGCGTACAAGTTTTGAAATGTTAGACGAAAAATGGAAAGAATCGATCATAGGATTGAAATTTTAGAGCGAAGACACGATCAAGATAGTGAGTATCTTCAGCGGCACTCTGATTTTGAGATGGCTTATTATGATGCTTAGGCTAGACACTACAGAGGAAAGTATGATGTCATATTTCCTGAATTCCCTCGTTATACTCATTATCAACTTAATCCATCTGCTGACCAGGGTGATGAAGACTTAGCATGGGATTTTGAGGTCTGAGACTGATCATTTTGATGTGATGTGATGTATGTGTTTTTTGTTTTGTTGTAGTACTTTCATTTTTATTATTTGTATTTTGTGGACTATATTTTGTTTTTGAGATATATGTTTAGTTGTGTAGTTTATATTTTTATTTCTGGATGATTGTGATTGTAATTATAATTGGAACCTTTAAGTTAAAAATAGTAGACTGTTTGTTGTGTGTTGTGAAATGTAATTGTTATAATGCATATGTCCTGCGTAGTTAATTGTTGTTGTTAATTGTTTAGTCTATATACTTGTTTTAAATTTCATTATGCCGGCAAATTCTCTAAATTGTTATATGTGTAGAAAGTTATTTTTTAATATTACAGGTCAGTTGAAGATAAAAATTTCATGAAGAACCTGCGAAATATCAAAAAGACAAAATGCTTAAAGTGCAAAGGTATGATTTATATTCAGAATTTTTCTTTCCACCCTGTATTATTTTTATTATTGACAACTTTAAGTTTGGGGGCAGAAAATTTTTTACTATTATATGTTCTTAATTAAAATATTTTCAAAATTTATAAATATGATTTTTGTGATAAAATTTAATTCAGATAACTATACTTAGATTCTATCTAAATATTGTAGAAGATTCAAAGAAATATTTTTGGTAATGAAAATTAAATTTGTAGGTTAAGATATTTAGTATAAGAGGATAAGAATATAGTTAACTATTTAAAATAAAGAAAACTATATTTTGAAATATTAAGAATCTTAGGAATTTAGTTGAGAAAGAAAAGATTGAGAATCAATGATGTAAAAAACTATGAATTACATATAAGGTAAAGAATGTTTTTAAAGTTTTAAATCTAAGAAAAGAAGAGTGAAGTTCAAAATTATTAACAGGCTATCCAGATAGAGTAATCCTCACTTGAAAAAGAAAAAGAAAAAGAAAGGATTGAAAAACATCCCTGAAAAGAAAAGATAAATATTTAGGATTAAAGATCAATCCAGAAGAAAAAAAAGAAAGAAAAAAAGTAATTGAGGAGATGCTTCAGGATATGCCTTATCAAAATTGGCTTCACTTGGATTAACCTAAAGGGAAAAACTAAAAACATTTTTGAACTTATATTTATGACTAGTTTCTTTACTAATAGTGTCCTCATGAATTTTTTATCATCTGAATATTCTATATGAATTGATATTACAGCATATAGTCATTCTTGAAATGAATTGAATACTAGAACTCTTAGACTTGATGACTAGATAGCCTTACATCTACAGAGTTAATCTAATTACTTGAAAATCTTTCTAAGAATTCTTACTATGATATTTATTTAAATCAAAACTATAGTATTTTTGAATTAAAACTTTACTACAACGAATCATAACTTTTATGTAGTACTAAGAATTACTTGAGGACAAGTAATAGTTAAGTTTGGGGGATTTTGACCCAATGAAAATATGTTAAGATTTCCATGCCTATTTTATATTGATTTTGATGATATTACACTTTAAAGAATGGTATTTTTGATAATTTGTTGCAGATATGAAGATTTAAGAACATTGGAGAGAAAATATGCAAAAAGGAGCAAATTTGGAGCAAAAAGGACCAAAATTGTGAAGATTTGATCTAAGGCGCCGACGGCGGATTTTTTCTGAGAGTTCAGAAAAATATTACAAGAGAGTCCGCCGATGGCGAGATCGAGGCCACCGACAGCGGGGCTTATATAGAAGGGTCCAAGGCTAAGTATTCTAGAAGACCACCGACAGCGCGCTCAAGGCCGCCGACGGCGGGATAGTTGGTTCTCTCATAAGATGCATTGAATGCGGACGATTTTTGAAGGGATGCTTAGAAAACTCCTAGAGACTCTTAATTTAATTTAAAAGGAACAATTTGGGGCTGAAAAAAGGGTCGACTAGCGTCATTTTGTGTCCACCACGTGTCAATCTAATCCATTAGAGAGTCAAGTGTGTGAGTCTAGTGAGTCCATAGAGTTTAGAGTGTTAGTCAGTGAGTTCTAATTAGTGATATTTGTGAGGAATTCTTCATGCGATTGTAAGAGTGGAAGGGAGTGAGAGATTTCTTCCACATTTCTGTTTCGAAGAAGAATTCTGCATACTGTAAAGAAAGGAAGAGATTCAGAGGAACTTAAATGAGTTTGCTTGCGGAGGAATTTAAGATAAGTTGTGTTTATTAATTTTTGTCTGTAGAACTTTGTTTTTAAATATGAAATCCAAGTTTTATCATATCCTCTCCATGAAATATGAGTAGTTTTTCTATCTTTCTCCTTATTTTTATATTTCTGTGAAATGGAATTTTGAATTAGTTTGCTAAGAAAAAGTTTAAAGAAATTGTGATAATCTTTTACTTAATTCTTAATTTACTATCAATCTGGCCAATTTATTAGGTAAAATATGTTGAGTTTAAAAACTATAGTGGAGATTACATCCGAGAATCAGGGAGGTCAAAGTCCTTGGAAGTAAGGTGCAAATAAATAGGAAAATAATATTCATCGGGCATAGAATTGGAAATTTTAGAGTGACAGGCTAAAATCCTCAATTCGGTCCTATCGTTTGGGTGTTAAAGTGTAGATGTTAGCCCTCAGGCGAGGGGAACGTGGGAGCTCCGAAGTGAGAGCCGGTATCCTCCCAGCCTAGCCGCAGATTCAGTAACTAAGCATAGGATTAGTCAATGTTCTTTATGCCTGGACCAAAAGATAAAGAATAGGTATGCTCCTATTTGGCACAACACCATTTTAAACTAATTCTAATTATCTATTCACTTAAATTTCTTAACAAAGGAGAAAGATTCTTGCTTATATATTTAAATTTTACTTTATTAGTAGAATTAGTTATCAGTTAGTAGAACTAGTTTATTTAAAACATCATATTATTGTCGATTGCATATTAGTGACAGATAGGTAATTTTGATTTACAATTTGTGATTCTAAATTGGGTTCTATAATCCTAGTTCATAGCCTCTAAAATATTCCCTGTGGGATCGATATCCAGGACACCATTAGAGCCCTGTATCACTTGAGCAATACGTATACTTGCGTTGAAGAGTAACTCTGCGATTATAGAATATATTATATACTTGTTACAAAAATTTAAATTACGTAAAGTGCGCAGAGTTATGGGTAGTTCAAGTCAGTTATAGTGGTGTTTATTTGACATTCATTGATGACTTAAAAGAGACAGGATGAAAATTTTGGACATTTGCCACACCTGTGCTAAAATGAGCACTGGCGGCTATGCACCGATTGGTTGGCGCTTAAGCGCCGCGGTTATGAAAAACGTGATAAATGAGTTTCTAGAATCCAAAATTGTGCGGAAGTGGTTTTGGAAGTTATTTTTGTGTTTTAAAACATATAGGGTCGGTTTTAGTACTTTCCATGTGATGTGATGCGACTTTATATATGATTTTAATTACAAGAATTTGATACCACTTTTTAGAATATTTAATTCCTGGTAAATGGCTTCAAAAACTTGATGTGCGAGGTTTACTTTTACTTATGAATTTATATTTAAATTTTATAATTATTGTAAAAGTCACAATTTTAAACGCAAGTATACGTATCATTCAAGTAATATAGGGCTCTAGTGGAGTCCTGGTTATCGATCCCACAGGGATAGTGTTTTTATAAAAAGTAAGAAATTTAAGTAATATTTTGGAATTTATCAAAATAAAAGTAATTTTTACGTATATATATATATTATATTTCTAAATTTAATTTACTAATAATTTTTATAATAAGCAAATAAGCAGTAATCAGTCATAAAGTAAAATAAGCAGTAATTAAAATTCAATACAAGTATAAAAATGACTTTCTCCTTTTCAACAAATCCAAGATTTTTAGAATAATTATCTTTTGTAGGGAATTTAGATTATGGTATTGCGCCAAATAGAAGCATTCCTATTCTTTACCCTTTGGTCCAGGTGCAAAGAACATTGACTAATCTATAGATCGATTCATGATATTTTATTAGTAGAATGGATTAATCTAGACTCACACTACTAGATGTCCAAGTGTGGCTATGGTCGGCCCTACCAGTGACCCGTTCCCTTTCTATAAACCAAATTATTAGAATTTAGTCTTTCACTCTAAAAACTAATGAATTCTACGCCCAATAAATCATATCTTCCTATTAATTTGCACTTCACCTTGAACAACCTGCATAAAGCCTTCGATTACACAAGGATTCATGTGATGTCTACTAGTTAAAAATTTATCTCCGGATAGGTCTAAAAATTCTTCAACAGGTTTTAACAATTTAAATGACCAATTTAAAAAGTAACTAAGTTCAGGTATTAAAATCATCACAATGTTTTAAATATTTTAAATTTAATTCTCCTTCAAAATTTAATTAATTTATTTTCTTTTCATAGTTGAAAGGAGAAAGATAAATAACTACTCAAAACATATTGAAATCATACAACAAGACATATTTATAAAACATTGAACCAAGGTACAAATACTTATCTGAAGTGTTCCTTCAAGTGATCCGCTGACTTCTACTGACTCTAAAGCAATGATGAAAGACTCCAACAGCAACAACACATAATAAACACTCAAAATAAACTCACTAGATACAAAGTAAAGTGGCACCCTAAGTGTGGAAGAGACTAAATAAAACTAGAGGGGGGAGAGAAGGTGCTTAGGGACTATGGAGTGCCGAAGGGGGGTGGGCTGCCATTTTTTTCTGTAGAATGGGCTCCTATTTATAAAGCTTTGAATTTGACCAGAGATTGCTTAAGGCACCTATTCAAAATTCATCCAAATTCAATGCATCTTCTAGAAGGTAACTGTCGCGCCTAGGCACCGGGATCTGGCACCTAGGCGCCGGACTTCGTGACCAGGTCTTCGCACCTCTTCACTTTGGATCACACCTCTTCGTGATTTAAACTGTTTCCTTGTGTCCAAATGCATTGTATCACATGTCCTATATATTAGGAGTAACTTCCAGTCTTCTAGAAGCTCCAATAATCACTTAACTTCGTTAAAATAACTCCTTAAAGTCATCAAAAATCTTAACAATGACTGTATCGAGCTGGCGCTTAGGCGCCTAGGCGCCGGGCCAATAATTCCAATATTTTGCTCCATAAGCTCCATTTTGCTCCTTTTTGCTCCTTTTTCCTTATTTTTCCTTCTTGGACTCTTTTTTTAATCATGTACATTCAAAAACATGAAAATACCTTTCATTAAAGCATAATATCTTTAAGAATTGAATCATAAATATGGCATAAAGGTAGGTATTTTTTAGGTAGATCACCATGTCTATAAAAATGCCCTGAATTAAGAGAAACACTTGCTGCAATCCCTATTTTCATTCTTGAGTCTTAAGAAGAGTATTTTGAGTGCGAAAATGTCTTCTTGGGAGAGCAAAATTAAGAAGAAGGAGGAAGCCAACAAGAAGAAAGTTTATTAGTGAAAGTGCGCAAGAGCTATTCAGCGGATTCCTAGCAATTAGTATTCAAGGTATTGCAGAAACGATTGCGAAGATTGATGCCAATGTGGAATCAATTGAAGTAAAGCTAAATGAAACTAACACTCATTTAGCACATTTGATGTCAACTTAAAATACAATTCAGCATACAAGTCATGTGGAAGAAGCATATAAGGAGATGTTTCTGAAAAGCAAATGGTTAGAAGTAAAAGATGTGAGAGTTTTCAACTATCACCCATTTTATCAGATTTATATTCCAGATGGTTCAAATGGAACTAATGGTTTCTCTGATTATATTCCACCTAAAGGAGATTGAAATTAAATTTGAGTGTAGTGTAGTGTTGTAGTTTTTATGTGTTAAGTGTTTTGTGTCTAGTGTTTTATGTTTGTGTTTTGTGGAACTATATTGTGCGTTTGTTACATCTTAATGATGTAAATCTTTCTTTATTTTGACGTACTTGAATCTTTGTGTATTGGGAAATTTCATCTAAAGTTTTTGGATAGAAATTTTTAGTTTGTATTAAGTGTGGATGTTTAATTAAATGTAAGATTGTGTTTGTGGAAATTTGTTTGGAATCGATGGAAATTTAACTTTCTTTGGAGTATTAGAAAGGTTTATGGGGGAGAAATGATTATTTGAAGTGATTTAGGGTGATTAACCAAGGGGTTTATTACACTTTTAAATTGAATGTGAAAATCAGGTTACTGGCGCCTAAGCGCTAGATTTCGCGGCTAAGCGTCGTATGCCTCGCGCATAGGCACCAGTTAGCGAAAATCGGTTTTCTGCAGTTAAAAACCCAAAAATTGACATATTTAACACCTCCCGTCATCTTCAGACTATCAAAATCAAGAAAAAGGATTTAGGGCATCTTTAGGTTGGATCAATTAAGAGTCGATTTCAATGAGATTTGTCATATTTGAATTCCTTGAGGTATTAGCACTACTCCTAAGTTAATTTTTTTTGTTTTCACCATATATTTTAAGTACATTATTGAAAAATATTAAAATCAATATTCATGGTGAAATTTGAGGAAAAAAATGAAAAATTGTTTGGATCTAGTGAAAATTACCTTTGGAAGTTAAATTAGCAAGTTTGGTTTGATTTTGGAATTTATGGTGAATTTTTACGATTTTTTTTAGAGATGGCTCCAAAGTCAAATCATTCGAAAGAGAGGGTAAGATTTGATTCTGATGCGGCGGACTTTTTTATGCAAGAATGTATGAACTCAAATTTATATATGTTTATAAGGATTTTGTAAAGTCCGAACACTCAACGCAAGTATACGTATCATATCAAGTCATACAGAGCTCTAATGGAGTCAAGGTTATCGATCCCACAGGAAAGTACGAAGTATAAGAAAGTGTTTCACAATATATATAAAATAGCACTGAAATCCAATACTCAAATTGCACTTAAAGTTTACTACTTACTTCTACTACCACTATGCAAAAAACAATAATATTAAATCAAACTTCAATAACTTCTAACAACTTTAAAAATAGAATTTACTACCAGACACACTAAACTATGTATTTGAAAGGTTTTTGATATATGAGAAAAGTATCTTTCCTCTTGCAATGAGAAAATGATGTCTGGATTGATATGGAACAATTATCTATTTTAATGTGCCAAATAGGAGCATAGATGATTCTTTACCCTTAAAAGAGTACCCCCTCTTCTAAGCATGAAAAAAACATTGAAATATCCTAAGTTTAGTCACTAAATCCAAGGCAAGGCTGGGAAGATACTAGCTCTCACTTCGGAGCCCCCACTCACCCTTCACCTGAAGGCTAACCTTCGAGTTTAGTCACTAATCTTAGAACCAATTTAGGGATTTCAGACTGTCACCCTGAAATCTCCATATTGAAGTCCATCAAAACACATTTCCCTATTTATTTGCACTCAATTCCCATGAACTAACAATTCATCCATGGAAATTGAATGGATCTTTCTTTATTGTTGTAGGGCATTAAATCCTTTCAAAGTTAAAGTTCAACAACATATTTTAACATTTCAATTGGCCAAATCGAAAAGTAAATTAAGTTCGAAATGAAAAACCATCACAATTTCTTCAAAACATTAAAAGCACATCAAATCCACATCAATCCATCATCACATCTCTATCCAAGAAGAAAGATAAGGGAGACTACTCAGAATTCATGAAGAAAATACAATAAAACATGAATTTTATATAAAAAAGAAAAGTCATACAAACCATAAAAGAAAATACAACTTATCTCTTTCTCTTCCGCAATGCAATTCCCTTGAAGTTCCTTTGATTCATTTTCTCTCTTCTTTACAACACTTAATTCTCTCTTTAGAATGGAAAGGAAGAAGCAATCTCTCACTTTACTCCTCCTACACTCCTGAGAGAAGAATTCCTCTCAAATCCTCACTTCTACACACTCTTCTCCTAAACCCTAACACTTAACACACACTAAAACTACTCTAGAAGACACAGACAAACACTAAAACTACTCTAGAAGACACAAGACACACACCATTTTCATCCAAAAACAATTACTTCTAAGTTAGAAATGAAATCCCAAGAGTTTCCATAGGCATCCCTTCAAAAAGACGCCAAAACTCTTCAAATTTGAATTCCACTGACTTCGGGCGCCGCAGGGCTCCGCCGACGCTCTATCATCACATAATGTCGTAGTCTCTAGAAAATGGCGCCAGCGGCGCCGAATATGTTTTCCACCATTTCTCTTCCTTTTGCTCATTTTTGCTCTGAATTCATTCCTTTTTGCTTCTTTTCACTTCAATTGCCTAAAATCATCATACGTGCAATAAATCATCAAAAATACCTTTCTTTAAAGTGCAACATCACCAAAAATGGGTAAAATTATATAACAAAAAGCGTATATATTTTTGGTGCATCAAAATCCCCCAAACTTTAACTATTACTTGTCCTCAAGTAATCCTTTTACTACATAAAATTATAACACTAGGCAATGCACTTTTCAACTGTAAGACACTAAAATTTTTCATTCAAAAGAATATATTGGTTAAATTTTCAGAAAGAAATTCTGTAACTCAGTTCAACACTACAGGTATAAGAATATTTAGCAATCAAGTCTAAGGGTTCTAGTCTTCTATTTATTTCAAGATGAACCATAATTTGTTACATTAAAAGTGCCTCAAAAGATTATGTGAAAAGGGAGTTTATGAAAACTTCATTAGAATGTAGGCCAATACTGTAAACAAAAATTCAGAAATGAAATTAAGTTCTCCCTTTAGGGTGACTCAAGTGAAGTTTTTGATTAGGCATCTCCTTAAGCTTCTCCTTATAAATATATTTCTTTTCCTTTTCTTTTCTTTTTTTTTTCTTTCTTTTTGGGATTGTTTTTCAATCCTTCTTTTCTTTACTTTCCTTTTTCTTTCTTTTCATTATTTTTAATGAGGATTACTACATGTGGATAACCTTTAATGTTCTTAAACTTCACTCTCCTCTTTCTATAATTCAAACCTGAGACACCTCTTTACTTTATAGTTAAGTACATGTTTTATTATTCATCATAAAGTTACAATCTCTTCTTAACAATACTTTTAAGTCCCTTAACATTTCAAAAATACAATGATTTTTACTTTAACTAGTTGACTATAATCAAATCCTTTCATACCAAATATCTTACTTCTATAAAATTAACCTTTATTACTAAAAATTTTCATCCTATCCTTCCATAATATTCAACTGAAATAAAAAGTTTTAGTTACTTACGGTAAGGTTCAACTTCCAGAAGTTATGCTAATAATTTTTGAAAATATAGTAATTGAGAACAAATAAAAGTTAATATTTCTCTACCCTCCCCCAAACTTGAAGTTTTTAGTAAATTTGAAACAGTAGAGAGTCGAAGAAAACTAACCTTTCTGTGCTGGGATCTTGAAATCTTCAACAACTATCTAGTATTAGTCAAAATTTACAACTAGCAGGCATGACACAATTAGTAGCAGTGATATAACAATTTTAAATATTTGCATAGGTAAAGCGAAATTAACTTTAAACATCTAAAAATTCAACAAAACACTATAATACTAAACAAACTATCACAATACTACACAGTCCAGCTAACAATTTTAATGTTTCAGTTCAAATAACAGTACACTAACAAGGTTACACATCATATGAAAAATAAATAACTACTACATCACAACAGTACAACAACAGGGTTACACATCACATGAAAAGCAAATATCTACTACATCATAACAGTACAACACAACAGGACAAGAACAACAAAAATAAAAACAAACAATCTACCAATCTCCATCACCAGGATCAGTAGGGTCATCAGCAGGGTCATCAATAGGGTCAAGTTTATATGGTGTATAGCTGAAGCAAGTAGGAAATATCACATCAGACTCGCCCCTCATAAATCTAACTTGAGCGTCATAATAAGAAATATTAAACTCAACTCTCCTCCACAGATAATCTTCATTCACATCACTCGTCACCTTAAACACATTCATCCTATCATGGAGTCTATCCACACTAGCACTTTGTAATCTCAGTTGCTCCATAATATCAGATAGGTTAGGCGGCTCACATGAAGATGGAACATCATAACTCATAGTAGGAATATCAGTACTTCTACGCTCAACTCGGGCTCCCACATGAGACTCATAAGTACAGATAATAGTCTTTGTAATTGGTCTCAGAGGTATAGCCACTTCTTCAGAACTACTGAACTTCACTTCAGACTGAACACATAAGGCATGAACTAAGGCAGGATGTCCTAATCCTCCAGTGGTTTTGCCTCTAGCATTTGTCTGAATGTTCTTATAAACAATAGTTCCAATATCAATATTTTTCATCTTCTGAATGTAATAGTTCAGAATCGCTCTATCCCTTGTAACTTCACTGTGGTGATAAGATGGTAATAATCTCACAAAGATGAAATAATGTCAAACTTTTGATGCAACATTCAATGTGGAAGCGGGCAAATTAATCAGCTGTTTTTGACTTACCTTCCATTCTCCTCTTCCGTCAGTAAGAAAAGCGATCACTTATCTCATATTCTCCCCTCAAGTGTCAAAGTTTTTGTATTCACAAACAAATGGTTCCCAAGTCTGATAGAAAGCATTGATACGCTGAGAAGTAAACTCAACCATTTTTCCTCTAACTAGCACAAACTCGGTCTCAGTCCCAAGTACATTTGAATAGAATTCTCTAACAACTCCCATAACATTCACAGTAAAATAACAAAATCGCTTCCAGTTCTGCTCTGTAATTAACTGTTCTACAGATCCACTAGGACTATCAAAGGATCAATCCTGGATACACTTCTTGTTGTAATGGTAAGAGTTAAAGCGAAATTGGGCTTTAATATTAACGAACTTCTCCTCATCAAAATCCAATTGCCTCTTCCCTTTACTCCACCTTGGAGCCACGTGAATTTCTAAAATTTGTAAGAAAATTTCAATAAATTCCAAATTTACAATGTAACAAACTCCAAACACTATTCTAACAAGTAAGAGCAAATTTCATCATGGAAATCTCAAAATCTCTTTAAAACTCCAAAAATTCCAACCTAAGCAATGTGAGAGATTTCCATGGTGAAAATCAAAAAAATTTTAACTTAAAGTGAAGCTCTTACCAAGAGAAGTGTAGATCCGACCTTGAAAAGCATTGAAATCACCTTGAATCCGAGATCTAGCAAGCCCTAGATCTTCAAAATCACGAAAATGGAGGAGGAAGATGAAGGCAATGGAAAAATTTGCGAGTCCTAAGGTAAAAATTGTGAAAACAAGGGTTTTGGGCCTTTTACTGGGTTCGAGCTCCGGTGACACTCGATAAGGCACCGGCTGCGCTCGATATGGCGCCGACAGCACTAATCCAAACTTTTTTCTGGGTCCAAAAATTTTTTCGTAATTTTGATCGTTTCGACTTCCACAATGGTATTTAACACTTCGATAGGTATTTACATCATCTCACAAGCAGTAATCAACACAATTCTTTACACAAACAATACACAAGAAACTTATATATATAAAATCTAAGTTTCAACATAAACACCAAATATGTTCATTCAAACCAAACCAACTCTTAGATGTTTTATTGTTGCAAGTACTCTACGATAGGCAAATACTAAAATCTAAGTACACAAAGAAAGTAAGCATATCCAAATTCAAATTTAAATTACAAAGTAAAGTAAATACTACACATACCAAGCATACTTGAACAAAGCAAACTAAACACACAACAAACATAAGTAGAATCCATCAATTACTCCACATCAGTTTCAGAACTATCCTCTCCTCTAATGTCTCCAATTGATTGCTGATGCACGAACAAATTATAAAATGGATGAAATGGAAATTCGTCAGAAGATTACTCAGCAATCGCCACGTTCTTCTTCATCAAGTTAATCAAGCTCATCTCAATTCGACCAGTGTGATCGAATTGTTACTTCATTCTCCAATCTATATGATCGAATAAATCAGAAATTTTATTGATTTCACTTATAACGTTATGTACCTATTTCTCTAACTATTGTATTCTCTTTAATATCATTCTGGAACCTTCTGGAAAATAGGGTTGAATCGGTTTTGAAATCTGTTTTGGTTGATCAACAAGTAAATTCATGTCATCTTCATCTCCCACTATCTAGTAGTCATAAGGATTAGTTGGGTCAATAGGACTTTATGGAAGAAGAACCTTTTTCCCAACTTTCATAAGGAACTTGCGATTGACTACATAATAGAAATATGGTGGACGGGTGTCTAAGCCCATATTTAGATCCATGCACAATTAATCCAAAAACTGATTTCACAATGATGTTACCAATGTCAATCGACCTCCCAGTTTGGATACAAAAATTCAAAATGGTGCTTTCCTTGGTTACCTTGCTAATCTTCATTGATAGAAATAACTTTTCTGAAATAAAGTAGTGCTACTACATCGACACTGGAATGAGAGATGCAGATGGGAAACTAATGTATCCATAACCTCTAATTTCCCAATCCCCATTCTCATCCATCAAATATCGATAGACATCATTCATATTATCTCGCGTGGCATTAAAATTAGAATAATGGCAAATGGGTATGTTCTCGATCATAAAGAGATCGTTAATTCATGCAAAAACGAATTGCACAAATCTACCACGCACAAAGAAGATCCCAAGGTTGATCCCGTGAAGATTTGCAAAGAATTCTTTCATGACAGGAACAACAACGACAGCGGTAGTGTAGCAAAGCACTTCCCAACGACTCTCCTTAATAATCTCTTCAATTCTAGTAGTAGGATTATCCATACCTCAATTTATAAAGCCTCTTTCCTTGATAATCCTTGTCTTCATCATCACTTTGTTAATCAAACGATGTGTCTCAAAACTTATGGACTTCCTTCAGTTGAAACGCGAGATCTAAGGGTTTCAATGGAGTAGGAATTCATGGGATACTAATTGGGAATGGTAATTTTCGTTTTTTTGGAGTTAGGAAGTCAAAAATGGAGTTTAAGGAGTTATAAGGACGAAGATCCCGCCCAAAACCGCCAAAACTCGCATTTTGAAACTTAAAAAACATCAACAGGGTTTGGGCACCGCCGGCTCCCCTTCGAGTGTCGTCGGCGCTCAAACCTATAAGTTTAGTGTATGCTCTGTGATACGGCGCCGACGGCGCCAGTGGTAAAAAATCCTCACCGAACTTCATTTGGCCCAAAATATTCTAATTTTCTCAATTTGATCTAATATTTATCCATTTTTAAAGTATTTAGGAGTAATTAGGATTCTAAAACAACTATCTAAAAAGCACAACTACAACAAACAAGTAAACACACCACAAAGATACATATGAGTTGCCTCCCATAAAGCGCTTGGTTTAATGTTGTCAGCCTGACAAACCATTCAGTTAATCAAGATGACTAAGCATTAAAACCTCTTTGAATTTGGGTTGAAACTCATCAAAGTATGGATTTAATCGATGCCCATTAAATTTGAAAATATTTCCAGTATCAGGATCTTTAATATCAACAGCTCCAAAAGAATGAACTTTTACAACTATAAAAGGTCCTAACTATATAGACCTGAGCTTTCCAGGACATAACTTCAATCTTGTGTTGTATAATAAAACTTTTTGTCCAAATTCTAAGTTCTTTTTCAATATCTTCTGACCATGCTACAATTTCATTTTCTCTTTATAAATCCTATCATTGTGATAAGATGCATTTCTAATCTCTTCCAATAAATTCAATTGCATAAATCTTTTCTCTCCAACATTTTTCAAATTAAAATTCAACTCTTTTATCGCCCAACATGCTTTATGCTCTAATTCAACTGGTAAATGACAAGTCTTACCAAACACTAGTCTCTAAGGAGACATTCTAATAGGGGTTTTAAAAGCAGTCCTATAAGCCCATAAAGCAATATCTAATCGAGCAAACCAATCTAATTTATGTTTATCCACAGTTTTCTCCAAAATTCTTTTAATTTCATAATTAGACACTTCTGCTAAACCACTAGTTTGGGGATGATTAGCAGTAGAGATTCTATGAATAATATTATATTTCTCAATTAATCTCATAATTCGATTATTCTGGAAATGGGATCCACCATCAGTTATGATCACTCTCGGCATTCCATATCTTGTAAATATACTTTTCTTTAAAAATTTTGAAACACTACGAGCAATAGCTTCAATCCATTTCAAGACATAATCAATGACAACCAAAATATATAAATTTCCAAATGAAGGAGTAAATGGTCCCATAAAATCTAATCCCTATACATAAAAAAATTTCAACTTCCAAATTAGAATTTAGAGGCATTTCATTTCTTCTAGAAATGTTACCTAATCTCTGAAATCGATCACATGATTTAATATATCTATAAACATCTCTAAAAAGAGTAGGCCAATAAAATCCAGATTGTAGAATCTTAAAAGCAGTTTTATCAGTACCAAAATGACCTCCAAATTCAAAATCATGACATTGTTAAATAATCAAATTAGTTTCTTCCTGTGGCACACATTTTCTAATAATCAGATCCTTACAGTGTTTATATAGATAGGGATAATCCCAAAAATAAAATTTTGCATCATATTTAAACTTCTTTTATTGTTGCCTTGTTAAATCAGGTGGTACAATATCGCTTACAATATAATTCATAATATCAACATACCAAGGCAAATTACTTCCCATAATACTATAAAGTTGCTCATTAGGGAAAATTTCTGTAATTTCCTTCTCAAATTCAGATAATTTATCATAGTCTACTCTTGATAGATGATTAGCTATTTGATTATCAGCTCACTTCCTATCAACTATCATGAAATCAAATTCTTGCAGAACAAGTATCCATCTAATGAGTCTAGGTTTAGCATCCTTCGTTTGCATTAAATATTTGATAGCCGAATAGTATATATGCACAATACTTTTAGCTCCAATTAAATAAGGTCTAAATTTTTCAAAAGTAAATGCTATAGCTAATAACTCTCTTTCAGTAGTGGTATAATTAATTTGAGCCTCATTATATGTTTTACTAGCATAGTAAATAACTTTGAAAACTTTATCATGCCTTTGCCCAATGCTACTCCGATCGCATAATCACTTGCATCACTCATAAGTTCAAATAGTTTCTCCCAATCTGGTGAAATAATTAAAGGTGCAGTGATTAATTTCTCTTTCAATAATTCGAAAGCACTCAAGCATTCATCATTAAAATCAAATTTTCTATCATTTTCTAAAAGTTAGCACAAAGGTTAGTAATTTTCAAAAAATCTTTAATATATAGCCTGTAAAATCTAGAGTGTCCTAAGAAACTCCTCACCTCTCTCACAGTAGTGGGTGGCGGCAATCTCTCAATCACTCTAATTTTAGCAGGATCGACCTTCATACCATATTCAGAAATTTTATGCCCAAGCACAATTCCTCCTGCAACCATATATTGACATTTCTACCAATTCAGAACTAGATTTGTTTTCTCACAAAGCTCCAAAACTTTTGCTAAGTTTTTCATGCAAATTTAAAATGAAGTCTCGAATACAGAGAAATCATCCACAAAAACTTCTATTCCATTATCTATCCTACTACTGAAGATAGACATCATACATCTCTGAAATATTGCAGGTGCATTACACAATCCAAAAGGCATTCTTCGAAAAGCAAAGGTTCCATAAAGGCTAGTAAATGTTTTCTTTTCTTGATCCTCAGGACAAATAGGTATTTGATGGTAACTAGTATATCCATCCAGAAAGCAGTAGTACTTGTGTCCAGCAAGTCTATCTAGCATTTGATCGAGAAAAGGAAGAGAAAAGTGATCTTTTATGGCGGTGGTATTTAATTTCCTATAGTCAATACAAATTCGCCATCCATTAATTTGTCTTGTGGGTATAATTTCATTACATTCATTCACTTCAACAGTCACTACTCCCTTTTTCAGTACATAATGTATTGGACTCACCCAAGCACTATTCGAAATAGGATAAATAATTCCAGCATCCAGCCATTTTAAAATCTCTTTCTTAATTACTTCTTTCATAATAGGATTCAATCTCCTTTGCAGATCAACACTCAGTTTATGTTCTTCATCTAATAAAATTTTGTGCATACAAATCAAAGGACTAACTCCTTTAATATCTTCCAAAGTCCATCTAAAAGCTTTCTTGTATCTTTTTAAAGTTTCCAATAACTTCTGTTCTTGATATTCGTTTAATTCTGAAGATACGATAACTGGCAAGGTAGATGATTCTCCTAAAAACATGTACAATAAATGGTTAGGGAGAATTTTCATCTCAAGTTCAAGAGGTTTTATGATAGATGAAATTAAGCTTTTATTTCCACCTTCCATAGTGTCTAATACTTCAAATCTCTCCTGAACATACTCCAAATCTTCATTCTTCTTACTATCTAAATTTTCTTTATCTTTAATTTCTTCTTCAAACATATTTTCATATTCCACTTCTTTTTCAAATATATTCGCAAAATGATCGCTTCTCAAATATTCACAGACCTCCATCCTAAAACATTCATTATCTTTTTCCATTGAGGGATACTTCATAGATTTTAAAATATTAAAGGTCACCTCTTGATCATTAACTTTCATAGTTAATTCTCCTTTTTTAACATCAACCACTGCTCTTCCTATAGCAAGGAATGGTCTTCCCAAAATAATTTGAATTTCTTTATCTTCCTCCATATCAAGTACAATAAAATCCATATGAAAGATAAATTTATCCACTTTCACCAACACATCTTCCACCACTCCTTTAAAGTAAGTAATGGAACTATCGGCCAACTGAAGAGTCACAGATGTATGAGAAATTTCTCCTATTCCCAACCTTTTGAAAGTTGATAAAGGTATAAGATTAATACTAGCTCCCATATCACATAAAGCCTTTCCGAAAAAATTTTCACCTATAGCACACGGAATAGTAAAAGTACCAGGATCTTTAAGTTTTTCAGGAAGCTTCTTCTGAATAATTACACTACACTCTCCGCTAAGTGCAACAGTTTCATGATATGTAAACTTTCTTTTCTTTCTCAGAATATCCTTCATAAACTTGGCATAGTCAAGCATCTGTTCTTATGCTTCAACAAAAGGAATATTTGTTGTTAATTTCTTAAGGATCTCCAAAAATTTTCTAAATTTGTTATCCCTGTTTTGTTTCTTTAATCTTTGAGGAAATGAAGGTGGTAGTTTTTCAATAGTTATCTTCATTGGCTCAAGAGGATAATCCAAGTCTAGATAAATCTTGTTTGAACCTTTTTCGATTTCCACCTTTTCCTTTTCTATTTTAACTTCTTTTTGCACTCTAGTTTCCAATTCTTTTCCACTCCTTAATTGAATAGCCTTAAGTTGTTCCTTGTTTTGATCTTTTGGATTGATCTCAATATTACTTGGAAGTGTTCCAGAAGGTCTATTATTAAGTGCAGTGAAAATATTTCCCAATTGATTTTCAATATTTTTCATAGCAACACCTTGAGCTTGTAATTGATTTCCCATATTCAGAATCATTTCTTCAGTAGACAATTTCTTATCCTTAAATTGTAGGTTACTATTAGATCCAGGAGGATAAGATGGTCTAAAATTGATATTTCCTTGATTGTTCAAATTTCCAATTGGATTTATAGAACTGTTACCCTAATGTGGGTTAACATTGGCATTGCTATTATTCCATTTGAAATTTGGGTGATTCTTCCAACCAGGTGATCCCCGATAAATATATGTGCGCCAAAAAACTTGAATCCACACCAAATATATGTACTGATGATTTAGATATGAAAATTATGAATTTATAATATGGGATACTACGCAAGTATATAACGTTTATCAAGTAATATAGGACTTTCTGATTAAGCCCTGAGATATCGAACCCACAGGGAAGTTTGGAGATTAAGAACTAATTTTAGCAGATGCAATTTCTATCTAGTATACGAAAATAAAGAACACTTATACTAACTTCTATTACTTAATTTTTGAATGGAAGATTGCAATTTAGAAAAAGTATCTTTCTCCTTGTTAAGAGAATTAAGTGAGTGGATAAATTAGTTAGAATTATATTATGTCAAATAGGAGCATTCTTATTCTTTACCCTTTGGTCCAGGAATAAAGAACATTGACTAATCCTATGCTTGGTTACTAAATTTGTGGCTACACTGGGAGGATACCAACTACCACTTCGGAGCTCCCACATTCCCCTCGCCTGAGGGCTAACATCTACACTTCAGCTCCCAAACCATAGGACCGAATTTGAAGATTTTAGTCTGTCACACTAAAATATTCATTTCTACGCCCGATAATTAATATTTCTCTATTTATTAGTACCCTCCTTTCATGGCTTTTGAATACCCTGAATTTTGGATGTCATCTTTACTATAGTTGATAATTCAACATATTTTAATAGTTCAATTGGCCAGATTGAAAGTAAATTAAGATTTAAGTAAAAGATTATCATAATTTTTTATTTAATATTTAAGGCACAACTAATTCAAATTTCCATTTCATAAAATCTTAACAACAAGGAGAAAGACAAATAAAACTACTCAAAATGCATAGGAAGAATAACACAAACATTGGATTTTATTTAAAGCTATAAAACAATAAACAAAAACTTATCTCGAATCTTCTCCCCAAGCGGACTCCTTGAAGTTCCTCTAACTCTTCCTTCTTGTACAACACACTCAATTATACTAACTAATATACTCTAGAACACACTAATGCACTCAAAATAACACATAATAGACTCACCACACACTACTGACTTCCACACATTCAGCCTAAATTCATCTTTATTTAAAGAAGAAGGAATATATCCAAAGGGTGCTTAAGCATCTCTTCAAAAAGAATCCAAATTCAATGTATTTGGCTTGAACCAACCTTCTCGCCGTCGGCGAGCTTGTTGGCTCCTTCAGCGGGCTTCTAGAACATTGGCCAACTGCTAAGGCTCACTGTTGGCGGACTCGATCTCGCCGTCGGCGGGCTCCTGTATAATAAATTCAAATCTCTCTGGAAAAATACGCCGTCGGCGGCCTATTCCTCGCCGTCGGCGGGCTAGTTCAATTTTCATCTCTTTTAGTCCTTTTCGTTCCAGATTTGCTCTTTTTTCCATCTTTTTGCTCCATTACCTATAAATCTTCATTCCTGCAATAAAACATAGAAAATACTTTTCTTTAAAGTGTAATTTCATATAAAATTGGTATGAATTTCTCTATATATTTTTCTCTGGTCACTAGGATTATAATAATTCGAATAAGGATTGTTAGGTCTATTAATAGTATTTAAAGTCTCATAAGGTGTTTGAGATTCTGTTATCTGCCCAAATGAATTTTCCTCCAACACTTGAGGTGTTGAGAATAATTCATTCCATATTGATCTATTTTCTTAGAAAGGGCTGAAATTTGAGAAACTACCATAGTCATCATATTTGAATCATGAACACTAGCTACTCTCTTAGGATTTATCTGTTCAAAGGGCCATTGAAAATTATTAGTTGTCATTTCTTCAATTAATGTGTATGTTTCATCAAAAGGTTTTGACATTAACGATCCACCACCAGCAGCATCTATAGTAGATCTCAATGATCCCACTAATCTATTATAAAATGTTTGAATTATTAACCAATCTGGTAAAGCATGATGCGGGCACTTCCTAAGAAGATCTTTAAATCTCTCCCAAGCTTCATATATTGACTCTCCTTCAAACTGACAGAAAGATGCAATATCATTTCTTAGTTTAGCAGTCTTTGATGGAGGGAAATATTTTGGTAGAAATTCTAAGATAATTCTCCCTAAGTTCTAATAGATCCAGGTGCAACGAGTTTAACCATGCCTTAGCTTTATCCCTTAATGAAAAATGAAAAATTCTATGTCTGACAGCGTCACTAGACACTCCGTCATGTTTAAAAGTAGCACACAGTTCTAGAAAACTAGTGAGATGTAAATTTGGATCCTCATTAGGTGTTCCTCCAAATTGATTATTTTGTACCATTAGGATAATAACAATTTTAATTTCAAATGAATTAGCAGCAACATCAGGATTTTGAATAGTTATGTGAATTTCATCTGCTGTTGGGTTAGCATAATCTCTTAAAGGTCTTGGCAAATTTCCAATATCATTTCTCTAATTATCTTGATTATTCACCATTTCGCAAGGATTTTCAATTTGTTTTTGTTGTTTTCTAATTTTTCTGACAGTACACTCTAACTCTGAATCGTAAGGCACTAAACCTATAGATCCACTACGACGCATATACAAGCACACAAATACTTTAAAAAAATAAACAAACACACAAGTACACACTATAAAGTAAAGGTTTTATGTTATTATATTATTAATAAATATCGTTTATACTTTCTTACTTGCTTAATTACTCTGTTACCTTCCCCTGCAGAGGCACCAAAAACTTGATGCGGCAGACTTGTTTATGCAAGAATGTATGAACTCAAATTTATATATGTTTATAATGATTTTGTAAAGTCTGAACACTAAACCCAAGTACGTATTGTATCAAATAATACAGGGCTCTAATGGAATCCTGGTTATCGATCCCACAGGGAAGTACGAAGTATAAGAATGTGTTTCACAATATATATAATATAGCACAGAAATCCAATACTCAAATTGCACTTAAAGTTTACTACTTACTTCTACTACCACTATGCAGAAAACAGTAATATTAAATCAAACTACAATTACTTCTAACAACTTTAAAAATAGAATTAACTAGCAGACACACTAAACTATGTATTTGAAAGGTTTTTGATATATGAGAAAAGTATCTTTTCTCTTGCAATGAGAATATGATGTGTGGATTGATATGGAACAATTATCTATTTTATTGTGCCAAATAACAGCAAAGATGATTCTTTACCCTCAAAAGAGTACCCCCTCTTCTAAGCATGAAAAGAACATTGACATATCCTAAGTTTAGTCACTAAATCCAAGGCTAGGCTGGGGGATACCGGCTCTCACTTCGGAGCTCCCACTCACCCTTCACCTGATAGCTAACCTTTAAGTTTAGTCACTAATCTTAGAACCAATTTGGATATTTCAGCCTGTCACCCTGAAATCTCCACATTGAAGTTCATCAAAACACATTTCCATATTTATTTGAAGTCAATTCTCATGAACTACGCAATTCATCCATGGAAATTGAATGGATCTTTCTTTATTTTTGTAGGACATTAAATCCTATCAGAGTTAATGTTCAACAACATATTTTAACATTTCAATTGGCCAAATCAAAAATTAAATTATGTTCGAAATGAAAAACCATCACAATTTCTTCAAAACATTAAAAGCACATCAAATCCACATCAATCAATCATCACATCTCTATGCAAGAAGAAAGACAAGGGAGACTACTCATAATTCATGAAGAAGATACAATAAAACATGGATTTTATATATAGAAGAAAAATCATAAAAACCATAAAAAAATACAACTTATCTCTTTCTCTTCCCCAATGCAATTCCCTTGAAGTTCCTTTGAATCATTTTCTCTCTTCTTTACAACACTTGATTCTCTCTTTAGAATGGAAAGGAAGAAGCAATCTCTCACTTTACTCCTCCTTCACTCCTTAGAGAAAAATTTCTCTCAAATCCGCACTTATACACACTCTTCTCTTAAACCCTAACACTTAACGCACACTAAAACTACTCTAGAAGACACAAGCGACACACTAAAACTACTCTATAAGACACAAGACACACACCATTTTCATCCAAAAACAGTTACTTATAAGTTAGAAACGAAATCCCAAGAGTTTTCATAGACATCCCTTCAAAAAGTCGCCAAAACTCTTCAAATTTGAATTCTACCGACTTTGGGCACCGGCGGCGCTCTATCGTCAAATAGTCTCTGGAAAATGGCGCCGGCGGCTCCAAAACATGTATTCCACAATGTTGCTCCTTTTTTCTCTGAATTCTTTCCTTTTTGCTTCTTTTCACTCCAATCACCTGAAATCATCATACATGCAATAAATCATCAAAAATACATTTCTTTAAAGTGTAATATCACCAAAAATAGGTAAAATTATATTGAAAAAACCGTATATATTTTTGGTGCATCAGATTCCAACAAGTTTGTTAGTGCGAGAGCAAAGGATCGATACGTCGACACATTATCGTAACAAAAATTGTTTCCTGAATGTATGTTTAGTAAACTAGGAGAAGTTATTGAAAAAATGATTACTAGAAGGAATTGGGAGAATTAATGTTACTTCTCAGCTGTCGCTGTTGTTTCTATGGTTAGAGAGTTTTTTGCGAACTTACCTGCAACAGAAGAGAATTTGGTGATGGTTCGAGGTGAACAATTGCATTTTTCACCCTGGGTAATCAATGTCTTCTGCCACTTACCTCCTAGAATGTTTTGTTTTTATGTTAATTATCATCCTACTGAAGAAGAATTAGATGAGATAATATCTTTTCTGACTAATGGAAGAGGTTTGTGGAAGATAACGGATGAAAGAAGAGTAAATTTTTAGGCTTCTAAGTTGAATGCCATTTCAAAGGCATAACATTATTTTATCTCATCAAAACTGTTGCCTTCAAGTAATATTAGTGAAGTTACGAGGGAAAGAGCTGTTCTGAACCATTGTATTCAACAAGAAAAGCTTATTGACATAGGGGCTATTATTTTTTATTATGTGATGAACTGTGCCAGATCTGCTACTACTACGGGTAAGGGATTTCTTTCCTTAATTCATTTGATTTGTGAGTGGTCTGGTGTGATGTTTGAAACATGGGAGGAAGTTCATCAGCCATTCAGACCTATTACCAGTGTAAATGTTGGCACTTACACTGTGAATTCAGAGTTTGGCTGGAGAGGAGAATTTCTTAGAGCTTCTACTGCTTCTGCTTTGCCTCTACTTCACGTGACACTACTTATCGAGCATCACCATCTAGTGATTCACAAACTGGATTATTAAAGAAGATTTTGAAGAAGGTGAGTCTTATCTGAGACCATGTTAGAGATATGGATGGTATGATTGAAAATATTGAAAGATATATTATTAAACATGACGAATATGAGGAGAATTATCAACAGTATATGGATAAAATGATTAGAGGTGATCACAGTGCTGAGATGCCCCCTCATCCGTATTATATACCTTATATTCCACCAGAGACTAAAATGAAGATGATGATGAGGATAATGATTAGGATTGTTGTGTTGAGTCTGTTTTGTTTAGTGATTTCTTATGTGTTGTTATTTTTCTTTTATTTGATGTTTTTATATATTATGTGATGTTTAATTTTTGTGTGATGTATTTATGATATGAACTCTGATATTGTATAGAGCACAGTTGGACTATTTCTTTTTATGCATGATCTATAAAAAGATACATATTTCTTTATGTTTTAATTCTTATTAATTTCTAAGGATATTATGCTTTAATGAAAGGTATTTTTTGTGTTTTTTGATGTAGGTGATGTAAAAAGGTCTAAAAAGGAAAAAAGGAGAAAAAAGGAGCAAAAATGGAGCAAAATACAAAAATTATATAAAAAAATGGCCTGGCGCCTTGGTGCCAGAAGCTGGCCCCTACGCACCAGACTCGATACAAAAACTGTCAAGTTTTTTACAACTTTTGATCAGTTATTTTGACGGAGTGAGCAGTTATTTGACATTCTAGAAGACTGGCAGTTGTTCCTTGATAATAGGACATGTGATACATTGCATTTGGACGCTCCAAAGTGGTTTTAAAGTCAAAGAGGTGCGAGCCAAAGTGAAGAGGTGCCAAGAACTGGACGCGGTGTCCGGCGCCTAGGAGCCAGATTCCGGCGCCTAGGCGCCAGACCGACCTTCTAGAAGATTCATTGAATGTGGACATGTTTTGAAGAGGTGCCTCAAGGCAACCCTTGAAGCCTATAAATAGTGGTCCATTTCTTCAGAAAACGTGCCCCTCCCATTGTAACCCTTTCTCTTATCCACTTTAGGATCTCTCATCCTTAGAGAGAGAAATATAGAGAGAAATTTAGGGCCACTTTTGTTTAGTTTAGTGAGTTTATTTTCAAGTTGTTACATCTGGGGTTCATTACACTATACAGTCAGTAGGAATCAGAAGATCTGTAGAAGAAATATTTGAGATAAGTATTTTTATATTTGATTCAAAGTTTATTTATCATGTTTTGTCGTTTATTTTCAATGTGTTCTGAGTAGTTAGTTTACTTTCTTCCTTCAATTATGAAGAGATAGATAAGATAATATAAAGATTCGATGGAGAATTGAAATTCAAAATATTTTCAAAACATTGTGATGACATTAATACCTAATCTTACTTTACTTTTTAAATTGGTCATTTAAATTGTTAAAACCTGTTGAAGAGTTTTGAGATCTTGAAGGAGAAGAACTCTTAACTTGTAAATGTCACATGAATCATTGGGTAGTCGAAGGCCATGTGCGGGCTATTCAAGGTGAAGTGAAAATAAATAGGAAGATAAGATTTAAAGGGCGTAGAATTGATAAGTTTTTAGAGTGACAGACTAAATTCTTATAATTTGATTTATAGATTAGGAAAGGGTCACTAGTAGGGCCGACCATAGCCACGCTTGGACATCTAAAAGTGTGAGCCTAGATTAACCCATTCTACTAACAATACATCCGGACCTATTCTGTAAACTAGCCAATGTTCTTTCGCCTGGATCAAAGGGTAAAGAATAGGAATGCTTCTATTTGGCACAATACCATAAATTAAATTCTCCAACGAATATTAAATTATCTTAAAAATCTTAGATTAATTGAAGGGAAGAAAGTTGTTTATTTTATATAGTTTTCATAAATCTTTTTCTTATTATTGTTTTCTTTATTTTCATCTAATAAATTAATAGTAATGTATAATTAAATTATAAGATAAAAATATTTTTTTTCTATTTAGAAAATTTATCACTATAATTCTTCCCTATGGGATCGATACTGGGATCTTTGTTTCAAAGCCCTATATTACTTGAAACGATACTTATACTTGCGTAGTACCCCTAGTGTGTAAAAATATTTTCTAAATTTACATCATATTAATTTTATACATTAGCCGCTATTTATAAATTAAGTCAAGTTTTTGGCTATCTTTTGGAAGCGAATATTACTGCATTATTGTGGGTCGGGTCAAGTTTTTGTCACCGTTGCCGGAGAAGAAAGAAATAGAATAGTATAAATTTTCTTATAAAAAAATAAAAAATAAAAAATAAATAAATATATTATTAAAAAAATAATAAATAATAAATAAATTATTATAAAAAAAGAAGATATATATTTTATTCCTTGTTTTATGTGAAGATTTGGTTCTGAAGGATTAATACCTTTAGATTCTGAATTAGAAAGAACAATTAGAAAAATTTAAAAGGGAAAACAAATTCAAAAATTTCAAGAAATGGCTACTTTACAAAATCCAATTGAACTTAATGATCAAAATGTTTATAAACCATTAAGGGATTATGCTAACCCTATAGTTGATGAACTTCATAGTAGTATTGAAATACCTACTGTAGATGCTAATTCTTTTGAACTTAAACCGTCTATTATTCAAATGGTGCAAAACAATCAATTTGGTGGATCACCAAATGAGGATCCAAATTTACATCTTGTTAGTTTTTTAGAACTTTGTGCTACCTTTAAATATAACAATGTTTCTGATGATGTTATTAGACTTAGACTCTTTCCTTTTTCTTTAAGAGATAAAGCAAAGATGTGGTTAAACTCATTAGCGACTGGTTATATCAAACATGGGCTAAAACGACACAAAAATTCCTTTCTAAATATTTTCCTCCTTCTAAAAATGCTAATTTAAGAAATGATATTAGTTCATTTAGTCAATTTGACGGGGAGACAATATATGAAACTTGGGAAATATTTAAAGAACTATTAAGAAAATGTTCTCATCATGCTTTACCTGATTGGTTGATTATTCAAACATTTTACAATGGATTAATTGGTTCTTTAAAATCAATTATTGATGCTGTTGCTGGAGGTTCTTTAATGTCTAAATCATTTGAAGAAGCTTACACTTTAATTGAAGAAATGGCTAATAACAATTTTCAATGGCCTTCCGAAAGGATTAATCCTAAAATATGGCCAGTATTCACGATAATGAAGCCTTTTCTATCTTAGCTTCACAAGTTGCAGCAATGTCTAAGAAATTACATAATTTTGCAATTAATATTTCGCATAATAACTCTGCTAATATTGAAGATTCTCAAACTATTGAAACTTTACAAGCTATTGTAAGTAAAAATAATCCTTATTCAAATTATTATAATCCTGGGTGGAAAAATCATCCTAATTTTAACTGGAATAATTCACAACAACAATGGGGTAATAATCAATCTCATCCCACTGGAAATTAGAATAATCAAGTTAATTCAAATTATAAACCTCCTGGATTTAATAATCAACGAGAAAAGTTATCAATAGAAGAATCAATTATGCAAATGAATAATCAAATACAAAATCAAAATACTACTATGCGTAATATTGAAAATCAAATGGGGCAAATTGCTACTTTAATTAATAACAGACCTATAGGAACACTTCCTAGTAATGTTGAAATTAATCCAAAGGAAACTGGAAAAGAACATGAACAAGTTAAAGCTGTGCAACTTAGAAGTGGAAAGGAATTAAAAGAAAGAATGTAGAATGAAATTGAAAAAGAGAATGAGGTTGAAGAGATTAAAAAACCTAAAGAAACTCTCTCTCCTAGTCAAGATCAGACTGTTATACCTATTAATGTGGAAGTTGAAAAACCACCACCACATTTTCCTCAAAGACTTAAACAACAGAAATTAGATCATCAATTTTCTAAGTTCTTTGAAATTTTTAAGAGACTTACTATTAACATACATTTTGCTGAAGCTTTGGAACAAATGCCAACTTACGCAAAATTTATGAAGGATATTTTAAGTAAAAAATGAAAATTTGAAGCTTTTGAAACTGTTGCATTAAGTGAAGAAAGCAGTGCAATAATTCAAAATAAATTACCTGAAAAGCTTAAGGATCCTGGATGTTTCACTATACCCTGTGCTATTGGAGAAAAATTTTGTGGAAAAGCTTTATGTGATTTAGGAGCAAGTATTAATCTCATGCCATTTTCTATCTTTCAAAGATTGGATTTAGGAGATATTACTCCCACCACTGTAACCCTTCAGTTAGCTGATAGATCTATCACTTATCCTAAAAGAGTTATAGAGGATGTCCTTGTTAAAGTGGATAAATTTATCTTCCCTATGGATTTCATAGTACTTGATATGGAAGAAGATAAAGAGATACCTATTATTTTAGGGAGACATTTTCTAGCTACCGGACGAGCTATGATTGATGTGCAAAAAGGAGAACTAACCATGAGAGTTAATGATCAAGAAATTAAATTCAATGTTCTTAAATCAATGAAGTACCCTGATAAAGATAAATGTTATCGAAGGATATAATTGACTATTTAATTGAAAAATATTATCAAGAAAAATGAAAATTCATTTCTAAAGAAAAATTTGAATTTATAAGAGATGAAGATGAAGTAGTATAACAAGAAGAGACTCATTTTATTAAAGATAATTGGGAAACTTTAGACATAACTAAAAATGATATACTTTTACCCTAAATTAAAAAAACCCCTAAACTGGAATTAAAAATGTTACCTTCCCATTTAAAATATGCATTTCTTGGAAATTCGTTAACTTTACCTGTTATTATTTCTTCTGAACTGAGTAAAGATCAAGAAGAAAAACTACTAGGTGTGTTAAAGAATTATAAGAAAGCTTTTTGTTGGACTATTGCTGATATAAGAGGAATAAGCCCTTCCATTTGCATGCATAGATTCTTAATGGAAGAAAATTTTAAACCTACTATAGAATCACAAAGAAGATTAAATCCTATCTTGAAAGAGGTTGTTAAAAAAGAAATTATTAAGTGGTTGGATGTTGGTATTATTTATCATATTTAGGATAGTCAATGGGTAAGTCCTATTCATTGTGTTCCGAAGAAAGAAGGTGTAACTGTCATTGTTAATGATAAAAATGAACTTATTCCTACAAGACAAGTTACTGGATGGCGAATTTGTATTAACTATAGGAAATTAAATAAAGCCACTAGAAAGGATCATTTTCCTTTACCTTTCTTGGATCAAATGCTCGATAAATTAGCTAGACACTCATATTTCTGTTTTCTGGATGGATATTCTAGTTATCATCAATTACTTATTGCTCCTGAGGACCAAGAAAAGACAACATTTACAAGTCCTTACGGAACATTTGCTTTTAGAAGAATGCCTTTTGGTTTATGAAATGCACCTGCAACTTTTTAAAGATGTATGATGTCAATATTTTGTGATTTGATTGACAAAGGAATTGAAATATTCATGGATGATTTTTCATTCTTTAGAACTTATTTTGAATCTTGTTTAGAAAACATAGCCAAAGTTCTGAAAAGATGTAAAGAAACAAATTTAGTTCTTAACTGGGAAAAAATGTCAATTCATGATCACATAAGGCATTGTACTTGGTCACAAAGTATCACAAAAAGGGATGGAAGTAGATCAAGCAAAAGTGAATATTATTGTTGAATTACAACCACCTACTACTGTTACTGATGTGAGAAGTTTTCTAGGTCATGCTGGATTTTATAGAAGATACATAAAGGATTTTTCTAAAATTGCTAAACCTCTTTGTCATTTATTAGAAAAAGATGCAAAATTTGAATTTAATAAAGAATGTATTAATGCTTTTAATAATCTAAAAGAAAAATTAATAACTGCACTTATCATTGTTGCACCTAACTGGAATAAATCTTTTGAATTAATGTGTGATGCAAGTGATTTTGCAATTGGAGCTGTATTAGGAAAAAAATATGAGAAAGTTTTCAAAGTTGTATATTATGCTAGTACAACTCTCACTGAAACACAAATAAATTACACTACCACTGAGAAAGAGCTTCTAGCTATAATATATGCCTTTGATAAATTTAAACCTTATCTTCTTGGTACTAAATGCATAGTTCATACTGATCATTTTGCTATTAAATATCTATTATTTAAGAAGGATTCTAAACATAGACTTATAAGATGGGTTTTACTTCTACAAGAATTTGATTTTCAAATAATAGATAGAAAAGGAACTGAAAACCAAATTGCTGATCATTTATCTAGAATTAAAAATGATATTATATTGGAAGAAAATATAAATGAGAAATTCCCTGATGAATCTTTATATTTTTTCAAAGATGCAAAATACCATGGTATGCTCATATTGTTAATTATTTAGTTAGTAATATTTTGCCTTATGACTTGGATAACAAATTTATTAAGAAATTTAAATATGATGCTAAATCTTATATTTGGGAAGAACCTCATTTATTTAAAATTGGTAAAGATTCTATGATTCGAAGATGTGTAACTTATGAGGAAACTTTTGCTATTATTCAAAAATGTCATGATTCTGATTTTGGAGGACACTTTGGCATAGATAAAACTGCATTTAAAATTTTAAATTCTGGATTTTATTGGCCTACCTTATTTAAAGATGTGAGACAATATGTGAAAACATGTGATCAATGTCAAAGGATGGGAAATATATTTAGGAAAGATGAAATGTCTTTAAACTATATATTGGAAGTTGAAATTTTTTATATATGGGGTTTAGACTTTATGGGACCATTTGTTCCATCATCTGGAAAAATTTATATTTTATTAGCGAGTTGATTATATTTCAAAGTGGATTGAAGTCTGTTGCTTTACCAAACTGTGATTCCAAAAGTGTTTCTAAATTTTTAAAGAAAATGATATTTTCAAGATTTGGAATGCCTAAGGTAATTATCACTGATGGTGGAAGTCATTTCAGGAATATAAGAATTCAATCATTACTACAAAAATTTTGAATCAAACATAGAATTGCAACTGCTTATCACCCACAAACTAGTGGAATAGCTGAAGTATCAAACAGAGAAATTAAAAGAATTTTAGAGAAAATTGTTAATCCTAAAAGAATTGATTGGGTTGATAGACTTGATTCTGCATTATGGGCTTATAAAATGCTTATAAGACACCAATCAGAATGTCACCTTACCGGTTAATTTACGGTAAACATTGTCGCTTACCTATAGAACTTGAACATAAAGCTTATTGGGTGATAAAAGAGTTTAATTTTAATTTGAATAAAGCAGGAGAAAAATGATTATTGCAACTAAATGAGATGGAAGAAATAAGAAATGAATAGTCTAAAAATGCGAGAATTTATAAAGAGAAAATGAAGTTGTTGCATGATAAGAAAATTTCAGGAAAAATTTTTGAGCCTGGACAAAAAGTATTACTGTTTAATTCTCGTTTAAGACTTTTTCCTGGAAAATTAAGATCTGAATGGATTGGACCCTATTTAGTTGAGAAAGTATACCATTATGGAGCTGTGGATATTAAAGATCCTAAAACAGGAAAAATTTTTAAAGTAAATGGAGTAAGATTGAAGCCTTATTTGGGAGATATTAAAAAGATTTATAAAGAGGCTTATGAATTGAGTCAACCTGATTAAAGATTTACTTAAGTCGGGTTGACGACGTTAAACCAAGCGCTTTGTGGGAGGCAACCCATAATTATCTTTTGTTATGAGTGTTTTTTTTCTTGTTTTGATGTAAGGTTATGCGTCGATCTTGATTAATTTTATATTACTTTAGAAAAATTTTATGCTTATAAGTCTTTGATGACTTAGGCTAAAAATTATTTTGAAGTATGTAAGATTTAAAAATAGGATCACTTTATTCTGAATATGAGTAAAAAGGAGATCAAGTTAACCTTCATTATGATAGTTTACAATGAGAGTTATTGAGTCTAAATTACTCTTACCAGTATAATTTACCTATCTTGGAGAACGAAATTTTGAAATTTGACGATTAGGCGAAACGGAGTTGAACATAGTTCCGGCGCCTAGGCACCAGATTCGGCGCCTAAGTGCCAGAATCAACTATGTATCAATAGGTCCGGCGCCTAGGCGTCAGATTCGGCGCCTAAGCGCCACGGTTACTGGGTAGTGCAAAAACCGAAAATTTTCAGTTTTTTACACGATTTTCCCCTTTAAATCAACCTATCTTCTTCCCTAACAATCAAGCAATCAAAATTACGTCCCTTGCACTTCATTCTTGAGAGATTTGAGAAATTTTTGAATAAATGGAAGGAAGAAATCATGGAGAAGAAGCTAGGGACAAGGTTTCAAAAGATCCTCAACCCTACTTCAATGGTTTCATCGTTGTATGTTTAGAGAAAATTTCTAGTCATTTGGATAAGTTTGAAGCAGAGTTTAAAAGCATTAAAGATCACCTTCATGAGATGTTTCATCAAGTTGAACATCTAGAATGTCAAATGAAACTTCAATTTTATCATTTTGCGGCTTATCAAGATGCTCAAGTTGAAATGTATGTGAAGAACAAGTGGATTGACGAAAAGATGACTACGGATTTTCCGAGAGCGTTAGTGTTCTTTCCAAGTAGAATACACAATTTCCCTTGTGAAGATTAGAATATTCTGGTAATGAGATAGTTATTATGGTTTGTTGAGTCGTTGTATCGATTTAGAGAATCGATTGTGTTTGTTTGTGTATTTGCTTTCATGTTCGATGTGTGTTGTTTTTGCTTAGAAATTGTTATGTTTGAGTATGTATTAGGAACTTGAATCAAATATAGTACTTATCTGGAATGTATTGAGTCAATATTGAAGGTTATAAATGGAATTTAGTGAGTTTGATTGAAACCTTTTGTTTGATTGGTGGATTTAATATTTAATTTTTATAAATTTTTGAAAAATGTTGTGGAAGTTAGAAACTGAAGCCCTACTCTGATATGAATAATTGGAAGTTGAATTTATGAATTTTGGTGGAAAATTAAATTTAAAAATAATTTTTTATGAAAGGTGAGTCTGGCGCCTAGGTCCCAGAATTCGGCGCCTAAGCGCCAGTTCGAACTGTACCCGAAAATTTACTTAAATAACCACCAAAAGCCATTTTTGATGCCTAAGCTTCATCTTCTTCCCCATTTCATGAAAATACATCATCTAGATCCATTTTGAGGTCATAACATCAAGGATTTGAGCGCGAAACCACTCGATTTCTTTATCTCAAGGTCAGATCTACACTTTAAACCATTTATTTTAGATTTTCACCTTAGATTTCCCTAGGTTTTGCTAGGTACTGAAAATTTTAAAAAAAATTTTGATTTTTAGTGATTTCTTTGGATTTCTAAACTTATTTTAAGTTTTATAAACTTAAAAAGAGTTTAAATTTTTTATTCCTAAATTTATTCTTGTTTTCTTTCACGTTTAGATGGCTCCAAAATCTAAACGCGGGAAGGCACGAGATAACTTTGATAGCAGCAAATTTTCAACAACGGCTGTGCATTTTCGCTTCCATAAATTTGTGACGTCCAGCAAGTTAATTTCTGAACGAAGTTTCTATCATCCTGGAGAAATGATCGAAAATACTATTGTTGCACACAATTGGCAACTATTTTGTTATTTTACTGCTGTTGCTGTTATCCCAATTGTTCGAGAATTTTATGCAAATTTTCTAGATGCCAAAGATTATGAAGTCTTTGTCAGAGGAATCGGAGTAGGATTTAGTCCAGAAAGAATCAACATATTTTATGGCCTGCCACCTCTTTTTTTTCCTTTCCCAGCGAGAGTTCAGGAATCTCCAGTTTCAGAGATATACTTGCTACTCCCCAGCGAAAACTCCTCTATTTCATCCTAAGTTTGTCACTTGGATGTTTGTGTTGGTTTTATTGATCGCTTCGGTCAACACCAATACGCGCGGTGTGCTCCGTCGACTCACCACACCTATTGGGGGTCCATTTGTTGACCTCATTTTTGATGAGGTCTTCTCTTCTTCTCTTTAGTACTTAGGATCTAGCCTTAGGCTTTTCCTTTGACTATCTTAGAGAACTAGAATTGGGACCCACCTTTTAGAAATTCAAACCACTTCTTAACTCCCCGCAAACTCCACAAACTCGACTATAGACCCCTAATCACCTAGAGGGTTGAAATCAAATGTGGAAGTTTAAATGATGAGTTCCTATAGGACTCTTTGGCCTTAGGACCGCCTCAGGTGGCCCGGTGCAGTGAAGGGGCTGACTTACACACACACTACACTTATACACTACACCCACACACTACACTTCCACACACCTCCTAAAACTACACCCATACCTAACTTGACCTCCTGACTCATGTAGGTGATTCACATGGATGATCCTTAACCCCTAAGCCCTTGGCTAAGAGGGTTAGGAACAACATAGTGAATGCCTCAAATGAGTCCCTTCATGACTCATATGGGCTTGACATGGCTTCATGGCTTCATGGCTTCATGGCTCAACCAAAATGATTTCATTCCACTTACATCCACCCAATCTTCAATTTCCCAAATTTTCAATTTTTGACCCCCGGGACCCTACACCCGCTTAGCCTACCCAAAACCCTCGAAATTACCCAAATTTCTCAAAAATTTCCAAATTACCCAAAATTCTCCAAAATCATTCCCAAACATTTCCACATCACTTAAATTGATCATCCATACCCAAAAATACCAAAAATTCCAAAAATACCTCCCAATACCCTCCAAATACCCAAAATACCCCTCTTGGCCAAAAAATCCAAAAATTCAGAAAATTCCCAGAAAATTCCAGAAAATCCCAAATATTCCCAATTTCATTTTGTCCAACTATACCATGGGCGAATTTTGTCAATTTACCCTACTTTTGTCAAAACCCCAATTTGACCCATTTTAACCCAAAGTGAACCCAATGTCAAACCAAACCCACCCAATTGACCCAAATTCTGGTCCAATTCAATTCTAAACTTCAATTCAACATTCCCAACACCAATCTAGGCCAAATCCAAGTCCAATTTGATTGACATTTGGATCCAATTTCACTTTTGGCCTTAAAGCCCAATTTGGACCCATGACCCAAACCTAACCCAAACTCACCCAATTCAACTCCAATTAACCCCAAACCTTTTCTAAATCTTCCTTAACATTCCCACAAACAAAACAATAACATGATTTGCCCAAAATTTAGACCCAAATCCCACTCAAACTCAACCCAAAGCTAAAAGGCCCAATTTTGACCTAAACCCAAACCTAACCCAAATGAGCCCAAACCCCAAAATCAAAGCCCAACCAAAGTCAAAACCTCTTTGAAACACTCCCATAAACATTTCTCAACATTGATTTTACATCAATTTCAACTCTAGCCCAACATTAGCCCAACTTGGCCCACTTGGACCTACATAGGCCCACTTACCAAATAAACCCAAATTCAAACCAATTCAACTCCAAATCACACCAAATTGACTCCAAGCCCTTCATAGAACATCCCTAAACCAATTATGACATTTATTTGACAAAGTTCTTCACAAAATCTTTACCCAAATGCCCATCCTAAAATCAAAAAGCCCATTCCCCTTAAACTTTCCTAAAGGCCCACTTCACCACATTCAAAAGCCCAAATCCATCCAAAGCCCACATGGCACTTCCCCTCGTCATCCATTTAATCAAAATCACCCCTAAGTTTCAAAATCATCAATTAAACCATTCCAAATCAAGCTTCATGCAAATTTTCACCAAAATATCCAAAATTCTTAAAACCCATTTCCATGAAATTGACTCAACTTTCCCCAAGCCAAAGACAAGCCATGCAAGCCATGGACAAGCCACATGAAGCCATGGAAGGCTTGACATGTGACCATGCCATTAATGGTAAAAGGAGGGGCCCCTTTCCTAATCTTTTATTAAGCATTTTTTACCTTAAGCATGTCACACACTAAACCATGTTTAGCCACCTCATCATGGATAGAGACCACACCACTCTCCCTTGGTCGACCCAACTGATCCTCTCAGCTCAAAATCGAGCCATGGGGAGGTGCACCCAACCCAAACCAATGGGTTGACCAAATTAAGGCCAAAATGACCCCCTCCCCATTCCATTTTAATTCAAAGCCTTTACACATGGCAATTGCCGATTGATTGCACAAACCTCCGACCTCGACCCACTCGGACCCGAGGGTGACCCATGCCCGCCGGCCGACTCGCTGGATCGCCGGAAAACACCATGGCCGATACCTTGGGAGGAGCCAAAGTTTGGAATTCCCACTTGCCGAGCTGCCCCATGCAAAATGGTCACTATGGTCGTTCTTCTCCTCACGAGAGCAGCTCGATCCCATGCCTCAACTCCCCCTGGAAGGCTCTCCAGCCTCTCCTATTTAAACCCCTCACCCTCACGGCCATGAAAAAGAGTTGCACAAACCTTGCCGAAACTCTACCAAAATTGTTCCAAACCCTTCTCCACCCTTAGAGTAGTTGATCCCCAGTGTCAATTTGCCCTAATCCCCACTGATAAAATCCAATTTCCCAACTGAAATTCCACCCAAAACCAGGACACTTCTCCACAGTGAGCCAATTCCCAAATTGATTGGTTCTACACCTTCACTCGGACCAAGGGAAGGTGTCCACCAACGAAAAGCCCCATCTCCAGAGCCACCCGGTTGCTCCAGCCTCCAAGCTTTGTGATCGGGCTTGGTCGAAATCACATCTAGACAATTCACTGCGATCAGGAGACTTCATCCGGAGCTTGCCGGGATTCAATCGAAGGTGCAACAACTCTCAGATCGAAGCCACACTTCTCTGAGCAAAGGTATGAGCTAATTCTTCATCCCGAGCTTCTGGAGATTCTCCATTTTAAATGCCTTAGTTTCAATGCATGATAACCGTATAGATGTGTTCGTCTCTTCAAGACGAATCCATAGAGCATAAGAGCATGAAAATCCATTGAGTATCGAGTGAGATCTTAGGGATTTAGTGTGGACGGCTCTCGGGTGAGGACGCTCGGGGGCGATGAACGGAAGTCGTCCATTCAATACACGCGCGGACGGACGGCTCAGATGGCGTCGGACCAGGAGACGGTACGAGAACAGCGGGGCCCAGAGCGCTGAGTCAGATGGCGGCGTCGAATGGGATCGCGACACGCGGCGTTTCGGAGATGCCGAGGATGAGTTGGCGCCGGGTGGATAAATAGAAAATTAGGGTATTTTTTGATTTATTTAATTCCCTAAACTTCAAAAATTCATAACTCGTGTAGAAAAATCGAAAAAATAAAATAAAAATACCCTCTTGCTCGAGTGAATGAGGAGAATAATGTGGAAAAGAAATCATTTAATTTCATCAAGTATTTTATTTTTTATAATTTATTTACTCTCTGCATACTTTTAATTCTCCATGCATGTATACAATTCACCATGGCATGAGACCATAGGGATTTTGAAGCCTCCGAATTTGGGAACATTCCCTGAATTTTCCAAAGTCAGAGGCCATCCCTATGAAGAGTTATTGATTTTTCAAGTTCACGTTACTGTTTTGAGTATTTTAATTCAAATAAATAGTATATTGTGAAATAAATTCTAGGAAAATTTGAGGATGTTTCTTATGACCAGAGGACCCTAGGAAAAATAGGTTTTGAGTTAGTTCATTTAAAACAACCCTAATTGGCTTAAACACCCAAAATAGGTCTCTAATTAATTAGAGTTAACCATGCATCAAATTGACTTGAAATCAATTCTCCACTGACCTTTAGGATCAGAGGAATCCACCATAAAAGTTTGAGGTCAATGGACTTGGTTAGCCCCACTAATTGGGTTGATTAAGCCACTTAGTCATTTTAAACTTTAAAAATTCATAACTTTTAAAATACCTTTCAAAACTTCACCAAATTGGTTTTGGAGCCTCTCCGATATCAGGGGAACCTAAGAAAATTAAAATTTCAATTTTCTAAAAAAGTTGATTTTTAATAATATTTTAATATTTTTAATAATTAAAAAATAATAAAAATCACAAAAATAATAAAATTCACCAAAATGTCACATTTTGAATTTTATTATTAAATTTTATCACTTAGGAATAAACCCCACATTTTTCTTAGGTCTATTTAGTGAGATATTAAATTTTAAAGCTTTAAGGTAATTTTAAAATTAAAAAAATGTATTTTCTAGCATTTTCACTAAAATACTTATAATAAATCATAGAAAAATCAGAAAATTGCAAAATTTGCTTCTCTGATTTCCTTGATATCAGAGAGATTTTTGAAAAATATTAAATTTATTTTTCAACATTTATTTTATTTTTAAATTAATTAACACTCCAAAACTTAAAATAATTATAATAAAAATAATATAATTCAAAAAATCACCAAAATTGGTTCAAGTGGTTCTCTGGTCATTAGGAATGTCCCCTAATTTTCTTATGGACAGAAACTTTCCCTTGGTCATGTTATTAAATTTTCCTTGAAAATCTCTATTTTCTACCAAAAATAATTATATAAATAAATTAAATACAGAAAAATCACATTTTCTCCTCTCATGTCTTTATTGACATATGAGTGAAGTTACATAAAAATTTCAAGTTCATTTGAATTCAATTTAGTGAGTTATGAAATTATTAAGCTTAAAGGGTAAAGTGGTAATTAATTTTTTTTTAACCCTTAATTAAAACTTTAGGTTTAATAAAACATTAACAAGTAAAATATTTGATCCTAATCTGATTTAGATGATTGAAATTTAAATAATTAAAGGGTAGAAACCCATTAAGCAATTTTAAAATGATTAAACTTTAATTAAATAATGGATTAAATTTGGAAGAATAATAAAATTGGAATTATTAAAATAGGGATATTATTAGGAAGAGATTTATTCTTTAATTTAAAAATCCCTAAATTAATTATCTCATTAATATTCAATTCTTAATTAAAATGATAACTCAAATATAAAATATTAAAAGACTTAATCATTAAACTAAAATTAAATTATTAAACTCTTTTAAAAATTTCAATTAAAATTAAAAAATTAAATTAAATTAAAATTAAATTAAATTAAATAAATTAAATTAAATTAAATTAATATTAAAAATTAAATTAAATTAAATCAAATTAAATTAAATTAAATAATTAAATTAAATTAAATTAAATTAAATCAAATTAAATTAAGTTAAATAATTAAATTAAATTAAATTAAATCAAATTAAATTAAATTAAATAATTAAATTAAATTAAATTAAATTAAATCAAATTAAATTAAATTAAATCAAATCAAATTAAAACTAAATCAAATCAAATTAATTAATGTAACATCAAATCAAATTAAATTGAATTAAATTGAATTAAATTAAATTAAAACTCAATTAAATTAAATTAAATCGAATTAAATATAACATCACCTAAACCAGAAAGAAATTAAATATAAAGCAACTTGAACACTATTCCAAATTTAAACTCATTAATTGAAATTAAACTAAATCACGAAACCATCTGAACACCAATTTACCCTCAAATGCTTTAGTCATCATAACCCCTAAATAGAACATTAAATGAAATGTTACTTCACTCATAGGATATTCAAATGTCCTAAGTTCACTCGAGCAAGTTAACAAAACTCGAATTCTCGGACGATTAATTCATTTGTATAATTAAATTCATTTGGACTTAAAACAATCTTAGAAAATATTGAAAAGATGTTTAAGATTTGTCTTAAGCACTTCCTCGATATGATAGGATGTTCATAAGAACAATTGAACTTAATTATTCTTTTATGAAGAAAATTGTCCTCAAACTAAAACACAAAGACCTAGACGTCATAGGAAATGACTAGCTATAGGATTAGGAATTTGGTAGAAAACCATAACCCTTACCTTAGCTTTACCTAGGAACTTGCTTAAATATTCTAATTGTGTTTTAAGTGCAGTTTGGGATGACGGGAAGACCCTCCGAGTACGCTTTTATTTTATTGCAATCTACTTTCTTGCAATTTACCTTCTTGCAATTTATTTAACTGAATTGCACTTACTTTTCTTGCATGATGAACAACTGTTGCATGAAAACTCACACCTTTAGGATTGACCCTAAAACTGAAACCAAAACTAAGTTAAAAGTCATTGCTAGATAAAATTCACCGCCACAACATTTTAAAATATAAAACAACTCAAAATTTAATCACAAACAGAACACAAAACTACAATTACAACTAAATTAAAACGTCTCGTTGGATGATCGGGAATACCTCGGATGATGTAACCTACGTGTTGCTAACGGGATTTCCCACGGTCTAAATGAAAGTGTGGAACTCATTCGATTGAGTTTAACAAATTCATCCGGACTAAGTGAATCCGATAAAAATAATGATGCCGGAAGGATGGAACCGTGGGATCTTAACCGGTGTCGTTATAATCAACTTTAAGATTTGTTTTAAATAAAACATAAAAAACACCTCGGAAATTAAGATTTTCTCTAAACCAAAACACTTTTCTCATCCCCCGATTTATGACTTCTAAAACTAAACCTCTGCAACAACAAGGAGCTCGGAGCATGGTGGGCAGCACGGCCATCGTCATCAGCAAAACCTGAGTCTACTTCAGCAAAACTTTCCTAGAATTAAATTACCAAGCCATAGGATTTCGAGGTAGTTTGCCTAGTGCAACATAAATCCTCAACCTCTTCGTTAGGCACTTGCATTGCAAATTAAGCCCTAACCGGTCTTAGGATTCCGAGGTAGTCGTTCGGGTACGACATAAACCCTCACATCTTCAAGGCTATTTGTATGATCCTATCATATAAATTTAAATCCTAATTAATTAAAATTGGCGAGATCAAAACATTTAAATAAATATTAGGACTTCCCTAAATCCAAGCCAAACAATAGGATAGTCGGGAAATTACCGAAGTTCGCTTCGAGTCTGTGATTTCTCCTACCTTTCTTCCTTTGGATTCCCAAAACAAAATGTTCCAAATTTGATCCATTCCCTATTGAAATTCCAAATTTCAATCCATCGAAAAACTTAAACTTTGAAATCCTCGAGAGCAGAATTATTGATTATTATCGAGAGTTTTCTTAGGTGATTCCCATCACTTAAGATGTAATTAACTATAGGGGCTTGCCCTTATAGGGAATTTTAAAGAACCTGTGTAATATAAACCCTCGTTTAATGTTTTCATATTAAGCAAGGGAATTTTGTCGGCTTATAAAATTGGTTCGCGGACCAAACGGATGTCACAAATCTTCTAGTTTATTTAATCGAGCCCCACCGTCAAGCGAGTGTGTCTATCCTTAGGGATAGATACACGGCTTGTGGTGCGGTGCTCGTTTATATAAACTATTTGGGATGTGAGATCGGTTTAATCTCATATCTTAAAACCTTCAAATTTAAAATTATTTTCAAAATCAAATACTACTTTTCAAATTATTTATTTTAATTAAATTAAAAATTCGCCGACAGCTTCTGTTAGGCGACCCCCTTTTCAAAATAAAACACACGACCTAAAAATATGCCGTAGTCTAGCCTTAGGAGTCTCGGTCCTCTCTTCTTCGTCAATTTTCTTCTTCTCTTCAATCGCCTCCTGTTGAGGTGGTTCTTCTATCGCAAGTGATAGTACCGGCTTAACAGTGTCTCGAACTCGAATTGAAGCTCACACTCGAAGCGGTTCGGATGTCGTCTAAAATCTTCTTCGAAGACCTCGTCCAGAGCGGTAGTCCATCCATCGTCGGCTGCATAGGGATCTATCGGAATGACGGGATCGCTTGAGATAACATCGACGGAACCTCCTTTCTGGGGTTCCTTCATGTACTCCTTCGGGATTGTTATATTTCCTTTCCGAAGGTTGTCGTTGAGCCAACTTTTAAAGGTAATGCAATCTTCTATCTTGTGCCCAAGCATCTGGTGGTAGGGGCAAAAGTTGGGATCACCTTTCTTGTTGACTTCCTCTGGTCTTTTAATTTAATTTAATTTAATTGAGTTTTAATTTAATTTAATTCAATTTAATTCAATTTAATTTGATTTGATGTTACATTAATTAATTTGATTTGATTTAGTTTTAATTTAATTTGATTTAATTTAATTTAATTTGATTTAATTTAATTTAATTTAATTATTTAATTTAATTTAATTTGATTTAGTTTAATTTAATTTAATTTAATTTGATTTAATTTAATTATTTAATTTAATTTAATTTGATTTAGTTTAATTTAATTTAATTTAATTTAATTTAATTTTAATTTAATTTAATTTAATTTATTTAATTTAATTTAATTTTAATTTAATTTTATTTTTTAATTTTAATTGAAATTTTTAAAAGAGTTTAATAACTTAATTTTAGTTTCATGATTAAGTCTTTTAATATTTTGAATTTGAGTTATCATTTTAATTAGGGGACATTCCTAATGACCAGAGAACCACTTGGACCAATTTTGGTGATTTTTTGAATTATATTATTTTTATTATAATTATTTTAAGTTTTGGAGTGTTAATTAATTTAAAAATAAAATAAATGTTGAAAAATAAATTTTATATTTTTCAAAAATCTCTCCGATATCAAGGAAATCGGAGAAGCAAATTTTGCAATTTTCTGATTTTTCTATCATTTATTATAAGTATTTTAGTGAAAATGCTAGAAAATACATTTTTTTAATTTTAAAATTACCTTAAAGCTTTAAAATTTAATATCTCACTAAATAGACCTAAGAAAAATGTGGGGTTTATTCCTAAGTGATAAAATTTAATAATAAAATTCAAAATGTGACATTTTGGTGAATTTTATTATTTTTGTGATTTTTATTATTTTTTAATTATTAAAAATATTAAAATATTATTAAAAATCAACTTTTTTAGAAAATTGAAATTTTAATTTTCTTAGGTTCCCCTGATATCAGAGAGGCTCCAAAACCAATTTGGTGAATTTTTGAAAGGTATTTTAAAAGTTATGAATTTTTAAAGTTTAAAATGACTAAGTGGCTTAATCAACCCAATTAGTGGGGCTAACCAAGTCCAATTGACCTCAAACTTTTATGGTAGATTCCTCTGATCCTAAAGGTCAGTGGAGAATTGATTTCAAGTCAATTTGATGCATGGTTAACTCTAATTAATTAGAGACCTATTTTGGGTGTTTAAGCCAATTAGGGTTGTTTTAAATGAACTAACTCAAAACCTATTTTTCCTAGGGTCCTCTGGTCATAAGAAACATCCTCAAATTTTCCTAGAATTTATTTCACAATATGCTATTTATTGGAATTAAAATACTCAAAACAGTAATGTGAACTTGAAAAATCAATAACTCTTCATAGGGATGGCCTCTGACTTTGGAAAATTCAGGGAATGTTCCCAAATTCAGAGGCTTCAAAATCCCTATGGTCTCATGCCATGGTGAATTGTATACATGCATGGAGAATTAAAAGTATGCAGAGAGTAAATAAATTATAAAAAATAAAATACTTGATGAAATTAAATGATTTCTTTTCCACATTATTCTCCTCTATTCACTGAGCAAGAGGGTATTTTTATTTTATTTTTCTGATTTTTCTACACAGAGTTATGAATTTTTGAAGTTTAGGGAATTAAATAAATCAAAAAAATTCCCTAATTTTCTATTTATCCACGCGGCGCCAACTCATCCTCGGCATCTCCGAAACGCCGCGTGTCGCGCTCCCATTCGACGCCGCCATCTGACTCAGCGCTCCGGGCCCCGCGGTTCTCGTACCGTCTCCTGGTCCGACGCCATCTGAGCCGTCCTTCCGCGCGTGTATTGAATGGACGACATCCGTTCATCGTCCCCGAGCGTCCTCACCCGAGAGCCGTCCACACTAAATCCCTAAGATCTCACTCGATACTCAATGGATTTTCATGCTCTTATGCTCTATCGATTCGTCTTGAAGAGACGAACACATCTATACGGTTATCATGCATTGAAACTAAGGCATTTGAAATGGAGAATCTCCAGAAGCTCGGGATGAAGAATTAGCTCATACCTTTGCTCGGAGAAGTGTGGCTTCGATCCGAGAGTTGTTGCACCTTCGATTGGATCCCGCAAGCTCCGGATGAAGTCTCCTGGTTTGGTGAATTGTCTCAGATGTGATTTCGACCAAGCCCGATCACAAAGCTTGGAGGCTCGGAGCAACCGGGTGGCTCCGGAGATGGGGCTTTTGCTTGGTGGACACCTTCCCTTGGTCCGGTGAAGGTGTAGAACCAATCAATTTGGGAATTGGCTCACCGTGGAGAAGTGTCCTGGTTTTGGGTGGAATTTCAGCTGGGAAATTGGATTTTATCGGTGGGGATTAGGGTAAATCGACACCTGGGATCAAGCTCGCTCTAAGGGTGAAGAAGGGTTTGGAACAATTTTGGCAGAGTTTCGGCAAGGTTTGTGCAACTCTTTTTCATGGCCGTGAGGGTGAGGGGTTTAAATAGGAGAGGCTGGAGAGCCTTCCAGGGGGAGTTGAGGCATGGGATCAGCTGCTCTCGTGAGGAGAAGAACAACCATAGTGACCATTTGGCATGGGGCGGCTCGACGAAGTGGGAATTCCAAACTTTGGCTCCTCCCAAGGTCTCGGCCATGGTGTTTTCCGGCGATCCAGGCGGCTGGCCGGCAGGCATGGGTCACCCTCAGGTCCAGGTGGGTCCAAATTTGGCTTTAAGGCCAAAAGTTTGAATTTTTTATTTTTCATTTGTTGACCTCATTTTTGATGAGGTCTTCCCTTCTTCTCTTTAGTACTTAGGATCTAGCCTTATGCTTTTCCTTTGACTATCTTAGAGGACTAGAATTAGGACCCACCTTTTAGAAATTCAAACCACTTCTTAACTCTCTGCAAACTCCACAAACTTGACTATAGACCCCTAATCACCTAGAGGGTTGAAATCAAATATGGAAGTTTAAATGATGAGTTACTATAGGACTCTTTGGCCTTGGGACTGCCCTGGGTGGCCTGGTTTGGTGAAGGGGCTGACTTACACACACACTACACTTATACACTACACCCACACACTACACTTCCACACACCTCCTAAATCTACACCCATACCTAACTTGACCTCCTGACTCATGTAGGTGATTCACATGGATGATCCTTAACCCCTAAGCCCTTGGCTAAGAGGGTTAGGAACAACATAGTGAATGCCTCAAATGAGTCCCTTCATGACTCATATGGGCTTGACATGGCTTCATGGCTTCATGGCTTCATGGCTTCATGGCTCAACCAAAATGATTTCATTCCACTTACATCCACCCAATCTTCAATTTCCCAAATTTTCGATTTTGACCCCGGGACCCTACACCCGCTTAGCCTACCAAAAACCCTTGAAATTACCTAAATTTCTCAAAAATTTCCAAATTACCTAAAATTCTCCAAAATCATTCCCAAACATTTCCACATCACTTAAATTGATCATCCATACCCAAAAATACCAAAAATTCCAAAAATACCTCCCAATACCCTCCAAATACCCAAAATACCCCTCTTGGCAAAAAAATCCAAAAATTCGGAAAATTCCCAGAAAATTCCAGAAAATCCCAAATATTTCCAATTTCATTTTTTCCAACTACACCATGGGCCAATTTTGTCAATTTACCCTACTTTTGTCAAAACCCCCAATTTGACCCATTTTAACCCAAAGTGAACCCAATGTCGAACCAAACCTACCCAATTGACCCCAATTTTGGTCCAATTCAATTCTAAACTTCAATTCAATATCCCCAATACTAATCTAGACCAAATCCAAGTCCAATTTGATTGACATTTGGATCCAATCTCACTTTTGGCCTTAAAGCCCAATTTGGACCCATGACCCAAACCTAACCCAAACTCACCCAATTCAATTCCAATTAACCCCAAATCTTTTCTAAATCTTCCTTAACATTCCCACAAACAAAACTCTAACATGATTTGCCCAAAATTTAGACCCAAACCCCACTCAAACTCAACCCAAAGCTAAAAGGCCCTATTTTGACCTAAACCCATACCTAACCCAAATGAGCCCAAACCCCAAAATCAAAGCCCAACCAAAGTCAAAACCTCTTTGAAACACTCCCATAAACATTTCTCAACATTGGTTTTACATCAATTTCAACTCTAGCCCAACATTAGCCCAACTTGGCCCACTTGGACCTACATAGGCCCACTTACCAAATAAACCCAAATTCAAACCAATTCAACTCCAAATCACACCAAATTGACTCCAAGCCCTTCATAGAACATCCCTAAACCAATTATGACATTTATTTGACAAAGTTCTTCAAAGAGATAAAGAAAGAAAATAAAAAATAAAAATAAAAAGTAATAGAAAATAGTAATAAATAAAAAAAAGAGTAAGGAAAAAAGAAAAAAAAGAAATGAAAGAAAAAAATAGAAAGATAAGAAAAAAAGCAAGGTTTGTGCAACTCTTTTCATGGCCGTGAGGGTGAGGGGTTTAAATAGGAGAGGCTGGAGAGCCTTCCAGGGGGAGTTGAGGCATGGGATCAGCTGCTCTGGTGAGGAGAAGAACAACCATAGTGACCATTTGGCATGGGGCAGCTCAGCAAGTGGGAATTCCAAACTTTGGCTCCTCCCAAGGTCTCGGCCATGGTGTTTTCCGGTGATCTAGGCGGCTGGTCGGCAGGCATGGGTCACCCTCAGGTCCAGGTGGGTCAGGGCTGGAGGTTTGTGCAATCAATTAGCAATTGCCATGTGTAAAGGCTTTGAATTAAAATGGAATGGGGAGGGGGTCATTTTGGCCTTAATTTGTTCAACCCATTGGTTTGGGTTGGGTGCACCTCCCCATGGCCTGATTTTGGGCTGAGAGGATCAGTTGGGTCGCCAAGGGAGAGTGGTGTGGTCTCTATCCATGATGAGGTGGCTAAACATGGTTTAGTGTGTGACATGCTTAAGGTAAAAAATGCTTAATGAAAGATTAGGAAAGGGGCCCCTCCTTTTACCATTAATGGCATGGTCACATGTCAAGCCTTCCATGGCTTCATGTGGCTTGTCCATGGCTTGCATGGCTTGTCTTTGGCTTGGGGAAAGTTGAGTCAATTTCATGGAAATGGGTTTTAAGAATTTTGGATATTTTGGTGAAAATTTGCATGAAGCTTGATTTGGAATGGTTTAATTGATGATTTTGAAACTTAGGGGTGATTTTGATTAAATGGATGATGAGGGAAAGTGCCATGTGGGCTTTGGATGGATTTGGGCTTTTGAATGTGGTGAAGTGGGCTTTTAGGAAAGTTTAAGGAGAATGGGCTTTTTGATTTTAGGATGGACATTTGGGTGAAGATTTTGTGAAGGAATTTATCAAATAAATGTCATAATTGGTTTAGGGATGTTCTATGAAGGGCTTGGAGTCAATTTGGTGTGATTTGGAGTTGAATTGGTTTGAATTTGGGTTTATTTGGTAAGTGGGCCTATGTAGGTCCAAGTGGGCCAAGTTGGGCTAATGTTGGGCTAGAGTTGAAATTGATGTAAAACCAATGTTGAGAAATGTTTATTAAAGTGTTTCAAAAAGGTTTTGACTTTGGTTGGGCTTTGATTTTGGGGTTTGGGCTCATTTGGGTTAGGTTTGGGTTTAGGTTAAAATAGGGCCTTTTAGCTTTGGGTTGAGTTTGAGTGGGGTTTGGGTCTAAATTTTGGGCAAATCATGTTAGTGTTTTGTTAGTGGGAATGTTAAGGAAGATTTAGAAAATATTTGGGGTTAATTGGAATTGAATTGGGTGAGTCTGGGTTAGGTTTGGGTCATGGGTCCAAATTGGGCTTTAAGGCCAAAAGTGAGATTGGATCCAAATGTCAATCAAATTGGACTTGGATTTAGCCTAGATTGGTATTGGTGATATTGAATTGAAGTTTAGAATTGAATTGGACCAAAATTGGGGTCAATTGGGTAGGTTTGGTTTGACATTGGGTTCACTTTGGGTTAAAATGGGTCAAATTGGGGGTTTTGACAAAAGTAGGGTAAATTGACAAAATTGGCCCATAGTGTAGTTGGAAAAAATGAAATTGGGAATATTTGGGATTTTCTGGAATTTTCTAGGAATTTTCTGAATTTTTGGATTTTTTGGCCAAGAGGGGTATTTTGGGTATTTGGAGGGTATTGGGAGGTATTTTTGGAATTTTTGGTATTTTTGGGTATGGATGATCAATTTAAGTGATGTGGAAATGTTTGGGAATGATTTTGGAGAATTTTGGGTAATTTGGAAATTTTTGAGAAATTTGGGTAATTTCGAGGTTTTGGGTAGGCTAAGCGGGTGTAGGGTCCCGGGGGTCAAAAATTGAAAATTTGGGAAATTGAAGATTGGGTGGATGTAAGTGGAATGAAATCATTTTGGTTGAGCCATGAAGCCATGTCAAGCCCATATGAGTCATGAAGGGACTCATTTGAGGCATTCACTATGTTGTTCCTAACCCTCGCAGCGAGGGCTTAGGGGTTAAGGATCATCCATGTGAATCACCTACATGAGTCAGGAGGTCAAGTTAGGTATGGGTGTAGTTTTAGGAGGTGTGTGGAAGTGTAGTGTGTGGGTGTAGTGTATAAGTGTAGTGTGTGTGTAAGTCAGCCCCTTCACCAGACCAGGCCACCCAGGGCAGTCCTAAGGCCAAAGAGTCCTATAGGAACTCATCATTTAAACTTCCACATTTGATTTCAACCCTCTAGGTGATTAGGGGTCTATATTCAAGTTTGTGGAGTTTGCAGGGAGTTAAGAAGTGGTTTGAATTTCTAAAAGGTGGGTCCCAATTCTAGTCCTCTAAGATACTCAAAGGAAAAGCCTAAGGCTAGATCCTAAGTACTAAAGAGAAGAAGAGAAGACCTCATCAAAAATGAGGTCAACAAATGGACCCCCAATAGGTGTGGTGAGCTGACGGAGCACACCGCGCGTATTGGTGTTGACCGAAGCGATCAACAAAACCAACACAAACATCCAAGTGACAAACTTAGGATGAAATAGAGGAGTTTTCGCTGGGGAGTAGCAAGTATATCTCTGAAACTGGAGATTCCTGAACTCTCGCTGGGGAAAGGAAAAAAAAGAGGTGAATCCCAAATCACATGATCTGGGGGAATTCAAATTAGATTTCGTTTTGTTTTAGTTTAAGTTTGACGTGTGAACTTAGATTTTAGTTTGGAGTTTCAATTTAGATTGAAGTTTTGTCAAAATTAATTTGAGGGATTTGATTTGAAATGAAAAATGGAATTCTGAGGTTTTAGATGTAACATCTTCAACCTCGAAAGAAAATTGAATTGATCGGATTGAATCATTGCAATGAGGAGGGATCTCAGAGCAATGCGGTATTGGATGTAAAATCCTTAACCTCAAGAGTTTGATTTTGATGTATTTCATTGTCTGTAGGGAAAGAATCCTAAAGCGATGCGGTCTTGGATATAAAATCCTCGACCCAAAAGTTTGAATTTGATGTATTTTAGTGCAATAGGAAGAATCCTAAAGCGATGCGGTCTTGGACGTAAAATCCTCGACCCAAAAATTTGAATTTGATGTATTTCAGGTGCAATAGGGAAAGAATCCTAGCAAGTGCGATCTCGGATGTAAAATCCTAGACCCAAAAGTTTGAATTTGATGTATTTCGATGCAATAGGAAAAGAATCCTAAAGCGATGCAGTCTTGGATGTAAAATCCTCGACCCAAAAGTTTGAATTTGATGTACTTCGGTACGATAGGAAAGAATCCTAAAGCGAGTGCGAGTCTTGGATGTAAAATCCTCGACCCAAAAGTTTGAATTTGATGTATTTCGGTGCAATAGGAAAAGAATCCTAAAGCGGTGCGGTCTTGGATGTAAAATCCTCGACCCAAAAGTTTGAATTTGATGTACTTCAGGTGCAATAGGAAAGAATCCTAAAGCGAGTGCGATCTTGGATGTAAAATCCTCGACCCAAAAGTTTGAATTTGATGTACTTCGAGTGCAATAGGGAAGAATCCTAAAGCGAGTGCGGTCTTGGATGTAAAATCCTCGACCCAAAAGTTTGAATTTGATGTATTTCGGTGCAATAGGGAAGAATCCTAAAGCGGTGCGATCTTGGATGTAAAATCCTCGACCCAAAAGTTTGAATTTGATGTATTTCGGTGCGATAGGAAAAGAATCCTAAAGCGATGCGGTCTTGGATGTAAAATCCTCGACCGAAAAGTTTGAATTTGATGTATTTCGGTGCAATAGGAAAAGAATCCTAAAGCGGTGCGATCTTGGATGTAAAATCCTCGACCCAAAAGTTTGAATTTGATGTATTTCGAGTGCAATAGGAAAGAATCCTAAAGCGGTGCGGTCTTGGATGTAAAATCCTCGACCCAAAAGTTTGAATTTGATGTATTTCGGTGCAATAGGAAAAGAATCCTAAAGCGGTGCGATCTTGGATGTAAAATCCTCGACCCAAAAGTTTGAATTTGATGTATTTCGGTGCGATAGGAAAAGAATCCTAAGCGAGTGCGATCTTGGATGTAAAATCCTCGACCCAAAAGGTTGAATTTGATGTATTTCAGTGCAATAGGGAAGAATCCTAAAGCAGTGCAATCTCGGAAGTAAAATCCTTGACCCAAAAGTTTGAATTTGATTTGATTGATATTTGATTCGAGATCTGGAAGAAATTGAATTTGAATTTGATTGAGACTTGAAATCTGGAAAGATTGAATTTGAGATTTGGAAGGATGAGTTTGAACTCGATTGAAATTTGATTTAAGATTTGATTTGAAATTTGGAAGATCAAATTTGAAACTTGATCGGGAGTGGATTTGGAATTTGATTGAGAATTTGATTTGAGATCTGGAAGGTTGAATTTGAAACTTGATTGAAAATTTTGATTTAAGATTTAATTTGAAATTTATGTTGATTTTGTTTATCTTTTAATGATTCAAATTTTATTTTATCGTTTATTTAATGTTCACGTGAATTTGGTGTTCGTCATTTTTAGATTTTTAGAGAAAGTTTTCTTTTATCCCTTTTTTTTATTTCTTTTCTGTTCTTTGTTCGAAGTTCATTTAACTTTAATGGCGTTTCCCAATCAATTTGCACAAAAGAGGTGAAGGCCAAAAATGTGACATGGTCACTTTCATTCCAATCATATTGAAGATACATCATACAACTCGATCCGGAATACATTTCATACAATCCATGTAGACTCAAAACGGACTATGTATGATCTTTGTCGATCCATCAAAAGAAGCATTTGTCAAAATCCATGTACTGAATAGTGGGGTACATGGTTAATAACATCACCTTCCAAGCCATCCTTGGCAAGGATGCCGGCTGGATGTACGTTGGAGGTGTGATATCTCCCATGTAACTCACAGCTCATAAGGCTGGAGGTTCTCTAGCTCTGGGTCTGGCTGGAAATGGTAAGGTGTCTTGTTGTCGTCCATTCTCCTGAAAGTAACTGAGATCCGCTTCACTGGCACTCCTGGTATGCAATGCTTAGCGATATCTGCTCCGCTGCCCTTCGACATCATGACGGAACCTACCGGTAAAGGTATCTTTACCGGCCCTCGGAACTCACCCGGCCTCGCTATCCGGAGGTCGGATCTCGAACATGATGTTACACTCGTTCAGGAAAGAGACCGTGCGAAAAGGTCCGACGAAGTCGTGGTGATCTATATGCGGGGTATGCAATCACCCTGTTTGTAGATGTTGATAATGCAGCCTATTGGGTATGCAATCCGCCGCGGCACCCTCCATGTTATCAATCTTTTACCATTCTCTTGATGACTAATGGCATCGGATCTACTTGCCCATGATCGGAGTATTCCCGGTGGGTTTCCCTTCCTGTCTTCAAGAAAGTCAGTAGCAAGCATCCGCATTGTATCGCGATTCTTCCCTTCCCTGGCATCCATCCTCCGGGTTCCGAGTATGTGTTCTCCCTCAGCGGCCTGCTCGGCCCATTCTTTTCAAATCCCGGATACAATCCACGACTTGTTGTTGTTCATATTCTGAGAATACGTCGGTATGTAGCTCGAGGCCCTCTAGTATGTCGATTCTTCTTCCTTTAATTCTCTCGAAGTATTCAAAGGTTTTCTTTTCAACATTTTGCATTCTCTCCACTCCTCGTATTCCGGAATGATCCGCAGATGGAGAGGCCTTGTGACATATTGTGGGATATACGGTTCAATCCCTTCAAGTTCTCCCGCATACCTCGGCTCCTCGTGGATGATGCCTGTCGGGACATCCCCGGGTTGCTTCGCAACAAGGTCATGCATCACTTGTGGTTCTATCCGTTGGCGTGGTAGCCTTCTTCTCTTCCGATCTTCTCAGGGATTTCCCCGGTCCTTTCGTTATCCTTGGAGCTGGCCTCCTTTCTTCGGAGTTCCCGGTCAACCGGTGTCCTCGAAGTGTATGTACTAGCATTAGCAACTCGTCTCGTCGCGTTGGTCCGCAGCTTAGTTTTGTTAACATCTTACGGATACGGCGATTCTTATTTCTTCGTTGCGTTGTCGTGAGAGTAGCTCTTCGGGCTTCTTGTAGATCTCTGTGGGCGTACGGCGGCGAATCGAACTTGCCCTCTGCTGCCTTGCTGTGCAGCTACGGACTTCGTTTTCTTGTCTTCTTCGTGCATTTGCCTTTCTTCTTCTTGTTGTTGGATTGGTGGCTTGAGGCCACTCAGCACCCTTTCTGGCATCAGAACATGCGCTTGGTGAGTTCTTTCTCGGTTCATGCAGGACCCAGTCCCTTTTTTTTTTTCCTGCCGCTCATCGCGGAAGCCTGGTGACGAAATCGAGTCCGATCTCTGATTGTCGCATCCATCTTTCACCTCTTTTCACTTCGAGTGCGAGGCTGAAACACCATTGCTTAAAGTCTCGGGACAACAGCTGGCCGATTCGACAGCTGCCGCTGAAAAAGACAAAGGAGAAGGATACGAGGCACATCTTGGAGCAAGAACATTAAGAAAATGTTTATTAAAGACATTTTCTTCTCTTTTATATACTTTCTTTTATGTTTCGAGTTTAACGGGTAATTGCTGGATAGGATGGGAACGGGGAAAGAGATTTTGATTTGGAAAGAAAGCAAGGAAAACTTCATTATCGTGAGTTTGTTTGTTTTGGCACATTATTCTTATTTGTTGAGGTTCGGGCCCGATCATAAGTCATGTCACATTGCCCGTGTTTCTTAGGGATGAAGAATTCATTCCTTCGGAACATCGGGTATGCCGTAATACTTTTTCGAAATGTATCGTCGGATTGATCGGAAGCATATGTCGTTCTCCTGGCAGTGCAACCGTCTTGGTGATGGAACCTCCACTGAGTATCACTTGCTTGACCACGATAACGGTCCTTCCCGAGTGGGTTCGAGTTTACCACCCTCTATCTTGCGGTGTGCGAATAGGTCCTATGAAGCAAGAGAGAGAGAGAGGGGGGGGGGGGGGGGGAAATGCAAGTCTGACTTTTTTTTTTTTTGAAGGTTCTGGCTGGACCAGTTATGTATCAGTGACTTGAACCATCTGCTTGGTATAGTTCTAAATTTTATTATTGCAAATCTCTTATAAAGAGAAGCTTTCTCATTCTTGAGGTAAATAATTTTGGCGTTCTCTTCGCTTCATGATCTTGTTTCCCACTGTTACCAATTACCGATGAAGGTGACTTCTAAAGGTAACACTTACTGCCTGCCCTCCCCAGGAGGACCCATGCACAGGCCCGTCCAAGCTTTGTGAGCAGGACTAGCCGTTGCCCGCAGTTCGTCAGCAGGCAACGGCCATGGCAGGAACGGCTTCCAACAATTGCGCGGGCCAGACTTCTTATTGTCGTCGGGCTTGCTTGGACTCGATCGAAGGTGACACAGCTCTCTCGGATGCCTCCGTGCGAGCCGTGTGAACTCATTACGTGATATACAAGCCCTCTCTCCAGGCTTCCACATGAGCAGGTCCATGTCTCTGACCCACCTCTTCCCCTACAGGCCCCCACAGAGTCAGCGGCCGATGCTTACAGAATGGTCTGTGGCCTCACAGCTTGATGAACCATCACTTGCCGTATCAGACATGCCCGTGCATTGTTCGGTGTGCTCTTGCACTTCTTCTGAAATTAGAGCCCCCGTGCCTCCTGGGGGAAATGATGTGCCTCGTGCACACGACAGCATCACCTTGTGAAGGAAGGCAAAAGATCCCCGGACCACCTGTCGCAGCCCCCCACAAAAACATCAGGGCTGACCCACAGAAGAAAGGGCCTTCGATGTTCCGTCGGAGACAACACATTTTGGGGGGGGGGGGGGGGGGGGGGGGGGGGGGGGGGGGGGGGGATTGGTGGTGACAGTGTAGAAGCTCACCTCCAGAATTAAACGCGCAGCACCGGCCCGTGTGACTCTTATGCCATGATTTTATGCGGTCAATTAAATCACTTTCAGAGAGAGAGAGAGAGAGGGAGGCTGTGTGCGTGTATTTAGTCTTTTAATTTTCATTTTTTTTTTTCATGTGACCGTGGTGGCGCACAGTCTGGGTGATACTCACTCCTGCACACACACTGCCTGCACCACCACCAGTGACCCCCCCCCCCCCCAGGCCCTGGTTAAAAGCAACCTTGGATGTATATGCATTGATAAGCATGAACCCATGCAGTGTATTTGTATTAATGCATAAAGATGAGTTCTTTTCTTGATGCGATGGGCTGAGCCTATCATTACGTAGCTTTCTGTTTGCGGGTAATGTCAAATCTGTTCATAGATATGTTTGTATGCTTCTTGCATGAATTCTTTTCTTTTTACGTTTGTGTGTGTGTCATGTCGAGTTGTGACTGGCCTTTGTGACGTCAAATGACCAAGCACTTGGAAACTGATTCTTTTTTTTTTTTTTTTTTTTTTTTTTTTTTTTTTTTTAAGAAAACGGAAAATTCTTTGCGAAGGCAAGGCTGGCATCTTTAAACATTTTCTTTTTTTTAAAAGGAAGGGGGGGGGGGGGGGGGGGGGGGGAGGGGGGGGGGGGGGGAATTTGTAGATGCGTTACATTTGGAATGTTCAACAGCGGCTGTATGCGCGTCACATGGAAGTATTGCTGAGGTCACCCCCCCCCATACCCACCTTGCCGACTTTGCAAAATTCTGTATTGTCCGTAAATCATTGAATGATTAACATGAATCCGTGATGTGTTATCTGTTATTCCCGTTGAATAAACAGTTAGATTTCAGTAGGTCCGTTATGAACTTCGTATTAAACCCCGTTGTTTTTGGCCAGTTCGTAGTGGTAGGGTGATCTTAGCATCCCAGCTCCCAGGTGTTATAAAGAGGTCCTTTAGATTCTATACCCGGGCACTATCACTCCATATGAATTCTTCCTTTGCCGAATCACTCCATTGAAATGCGAACTACCCAGCATCTGATCTCAGATCTTCACACACCACCCCCTGGGACCTTTGTTGTTGTTTCACCCGCCCGTCGTCATAAGAGGAGATTCTGCCGTGAAAAGGTGTCTGCGCTCCTTTGCAATCTCATAAGACTTGTCTCTTCTGACCTGTAACCTGAGTTGCCTGCCGATTTGAAATAATATCCATCGTATTTCGTATTGATAATATCCAGCTTGGGAAATCTGCCCCGGGAAGAGTGTTAGGCCGGGTGTTCATGAAACATGTTAGCATTCCTGTGGATTAAACCGAGATCAGGAGTTAAATATGCTGAAAAAAGGCATGTAATACACAGGCACAAGCCCAAGAAATGGCGAATCAGGGGAGACCCCGGGCAATGTTAAAAAAAAAAAAAAAAAAAATTTTCATTAAGGACCCACTTATGCGTGAGTAAGCGGCAACAAGTAAATAAAGAAGAAGAAGAACGCATTTTTAACTCATCGTGCAGCCCCATTGCTCCAGTGACCGACGGGGAGCTCAGAGAGAGAGAGAGAGAGAGAGAGAGAGAGAGAGAGAGAGAGAGAGAGAGAGAGAGAGAGAGAGAGAGAGATGCGTGCAACGCGCGTTGCCTGTAAAAATGTCTCCAATGATCCCCCACCCCACACAGTGAGGGCACACATCGACAAGGTGTCATTAAATATTGTTTAATGTCCTCAGAGCTAAGCATTCTCTTCCAGAATAAATTTGGCATTCCTTTTATAGTCTGCAAAGAAAATTTGTAACCCCTACAACAGGTTTGAATACTTGGCAGCAGTGAAGATATCGCTTCATGAAAAAGTCATCAATTTGTTTTAAGAATTTAAGGCCAGCATTCTAGATAACCTTCCCAAACAAATCTTCTCAGGTCGTTTCAACGAAGGCTTCACGTTGTGATATTTGCCTGTCTTCACTTAGCTGGCAGGACGAATCTGATCCTAAGAATTTTCCGGAGGGTATTGTACGAAAGCTACACTACGTGCATTTTAAAAGTTCATCTTGAGTTAAATTGTCTTAATCGTTCGAAAACAATTCTCGAATCATACGGTGGTTTCTTTTTACTTTGCTTTTGATGACCACATCGTCACGTGGCATTCGACTTGGTTATGAGATGAGATCATCAAAAATTCCTTTATCATTGCTCTCAGTGAGTTGCTCTAGTTTGCTTCCAAGTCCACAAGATACTGGCATCAACTGTGTAACTAAAATACACTTCGATGTTGACGTCAAATCTTCCTGCCTGCAAGCTTTTCATATTTTGGGTATTGTTTATCTAGTTGTATCCACTGCCAGAAGAAGATCCATCCATGACGAGAATACTTCATGGCATGTTAGACGAGAGCTTTGATGTCGATCCATTAATTCTGCACGGGATCGAGTGGGGAATTCATCCTTTGGACATGCATGACCCATTTAAATCACGAAATGCTTGCAGTTAAATCAGGCAGCCATTCTTCTTCATTTGGCACCCACCACGTGCACATTGCCCAACCAAGTGGGTATTATTCTTCACGAACCAAATTGGCGTCTGTGCTTTTTAACCGAGCATGACTTGTTGTTAGATCTGGCCGCATTCGGACCTTGTCCCATTGGAGCAGTAGGATCACTCACAGCTTATGAGGCTGAGCACAGCCTGCGGAGCCCAGTCTGCTTCACGTAAAGCAGTTGCAAACCAGGTCCTTAAATTCCATTAATAATTTGATTATTTCTTCGGAGTCTTCTTTGTGGTTTAATTTAAAGACTAACAAAGGTAGTCTGAGCTCTTCGCTGGTAAAGTTAACAGATTCACTCATCTGACGTGTGTCATCCTTCTTCTGTGGATTTAATTTCTTCTTCTTGGTCACGGTGGGCATCCTAGTTTATGAAGTATGAAGGAGTTAGATACACTTGTAGTTTTTATGGGATTTCATTGGATTTCTTTGACATATTAAAACGAAAATTCGATGTCACGTCATTGAAACCTCTGCAGCTGTCACAGAATGGACAAACACTTTGAATTGGGTGAATGACGGAATTATTCCATAATTTTTAATGTTATACGGTATTAGCCACTTTAACTCACGAACACTACTTCTTACATGAGGTAAGAAACCACGTTGAATTACAAATTTTGAACACGGGGGAGGCCTACTCGAAGGTAATTCAGCTGGTCGATATGCTGATGACATCATAAATTCTTTGCATGATTTTGCCCCACCAGGTTACAGCATGAGAAGAACAAATGGGGTGAGTGCTACAATCGTCATGCCACTCTTTGGCTACCATACCTCGATCTTATTCTCGTAGAATGAATCAAGGATGGAATCCTCTCTTATGTTGCCATAATTAGTTGTCTTCCGTATTTGGTGTCCTATGCGTTGAATTTCTACATTTCTCCATCCTTTGAAATCCGATTAAAACATAAAACATGTCAGCGCTATGTGATTTCCAGCACTGCTGTGACTGCTAGGCCCCATCCTTTTTTTTTTTTCCCACTTTTTTGGAAATCAGGCGTGATCCCTGCGCTGGTTTCTTCTTTTTTTTTTTTTTTTTTTTTTTTTTTTTTTTTCCTCTGTCGAGCATCTGCCCCCGATCTGCAAGCTCTGCGTCCAGGAAAGGCCCACTCTCGGCCTCGGATACGGGTGTGGAGAAACCTTGTCACCATCACGGAAAGTGGTGTTAGTGATGATGGTAGTGGACTAGAGGTGGTCGAGTTCTAATTTGTCCGGGCTTTCTTTTGCTTCCATTTGTTGCTTTTTATTCTGTGTGTATCTGCAGAGAAGATTGTTTTTCTTTGGCGAGGAGATTTGCACTAATATGCATGCCATTTGCAAAATCTTCACTTGGTCCCCCCCCAGAAATGCTATGGGAGAATGAATTGCTGCAGAGGAGGGAAATCATTGTCGCCTTTGATGCCTTCTCCAAATTTTCCCTCCTGTCGTAGTATTTGATGTTCTTGTTTGATGTAGAGATGATGGTGCCATCCCCCATTTTTTTTTTTTTTTTTTTTTTTTTTTTTTTTTTTTTTTTTTTTTTTTTTCATGTATCCGTAGCAGCTTTTTTTTTGTGTGATGTTGTGTGTGATGGAGGCGTTGAACGACGTTTCCACACCCCACAGATCGATTATATGAGAATTTTTTTTTTTTTTTTTTTTTTTTTTTTTTACTTCTGTGCAGGATTTGTCTTTTTCAGTCAGGTCTTGTCAGTAGCGATTGTTCTATTGGCCTGCAGGGGCTCTTTCTCCTTTACCTTTGGCGTTTCGATCCTCTTCCTCCTCCCCCGCCCCCCCCACTACACTTCGACCACGGGGCATCAATTTCCAGGTATCTTTGAATATTGAGCGCTCCGTGCTGTTGATTTATGATCCTCCACCGGGATCCCACCCAATACTCGGGAGCGTAAACTTCAGAGGAGGGAGATTCTCTGCCTGCCTGCCTGCCTGCCTGCCACCCTGCTGGCCGAGTAATAATAGCAACGGTCGGTTGTAGATCTGCACATCGAGGCTGAGGTCTCTCCTGGATCGTTGGCTCCGAGTAAAGTGCGCCTACGTGCATTCCTTCTTCAGGCCACGGCCGCACGACCACCATGCACATCCCCCTCCCAAGGAAGGATCTACAGGCCATTTGGAGCTAAGCAAAGATTCACGGATCAGTGAACTATTGAAACTTCTCTGTCTCCTTTGATAAGATGGGGAACGCTCGTAAATACTCGATTTGGCATTAGTTTCTAAGATGGTAACTCTGCTGTGTTACTTTGTTCTCTCATATGCCGTCTAAACTTCCTTTATTCTCTAACCAGCGAATGGGTATTCTGCAGGGTTGGTTAACAGCGAGCAATGCATATGAAACAGCATCTCTCTACGCTTGTCTTGAACCCACATCTTGAGTAGAACTTTTCACTTCTCAGAGTTGAGAAACACATGTTTCAACGAGATCTAGTGTGTTGAACTTGTCGGGGCAATATCCTGAATCGAATGGCAGGAAAACTCTTTGAGATCGCATGTTCGAGATACGGCACTGCAACTCTATGTACCCCAGAGCGACACCGCAAAAAAAAACACAAAAGCGCTCTCCATTAGAAAGATAAAAAAAAAAAAAAAAAAAAAAAAAAAAAAAAAAAAAAAAAAAAAGAGAAAAGAAGAAAAACAAAGAAAGAGAGAGAGAAAAAGAAAAAACAAAAAAAGAAAAAAAAGAAAGAAAGAAAGAAGAGAGAAAAGAAAAGAAAAAATTTTAAAGGTGGGGAGGTTAGGGGAGGAGGGAGGGGGGGGGAGGGAGGGAGGGAGGGGGGGGGGGGGGGGAGGGAGGGAGGAGCTCCTGCGTGAAGATCGATTCATCGGGAATTAGCGGGCAGACTGATGAATATGCGAGAAATCAATGGTTGAGACACGTGACTTCACTCCCACAAACCGAGAGATTATGATGCTCATAACGGCCACTTGTGAAAAGAAAAGAGAGGAGCGGGGCGATGGCGAGAAGGCATTTACGGCTTCGGGGAGAAAACTATGAAACTACAAAAAAAAAAAATGCTCGAATGCCATGTGAAAAGGATGGAAAGTGGCCATTAACTCGTGGCCTCTCGATCGAGTACGACCACATGAGAACACAGGAGGAGTCATTCACACATTGTAGATGGAGGGAGAGAGAGAGAGAGAGAGGGAAGAGGAAGGAGATTACATGTGACAAAGGATGATCACATTTGAAAAGGATCTGACAAAGTATGATCTACTGAAAGATCATCAGAGAACGAGTAGAGCAATTAAAAACCTGATGGAAAAGCCCTGGACAACCTCCAATTCAATGGTAAATAGTCTACAGGAAAAGAGTCAATGACATCCATCCAAAAACCCCGTCTGGCACTCTGTTAAGACCTTTCAATAGAAACTAGGAACCCAAATGACATCACACTTCATGCCAAATTGTAATCCGTAGGCAGCTCCTTTCCTATTCAATATTGGCCATTCATCAGTAATGCAACAGGAGACTCCTTTATTGGTATCCGAATACTGATGGTTCAGTGAAGACATTCTGGTAGAAAACCTCTTTAAAATTTACACCATGGTCAGGAAGCTCGACTTATCAACACTCAAGTGATTACAATCATCAAAACAAAAGTGGGAATGCATCAGAAGAAGGCTTTAGATGGATATGATGGAAAGCAAACATAAAGTACCAGACCTATTCTGAAACACATACGATCGGCATCTTGTAAAAGCATTCACGGCCCCGCATGAATGGCACTTCTCCTCGAAGGATTCACTTTATTGAGACTTTCGAGAAGTTGTTCAGCCAAGCGCGCTGGCTTGCAAGAAGAAGGCGAAGCTCATTAAGTTTCACGTGCCGGACAAGCTTCGCGAGCAGAGGTGAGACGCCGGTGAAGACCGCCGAAAAGAAATCCGGATCGTCAACGAATGGATCAAAGGCAAGCAACCGATGCTGAATACTACCGTGACAACGCATGAAGGAACTACAACGAGAACACACTACTACACGATCGACGCATCATCGTCTACGCATGATGTGAACAACCCGACACGACACAATCGTGAATGCCTGGCAATGCAATGAGAACAAAGTGAGAGAATATCCCGTTTCCAACGATAGAGAAGCGATACGAAAATGTCAAATAAGTCAATAGCTCGATTCCAAAATTGATGGTACCCCACCAAGACAAAAAAAAAGACAGAACCAAAAAGACTCGTAGGAAGTCAACAAGAAAGGTGATCCCAACTTTGCGCCTATCACTCAGCATGCTCGAGCACAAGATAGAAGATTGCATTTCCTTTAAAAGTTGGCTCAACGACAACCTTCGGAAAGGAAATATAACAATCCCGAAGGAGTACATGAAGGAACCCCAGAAAGGATGTCCCGTCAATGTTATCTCAACTGATCCCGTCATTCCAATAGATCCCTATGCAACTGACGATGGATGGACTACCGTCATCTCTGATCTATTCACTATGTGTTAGTAATGGAGTCACTGCTGATATTTCTGAGGAGAAGTTAAAGTCTACCAAGCCAATTGGGCAGGAGAGTGTTAGTATCTATGATTGTCTTCGAGGGAAGAGATCGACCTCTCCTTCTACTTCTGCACATATTTCGTGTAGACCTTCTTCTTCTCGACCCTCTACTTCGCCGAGCCACCATCGATTTCTAGAATCAATGCATGATCGCTTTTAGAAGCAGCAAGCAGGAGTTATTTCAAACTCACTACAGGATCGATACTATTGATAGGAAACTAGATCATTATCCGATTATACCCGAGGAAGAGTAGTTATGATGCCGAGTATGATGAAGCCCTAGTCAGATTTCCGAAGGGTGAACATGATGTTAGTTTTCCTACTTTTCCTAGATTCACACCATTTGTTGATCCTAAGGACGTAGAATTTTCCTTTGGTGATGATGATGATGATGATGAGGCTACAGCTAGTGACTAGTAGTTATAGATCTTTATGTTGAGCTACTCTGTTAGTTTGTTTTGTTTGTTTTGTTTTGTGTTTGATGTATGTTGATTGAATAGTGTTAAGATTCTGTTGTCAAAATATTCTTAGTATATTGTATTGAGACTGAAGTTAGAATTAATTTATATGTTGTTTTAGTCTACTGTTTAGTAATTAGTAATTTTGCTTTGTTTTAATTTTGTTTCAAATTTAGTATCATCATAAAATTAGCCTGCTTACTTTTTATACATGCTTAAATTTTATCTTAATTATTCATAAAATCATGATAGAAGTTAATTTTTCTTTTTAAGATTGTTTTTACATACTTATTAAAAATTCTTATGATTTTCTTTCTCTCATACTTTCAAATTATCATAGTAAACCAAAACTTAAGTTTGGGGGAAGGGAAAATCCATTCAAAATTAAATTTTATTTGTCCTTAAAGAGCTAATATTTTCATAAAAACAAAAAACTTTTTAACATAACTTAAGGAATGAAGAATTTATTTGAGATCACTTTTATTTTTGAAATTATAAACAATTTAGTGAAAAATTAACAAAAATTTTACTAACTTTGATTGATTTTAAGAATAGAATTATTTAACTTAAAGAAGAATAAGATAAATATTTTTTTCTATTCATGATAGAAATAATAGATTTTTAGAAATATTAAGTAATAAAAAATTATCACTTGAAAAAGAAAAGATTGGAAGTCTTTTTGAATTCTTATTTATGTTATAATAATTAAGTGGTAATGTATAAGTTTTGAAAATAAAAGTTAAGGATAGTGAAGTTCAGAACCATTAACAGGCTATCCAGATATAGTAATCCTCTCTATATATATATAAAAAAAGAAGAAAAGAAAAAAAAAGAGAAGAGAGGAGAAGCTTGAGGAAATGCCTAATCAAAAATTGGTTTCACTTGAATTATCTTATAGGAAGAAAACTAGTTACATACTTTAATTAATTTTTATACATAAATATTTATTTAGAAAAGATTTTTCAAGATCTTTTTCTTGTAAATAATCTATGAAATCTTAATATAATAGACTTCTATTATTTTCAAAATGGATGGAAAGTTTGAAATCTTATGATTTGGTAGTTAAATATTCTTTAAATTCTTAAAATTAAACCTAGTTAGTGAAATTGGGTTAATAATTTACTAAAGACTTTATAAAATCAAAAATTATAAGGAATCTTAAATATTTATATTTTATTCCAAAGGTTATATATTTTATATAGTAGAAAGAGTTACTTGAGGACAAGTAACATTTAAGTTTGGGGGATTTTGATCTATAAAAAAATATTTATTTCTTTGTCTTAATTCTTATTAATTTCTAAAGATATTATGCTTTAATGAAAAGTATTTTTTGTGTTTTTGGATATAGGTGATGTAAAAAGGTTTAAAAAGGAAAAAAGGAGCAAAAAGGAGCAAAAATGGAGCAAAATACAAAAAGTATATAAAAAATGGCCTGGCGCCTACGCGCCAGACTCGATACAAAAACTGTCAAGTTTTTGACAATGTTTGATCAGTTATTTTAACGGAGTGAGCGGTTATTGGACATTCTAGAAGACTGACACTTGTTCCTTGATAATAGGACATGTGATACATTGTATTTGGACGCTCCAAAACAGTTTTAATCGCGAAGAGGTGCGAGCCAAAGTGAAGAGGTACGAAGAACTGGACGCGGTGTCCGGCGTCTAGGCGCCAGACCGACCTTCTAGAAGATTCATTGAATGTGGACATGTTTTGAAGAGGTGCCTTAAGGCAACCCTCGAAGCCTATAAATAGGGGTCCATTTCTTCGAAAACGTGCTCCTCCCATCGTAACCCTTTCTCTTATCCACTTTAGGATCTCTCATCCTTAGAGAGAGAAATAAAGAGAGAAATTTAGGGCCACTTTTGTTTAGTTTAGTGAGTTTATTTTCAAGTTGTTGTATCTGATGTTCATTACACTGTGGAGTCAGTAGGAATCAGAAGATCTGTATAAGAAATATTTGAGATAAGTATTTTTATATTTGATTTAAAATTTATTTATCATGTTTTGTTGTTTATTTTTAATGTGTTCTGAGTAGTTAGTTTACTTTCTTCTTTCAATTATGAAGATATAGATAAGATAATATAAAGATTCGATGGAGAATTGAAATTCAAAATATTTTCAAAACATTGTGATGACATTAATACCTGATCTTACTTTACTTTTTAAATTGGCCATTTAAATTGTTAAAACATGTTGAAGAGTTTTGAGACCTTGAAGGAGAAGAACTCTTAACTTTTAAATGTCACATGAATCCTTGGGTAGTAAAAGGCCATGTGCGGGCTATTCAAGGTGAAGTGCAAATAAATAGGAAGATAAGATTTAAAGGGTGTAGAATTGATAAGTTTTTAGAGTGACATACTAAATTCTTATAATTTGATTTATAGATTAGGAAAGGGTCACTAGTAGGGCCGACCATAGCCACCCTTGGACATCTAGAAGTGTGAGCCTAGATTAACCCATTCTACTAACAATACATCTGGACCTCGTTCGTAAATTAACCAATGTTCTTTGCGCCCGGATCAAAGGGTAAAGAATAGGAATGCTTCTATTTGGCACAATACCATAAATCAAATTCTCCAACGAATATTAAATTATCTTAAAAATCTTAGATTAATTGAAGGGAAGAAAGTTGTTTATTTTATATAGTTTTCATAAATCATTTTCTTGTTATTGTTTTCTTTATCTTCATCTAGTAAATTAATAGTAATTTATAATTAAATTAAAAGATAAAAATATATATTTTTTTTTAGAAAATTTATCACTATAATTCTTCCCTGTGGGATCGATACTAGGGTCTTTGTTTCAAAGCCCTATATTACTTGAAACAATAAGTATACTTGCGTGTGTAAAAATATTTTCTAAATTTACATCATAATAATTTTATACACTAGCCGCTATTTACAAATTGAGTCAAGTTTTTGGCTATCTTTTGGAAGCGAATATTACTGCATTATTGCAGGTCAGGTCAATGCACATTAAGATGTTTATGTGATAAATTAATGTTTTATGTTGTAGTTTGTGATATGTGTGTGGTAGTAAATTGTTTTAATGTGTATTTAGTGTTTGAATTTTTAATAGAGTGTAAATTAATTCCAAATCTATTAGGAAATGTAGAACACTATTAAAAACCACTATTTGAAAATTGCATGTTTAAAACTTTTCAAAATCTACTACCAGTTATTATCTAGTATTGTTGTGATTTTAGTTATGTTAAGTTGGTGTGCATTTGCTTTGATAAACCTCCACTACTCTAGAAGTCTTTTGAAAATTTCATTTTATGAAAAAACTAAATTTAGTTTCTTTTAACTCTTTTTTTTAAACTGTAACACTTACATATTTAGAATATTGAAATTCTTGCAAGCATGTTATTTTAGTTTTTAATTCTCACTCATGTATCATTTCTTATGCTTAAATGTTTTTATCCTAACTAAAAATTAAAGTTTGGGGGAATTTAAAAAAAAACTAAATTTTTCAAAAACCTAAAATTTTATTTGTTCTCAAGAATACTTAAAATAAACTTGGTTTTTGGTTGAAAATAATTATGTATATGAAGTTATATTAGGGAAACAAAATTTTGAATATAGAAATGAATAAAAGAATTTAGTTCAAATTTATAGTAATAATGTAAAATTTAAAGTTAAAATTTTCTTAATAAGGAAATGTTAAATATAGTTAAACTATCTTTAGTAAGAAATGTTGTATTTTTGGATGAATAGATGATTTGAATTTTATTTTTCAAAGCTTAAATTTCATTTATTGATGAATAATTTTCAGCACTATTATTATGATTTTTAAGTGAAAGATATATTAAATGGAAGGGTGGAATTCAAAATCATTAAAGGCCTATCCAGATATAATAATCTTTGCCTTATAAAAAAGAAAAGAAGAAAAAGAAAAAAAAAGAAAAAGAGAAAAGTGAAAAATAATATGTGGAAAGGAAGGAGAAGCTTGAGGATTTAAGGGCCTAATCAAAAATTGGTTCCATGACTAAAGTTTAAAATATAAGTTTTGGGAAATCTAAAACTTAAGGTTATAATATAGTAAGTAAAATTATTCTGAATTAAAATTTTTAAGTGAGAAAAATAAAATTTTTGAATCCTATATTTTGAAAAATCTACAAGTATTTCTGAATTAGATAGAAGCTTATATTTTCATTATCTTTTACTTAAGAACTTTCTAAACTTTAAGTTGGTCTTATTTATTAAAATTTTTTTAAAATTGGATTATTTCATTTCTAGAACAAAATTTTGAAACCTTCCTAAGAAACTCATTTAAATATTTTGCATGTTAAAATTTTTATGGTTAAGAGTCAATTGAGGACAAGTAACATTTTAAGTTTGGGGGACTTTGATACATCTAAAATATATAGTGTTTTTATGCACATTTTTATACCTATTTTTGATGATATTGCACTTTAATGGAAGATATTTTGTGTTTTTCTTGCAGATATGATGAAAATGATTAATTATAATGAAAGGAGCAAAAAATGATCAAAATTGGAGCAAAATTATGAAGTTTGAGAAATTTGGCCTCTGGCGCCTAAGCGCCAAAGTACAGACGCTTAAGCTCCACAGTAAGAATCAAATTTTAATCATATTTGACGTCATTTTTAAGAGATGTTTGAAGCAACTTTTGGTGGTGACTTCCTTAACTTCCTTTGGGCGACAAATGTGATTGAAGGGAAGCACTTTTTGGTGGATACATTAAATTTGTACATGATTTAAAGAGACACCAAGGCACCTTTTGGAAAATTATAAAAATGAAGCCTCATAATTTGCAAAATTGGGGTTGGAGTTCTTCTATTTTTAGAGAGTTTCTTAGAGAAAGTCTTTTGAAATTTGGAGAGTGTAGTTCTATAGTTGTTAGTAGAGAATAGAGAGAAAGAAATGAAAAAAAGGGTTGTTGTGAAGCCTTCTTCTCACCAATTTTCTTTCATCCTTATATCTAGTTTTTATTGAAGTCTAAAGTTTTTATTTGAGTCATCAGAGTTGGGCGCCAACTTCTGTAGAGTTGTATTGTGGAAAGAAAAAATTCAGAGGAACTTTCAAAGTCTTGTGAAGAGGATTTTCAAATAAGTATTTATCTTTGTTTTTACACTTCGTTTTTAAGTAAGATTAATTGTGTTTTCATTATGGTTTATGCTTTCAAATCAAGTTGTGTTTATGTATTCTCCATGAAATCTGAGTAGTTTACTTTATCTTTTTCTTTCTTAGATAATGAAGTAATTAAATTATGAAAGTATGTTTGGAAAGTATAAGTGTTTAATATTGGAAGAAATTGTGATGATTCAATTCCTTGTACTTAATTTACTTGTTGATGTGGCCAATTAAGATGTTAAAATTTATTGTGAGATTACGTAAGATCCAATGCGGTATTTTCTCAATCAATAATTGGAAAAAAATCACAGGTAATTATATGGGTGAGAATTGTAGTTGATATGATTGGATGCAAATATATAGCGAGATATGCTTTATTAGGGACTAAAATTAGAGGAATTTAGAGTTACAGGCTAAAGCCCACTAATTTGGTTTGTTATTTTAACTTTTCAAAATTTGTACCTTAAAACATACTTATAAAAATCAATTGAAAAAGTAAAAAATTATTTTTATTGTTTCTTTAAAGTTTTAGACATTTCCCTGTGGGTTCGATATCTCGGGGCTTAATAAGAAAGTCTTATATTACTTGATAAACGATACGTATACTTCCATAGTATTTCATATTATAAATCATAAATTTCTTATCTAAATCGTAAGCATAAATATTCAGGGATCAGTGATAATCTTTGAAGGGTGTAGAATTGAATAGATTTTTAGAGTGACAGGCTAAATTCTATCAATTTGGTTTAAGAGGAGGTGACGGGTCACTAGTAGGCCCGACCATAGGCACCAATAGGGGGGAAACTAGAAGTGAGAGCCTAAAACTTCATCCCTTACTACTAATAATACATTCTGATCTTATCTTCTAAAACTAGACAATGTTCTTTAGATGCTTTAACAATGGTAAAGAATAATTATGCTCCTACCTTTCACATTACCACATTATTTAAGTTCTCAAACTAAATTAGATGTTTACTAATCATTAAATATTTCGTATGAGGAAAGAATCTTTGTTTATTGTGTTGAAGAATTTAAATTACTATTTTGTTTCCAACTACTACTTTAAATAACTTGCATATTCTTACTCGAAAAATGATTAGTTTATAAATAGAATTTTCATTTTTCTTTTATTATTTATTTGTACTTAACTTTCCCGTGGGATCGATATCTGGGGCTTAAATAGAAAGTCCTATATTACTTGAAACAATACGTATACTTGCATAGTACCCCTAGTGTGCGATTTATATTTATATTTATCAAAACTTTAATCTTTAATTATCGTACATTAGCCGTTTAATCTAATTTGTGGTCAAATTTGGCCATAATTTTATAAGCTATTTTACTTGGGTAATTGTGGTCGGGTAACAACTCAACATACAAAATCCTATATTGAAGCTAAAATAAAAAACCCGAATTACTTGAATTCAATTACTGGTGTCGCGATAGGGCATAATTGAGGTCCAAAAAGGCATAAAGGTGTTACATTTTAGTGTTACAGTGTCTTGCTGTCTAATTTTTAAACCTTGATTGGGCACTGTGAAGCCGTTGGTCTCGGCATTAGGAATTTGCACCCAGATGCTACGTCTTCCCTCCAAGCTTTGGAGTGTTGTGCTCTAAGGTTTGAACCCATACCAGGTGTAATGGTATTGTATTATGGGAGCTGGGCCACTGTGCATAGTAAATGTATTTTTTCGGGCAAGAACCAGTGAAATCAATACAGTGAGTCACACCTCATAAGCACCGAGCAAACTCACCGTCAACCTTGATCAATGAAATTGAGGGCCTTGTGTGTCCAATTGATTAATAAAATCAGACTCCACATAATAATAATTGAACCAGCACATTGTTGATTCATTCCGCAACATGAGGAACAAATGACATTTAAGAGTGTCATTTATGTAAAACAGATATATTATCAATTCAAAAGACGCTAGATGACCGATATTATCCGAACTCCCTTTATAATATCCAAGGAAGGGATCTTGAACTTCATAGGAGCCTCATCTTTAATAACCTCTCTCGAGAATGCATTCATCAATAATATCTTGTTCTTTTCCTCCATATTTCTTCATTATATGAGGAACCTAGGGTATCATCTCTTTGGACATATAACTCATCATCATACATCTTATTATTATTGTAGCATTAGAGTTATGGATCCCTTGGTCATGTCCTCGATACTCCATCTATTGATGGTTGGTGTCTTCACAATTCTTGCTTTCAATTATTGATCATGATAATCCCGTGTGGCTTCTAGGATGATCCCCATGTTGGGTCATTGAGGCCTCTTGCCTCACTTTCTTTATCTTTATCTTCATTTTTCCTCAACTCGTTCATATATTGTAACACAAACTTCGTAGTGAAATCCGTCATTGTCATTCAATATTTTTCTTGTGAAAGATCTTTCTACTGGGTTATAATATGATATCCACTCATACCACACCTTTCAGGATGTTAAATTATTTTAGGAATTTGGGTCCTATATAGTTTGTGAATCTATATAATCTGGGGAAGAACTTATGAGATGATTAGAGGAGGTGGAAATTGATAGAGTTCCATGTTTTGTATATTACTCTTGATGGTGATGATTCTCCCTTCTCTCCTATCCATTTTTTTCTTATTTATATATCTCCTTGAAGGATTATAAAACGAGAAAAGAATTAAGAAATTCAACATTATTAGATGCACTGTACGAAACCTTTTGAGATGTGTTGTTGAAATAGATATCATGAGGCACATAAATGGGCATGGATAATATGGTTTAAAGTCTCCTTTGCCTTGCCAATCAGATGACCTTGAAGGATCCATAAATGCCCTCGGTGGTGAAGCTTGAGAAGTGCAGTCAAGTTCAGTGAAAAAGCTTGATAAGTATTGTCGAGCTCGATGGAGGAGCTCAATGAATTCACTTGAGCTTGATGAAGTAGCAGCCAGTTTGCTAGGTCTTCTTGAGAGAAATTTCTAGCATTCATCACTTCGTTGGATGCGATCAATGAGTACAATCATATAAAGAAGGATAGATGTCAGGTGCATGATAAAAAGATCCAATCCAATGAGCCGAAAAGGATCAATTTATATATGAGCTCAGTTTATATAAGGGCTTCCTTGATAGCTTATAAAATTCACATTTTGGATGTACAATAATAACTCAAATAGTATTTCAAATATTGTATTTCACTTTCATTAACTTTATAAGTAATCCATTTGAGCTATTTTATCTTTTGTACATATGTTCACTCTAATTATACCTATAGAGAAGTTTTATGATACATAGTCTATTTATAGAGTTGAGGTGAAAAAGTGGCTACATTCTTTAAGGTTAATGATCTCTTCAGCAAGGTTGAGACATCCTGTAAAAAGTTTTTAAATATCAACAATTCTAGTTTCGTAGGGCTCCAATTCTTTAAGTATTGGTAAGGATGGCTGATCTTAATACGAATGAATGATATTCCATTATGTTAAAAATTTGATTTAAAACACAATGTTTGAAATGAATTTGCTTTGATCATTAGGTTAGATTTGAGAATTTTGTCCCGATTCAAGAAGACAAGAATAAGGGGAAGGCTGTAGGTATAAATTTTAAGAATGCAGGCTTGTAGAAAGCATTCATGGAGTGCTCTCAGAGGAGTGTTCTGACAAAGCTAAATTATAATTTATTATTGGTAGTTTCATTTCAATCATGATAAGCACTGGATTATTTTTATTGAGTTTCCTGCTTAGTTTAATTTGAAAAAATCTTTTCCAGATATTTATGGTGTAGGCTAAAGTAAGAGAAGGTGCTAAGAGGGCAAAAAAAAAAAGATGTAAAACAATCACATGGCTTGGGAAAAAATATGATGAGCTCTTTCAAGCAAGAAAACACCAATAATATTAAGCTGGAAGAGTAAGTTTGAAATCAGTTTAAAGGTGACACAATTTCTTTTGAAATTTAAAAAGAATAAAATTTAAATAAAATTTAATTATTATTTCAAGTTTGCTCAGTTTGTTCTCTCAAAAATTATTTCTATTTCCAAGATGAAGGTTGTCAAATACAACATACAAAGTTCCTAATGGGTGATGTGGTTTATTGTACAAAATTTTCTTTTAAATCCTAAATGATAAAGTAAATAATATCACTTTCATTTGAAGGTAAAGACTGGAGAGAGCTCATTGGTTGGCTTTGGTCAAAAATGTTTGCTAATCATTAGAATTAAACAACGTGAACTAAATAGAAATATTTATAAAGCTCTTGTGAGTGATTTTTTATATAAAGGTTGATTATTATTTTTTATTTTAAAATAAATTTAATGAGTTAAGATATTTATGATCTTATTTATGATTAACTTTTTTTTTCTCCGAGTAAAATCTATGTGATTCTTTATTTTATTGCTGATTAATATGCTTACGTATTTGCGCATATTCTTATTAATTTTTTATAAAACTAAAATAAATTTTAGTATGTGGACAAAAAAGATCAGAGATCTCCTCACCACACTCACTGGCCGAATTTTCTTGTGCGTCGTCCGAACGTAGCGCTACGTTCGGACGCCAGTTAAGTGGGCCCATAGTCCACGTCGGATAATAAATGGAAAAAAGGGAAAATGAAACGCCGGCCGGCCGACCCGATCGGTTCTCCCGCTTTTTGCATACGGACATTTTATTTCCCTCGCATCTATCATTAACGTAATAGTATAATAAATAGCAGAAAAGTGATTTTTTGGCTCTGTTAGGGTTTTCGAAAAATGCATTTTTGGCTCTTTAGGTTTAAGGAAAAGTGGTTTTGTCGATCTAGGGCGGCCTCTCTAGGGTTTCACCGTCGCTATTTCCAAGTGATGGAGTTTAATTTTTCTCTTAATGAAGAAATAGGAAGCATGAATTACGGAAACTCGTTTGGGACGGAGGAGGTAAGATTAACCCTGCGTGGAATATTCCTGTTGAAGGGATGAGTAATAACCTAAAGTGATTTTCCTTGAGTATTTTCAGTGTTTTTACAGTGTATTTTCAGTGTATTTTCATTGTATTCTCAGTGTATTTCAGTGTATCATTTTCAGTTTATTTTCAGTGTATTCGCAGTGTATTATTTTTAGTGTATTCTCACTGGAGTATTTTTAGTGTATTTTTAGTGTATTTTCAGTGTATTTTCAGTGTATTATTTTCAGTGTATTCTCAGTGTATTCTCAGTGTATTCTCAGTGTATTTTCAATGTATTCTAACTGGAGTATTTTTAGTGTATTCTCAGTGTATTTTCAGTGTATTCTCAGTGTATTTTCGATGTATTCTAAGCGGAGTATTTTCGAGTGTATTCTCGGTGTATTTTCGAGTGTATTCTCATTTGGAGTATTTTCAGTGTATTTTCAGTGTATTTTCAGTGTATTTTCAGTGTATTTTCAGTGTATTTTCAGTGTATTATTTTCAGTGTATTCTAAGTGTATTTTCAGTGTATTCTCAGTGTATTTTCAGTGTATTCTAACTGGAGTATTTTCAGTGTATTCTGTGTATTTTCAGTGTATTCTCACTGGAGTATTTTCAGTGTATTTGCAGTGTATTTTCAGTGTATTTTCAGTGTATTATTTTCAGTGTATTCTAAGTGTATTTTCAGTGTATTCTCACTGGAGTATTTTCAGTGTATTTGCAGTGTATTTTCAGTGTATTTTCAGTGTATTTTCATTGTATTATTTTCAGTGTATTCTAAGTGTATTTTCAGTGTATTCTCAGTGTATTTTCAGTGTATTCTAACTGGAGTATTTTGAGTGTATTATCAGTGTATTTTCAGTGTAATTTCTTGAGTATTTTCAGTGTATTTTTAGTGTATTTTTCAGTGTATTTTCAGTGTATTAATTTCAGTGTATTCTCAGTGTATTTTCAGTATATTCTCAGTGTATTTTCAGTGTATTCCTACTGGAGTATTTTCAGTGTATTCTCAGTGTATTTTCAGTGTATTTTGAGTGTATTTTGAGTGTATTTTCAGTGTATTTTCAGTATATTCTCAGTGTATTTTCAGTGTATTCTCAGTGTATTTTCAGTGTTTTCTCAGTGTATTCTCACTGGAGTATTTTCAGTGTATTTTCAGTGTATTCTCAGTGTATTCTCATTGTGTTTTTATAGTGTTGCCTGGGTCATACAAGTCTGACTAACTTTATTGTACAAATTCAATTTGTAGTTACCTGTGGGAGGAAGTGATTCAAATGATCCAATTGTAAACGGTTTTCTCAATACTATTGTTCATAATGAGGTGGAGGAGAAGAGATGTGCTCCCCTGTAGGGGCAAGTAAGATCTGCTCGTCCTCGCGGACATCGGCAAATGAATCCAGTACCTACATGGGCATTTATTAGAACCAATAAATATTTCATATAAAAAATTAAGTCTGAAATGATACCAAAAATATTACTACGTACCTGTACAGTTGCAAGTCTTCCAAAAATTAAATTAATCCTTGATCGGTTCCAGCCCGATTTTTCCCGCCACCGCAACATGCGAGGTCCGGCATCGAGGAAGAGCCGGAGTCATGACGGTTGTCCGCTCATAAAACCACATATCACATAAAAAATTAAATTAGTACTTCACTGTTAAAATAAATGACGTAGATATGTACTTGGTCATGTAAATGGACTAACCGCCAGAAGAAAAACAAACCCATTGAAGTATCCCAATCTGTGACCCTTCTTTAATTTCATGAGGCACCCGTTTATTTGCTCGATCAGGTGGTCACATATCGTTGCAGGCCAATTAAACGACGAAAACGTATCTAAATATTTAGCATACGAATATAGCCCTTCCGGCACCCTCAAATTGTTGTAAGGAAATAATAAGTTCGATAACAAAAACTTAATAATAAGTTTCACAGTCTGCAGTGGGTGACTGCGGGAGTGGCCCATCCGATGAATTCCTTCTTTTCCATATTGGCACTCACCTTAGGAATGAAATTTTCGCCCCCGAGTTGCGACAGGTCCTCTATCGAGCATGCCAACTAACGGATGCGACTTGGTCCGCATCAAACCTTATGTCCTTCCCCCAATCCGAATGTCGCTTTCTTCATATCCCAACAATTTAGTATATGCATGGTCATGATGTGATCTTGAGTGTAGGAGGGAGATCAAAGAACCGACCGAGCTTCGGTTCTTCGAAGTTTAGCCTAGAGTTTCTCGAGAAACAGCGAGCCTAACCTTCCCCAAAACATCTCTACATGTCGATGGACGACACCTACAATACATAGATTTCCGTCCATAAACCCGCATAAGATTCAATGTCATTAACACTCGAAAATACACTCGAAAATAATACTATCTGAAAATACACTGCAAATAATACACCGACAATACACTCGCAAATAATACACCGAAAATACATTCGAAAATACATCGAAAATACAATCGACAATACACTGAAAATAATCCACTGAGAATACACTGAAAATACACTGAAAATACACTGACAATAATACACTGGAAATACACTAAAAATACACTGAACCTACACTAAAAATAATACACTGAAAATACACTGAAAATACATCAAAATACAAGAAAAATACATCGAAATAATCCACTGAGAATACATCGAAAATACTATCGAAAATACAACGACAATACATCGAAAATAATCCACCGAGAATACAGTCGAAAATACACTGAAAATACACCGACAATACACTGAAAATACACTCGAAAATACACCGAAAATACACTTGAAAATACTACTCGGAAATACTACTCGAAAATAATCATCGAGAATACACTGAAAATACACTGCAAATACACTACAATACACTGAAAACAATACACTGGGAATACACTAAAAATACACTGCAAATAATACACTGACAATACACTGAAAATACACTGAAAATACACTAAAAATAATACACTGAAAATACACTAAAAATACACTGAAAATACACTAAAAATACCCTGAAAATACACTGAAAGTAATATCGAAAATACTATCGAAAGTAATAAAGTCGACAATACACCGAAAGTAATAATCGACAATACAACGAAAATACACCGAAAATACGCTCAAAATAATACACTTTGGAAATACAAGAATACACTAAAATACACCGTATTTAGAAACCCTAAAAAGGAGGAACGAATGAGCAAACTTACCACGACAAGCTTTCTTCTGCCATTCCCTCCTTCGACTTCTTTGCCATCTTCAATGATTTCTTTGGATGTTCGACTATCGGGTTCTCTGAAGTCGTTCATCTTTCTTGTGATTCCGATCCCGTCACCTCCTCCCATACCGTATTCTCGGAGTCGGACGACGACATTGTCTTCACGATTCAAAATCAAAATCTCGAAGAACAACGAGTAATCCCAATGAAGGATTCAAAAATCCAAACCCTAGGAGAGCGGAGCGGGCTAACCCCAAACCCGATCGGCGTTAAAACGATGAATGGCGCATTAAACCCTATTTACGAAGCGGGCGGGATATGCAAAGCGGCGGGTTTCGAGAACCGATCGGGTCGGGCCGAGCCGAGCGTTTCATTTTCCCTTTTTTCCATTTATTATCCGACGTGTACTATGGGCCCACTTACGCCACGCGTCGCGTTTCAACCGGCGTCCGAACGTAGCGCTACTTTCGGACGACGCACAGAAAAATTCGGCCACTCACTGCCACTGTTCGTCTTCTGCGGCGGCTCCGGCCCCACAATGTCTGCCAGCAAAGAAACCGTCTGCGTCACCGGCGGAAGTGGCTTCATCGGATCCTGGCTTGTCCGTCTCCTCCTCGACCGAGACTATACCGTTCATGCCACCGTCCAACGTGTCCATTATAGCGTCTCACTGAGCTGTTAAATTCTCCATGCAGAGGACGATGGCGAGACAAAGCATCTCGAAGCTCTAGAAGGCGCTGCGGCGCGTCTCCGCTTATTCCAGCTCAACCTCCTCGACCCTCACTCCATTGTCGCCGCCCTCCGAGGGACCGCTGGTGTCTTCCATCTTGCCTCTCCCTGCATCATTGATCCCGTTCATGATCCCGAAGGCCAGCTTCTTGATCCCGCGGTGAAAGGAACGTTTAACGTTCTTCGGGCGGCACACGATGAGGGAGTACGCCGCGTGGTGGTCACCTCCTCTAACACGTCTATAATGCCTAGCCCCGGATGGCCGGCGGATGTCATCAAGGACGAAAGTTGCTGGACTGATCTTGACTATTGCCGGCAGAACGGGGCGAGTGCTCTCTCATTGCTTATACTGGGGAAAGTTAGGGTTTTGGATGGGTTTAACACTAATGGATTATTGGTTACAGATCTGGTATCCGGTTTCAAAGACTATGGCTGAGAAGCAAGCCTGGGACTTTGCAAAGGAAAATGGGTTGGATTTGGTGGTGTTGAATCCAGGAGCTGTAATGGGCCCTATTATCCCGCCAAGTATCAACGCCAGCATGATGATGCTGCTTCGACTTCTGCAAGGTATGTTGCCTTTATTTTACTTGTGGAACAATACTTATAATAAGCATGCTATGAATTATGGTGCTTTTAGAAAACAGAGGTAACCATCGAGCTAATTTATTTGCCATATCTTAATTCAAGCTTTTGCTTGTTCGAATCAAAGAGCTAATCAGAATTTTGAATAATTTTTTGTCATTTAACCCAGTCCTTTAGTTTGCCATTTATATGTATGGATTCATTACATTACATAGAAGGATCTTGGTTACGACTGATACTAACTGTTGATGGTTGACAAATACAAAATGATTGGGATTCTAAGGTATGGCTCATTCTATTTTGATTGTTCAATAAATGGTTCTTGATACTATATTACAACAACAACAAAACCTTTATCCCACTAAGTTGGTCGGCTACATGAATCCTTTTTCTCCATTGCATCCTATTTAGTATCATATTTTCATTTAATTCTAATAAATTAAAATCATTATTTATACAATATGCCTAAATTTTCCTAGGTCTATCTCTATCTTGTGACCAAACCATCTAAGAAGAATCTCTCTAATTTTGTCCGTCACTGGAGCTACACCAACCCTATCATGCATAGGTTCATTTTGCACTTTGTCTCTAAGTGTAAAGCCACTCATCCACCTAATCATTCTCATCTCGACAAAACTTAACTTAGTTTTATTCTTCTCTTTTAAAGGCCACCATTTAGTGCCATAGAGCATTGCAGGTCTCACCGCCATCTTAGAAAATTTTCCTTTCAGCTTAAGCGGTACTTCTCAATCACACAATAGGCCCGAAGCATTCCTCCACTACAATAATTCTACTAATAAGATCCCCATCAACATCACCATCACTTTGAATTATAGACCCGAGGTATCTAAAACGTTCACACCTTTTAATAATTCGATCACCCATAGTTACATTTTTGTTACTAGAGCTACTACTGTGAAAATTACATTCCATACATTCAGTTTTAGCTCTACTCAAACAAATTCCTTTAAACTCAAAGTTAGACATCCATAATTCAAGTTTTTCCTGAGCTTTTTCTCTCGTCTTATCCACGAAGCATACAACAGGTACATCCTCTTGTAAATGTCTAGTAAGACCAGCCATAACTAAAGCAAAAAGATATGGGCTTAAAGCTGATCCCTAATGTAAACCAACAAAAATAGGAAAATATTTGGTTAGCCCTCATTTTGCTCAAACACAAATAACAGCTCTTGTATACATATCTTTGATGACTTGAATATAAATCATATGAACACTTGTCTTCTCAAAAACTTTTTGTAGGATATCTCTTGAAACTTTATCGTAAGCTTTTTCTAAATCGATAAAAATCATATGTGGATTCTCCTTAGTATCTCTGAACTTCTCCATCAAACCTCTCAATTAATGTATAGCTTCCATAATAGGCTTGCCAGACATGAATCCAAATTGATTATGAGAAATTTTTGTAATAAGTCTTAATCCATGTTCAATTGCTCTCTCTCATAATTTAAAACTATGAAACATTAACTTAATTCTTCTATAATTTGGAAACTTTGTGCATCCCCTTTATTCTTAAAATTGGGGACCAAAATACTCTTCCTCTGTTCCACAGACATCATTTTAGTTTTAAAACAATATTAAAGAGTTCAGTAAGCCAAGAAAATCCAAAATCTCCTAAATATTTCTACACTTCAATTGGGATATCATCAGGTCCTACAGACTTTCTACCCTTAGTTTTTTTTAAAGCCTCCTCAACTTCCTTTTTACTAATGCGACGATAAAAATAATATAATTTTTTATTATTAACGATATAAGATCACTAAGGTCGATTTTATTTTCTGAATTTTATTAAAAAGTTTATTAAAATAACTCACCCACATTTTTAAGATATCCTTTTCTAAGAAAAATATTTTTTAATTTTCATCTTTAATATGCTTTACTCGAGTTAAATCTTTACTTTTCTTTTCATTTTGTTTGGCTAATTTTTTATATATATTTTTTATCCTCTAATCTATTATAAAGATCACTAAAAGCAGAATTTTTATCGTCACAGATTGTTTTCTTAGACTCCATACAGGCCATTTGATATTTTTCTCAGTTTCCTACGGTTTTACATTTAAACTAATTTTTATAACAGAACTTCTTTTATTTTATCTTTTCTTACACATTATTATCCACAATTAACTATTTTGATTTATAGAAATTTCTTCTTTTGATTCTCTAAATATATTTTCTGGTACTTGTTTAACAGTGTTTGTTACTTTATCTCACATATAATTTGCTTTTTAATGAACATCCCAAATTTTAAAATCTTGAATTTTACTTATAAAAATAATTTTATTTATCTTTTAGATGCCCCATCTAATTCTACGATAATGATTCATAGTATTTTATTTTACAATTCTTTATCTTAAAATTTAGAACTAATTGTCGACGTTGAGTACTTAAATACTCACTTGGATTAACTTTTAAATCTTTACATTATCGACGATATCTTTTTCTCATAAGAAAATAATCAATCTGTGTTTTATTTGATCCATTCTTATAGTTAATAATACACTCATCTCTTTCCTTGATTAAAGTATTAACAATAACAAAATCATATACTAAAGCAAAATCTAATATATCTCTACCTTCTTCATTAATCACTTCAATTATCGTAGCCACCATGAATATTTCTAAAATCGTTTACCACTCTACCGGCATGTCAATTTAAATGTCATTCAATAAAAATTCTTTATTCAAGACGTATCATTTGTATTAAATTTTCTAAATCATTCTAGAATTTATCCTTAGAACCTATATCAAACATACTTGAGTATAAGCACATATGCTATTAAAAATCTTAGTATCAACAATAATCATAAGGGATATAATTCCATTTCCAACTCTATTAAATTTTACAACATTTTCTTTCAAACTCTTATCTTTTTTTTTATATAACCCCTTAGGGGAATTTTATTCCACACAAAAAAATTAAAAGAGAGGCAAGAGGAGCCTACTAAACCCCCATATCAACAATAATCTTAAGGGCTATAATTCTATCTCTAGTTCCATTAATTTTTACAACATTTTCTTTCAAACTCTTATTTATAATTACACCTACACTATTTCTAGTGCGACTCTTATATGAATACTTAAAACTTTGGTTATCAATCTCCTCAGCCTTTTCTTCAACCTATTTTGTTTTTTGAACACATAATATATTTATCTTTCTATGAATCATAATATCAACTAATTCCATTAAATTACTTGTGAGGGTACTTATATTCCAAGATCCTATTTTTTATATTATTTTCATGGACTAACTTATTTACATGCATATTTCCGTAACGTGAGAACCCTTGCTTATTTTACACAACACCCGAACGCCGGTGTAGCAACCCTTGTACAATTTTTACTATATTTAGACCATACAGCGCTTCGTTTCTGGGGGACACCCTAGCACTTACACGATGATAAAAAAAGATTTATGTCATGATTTTCTCGATAAGTTTTACACTGGTTATCGATTACCACTTTTCACATCTAGGCTTGGACATAATGGCTATTAAAGTAGTAGTTATATGTATTATGATCTTTCCCGATACTCTAATCTTGGATTTGTATCATAGGATTGACTTATAGCTTCCCTGTTGAATGTTAATGTGTATACCCTTTATGGATTCTATAATACGACACAAATTTGCTTTTTCATTAAGTCTGCTTCCCTCCATCTTGTTATCATCATCATCCTACAAGGAGAAAATATTGCATCTGGAGTACTTACCGTGCGGGCTCCAATAATATAGCACTATTTGTAAAGTGATGGGACCAGATTTTTACGAATTAAAAAAATATGAAATAAGTTATTTTTTCACATGACCCAGCCCAAAGACCGCCCAGTGGTATTGAGGTGATAGTATGCTGGCATTTTGGTAGTAATCTGGTAGTATTATGACAGTATTTTTTGGTATTTTGAGGATATTTTTGTGGTATTATGGTGGGATTTTTGCGACATTATTGTAGTATTCTGGTGATATTCTTGTGGTATTTTGGTGGTATTCTGATGATATTCTTGTGTTGGTGGTATTATTGTGCTATTTCAGTGTTATTCAGGTGATATTTTGCTGGTATTTTAATGATATTTTGGTGATAGTTTTTTTGTATTATGGTGATATTATTGTGTTATTTTAGTGGTATTTCTGGTGGTATTCTGGATGTATTATGGTAATAATTTGATGGTATTCTAACGATATTATGATTGTATTTTGGTGGTATTATTGTGGTATTCTGATGGTATTATTGTGGCATTTATGTGATATTTTGGTGATATTTTGTTTGTATTATGATTGTATTTTTGTATTATTCTGGTAGTATTCTTGTATACCAATAAAAACCATCATAATATCACTAGAATGTTACAATAATAATACCAAAATACTATCATAATATTATCAGAATATCACAAGAATATCACCAAAATATCATCATAATATCACCAGAATATATCTAAAATATCATCAGAATATCACAAAACACCATAATATCACTATAATATCACAAGAATATCATAAGAATACCACTAAAAAACCATCATAATACCACCAAAATATAATCAGAATTTCACCAGGATACCACAAATAACACAATAATACTACCATAATATTGTAAGAATACCACCAAAATATCATCATAATATCACTAGAATACCACTAAAATATCACAATAATATCACCAAAATATCACCATAATACCACTAAAATACCACAATAATATGACCAAAATATCATAATGATGCCACTTGAATACCACCAAAATAGGCGACAGACAAGGCCACAAACCATCGCGACGTTTCACCGGCAGCAATCACTGACTCATTAACCATTCGATGGATCACTGCAGTTGATGCACCACCTAATAAAGCTGCGATGGAGGGGCCTGCCGCCGCCTTCCTAACCTATAAATAGGCGACTGTCACTCCTCAACATAAGATGCATATAGACGAAAGAGGCAAACTCCACTGCTCCAAAGAAGAAGTGAGAAGTCTCCGCAAGCCTTCTCTCTGGTCAGCCACCTCATCCTCTCCAATGGCCTCTCCCTTTCTTTTCTAATGTAAGAATTTATTTCCTAAGTCTTGTTAGGCCAAGTTAACTCAATAACTTTGGATTAAGCTTGGGTTTTAGCTCAACTCAGGTCGTCCCGAGCCTAGCCTAACCTTAATTCACTTAGACAAACCCTAACCTATTCGTGGTGTGACCCAATCAGACCTGACCCAGACCTAAACTAACTTAGGTCTAACCTAAATTAGACCTGACGCAAACCTGACCCAACTCAGATCTTGCTTAAACACGAACCTAATCTATCCTAAACTCTAAACCAAAACCTAGACTTGACCCAACCCAGGTCTAGCCCAGACCTAAACCGAAACCCTAAACCTTAATCTTGGTCTAGCCCAACCTTAACCCAAACCTTAGACCTGACACAATTTTGTTCTAGCCCAAAACCTAGACTTAACCCGACTCAGGTCTAGCTCAAACCCTAAAAGCTAACTCTGGTCTGACCTAAATTATACTTGACCCAGACCCTGACCTAGTCTGATCCACAATTAACCTATCCCAAACCAGACCTAACTCAAGTCTAACCTAACTCAAGTCTGAGCCAAACCCAGTCTAAATTCAAACCCTAATCCTAAACTAAAACCTAGTACAAACTTGAACATAAGCCAAATATTAAACCCAACCTTAGACCTAACTCAAATTAAATCTAACCTGAACTAAACCTCAGACTTGTCCCAAACTTGGTCTAACCCAAACTTAACCCGAGTCAAGCTAAACTTAACCCGGATCAACCCAAACTTAATCGGAGTCAACCTAAACTTAACACGGGCCAATCCAGCTTAACCCGAGCTAATCCAAATTAACTCAAATTTAATACAGTCAACTTAACCTAACCCGGGTCAACCCAACTTAACCTGGGTCAAACTCAAACCAAACCTAAGCTAACCCATACCCACCTTAGACCAAGATAAATCCAAATCAAACATATTTTAGCTCAAGACAAACCCAAATCAAACTTGGTCAACCCAAATTTAATTAAAGTCAACCTAAGCCAGCCCAAGTTCAACCCAAGTCTAAACCAGTTGACCTACCTCAGCTCAAATCTAGCCCAAGTCTAATCTAAGGCTAATTACTAATTGACATGTGTTATTTCTTATGTTGTTTTATATGTAGTTTGATGTTTTACTTTCTTTCATATGTTATTTCATGCTTCAAAAAAGAAAAAAAAAACAAAAAAATTTCATAAAAAAAACAAGGATGAAAACCTCTCCCGAGGTGGTTTTTCCTCACAAACATTAAAAGCGAAATCATTAAATAAAACTTAAAACATAGAAATCCTTGATTCTCAATATGGCTGCCAATTCTAGGAATCAAACAAGACATTAATTCAAATATTGAATTTCAAGTAAACCTATACACACCAAGATAAAGATCGAAACACAACCTAGGAAGATTCGACACAAACCTTAGGTTAGCTAACTTAAACACTGAATCGAGGGTCATGCATTGACCCCAGGTTAGTCTGAGTATATAAGCCTAAGTTAGTTTTTGTACCTAGTTAGTGCTAAGGACTAGGACATGTAGAATGAACAAAACTATCCTCTAAGATTAGAGGGAAACCTTAGAATGAAGTAACTCATAGTTTTTCTGTTGAAGTTCTTTCAGGTTGCCTCAAAATTACGAATCCTTCATGCTTCGACATTTAAGGGAGATTCTTGATCACGAGGCTTGTCATTGTTGACGGATACCAATGTCCTCGGAGTGATAGAAAATTATGGGCATCTTGACCAGGGATGTTATTCCTAAAGTTTAGGTTAGTTGCCTATATATTTTTTTATAGAGTGTAAGGTTTATTTAGAAATCATTTTCTATCTGATTCTATCCTTAGCTTGGGGTTTCCAATCATATATGTTAATCAAATTTAGTACCCCTAATTTATCTTTTGTCTTCACTTAAACATTTCAAATTCATCAAATTTTTTTAAGTTTTCTTATATCTTCATGTCTTCATAAAATTGTATGTCCCATCATTTTGAATTTAGTTCTTCCAATTTGGACCCCCACTCCAATTATGAAAGTCCGTTCTCTAATAATTTAACTTATCACATTAATCAAGAGTTTTCTTTATAGCTCACAGCTCTAATGCAATTAAGTACGAGGGTTGTCCTTGTAGGGAACGTGACCCCGGAATTAAAATAAACCTTATCTTACACTCATAAGGTAAGCGAAAATTCTGGTTCCGCAGATCCATAAACCTCGATGACATTTCTCATTTGAATGATTGAATCCATTCTAAGATAATGTTTCTATCTCTCGAGATAGTATATTATTCTTCGAATACCATATTCTATCATTTAGATAGATGTCTTTCGAGAGCTACGGTGACAAACCAACCAAAAGAAATTCCCCACAGATGTTGGTTAGGTTTAAATCTAAGATTGATTTGCCACATAGACTTTGGAGCTTAGAATGGGAAGAAACTAGAATTATGGATACTATGAAGAGGAGTAAATGTTGCTTATTTTGTAAGTTACCAACTGAAAGGAGAAAAAGCAAGGGTGCTTCTGAATGTTATAGGTTATTGCATGTTTTAATAATTAGAATGATGTTGGGATGAGAGTGGATAAAGAGTTGGAAAATTTTTTTTGAGGTTAGTAATGTTAATGACTGGATGATTTCTTTAATGATAATTATAGATGAGGAAATTCTTATTACCTTCAATGCTTATTCTCCCAAGTTGGACCGAGCATGTTTAAAAATTTAATTTTTGAAATAGATGGATACTGTTATAATATATACTTGGTGAAGAAGAGCATTTATTTATAAGTGCTTTACATGGCTATATAGATTGTAGTTGGAGGGACCACAATAGGATTTATGGTAGCTCCGTAAGAGGAGGTATAAATGCAATGTGAGAAGCTATATTTAATTTCATTATATCCTATGATATTTTAATAACAAACACATACTTTAAGAAATGAGAAAATAGTTGGTTAGTTATAAAATGGAGTCACTGAATCATAAATAGATTTTTTTTTATTTAGAAGGAACACTTATTTTAATGAAAGAGTCTTGTCGGTGAGATTTCTTATCATTTGAGTCTTATTTTGTTTATAAGAAGATTGCCAATGCTTATTTCTCCAATTTAGAACAAGCAGTTGATATCTTTATAGAAGTTGTATATCACGCACCTTATATTAAATTATAGTCATTTGATACATATGCTCTAGTTTGACATGAAGTATCAATATTTCAAATTACAAAGGAAGTCCTATTGTATATTTGATGAGTTGTGCATGTTTATGTAGTTGTATTTTAGATCATTGCAATCATTTTATTTTATTTTAAATAAATGAATTTCCTAGTGAATAAGACACATAAGAAAGATATTTGATGAGTTGTGAATGTTTATTCGATCGTTTAGATTGAAGCCTTTCGAGAGCTAAGGTGGCAAACCAACCAAAAATAATTCCCCGCACTGATTATTGCCTAATGTACCTCCTTTTATTTCGATATATCTTTGAAAGACCTGAATTCAACGTAGATTATCACCTGATGCTCTTCCTTATACACCAAACCATCTTCAAAATATCAAGGAAGACATTCAAGCTAGCCATCAAACCACAGTTTGAATTTTGTGTATTACCTCTCCAAACGTATGTTGCAGAAGTAAGACCCTCACTGCTTCCTGTTCAGAGAAGGTATGACAAATTCTAGAAGTAATAGACCCTGAGTTTGTCTTTAGGGACATGGAAGTTGAAGAAAAAGACATTAACATAATAGATACTTTATTAGATCAACTATATTAAAAATGAAAGTCATAAAAAAGACAAAGTTCATTTTAACCAAGGGTTTTGGTATGTCTCAGTTGATTTAAAACACATCAGAGGCTGACAACATTGCCACTATTAAGCTCTACAGTATGGATAATGGGGGAGGACATGACAGAAATAGACATGATGGATTTCTTCCTTTTGTGGCATGCTTGTCTTTGTATCGTGCTATTCTTGTACATCCTTATGGACTTTATTTTTTTTTTGTTTGATGGTTTGGTACATTATTCGTTTGTCCTCGTTTGAGATATGTTATTATCATATGCTAACATTTTCTGTGATATATTTTTAATTCGACATGCTTATGTCATGCATGGGAAAATGAAATCTTACTCGCCTTAGGACAATTCACATTGAAAAATTATGAATTATATTTTGTCTCATGAAGGGAATCCTGACAATCTGATTTAGTGCAACTGCTCATTAAATGATAAATAAGCATTACTGTTAAATAATTAAGCTCTTCACTTTAATAATCTTCGTATGAATCTAAAAAATCTTAGAATAATTAAAAATGCATAATTAAAATATTGTATGCTAAGGATATTTTAAAATTTTTAAGTGTTAATTGAGCCAAATCAATTGAACTATAAATTTCAAATGCATTATGATATATCAGGAAATCATGTCAAGAAATTTTAAGAATTATCCATACAGAGAAGTTAGACATTCAAAATCCTTAAACATGCTCAATTAGATATAGCAATTCTCATGCGAGTCTGATGAAAAAAAGGTACAAAAATAGAGAAAAGTAATATAAGGGAAAGGGTGAAAGCCTTGATCCTCAAGTATATAACCTATCAAAGTCAAGACAATCAAATTCAATGAAAACCAAAAAAAATTTAAATAAATCCTAACAAAATTCCCAAAAAAAAAATCCCAACAAAATCTTAAAATTTTTCAAACATCAAAACTTTTCGTAGCCTTAAAGATGTTATCTTTAGACTATCCCAGTTAAGTGTAATATCCCATGCAGTCTCCTGTATTTAAATATAAATAAAAAAACTTATGGTTGTTAAAAATTGGAATAAAATTTTTGCATTGATAAAAAAAAAATTGATCAAACACAATGCACAATTTACAACGAATACAATTCGAACTTCTTCGTGTTCGTCATAAATTGGAGTAGGTCTCATAAAACACTAGCATGATGGGACTAGGTTGATTGACCTCAGATCAATCAGGGTTGGTTTTGGAGATCAATTCTTTAGACTAAGTTTATTCTCAACTTAATATATCGTACACAAAAATAAGTTGTATAGATCCCTTAGAATTTGGAGCACTCCCCATGGGGCACCACCGTGATGTGATGAAATTGGTTGACTTTGAATTAGTCAAGACTGATTTTGGTTATCAATCATTTGGGCTAGTAAAGTTGAGACGTGATGAATAACATATGTTCTTTTCAGTTTAGCCTATCGTATCCTCTATTTTCATTGAATCAAATTCAATGAAAACAAAAAAAAAATTAAATAAATCCTAACGAAATTTCCAAAAGAAATCCCAACAAAATCTTAAAATTTTTCAAACATGAAAACTTTTCGTAGCCTTAAAGATGTTATCTTTAGACTATCCCAGTTAAGTGTAATATCCCATGCAGTCTCCTGTATTCACATATAAATAAAAAACTCACGATTGTTAAAAATTGGAATAAAATTTTCGCATTGATAAAAAAGAAAAAATCGATCAAACACAATGCACAATTTACAACGAATCCAGTTCGAACTTCTTCGGGTCCGTCATAAATTGGAGCAAGTCTCATAAAACACTAACATGATGGGACTTGGTTAATTGATGACTCGACCTGCAATTACGCAGTAATTAACTTCCAAATGATGGCAAAAAACTTGACCCGATTTATAAATAACGACTAGTGTGCAAAATCTTAAAAAACTTGACCCGATTTATAAATGTTTGAAGCAACTTTTGGTGGTAACTTCTTTAACTTCCGATGGACGGCAAATTTGAATGAAGAGATGCATCTTTTGGTGGATACGTTGAATCTGAACATGATTTGAAGAGACACCAAGACACCTTTTGAAAAATTATACAAGGAGTCCTCTTCTAGTTACAAAGTGTCCTCTTCTAGTTTCAAAGAGTCTTTTCTAGTTTTACTTTGTCTTTTATTGTTTATAGTTTTTAAAGTCTTTTAGAGTTAGTTTAGTTTTAAAGGAGAAAGGGTTGGTGTGAAACCTTCTCTCCACCAATTTTCTTTCATCCATTTATCTAGTTCTTATTGAAGCCTAAAGTCAGAGTTGGAGTCAACAGAGTTGGGCGCCAACCTCTGTAGTGTTGTCCTGTGGAAAGTCAAGTTTCAAAGGAATTTCCGGAGTTTTGTGAAGAGGAGTTTCAGATAAGTGTTTACTTTTTTTTTATATTTGGTTTTTAATTAAAACTTGTGTTTTCATTATGATTTCTATTTTCAAATCAATTTGCTTGTGTTTTCTCCATGAGCTCTGAGTAGTTTTCTTTATCTTTTTCTTTCTTAAATGAAGAAGTAATTAAATTATGTAGGATTGTTGTGGAATGTATAAGTGTTTAAATTTGGAATAAATTGTGAAGATTTAATTCAATGAACTTAATTTACTTCTTAATTTGGCCTGTTAAGATGTTAAAATTTGTTGTGAGATTATGTAAGATCCAATACGGTATTGTCTCAAACAACAATTAGTAATAATCACATGTAATTATATGAGTGAGAATTGTAGTCCATATAATTGAATGCAAATATATTAGGAGATATTTTTTTAATGGGGAGTAAAATTAGTGGTCTTTAGGGTGATAGACTAAAGCCCCCTAATTTGGTTTGATATTATAAATTTTGTTATGAGAAGTTAGCCCCCAGGTGGAGGGAATCGAAAAAACTCTAGAGTGAGAGCTCTTATCTTCCCTACCTAACCATTTTTAAAATTTTAAAATTTCAAATTAACCAATGTTCTTTATAGAACTAAGTAAGCGTAAAGAATAAATTTGCTCATATTCTTCACAACACATTTAAATACTTTCACAACAATACTTTCATAATTATTACTGCTTTATAAGAGAAAGAAAAAGATATTTTATTTCCTAGTATTTTATATCGTATTTTAAAGTTCTGATAATTTTCATTTCCTGCTTAGCTTTTTATCAAAAATATCAAAAACAACTTTCAAACTTTACAAATCAAAACATACTTTCAAAAGTAATATAAAAAGTAAAAATATTATTTTCTTATTTCTTTAAAAAGTTTTTACATTTCCTTGTGGGTTCGACATCTCGTGGCTTAATCATAAAGTCTTATATTACTTGATAAACGATACATATAATTGCGTAGTATCCCATATTATAAAATCATAATTTTCATATCTAAATCGTAAGCACACGTATTCGGCAGTGGATCATTTGCAAAACCATTTTATTTGCCGACAAGTTCTCCTATTTAATACAAAGAGTTAAATAGGATTTATATTAAGTTGGGTTCGGAAAAACATCCTATAAGGGCAAACCTCTATGGTTAATTACAACTTAAATGACCGAAATCACTTAACAAAACTCTCGATAAAATTCAGGAAATATTATCTTCAAGGAGGTCAAAATGATAAGACTTTTCAACGAAATCGGACAAAGATGTGTGAAAGGGGATTGACTTAAATTTGGAACATTTATCGTAGAATCTAAAAGAGGAAAAACTCGGGGATGTCACAGATCCTGAGGAGACTCTCGGTGACTTTCCAAGCTATCTTATGGTTCGGCTTCGATTTAGAGGAGAAATTATTTAAAAGTTTTATCCTGCCAATTTTATTAAATAAGGACTTACTTTTGTGTGAAACAGTCACATGACTAGCCTGGAAGATGTGAGGATATAGGTCATAACGAACGACAACTTCGGAATCCTAAAACGAATTAGGGTTTATATTGTACAGCAGAGCTATACGAAAGATTTAAAGAGAAGTTGAGGATTTATGTCGCACTAAGAGAACAACCTCGAAATCCTAGGGGCTGTTATTATTGAATGGTTTAGCTGGTGAATATATGTTTTGCTGTTGAAGATGACCGTGCTGCTCACCGCGTTAGCTCCAAGCACCTTGTCGTGACGAGTTCAAGTTTTTAGGGTGTCAGGTTATGATGTCAAATCAGGCGGCCCTATGGTTGTAGTTCTCTAAATACCCTATGAAAGCATGTTTAAAGTTGTACTGTGTGTAGCGTAACAGCGGGATGTATATCACAAGAATAACTGTAGAGTATACAATAAAGGGTATAGTATAACATGTTGTGAGAAAAAAACAGTAGCAGGTACAACAAGAAAGTAACATACTATAAATATAAAACAAACCTGTATACCTGTGAGATTCACTCTTTTCTTAAATGTAGCAGGTTGAAATGCATCATATAAATGAAAGCGAAGCAGAAAAAGAAATGTCGTCCAAAAAGCTCAAGAAAGAACGGTGAATTACCCATGATGGAAAAACTCAGGTTGATAAATAACAATTAAAATAAAATCATCAAAACCTTGGGAAAATCTCGGAGAAAAGACCACGAGTGCTTTACCAAAATCATATGAAAAATCCAAAGAAAACCACAAACACTCGGGTTGGGGCTAAGCTCAGAAACTATGTATATTTTTACTTGAGGGTCGTCGAAGGCTACTCGGTTACCCAGATGTATAAAGCTCGCCACTCAACTAGAAGGGTGTCCTACTGAACCTAACCTAGGAAGGGTGATCCTTGGCCCGGTACTAGTGATTAACAGGTGGACAACCATATTATAATATATATTTAAAATTTATATTTTGGCATGCATGTGGATTTCAGGCATACAAAAGAAAGTTGTATCAATTTTGTTTGTAGTGAAAATGTATATATATATTTTTTATAAACATTGTATATGTTCCTATCAAATCCATTTTTTTTTATCAGTATTTGAAAATTATGATTGTCCACGAGTCGATCATTTCGTCGGGCATAGGACCGCCAACAACCTAAGAAGGTACGGGTGCCCCGCTAGTCTTGTAGCGGTGAATGATACCATCATCCTACGGTTCACCGGGTCCCTGGAGTGGGTCCTGATGTCGTAGGATGAAATATCATTCCACTCTACCACCGGTGTGCCTTTGTCATTCCCACCCTATGCCCCAAAACAAACCGAAAATAAAAAAAAAACAAGAAAAACGGAAAACAAACAAAAAAAAAGCAAGGAAGGGTAAGGAAAGAAGACTAACCCACCTTCAAATTCAATTTAGAAAAGAGGGGCCCAAACGATAGGAGGGTTAATCTAAAACATCCCAAATAGCAGAGCTTCCCGCGTAGGTAAAGAAAAAGTGAAGCATAAGATTGCAAAAGATTGCATACTCACTAGTAGGGCTACTTCTTTTAACCTACTTTTGATTTCTTTAGTTAATCGTGGATAGGAATACTCACTTATGATAATATAACTTAATAAACAATTAGTTACTAGGGTAGTAGTTGATGAGCCCTCAATTCAATTATTTTGTCATTCCCATTTGCCTTCTAAATAGTTTCTTCCGAACTTTTTTGATACAGCATTGAACTATAACAGTGACCATAGCATCAGTGATGAGAGTCTATACACCACTGAGCTGAATAATGGTAATGTATAACAAGATTTCCCAGGAGTATTCTCATCCTTTAGAGAACAAGAGAGCTGTTTATGGTGTCAACCATTGCTATAATTACTAGTAAGCATATCTTCAAAAATTCAATCTCGATAGATTTATTTCATTGACATTTCTGCCTTTCTATTAGGACCTTTTGGTAGTGAAATTTAGACTAGAAATCCAAATATCACACCCCAATGCTCTTAGACAAATTTTCATTCTCTGTTGAGATCATTTGATGGTAGATTCTTAGATTAAGATTTAATGGTCATACCTCGATGCTTGCCATATAATTTATCATTTTATAGGGACCCTTCAAAAGTAGATTCTTGGATTGAGATTCAAGTATCACACTTCGATGCTCACTAGATAGACCACATTCTACTGTGACTTTCAGTAGCAGTTTCCCACATTATAATCCATAGGTTATACCTCGATGTTTGCCATATAGAATTTATACAAATTTATTATTAATTATAATAAATGGAAGGATTTCAACCTTTTATTTATTGGTTGTCATTTTCAAGCTTCTATTATAGTAGATATATGACTAGCCAAAGATGAAAAAAAAACCATCCTCAGCGGAGTCATCGGAAATCTGCGAGCTCCGAAAATTTAGTTGCCCAAAACTCTCATCATCGTTGAGAGCTTTTTGTTTTTGATATTCTAGGTTAAATATTCAAAATAAAGATGAAACAATAGATATGACACTACTCGTATATTTTGCTCTCATTTTGTGAGAATTTTTGAATATAGGGTTCAAGGTTTTTAATAGGCGCAAGCATCTATTAATAATTAGTAGCAGACATAGAGTTTTAGATTATAATAATTTTATCAGCTTGAGCTTATAATGAATGGTGGGGGAAATAATGACGAACCCAACCAAATTTCCATGGTTTCTTTTTCTTGGGTCGCCGTAATATTTGATCTACTAAGTTAGAGGACAAAGTTGGCCCAACTTGACTAAATGATCATTGTCAGCAACCATGGGTTGCATGGTCCAAGAGATCCTTGTCGATTTATGGTGGATGATTGTCTAAGAGGAAAATTTTAAGTTGATCTTAGCTAACAAAATACTTATCTTAATAAAATGTAGTCTTATGGTTCACAATTGAAAGGTTAGAAAGCTATCGGGGGATCATACAAGCTACATTTGTGACTGTAATATAATAATGTTATTTGGCGTCAGTCATCCATTAGTGTGTTTGGTCTTAATCACTACTTTTGTGGAGCCTTTAGGTCAAACCACGCTGACAGAGGACTCAGACTACATTCATACTGGCGTATAATTAAATTGAGTGTGAATATAATGTACACTTGATATGTCATTCATTCTTTGTGAGTTGAAATTAGTAAAAAAATTGTCACCCTCGGTAAACTATTGCTGAGAATAATTGAGATTTCTTTTAAAGATTTTTAAATAATTAATTTTAATTGAGTATTTTAGTTGGTTACTTTGAAAGGTTGACTTAAAAATGGCCACTTTAGTTGAAATCCTTTATCAACACGGCCATCTTCCGGGGGATTTGGGCATTGAAATATTTATGTTTGGTTTTCATTTGAAATTTGTTTGTTCAATATTTTTAGAATGCTAGTTCCATCGACTTTAGTCCTTACAAAGAAGAGGATCACTGTAGATAATATGAACATCCAGATTTTATTTAGAAATTATTAAAATTAGTAGACTTATCAACTCCAGGCTCTATGAGGATGATTATCGGATTAGTTGAGTTGGACTTACAATATTGCTCTATAGACAATGTGGCCCATTCAAAGTGTGTATGGCTATTTAACTTGGACTGTTTAAATTTAAATACTTATTTAATTTGTTTGAGCACATGTAGTTTTACTTTAATAAGGCATATGCTTCTTAATAAACTGTACACATACATTTTGAAAAGGTATATTACAGTTATGAAATATCTTGCTATACAAGTGCAAGACTTAATATCATTTAAATTTTGTTAATTACCGCAAAACTTTATTGTTTAGATGCATATCCATGGCTTAAGGTCATTTAACCTATCAAATAAACATATCTTTGCACAAATCTTTGAGACATGTTATTTGGATTGAAAATTAGCAATCAATGTTGTGAGATTGTAAATCTATTGAAACATATCTTTAAGAGAATCGCCTTGTGTTCGCTAGCACATATATTGCAAATTCGGTGACAAAATTAAAATGCTATAGTTATGATATCTAGAGTTTCTTGAATTCTTAAACATTCCCTAAGCTTTGAGTATTTCTTATTATTTCAATATTAGAATAATAACGACTATCCCTTGTCATTATTAATATGCAGATTGTTGTATTATTTGCTTTCCTATTTTTCTTTATTCTGTTTTTATTTTTTTATGAGCTTCCATTGTAATAGGGTTTATATACCACTCTTTCTATCAAATTACATGCTTCTCCAATATTTCTACATGGAATCAAAGTTGGATTCTAGCCTTAGATCCCAGCCACCGTCGACCTTCTCTACAACCACCGCCGGCCTTCCCTACAGCTGCCGACGGCCTTCCTTGCAAGGTCTCCCGCAGGGACTCTTAGCCGTTGTCCTTATCGGCTGGAGTTCATCTGCTGGTCGTTCCTTGGAGTGTCTTGCAGCTGCCAACCCTTTCCTGCAACCTCATACATTCACTAGGCTCGACAAATGTTGGCCTTTTCTACAGTCATCGGCCTCCTCCCTGCAGGTGCAGATTCTCCCGCTGACCATCCGTGCATTATCTTCCTTGTTGATTTCTTGGGCTCCAGTTCTCTCCTGTAGTTATCCAAATTACCTGCAATTTTATCTGTCAGCTGGTGACCTACAACTGAAATCTGGCGATCTCTCGGAATCCCAATCACATCTTCTTTGGCTCAGTCGGAATCACGGTGGATTCCTCGAGCCTCAGAAAGCATTTTTGTTCCCATTGGAGGTTCGACTCCAACCTCTGTTCCCGTGCAGACCAAAGGACCATAAAACCACACGAACTTCTTGATCATAACTCAAACTAAATGGTTGTAACTTTCTCTAGCGATCCCAAGTAGTGTCCTTATTCATCAAAGAATGCCAAAAATTTGGTCACCTCACAGGTATGATCCGTGAACCTCCAAAGATTGACCCGACATAGGGAGCTTGGGAAATGGAGAACTCTATCGTCATTTTGTGGTCAATCAAGTCCATGGAAGCATCGATTAGTCGTATATATATGTTCCTCCCCTCTGCTGATGCTTTCTGAACGGTAGGCCATGATATCTACTTGGATGTAGGAAATTCTGACCAACTCTATAGGGTGTCTAAGAAGATTCGAGAGCCAAAATATGGATCAAGAACTGTGACCCATTACTAGAATAACTTGGTTGTACTATGGATGTAATGCAACCTATACTAAGACTACACTTGGGACTCACCAGCCGACCTCTCTCTTCCAGAAAATTATACAAAAAAAGATTGCATGTTTCAATTTCTGGCAGGCCTCAACAGCGGTCTTGACGAAGTCCTGAGGCATTCTCTTATTTTTGCTAGTGCAGCTTCCAGTGTGATTCGCCGCGAAGAGAGCTAGTGAGTTGTCACGCTCGACACATCCACCCCTTCAACCAAATCGTTCGCCTTGGTCTCTAACAGTGCTCAACTCTCTTCTATGTCACCTCGGGCAAATCACCCCACTTGTGATTACTGTCACGAACTCAACCACACTTGTGACAAGTGTTGGAAGCTCCATGAAAAACCTACATACAAATCTTTGGCCAATTCTTCTGTTGCCTAGGGTCTCAGTACGATATCAGACTCTATCACGGTTCAACCAGTTCTTACCCCGAACATTTTCGAATTCCTCGACTCTCTGAAAAATCAGATGGGGCACTTTGTTAAGCTACTTGGATCCAATCAATTCTCTGTTTGCCCGTCGACCGCACACGTCTGTCAAGTTACTATTCTTATGACACTCAGGTCTTGTACCTCCTCTAGTCCATGGATCATTGATTCATGTGTCACAGACCACAAGGGTGGGTGCTCACAAAATTTTTCGACATACTATCCATATTCTGGGAAAGATACAACCAAAATTGCAGATGGCTCCCATAGATCCATTGCTGGTAAAGGGTCTGTTGTTCTAACGACCTGTCTAACTCTGTAATTTGTGTTACATGCACCACTCCCACAGTTTCATATTTTGTCAGTAACTGGACATATGATATTGATTGCATTGCTCGTTTCTCTTTCGATATTTGTGATTTTCAGGATCGTCGTTCAGAGAGGATGATTGTAACTGCTAAGTGGGAAGCCATACTCTACTACTTTTAAGAGAAAAATACGGAGAACAAGGATATACCACTAAGTAATTGTAGTTTATTCCAAGTCACTATATGTTCCATAATGTTGTTGCATTGTCGCTTAGGTCATCTTAGTTTCCAATATTTAATTTGTATCCATTGATGTTTTCTAATAAACGTCTTTTAGTTTCAATTGTGAGATATGTCAGTTAGCCAAACATCACTGGGCTTATAGTACCCACCCTACACTTACACACCTCCATTTTCACGTATTCACAGTGACGTATATGGACCTTCTCACACTGATAGCAGCACCAATAAATGGTGGTTTGATTCATAATCACACTCGGATGATACGAGTCTATATTTTAAAAAATAAATCGAAAGTTATTGTCACATCGAAAACTTCTACATCTTCATTTTGAATTAATTCAAGACTCTAATTTAGTTCCTTACCGACAATGACCGTGACTTTTTAACTTTTTTAGCTGATTTCTTGATGAGTAAGGGTATTCTCCACCATAGCATGTGTACGAACACCCCTCAACAAAATTAGGTAACCAAGAGGAAAAACCGATATCTCCTTAAAGTTTGCTCACTCAATTATGTTTCCATCTAATGTCCCGAAATATTTTTTAAATGATGTCATATTGTCTGCCACCTATCTCATAAATATAGTTCCATCTAAAATTCACAACATCGGAATCCTCTTAACCGTCTTGATATCATGCTTTCCTGCCAATTGGGTCTTTTTCACTTTAGACTCCAAAATATTTGGGTGCACAGCCTTTGTTCAGAACACTGTCCCCACTCAGAGTATACTTGATTTCAGATCCATAAAATATTTCTTCCTAGGGTACTCTGTCGCTCAAAATGGGTATTGGTTCCTTGATCTTATCACAAAAAAAAATCTACGTGCGTGTCGATGTCACCTTTTTGAAAATGTTCCCTATTCTCTTATCTCGACCTCAAGTGAGTGGGGGCTAGAGTTCATGGACACTATTCAATTCCTCCCACACTCTCTGTGTCTACACTCGATGCACTTGTCTCGATGCCCCATCCTTGAGCCCACAACCTCCTTGTAAGAGCTTGAATCTACTCCTAGCGACATCACAAGCACTAATACTTCAAATGAGGAGATGAGTTCCGTGTAAGGTACGCAATTAGACATGCTCTTTCTATTCCATGGCAAAATATATCTCTTTCCGCGGTTTATCACCGACTTACAGAGCATCTGCCATTGCCCTGACAGTTCATCAGATCCCAAATACTATTGATGCTACACTAGTGGATCCGGTTTTGAAAGTTACAGAAATGGAGGTGAATGCCCTTCAGTAGAACTATATATGGGACGTCGTAGATAATCCTTGGGGTAAGAAAGCAGTTGGATGCTTATGGTTTTTTAGCATCAAGTTCAATCAGATGGATCGCAACAAGGCAGTTGGTCGCCAAAGGATGCTCACAGACCTCCGGGGTTGACTATGAGGAAACATTTACTCTGATGGACAAATTAAACACCATTTGGTTCTTGTTATCTCTTGTGGTGAATCTAGATTTACCCTTATTCTAGCTCGATCTCAAGAATCCGTACCTAAACGGAGATCTTGCAAAGGTTGTCATGTTACTCCCCCCTGATTTTGACTCTATTACCTCTCAAGGGCAAGTGTGTCGGCTGCTTTAGTCATTCTATGGACTAAAGAAATCTCTACGAGTCTGGTTTGACGAGTTCACAAAGGTGGCAGTGGACCATTAATTAGGCTCAACAAAATCAGACGCTCTTCTTCATGTAGTCATTTAATGGCCAGATTGCTATTCTTACATCTATATCAACGATATTGTGTTCACAGGAAAAGATCTACCGGCATTGGAATATTTGAAAGACATTCCAGCTCTTTCCTTTGAAATGAATAACTCGAGATCTCTCTGATACTTCATAGGCATAAACGTTGCTGCTCATCACAGGGAATTCGTCTTAGTGCAATTATGTGATTTACGTGTTTATAGAGAACAATATGCTTCTGTCCAAATTGGTGTTTGTCCTAACGGATCTGAATAAAAAATTATTTGATACTCCCAATATCATTTCCGTTAACATGTCTCACTACTAGTGTCTATGGGGAAACTCATTTATCTCGTCCATACACGCCTCGACATATGCACACGATTGGTATAATAAGTCAATTCATAAATGACCCCTATGAGCACCATCTTCACGCTCTCCATCAGATTCTCCACTATTTAAAATGCACATCAGGGTCGTGTTTGTTTTTCCAATGTCACGCCTCTCGTTCTATTGCTTTTTAAATAGATGTTGATTGGGCCGGATCACTCCATGATCGATGATCTACCTCCGGATATTACTCATTTGTTTGGGAAATTTTATCACGTGGAAAAACAAAATACAGTCGGTGGTTGTCCGGAACAGTGCTGAAGCTGAATTTCGATCCATGTCCTTAGGGATCTGTAAAGCTCTCTAGTCATGCAACATGCTACGTATGCCAACCTTCGACCCTGTGCAGTTGTCATGTGATAATAAGGCCGCCATAGCATTGCCCACAACCTGATTCAACATGGACTTGACAAACATGTGGAGATTGATATACACTTTATCAAGGAAAAGCTCTGGACATGTTCTTTTTGTGCCATCCAGTGGCCAACTAGCAGATATTATCACAAAAAGACTTTCTCAACCATTGTTCGATGATTTCAAATACAAGTTGAACATGTTTGATATTTATGCTTCAACTTGAGGGGGAGTATTAAAATATTAGAATAAAAACGGCTACCCTAGCCATTGTTAATATGCAAATTACTGTATTATTTGCTTTTATTTGCTTTCCTATTTTCCTTTATTTTATATTTATTTCTTTCCTTATGAGTGTCCCTTATAATAGGGTTTATAACCCCACTTTCATCAATAATAAATGCTGCTCTACTCCAAAATTTCAACACTTATAAATGAACGAGTGCACATTTTCTAAGTGGATATGATCGTCTTTTAAATGAAGTACTGCACATCTTCTAAGTGGACTTCCATAAGCATCAATGACTTTTAATTCCATTGATTTTTTGCGATCCATCAAATAACTTTATTAGTCCAATATTCAATTTTAAATTACTTTGCAAGTTTAAAAGTTCACATTTGAATGAGTTTTAAGCTCTAGGAGCCTAAGTTTGAAAAGCCTAACTTTGAATTGACTTTAAACCTTAGGAGTCTAAATTTAAAAAAAAGCTTAGTTTTATTTGATTTCAAACCCTATGAGCATAAATTTAAAAGTCCAAATTCAAACTATTTTCAAGCTCTATGAGCCTAAACATATATCATTTTTTTTATTTCAACTGCCCAAATTGAAATTTTTTTGCAAGTTTAAAAGTTTTTTTTTTTGAAGTCATTTAAAAAAAAAGTACAAATAGTCCCAAATTTCAAGTTATTTCCATGTCCAAATTCACAGAAAACTTCGACAGCCTTCTGGCGTCTATCTCCGTTAGGGAGCGTCGAGAGAATGTCAACCTGTCTAACATACTATAAGACATGCTAGTCAGTATTGTAAGATAGTGCAATCGGGGAGCAAAGCAAAATATTTTTACCCCCGGTCTATAAGTCGCTATGAGCTTTCAATATACCTGCAAAAAGATAAATCACAAGACATATTTTCTCGAAAAGATAGTTTACTTTTCCATAACTATACTTAATTTCATGAACACATGCTCGTGTTTTCTAGGATAGATTCTTAAATCCTTGATTTTTATTATTTTTTTTGAAGAGTGCACAATTATCCCGAGCAATATTTTGTTCCCCTGAACAGGTTATTGAACTTTGTCGAATGGATATTTTAGGAATAAGTCTTCCACCCCGTATTAGTGAATTCAACAACGATGACATGTTGAAACAACAGTATTAGTGAAGTCAACAACGATGACATTGTTGAAACAACGAGATAATACACAATTTCTTTTTCAGAGTTTCTGATATATTTTAATTATGAAGAAGAGTAGCTAAATGTGGAGAAAAGAAAAATATAGGATTTTGAGTTAGGAAAATTGAGCGAAGCAACGGATCAAGAAGGTTGATTTTGGGTTATATAACAAAGTTTGAGTCTCATGTGGGATCGTGAGGCTTTTGTAGTGCGTGGAGGAGATTAGAGTAGGAGAAGTTTTTGGTTTGCCCACACAGAAGGAAAAGGAGGGTGAAACTTTTTCACGACACTGTCGACGTACCATAGGTGTGATAAAGGGATACCTATTCGGTTACTGTTGGTAGAGACACGAACCTAAGGGGCTAGTCTTATGAACCGGGAAAGAACACGAGGATTTCGGTTGTGGGTTATGTGGCAGGGAGGAAATTATGGTTGAGAGGCTCGTTTGGCTGTGATTTGTGCGATTGGAGAAGCAGAGCAGAGAGAACAGTGGAGACGGTTCGTTGTAGGGAGAGACAGACGAAGTTTCAAATGTCTCTGTATGCCATGATCTCGTCCTGTGCTGTGAAGTAGAGGAAGGCGACGCGGACAAGCAAAATGGACTAGAGCTTCTAATGTTTGAGTCGAGCCAGCACGGGGGGAGGGGTTTCCAGTCACACGAACACCAGAAGGATACGGATGTGGTTTTTGCATCCTAATAGCGAGAGTCTGGAGCGCGTGTTTTGAACTGAAGAAAAGGGTAATGCGAAACAAGAGAGGACAAATGGCTCAAAGAGAGATTTTTTATCTTTTTGCTATTTCTGGAATGAATCTGAGAGGAGTGGGGGGATGGTTCAGTTTCTGTATGTGAAAGCAAGGGGAGGAGTATATGAAAAATACAGTTTAGCATGTAAAAAGATTTAAAATTCTGCTTCTCTTAATTATATTGAATGAAATTTTATTTAACGCACTTATAATATTTAATTGTTTTTAGCGCCAACAAATTTTGTGATGGGATATCTCATATTGAGATAGTGAAGCGATGTCATATAGATTATTTTTGCATTTTCTTCTTACGCGACATTGATTCAATTGATAGGTTAACACAAATGTATGTGAAGAAGACACAAATGTATTTGATTGTGACGTTAGATTTTTCTCTAGGCTATAGAGAAGTAGGCATGAGTGATTAGGTATTAGATTATACTACAGTTCAACATTTCTTTTGCAAATTGACATGCAGTCTGCAAGTGATGTAGATTTTGTAGGAACTAATGTGGTTGTGTTCTAGATTTTGGGGTAGTTGGGAATCTTGTGCATGTGATTAAAATGAATTTGGTACAACAAAATTTTCTCTTTAGTATTAGTATGTTTTGTATGCGACATTATGTGGCAGATACTGTATAATGTCATTGTCATTGATTGAATTTGGAGAAAGGAGATTGATCAGTTTTAGAACTTGTGGATGATGCAAATGAAAATATCAATCTCATCAAAGGTTGATTGAGAGAATGGCATTATAGACAAACCAAGTACTATTACCCAACGCCTTTTGTAGAGTTCGAGGCGATAGATTCTGTGTTTGTGAAGGTCCATTACAACTTGCAAGGTTTGAAGAGACTTTCATGACAGGAACAATCGAACTTATATCATTTGAGGTTATTTATAGTGTTGGAAAGTCTGCCCACAAATCTCTACTAATATGATGTATGATTGATTCACATGGCATGTTCCATGTTTCATCATTGAGTAATGGGTCACATGTCCAGTGAATTAAGTAGAAGTGACAAAGGTTGATGTAAGGTTTGATTTAATTTATCAAAAACTTGAATTTATGTTGTCTTTTGTTATGAAGCAACTAAGAAAAGTATGTTTTAATTGTGAAAGTTTGATTGAAGCACATGTCTGAGAGAAAGCTTCGTAGGAGGAGAGTGTAATGAATTAGTTGTAACATCAACTATTTGACTGATTGATGCATGTATTGAAATTTCGATGATGATATTAATTTTTAAGATGTATTGAAATAATGATCTCTATTTGTGTAGTGATCATGGATCATATGTACAATCATGTATTGCATGTATTGAAATTTCCCAATCTATTTACAAAAAAATTAAGCATGAATAACATCGATTCATCCTCCTCCAAACTTGAACAACTTAGATCGTTTGTCAATTCCTTGTTCAAAACATTTTCAGAAAACCCACTAGAATTCTGGAAAAATGATGAACCGTTTGCGTTCATAGAACATATTAATCCTGCTCTTATCATTAGGGTAAAACCAATGAAATACACCTTAGAAGACAAAAACGAATTCTAGATACAGATTAAAGAATTATTAAATCTTAAATTAATAGAATCTAGTAAGAGCCCGCATAGCAGTCCAGCCTTTTTGGTTGAAAACCATGCCAAACAGGTTAGAGGAAAAGCAAGACTAGTTATAAACTACAAAAAATTAAACGATAACACTAAATTTGACGGATATTACTTACCCAATAAAGAAGTATTAATTAATCTTATTAAAAATGCTAAATGGTTTTCTAAACTAGATTGTAAATCGAGATTACGGCAAGTAAAAATGCACCCAAACAGCAAAGAATATACTGCATTTAGTACTCCACAAGGACATTATCAATGGAATGTAATGCCATTTGGATTAAAAAACGCACCCCAAATATTCCAAAGAAGGATGGATAATATATTTAAAGATTTATCTCATTTATGTCTTATTTACGTTGACGATATTCTAATATTCAGTGAAAATATCACTGAACATTTAAAGTATCTATCCATACTTGCTCAAAAAGCACAAAAACATGGAATTGTACTAAGTAAAAAGAAAGCCGTGTTTTTAGTTAACAATATTGAATTCCTAGGTCTTATCATTAATCAAGGATCTATTGAACTACAGGAACATATTCTAACAAAAATAAGTTATTTTAAGCAAATCAACAATCATAAAGATTTACAGCGCTTTGTAAAAGATTTATAGCGCTTCTTAGGATGTGTTAATTATGCAGAAGCATTTGTAAAAAAATCTAGCCGAACTAAGAGCACCATTACAGAAAAAATTAAAGAAAAATACGGCATGGAATTAGAATGATAATGATACTAACGCTTTAAATCAGATTAAAGAAGTTTGCAAAAACTTACCAAAGTTACACTTACCAATACAAGGAGATTATCTAATTATAGAAACTGATAGTACTGAAATATCATGTAGAGCTATTCTTAAAGTAAAAAGAGAAAAAATAGAATTATTATGTAGATATGCATCCGGAACGTACACACAAACTGAACAAAACTATCATATCAATGAAAAAGAGTTATTAGCCATTAAAAAAGCAATTAAAAAATTTGAAATATTTTTAAATGAAATATTTTTAATACGAACAGATAATAAAATAGCTATTTCCTTTATAAAAGGAAAAATTGTTGATTCTCTACCTAATAAGAGACTCATTCGATGACAAAGCTGGTTTTCTGCTTATAATTTTGATATAGAATATATAGAAGGAAGTAAAAATAATCTGGCTGACATTTTGTCTCGTGAATTATGCAGAAAATAAGCATGAAAATAGAAAATACTGATGTATTAAGCGAGAATGATGACAAGCTCAGTCTTGAACTAAATACTTATTTAGAGACTGTGGAATTACAAATATGGAAAATTGAATGTGAAATTGCTCTTGTCAGTAATGTCCTCGTCGAATTAAGAAAGCTAAAGAATTATCTTTGCGGAGAAAATATCGAAGAAGAAGTTCCTTCTCTCGCAGAATTAAAAAAGATCAGAGATTTTGCAGATCTCTTAATTAGCAAAAATAAAGATTCATCTATTAGCAAAACTGACGAAACCTTAAAAATTGGAGATGAAATTATAGTGACTGAAGCCTCTTCTTCCAAGATTACTCCCAGTTATTCCAAAGTACTTCAAGAAAATTATAAGAAAATTACTGATATAGCAGATGAATGGCAGCAATTATCACTGTATGAAGAACGAATAAATCCTCAAATTTATTTCCATACTGCTGGAAGAACCCAAGTGGTATATATTTATGGTAATACTGATGTAAAATTGGTATCAGAATTATACAAATGCGGTCTTATCCGAATGATTTATCTGGAAGATGACAGTCTTCTCAGAGAATTACCCAAACCTATAATCGAAGCAACCGAGGCTTTTCATCAAATCTTAAAACATTGGAATTTATATTTAAAATTATATCAGACTTATCCTGATGGAGGAGTCATCTCACTTGTTCAAATTGGAATTAGCGAGTTAACCTTTCACTCCTAAGTATAAGCCAATCGAAATTGTGCATTCTCGATCAACAATTCGAAGATTTATATCAAATATGGATAGAAACCAAGAAAATTGACGCAACCAACATCTGGGTATATCATTCTTCTTACAAATTATTCATTTACAGTCATAGTAAGCAGCCAACAAAGAAGGTACATGAAATTCTTTATCTGAAATGGATCAATACACTTAAGAGAAATAATGCTGCAGTTAACAAAGAAGCTAAAAAATTATTCTATGAAAAAATGCAAAAAGACAAGTCGCATAAATGCCCTTATTGTCAGAAAAAGTAAATTATTGAAGAAATACGTATGAAACTACAGACAGGTAGAATACAGTTATAATACAAGATAATACAAGAAATATTAGGGCAAGAAATACTTCCCACCGACAACGGTTCAATTATTCCACGGATGCAGGTACAATTATGATAACTTTTCCAGCTCAAAAGACATGCAACCGTACAACCCGTGACAATTTAGCACAAATGAAGGTACAATTATGGGACTCTTTACAGCTCTAAAGATTCTGAATTAGTGTTTTTTTGTAGCAGAAATTATGCAATTTTATCATTACTCTGTACCTATATATATAGGAATTCTCTCTATTGTAACTCTCTCATCTGGGAACTCCCTCTCTTCATTTCTCTTCTATTGTAATGTGTGCAAGCCTCCGCGGCTAAATATCTTCTTCCTTGTGTTTATGTCTGTAAGTTTATTTTAATATATGCCATGTTATGATTCTGTTATCTTATGATACTGAATGGTTATTATCATTGCTTTTATTCTCCTAGCTACGCTTTATGGTAGGAAACGAATTAAAGCTGTGTTCTGCGTTTTTGAAGTGGTCGTAGAGGGAGTGGTCTCGTTTGTTCAAACCCTTGTCATCTTTAGAAAGCCACGAGGATGAATACGACATGAACCGAAGACGTACGAATCAAACCCTAAGAGAAGAACAGTAACTGTTTTATTATCTGTTCGTATTAAAAATGTTTCATTTAAAAATATTTCAAATTTTTTAATTGCTTTTTTAATGGCTAATAACTCTTTTTCATTGATATGATAGTTTTGTTCAGTTTGTGTGTACGTTCCGGATGCATATCTACATAATAATTCTATTTTTTCTCTTTTTGCTTTAAGAATAGCTCCCATGATATTTCAAGTACTTATCGGCTTCTATAATTAGATAATGTCCTTGTATTGGTAAGTGTAACTTTGGTAAGTTTTTACAAATTTCTTTAATCTGATTTAAGGCGTTAGTATCATTATCATTTCAATTCCATGTCGTATTTTTTTTAATTTCTTCTGTAATGGTGCTCTTAGTTCGGCTAGATTTTTTATAAATGCTTCTGCATAATTAACACTTCCTAAGAAGCGCTGTAAATCTTTCTGATTGTTGATTTACTTAAAATAACTTATTTTTGTTAGAATATGTTTTTGTAGTTCAATAGATCCTTGATTGATGATAAGACCTAGGAATTCAATAGTGTTAACTAAAAACACGGCTTTCTTTTTACTTAGTACAATTCCATGTTTTTGTGCTTTTTGAGCAAGTATGGATAGATACTTTAAATGTTCGGTGATATTTTCACTGAATATTAGAATATTGTCAACGTAAATAAGACAGAAATGAGATAAATCTTTAAATATATTATCCATCCTTCTTTGGAATATTTGGGGTGCGTTTTTTAATCCAAATGGCATTACATTCCATTGATAATATCCTTGTGGAGTACTAAATACAGTATATTCTTTGCTGTTTGGGTGCATTTTTACTTGCCAGAATCCTGATTTACAATCTAGTTTAGAAAATCATTTAGCATTTTTAATAAGATTAATTAATACTTCTTTATTGGGTAAGTAATATCCGTCAAATTTAGTGTTATCGTACTAGCCTTGCTTTTCCTCTAACCTGTTCGTCATGGTTTTTAACCAAAAAGGCTGGACTGCTATGTGGGCGGTTTCATCAGTTTTGCTAATTAAGAGATCTGCAAAATCTCTGATCTTTTTTAATTCTGCGAGAGAAGGAACTTCTTCTTCGATATTTTCTCCGCAAAGATAATTCTTTAGCTTTCTTAATTCGACGAGGACATTACTGGCAAGAGCAATTTCACATTCAATTTTCCATATTTGTAATTCCATAGTCTCTAAATAAGTATTTAGTTCAAGACTGAGCTTGTCATCATTCTCGCTTAATACATCTGTATTTTCTATTTCCATGCTTATTTCCTGCATAATTCACGAGACAAAATGAACTTAGCGAACTTTTTGAAAAGAGATTAGATGTTGAATAAATTCTTCTTAGAAACTGAATTTAATAGAATTTGTGATGTTCTTCAAATAAATATAAGAAATAAACAATTAGAGGTATTCCAGAAAGAGCATGCTTTTCATATAAAATCTTCTTTAGGAAATAGTAACGAATGGATAGTAATAAGTTATATGATTTTAAAACAACAAATTGAGCTAGGAATTTACTCAGAAAATATACAAAATACTGAGATTCTTAATATATGGAATTAAATCGAGAACAATTAGAAAAAATTAAAATGTTTAAAAATTTAACTCAAAATCGATTTAAGAGTTTGATTAATACGGAAAGTACTTCTAATATTTTTGAATTAGGATAAAAAATATTTCAGAATTAATAGATTTTAAATAATAATATAGCTACAGCAGCAATCTTAGCTACTTGTAATTTAAAAAGGCAAGAAAACAATACTGAAATTCTTAACTGGAGTAATATAAATAAAATTAGCCCACAAGAAAATTTACAAGGAGCTATTAGATTCAATGAAATTATCCATATTGATGAACCTTCCCCTTCCGAAAACGAAATAAGAGATTTAATAGATGTTTTAACTAAACATCAGTTTATGGCAGGACAAGTCAATTATCCTTTTATAGATGCACCAAGCACATCTACCAATCAACCTCTAAGTATAACTTCTGGTATACCTTCTTTAGAAACAAATCAAGCAAGCAATAACTGAACCCCAGACTCTTCGTAAGATATCTACCTCCTAGCCTCAAACGTATACCTACCAATAGAACGTAAAAGAAAAATAATATACCAGAACCTATTAGCAGTCATGGAATCTATTTAAATTTAGATTGTACAAAAGATCTAACTGAAATAATAGATAGATGGATAATAGAAAATAGTCTAGCAATTTATAATTATAATCTAAAAGGAGAAGATGCTTATGCATTTATTGAAAATACATTAACAGGTATAGCCAGAAAATGGTTCATTGGACTTGAAGCTGATCAAAAACGTACTATTAGAGGAAATATGTCAAGCTCAAGAAACAATTAATACTCCAGGAAGATGGCCAAACATTTATGGTAGTTTTCTAAAAAGTGAATTTTTAGGATATTTAGCTCATAATACAGAATATGAAAAGAGAAAGCTTCAAGCAGATATAGCTAAACAAAAGATAACAACTTTAAATATCTGCAACATCTGCTACCTAAACGAATATAGTTGTGATTATCAAAAATTCTTTTGTGATATATTAGATAAAGAAAAACCATTATATTTAGATTCATATTTCTATAAATTACCCGAACCTTATAATATGCTATAGAGTCAAGAATTTAAAAAGACTTATCCTGACGATACATCTTTAAGAAGCATCTTTAAGAAGTCGCATTCAATTTGCCTACGAAAAATTAACACAAGCGTGTCAATATATCGACCTACATAAACAAAATAAAAAATATAAACAATCTCTATGTTGCGAAAAATCTGATTTGATTATTCAGCAATGGGGATGTTCAACCTTTAAAGATAGCTGTCATTGTTATGCAAAGGATAAAAAGAAAAAATTCTTCAGAAAAATAAACAAAAAATATTTTAATCCTAACAAAAGAACCTTTAGAAAAAGAACTAATTATTCGAATAATAAAACTAAAAGTAATAAATGTTGGATCTGCAAAAAAGAAGGGCATTATGCTAATAAATGTCCACAAAAAAATAAATTAAGCCATGTCACATCTGTCTCAATTATCAACGAACACGAATTAGAACTTATCTTTAATTTCTCAGATATCGAAACGGATGAAGAATTATATCAATTATCGGAAACAGAAAATACTTTAATAGAAATGATTAATTCAGATAATGAAATAGACAAATATTTATATTCCGATTAAATGGAAGAGCATTCTCAAATTGATATATCAAATGATGACTCAATCGAATATGAAAGACATATTACTTTATCTGAAGAATCATATAATAAAATACGAAAGAGAAAATTATCTTTAGGAACTAAAGATCTGTTTTGATATGCTCGTATTGTTATGGAAGCGATCAATACATTATAGCATCGAGCAAGGCGAACACCACATAGATATAATCCACACGAAGGAAAAACAAAAATACCGCTCTATAATCAACAAATAAAAATACAGGATTTACAAAGAATAAAAAACCCCGAAAAATACAAACATATATTTTTTGGAGGTATCCAAATATTAATTAAAGCATATTTTAGAAAAGGAACGAGATAGCCAATTACAATACTGGATATATGATGATCGAATAATACATTCTAAAAAAGATGCCTTATTAGGAGTTATACAAGGAAATCTATGTTACCAAACTTTAATATTCAATTTACATCCAAACTATGCTACAAATATAAATGATAGACACATTGACCGCTCTCTAATCTTAAGACATAAATTAGATAGAGTAAAAATGAGAGAAGGAAGCGCTGTCTATAGTATAACCTATCAAGTTGCTTATGCTTACAGCAACCAACACAATACTGTAGCATTCAAAACACACACAATACCCCTTCATCTCGACCCCATTTTTTCTCACATAGGACAAACTATTCAACTAGAAGAAATCAATGATTTAGACATTACACCACCATCAACCAACATACTCTTAAACTTTGATGAAGGATCAAGCACAAGCCAAAGGTTTCCAAAACTCACATATTTAGAACATAACAGCTCATTATCAATAACACCTAGAAAATCTTTTGATCATTACAAACCGACAGTTCACAGACCAAGCCTCGATATAAAAGAATATAACAACAACCAATTATTAGTTCTAGGATATTACATCACTCCAGACAATAAATGCAAAATACTTTTAGATACATGATCCCACAAATCACATATAGACCAAAATTTAATTCCACAAAACTTAAAAATATTAAAAGACAAACCATACATTTACCAAGATTACTTACAACAACAACATGTTTGTAGTTACGAAACAAACATTCTTTTTGGATTTTGGGATATAACTCTAGAATTGATTTTCAACATACATTTTTAACTGACGACATAAATTCTAACTGAATTTTAGTAGGAATGGATTTCCTACAACAACATACAATTACATTTACATACGACTATGCTAATATAGACAATTATATCTTACCCAGAAATACGGTTCCATAGTTACATAAAAATAGACCTAATATATTCCCACATATGAACTTATACCTGTACACGCTCTATGCGATACAGGAAGCGACATTACTGTATGCAAAAAATTCCTAATTCCAACACATATACCACTCCATTCACAAAAATTACTCCTACAAACATTCAATGGAACCACAACCATTAATGAATATTGGCAAAATCAATTACTCCACCTTGAATCAACCTTAATAAAAATAGAAAAACTATGGTGCCTCATAGATGACGGTCCGGATATAATACTAGGAAATAACTTTTTTAAATCATTTTCATCATTCACACAAACAAAAAACTCAATAATCCTAGTCACACCTCAAGGTTACTCAATTAATTGTCCAATAATACAAAACCCAAACTCCTATTTAAATCAACCAACATTTCGCAACCAGCGTGGTGATTACCCAATAAACCAAAGTATGAGAAAGTCCTTTCCCAATCTATTTACAAACAAATTAAGCATTAATAACATCGATTCATCCTCCTCCAAACTTGAACAACTTAGATCGTTTGCCAATTCCTTGTTCAAAACAGTTTCAGAAAACCCACTAGAATTCTGGAAAAATGATGAACCGTTTGCGTCGATAGAACCTATTAATTCCGCTCTTATCATTATGGTAAAACCAATGAAATACACCTTAGAAGACAAAAACGAATTCCAGATACAGATTGAAGAATTATTAAATCTTAAATTAATAAAATCTAGTAAGAGCCCACATAGCAGTCCAGCCTTTTTGGTTAAAAACCATGCCGAATAGGTTAGAGGAAAAGCTTTAAATCATTTTCATTATTCACACAAACAGAAAACTCAATAATCCTAGTCACACCTCAAGGTCACTCAATTAATTGTCCAATAATACAAAACCCAAACTCCTATTTAAATCAACCAACATTTCACAACCAGCGTGGTGATTACCCAATAGACCAAAGTATGAGAAAGTCCTTTCCCAATCTATTTACAAACAAATTAAGCATGAATAACATCGATTCATCCTCCTCCAAACTTGAACAACTTAGATCGTTTGCATGGTTTACTACTAGCTATTATTTCCTCCAAAAAGTTGTAGAAATTCTTTCCTAGCTGTTTGAGGCATTGGACAAACCATTCTATTTGTGTTGGCCTGCAAATTTTCTATTCATTCTAGACGCAATTTTAGTTATGTGCCTGCAAATACATGTTGCAGGTTGCTACTTCTCTGTCCTATAGTGTCTTTTAAAAGCTATTTTATATGTATGAAGAATGCATAGCCTCTCTCCTGTATCCCCTTAATGACCTGAAACCTTATACTACATTAAAGAATAATATATGGCTTTACTCTGGTGCAGGGTGCACTGAACACTATGAGAACATTTATATGGGTTCCGTTCATGTCAAAGATGTAGCACTTGCACATATTCTTTTATATGAAATTCCATCTGCAACAGGGAGGCATCTCTGTGTCGAAAGCATAATCCATTTCAGTGACTTCGCTTCGAAGGTTGCTGAACTTTACCCTGAATACAATGTGCCAAAGTATGAACTCTCCCTCTCCTCACTTCATTTCAGCCTTTTTTTCTTACATACTTGTCGAGGTTTCGGAAGCTAGCAAGTGATTTGGGCATGGATTTCCCCTTGTTTCTCCTTTTCAGGTTCCCCAAGGATACCCAACCTGGACTTTTGAGGGCCCAAAATCCTTCAAAGAAACTTATTGATTTGGGCATGGAATTCCTTCCAATCGAACAAATTATCAAGGATGCGGTGGAGAGCTTAAAGAGCAAGGGTTACATCTCTTGAAAAATTTCCTATGGTATTGTATTCTCCTTTCATATTTCCTTATGAAAGATAGTCTTAATCTTTTGTTTAAAGTTTGTGGTGTTTGTGGAGTTCAGCTGCGTGAGCACGATATTAAGAAGCTAGCAAGTAAAATGAATATTAAGAAGCTAGCAAGTGAATGGAAACATTTTATATTTAACTATCTTACTACTATATTATAATGTATTATATTATCATAATTGTTGGCCTGCTTTATTCTTCGGTTAATTGATTATGACATTAGAGAGTACTGTCATTATCAGGTGTGCTGCATTTCCTTTTGCTTGGATTGTTTATTGGCATACATGTGCATGGGTTAAAATGATTTGTGATATTTGTGTTATGTATGAGCAATAATGCATGATACATGACTCCTATTGAGTGCTATTTCTATTTAGTTGATTTAGGGCATAAAATTATCATTTATATTATTTTTTATATATTTATTAGTTTTCTTTTATCTCAATTAAGTTTATTAGGACATTGAGACTCGGTCCCTATATTCAAGGCCTCACATCCCTCACATTGTTTTGGCTTTGTTTGACAATAGAGCATGAAGACCAAAATTTACCCTTGCTCTCACCAAATGCTGATTGCACCATGTCCTCTGATGCTCTTGCTCTCGCTCTTATCAACTCTCACTCTTATCAATCGATGCACTGAATGCTACTCTCATTGACTCACTCTTGCTCTCGCCAAATGATGCATCGAAGCTACTCTGATCTCTCTCACCGCACAATGCACCAAAGCTGCTCTCACCAAAATTTATCCTACAAACTCTTTTGCCTACTCTTTTCACCAAACGATGCATTGGATGCTGCTCTCACCGAAGGCCTTTCTTGCTTTTGATGCATTGTAGGAAGGTTTTTAGGCTTCGGTGGATCTTAGATATGTCATTAGCATCTTATGTATATGTTGGCTTGTCAAAGGCCATTCTCTTACATCTTGATGCTGATTACAATGGTTATCGTAACTTTCAATTTACAAGTACTGTGTGTCAAGCTGATAATATGATTTATATCTTATTTTTGTTTCATATCTATATTTTTTGAGTTTAATCATTTTAAATTGCTGGACTTGTAAAAGAATATAATAGTTTTCTCAGAATGTTATCATATATTTTATTTAACTGATGCTGAAATATCTATACAAATCTTCTCCGTGTTCATTATTTAAGAGTAATTGTTTATGTACTTTGAAAAATCAAAGTCTAAAGATGTAATTGCTATGTTGATACATAAAAAAAGCGTCCTTGGACTACATATATATGAAACAATAGGATTTTTCGGCATTCATTCAAAACATTATTTTAGTAAAATTGTAAATAATATTGAATAATATTTTGATATTTAAATAATAACGAAAGTTCCTAAATACTGTTAGTTGATTGGTGATTAGTATATGACTAAGCAATTCCATATTTATAAAATTTTGTAATCAGGTAGGTAGTTATTGGAGTGCATTTGAACAGGTAAGTATAAAACAAAATCGTAAATTGATTATAAATTATAATCGTTATGACATTATTTATCATATCAAATAATGATAATTAATCAATTATTGCTGAGGATGACTTGGAATGGAGTAATGTTGGAAAGGCTAGTGAGAAACCATAAAAAATGAGAGCTATGATAAAGTAAAGAGAATGAATATTTATCTAGAATTTAATGCTTTTGCAGTTGAGAATGATGATGATGAGAGTGACAAAGATGGTTTTGATTTAACAAATATTGATAGTGATGAAGAAGATTATAAGGCTTGTTTAGCAAATAATGATAGTTATTATCAAGGTGGCCTATTTAATTTTTAAAAAATGTTACACTTAGAAAAAAAAATTTATTTTGAATTTTAAGTTCTCGAGTTACTGGGAACTTAAATCTACAAAACACTTTAGTTGTTATTATTATTATTATTATTATAGTTTATTTTTAATCTGGTAGTGATGCGGGGCGTCAAAAGCAGTAAGTGAGAACATGTCCCTCAGTTGAGGCCGTCCCACATGTGGTTTTTTCCCGCCACCGAAGACCGAGCACGAAGTCCCGGGTCACATGAGAGACAAATCCAAACCAATGTCTCTCTTTTTTAATTTCTTTCCAAACTTTAGCTTGTTTTCTTGCCTATTTCATTTCTTGCTAGTCATTTCGTATATATGTGCTATATTAGGATTTGGAAGACTTTTTTTTTTTTGCATGAGTTTGTTTAGGGCAGTTGCCGACAATTGTTTTGTTCGTTCAAGGGGGCTATATTCGAGGGTTTGGGTGATATTTCAAGAACATCTCTCTCCTGTGGTGTTGATTATCTTCCATATTCTCTTCCACATCCTCTTAACGTTGCTCATGGACCCCCTCCATTGTTCCAGCCATCTCAAAACAGCCGTTATTACTTTTTTTCTGTAGTTCACCTTTTCTGCCACATTCTAGAATTTTCCTCCATCATTATCACAGTTATTTTAGCCACCCCTACCACTCTATGTCGTTACCTACCCATTTTTCACTCCTCTACCTTGTCATTTTCGATCACTCACAACACTTCTAATATTCCTTATCACCTATCACCATTACGTAGTTTTTTGTCCAACCATTTCCCTATGTTGTCCTCATTATTCAAGCCACCCAAGCCCATTCCCTGTGTCGTTTTGTTGTGGGTCCTGTTGCCAAAACCACCTTTATTGCAGCCTAGTTTCTGTTCACATGATTGTTTTGCTGTTTTTCTGTTTTTCCATCTTATTCTTATTCGTTGTTGCCCAAGACAGCAAGGTTCCAGTGTCGCGTCACAGTTCCATTGAACTCCATCGCATCCTTACCTCCACCACCTCACCAAGCCCTGTAACGCCCAATACCATCAACTGAGAATCACCTTAGTTGTGTGTCGTGTTGTTATTTTCATTTTTGTGTATTGGTTATAACCGCATATCAATTTTTTCAGTAATAATAGGGTTACCACTGGTATCAAGTAGTATTTTATTTAGTTGTGCTTTTTTATTCAATTATAACCGCATATCAATTTTTTCAGTAATAATAGGGTTACCACTGGTATCAAGTAGTATTTTATTTAGTTGTGCTTTTTTATTCAATTTTTTTTACTATTTGCATTGTGCAAAAAAACACACTGAGCCATGACTATAAAAACATACATCATGGTGCGTTAATTCACCATTCTAGGCATGAAGTTGACCTATTATAACATGTTTTGAGGTCCCATTTAGTTGTCATTTTGAATAGGCGACACCTGAATACATTACATACATGCATGTAAAATTATTTTTTTGGGGATCCCATTTATTTGCAGCTGAATAACTAATGAAAAAAAAATGTCTTTCGTTTAAATAGCAAACTTGGTTTTAGGTGACATTTTCTATCCGACAAATTTAGTTATGGCTTGCTCGGAATCTCAAAGCCCAGTTCATTCTTCATGAACTTAATTAACAATTGCTAATTTTGAAATGATGACAGATGAAGCTTGAAATAGGCCATTTTATCTAAACAAATTTGAAAGCACGATGAAACAAAAGAAGGAATGACTAGCTTAGTTGATCTCAATCAAAACATCAAATTGAAGGGGCACCACAATGTGGCACGACTACGCACATTCATGAAAGAATTTTAGGGAAACACAAATTTTGAACAAGCTTGTTTATAGCTTTAGGCATAGAACGTCTCCATTATAATTTAGCAGTTTGGAGGTCACTATCATCATGAACGATCTTATAAAACTACAAATGGCTCAACAATCACTTGCCAATATCAAGGTTTTAGATTTGGATTTTGACATACATCATATGAGTGTATAATATCAGCAACTTGGGCAATGATTCCATAATATTATTGTTGTTAAGTAATACCTCAACTTAAAAATTTAACCAAGCAGTTGTATCAAAGTACTGACTTGTTTTATAAAATGCTAGTAAGCAGCTCTAATTCCTCTAACACCTTCTTGAAGGGCTAACCTCACTATGGTGTCGACTAGGTAAATGCCTTTGCGTATGGCACAAAGCATCCAAGCGCTTGCCTGAATGATTTTTCCTTTTTTTTTTTTTGTTCTTATGCAACCGCATTATGAGATTGGAGGATTTTGAATATGATGACAAATAATAGTGTATGCTTGGTGAAGAAGATGAAATAGAAACTATTAAATCTACTAAATTTGGTTTTCATTTATTTGTTCAAATTTGTAACATAAGTTTTGGATTGTAAGACAAATTATTTGTGAGATTTTATTATTTTATTGTTTGAAATGATGGCAAATTAATTTTTTTTTGTTTATTTACAATATTTTAATATTTTATTGAGATAATTATTGTATTATAGTCTCCCAAAATATTCCTCCCAAATGCAATAGTTGAAAATTTTTAGCTGACCATTTTGCTTAAATAAATACTTATCATCTCTCATATCATCTTTAGGACATACTAAAAGACCTTTGTATAATCATCCTCAAATGTTGTAGAACATTATGCATAATAAGTGCAACTCAACTCAATAACTAATAAAAAAGGTAGGAAATTTAAATATGGATGCCTTCTTATGTTATGCTATTTAGTATGATTTCTTTTTATAACAAAATGAGTTTCATGGTCACGACATAAAAAAAAATAAGGTCAACCCATAATAGAGTTGACAAATGTAAAAGAGGTTAACTAATAAACTGTGACTGCATTTGCAGAAGCTAAGGAGCAATAACATTGGCTAGAGATTCCTTAAGCTCAAACTAGACATCTAACATTGTTACTATCTTTTGTTTGCGTTCGGTGGCTAAGCTAACCTTGATCTCAAGTGATAGTATTAGAGTGTAGAAAATGTTGAAAATACAAATTGAAATGTGGCTAGTGACAAATAGGTGCAATTCACTTTTTTACCCTCTCTCACATAAAGAAGTTTGGTTAAAGTGACTTTTAAGCCCCGCTTTGAAACCAACAATGAGTATGTCCCTAACATTTGCATCTTCCCATATTTTACTTTTGCTTTTATGCCCTATAAGTCAACATGAATCTTCCTAGTAGCTCATGCAATAGCTCTCTCGAGTCATTATGGGTTCGCAACAGATTTTAACAAATCATTTGGCTAGAATGATGGGTAAATTAAACACAGAAGGAAAATCATGACATTGAAAGTTTAAAAAGACAATTTAAAATTATTTTTACTTTCCTAGACAACACACTACATCACCACAAGGAAAAGGTAGAGGAGATTACTCATAAATCATAGAGAAACCACCACAAAACTTCATTAAGTCAAGAGAATCCACAGATCAAGAGTTAACAGAAAATACGATACTTCAAAACGACAATTCTTATCTCTCTCACTCAATATAGCCTTCAGAATGCTCCATCAAAACTCTTGCTGCACTTCTGTAGACTCTTCTCACTTTAACACTCAGATCCTCGCAAATTCCCTAGTCTAGACTTAATATTTCTACCTTAGAGCAAGCCTTCTACACTAAAGATAATTCTTTTAAAATTAGTAGCACTCTCCAATTCTTCCTTTCATCTCTTCATGGAAAAAGTCTTCAAGTCTTTCTTATATAGCCTTCAAATCCTTTATTCAAATTTTTCTATGGTCCGCCAAAACTTTGCTTCGAGCAGGTGGGTAGAACTACTGTAACTTGTGCAGGTAGTTTCTGGTGCCTAGTGATCCACTTAAAAATTACCTGTTTTTGGTGTTTATTTCATACCCACTTTATACACATTTTTAATGATATTACACTTTAAAGGAAGGTATTTTACATATTTTTGTCTTTAAGTATAAACATATGATTTTAGAGAAAATGAAGCAAAAACTATAAAATTTTGAGCCAAAATGAGCAAGGAAGAAAATTCTGACTTGGCACATATCAATATGTCTTTCTATACTTAATATCTTTTATATTTCTCACATGTTTTTGAATGAAATTATACTTTTGAGAAAGGTTGTTTTTATATCTATCTTGTAGGTGAAGATGTTAGAAACGCAACGCAACTTAAATGGGGTGAAACAGAGTTGAAACAGAGTAAAACAGTGGTTGCGTACAAGGTGGCCCCTAGGCTCCAAACCCGGTGCCAGTGACGACGAGAAAATGGCGCCTAGGCGCCAAAATCATCCAGAAACGGTTATTGGACAGATTTTTCACAACTTTGGGAGTTATTTTGACTGTGTTAAGTAGTTTCTAGACCTTATAGAAGACTGGAAGTTATTCCTAATATATAGGACATGTGATACAATGAATCTAGACACATTGGAGCGATTTAAATCATGAAGAAGTGCGATCCAAAGTGAAGGGGTGCAAATGTTTTAGGCACGGAGCCTGGCGCCTAGGTGCCAGAATTGTTTCTAGAAGATTCAATGAATGTGGACCTATTTGAAGAGGTGCCTAAAGCAACCCTTGGTCATTTTCAAAGCTCTATAAATAGGGACCAAATCTACAGCAAGGATGTCTCTTCTTGGTGCCTCTCTCTTGTCTCTCTCTCTCTCTCTCTCTCTCTCTCTTTCTTCTCCTTTAGTCATTTTAGTCATTTTAGAGTCATGAAGATGTAGATTTCTACATCTTATGGAGAGATTGGTGGGGGATTTTGAGATATTTATGTATGGGATGTATGAGCAGTGCATGGATCGGAGGGAGACTTTGGCGGAGAGATCTTCTTCTTTCCTTTAGAGTGAAAAGCTAAGTATTGTGTTCATCATTCTCTTGTAATTGTTGTAAACACTTTCTAGTAGATTTTATTTATTTTAAACCAAGTTTTCTGTCGTAATTTATCCTTGCTTCGTAAGTGATTTTCTTTACTCTTTCTTTTAGTATGAAGTAGTGGCATGTGTAGGAAAATTATTTTTATGATGGAATTATCTATTAAATGCTTCTATGTGACAAATAGTTGTATAAATATAATAGTATACCAATGAAATAAGTTCCTTGTTGGTACTTAATTTATTACACAATTCTATCAAGTCTTTTACTTCTTATATTATTATTTTCATTTACTTTTATTTTGTAATGAAATAGATGTATGTTTAGGAATTAAGATTTTCTTAGATATTCTCTTATTAAATTATGGTGATGATATTCAAACCATATCTTCATTTACTTTACAAATTGATCACTTGTATTGTTAAAACCCATTGAAGAATTCTGAGACATATCCGGAGATGAGTTCTTAACTAGTAGATATCACATGAATCCTTGGGTAATCGAAGGCTTTATGTGGATTATTCAAGATGAAGTGCAAATAAATAGGAGTGACAGACTAAATTCTAATAATTTGGTCTATAGAAAGGGAACGGGTCACTGGTAGGGCCGACCATAGCCACCCTTGGACATCTAGTAGTGTGAGCCTAGATTAACCCATTCTACTAATAAAACATCCTGAACCGATCTATAGATTAGCCAATGTTCTTTATACCTGGACTAAAGGGTAAAGAATATGATTGCTTCTATTTGGCACTACTACATAAAATTCTAAGCATTTCTTTCCTACACATTATCTATGTAATTGCAAGAGAAAAGAGTCTTTAACATCTCAAAATTTTCCAAACCAATTTATCCATAAGTTATCTTTTTATTTAAGAACTTTATTTAGGATTAGTTATTAAAAAAAATCTTTTTAATCAAAATTCCAAATTTAGGCCTTATAGAAATAGACTGGAATTAGCCTAAAGGATTGCTTACCTCGCTTCTCTGTGGGATCGATACTGGGGTTATAAAAGAAAACCCTATATTACTTGAAACAATACATATACTTGCATAGTACCCCTAGTGTGTAAAATATTTTCTAAAATTTTACAACATTTTGATTTTATACACTAGTCACTATTTAAAAATTGGGACAAGTTTTTGGCCATTTTTTGGAAGCAAAAATTACTGCGTTATTGAGGGTCGGGTCAAGTTTTTTGCGTCGTTGCCAGAGAAACTTCGGTAAGAGCTTTAGGAGAAATTTAGTTGAAATAATTTTAGACTTGGAAAACTGTAGTGTCGTAAAAACTATTTTTGTGTGAAAACGTGTTTTGTTATATGAAAAAGTGTTTTAAAAAAAAGAAAAAAAAAATCTATTTATGTGAAAAATAAGGTGTTCGTGAAAATATTTTGTTGTGTTGAATATATTTCATCTATTATTTATTTAATTGTTAAAGTATTGTTTGTTGTGCTATGTATGCGAAACAAAGGATCTACAAGACTTATGCCTTATGATCCCGAGTTTGAAAAAAATAAAAAAGTAAAAATACAAAAAAAACTCAAAAAACTAGAAATGGAAATGGAAAACTTTCAAGATAATAACTTGGAAAATCATCATACTTCATTAAGGGATTATGTAAATCCTACGACAGATGAAATTCACTCAAGTATACAAAACCCTATCATAGAAGCTGACTCGTTTGAAATAAATCTTGAGATTATCCAACTGGTGTAGAACAATCAGTTTGGGGGAACACCTTTGGAGGATCGCTATTTACACTTATCTAGTTTTCTAGAACTTTGTGCAACATTTCGTTATAATGGTATGTCAGACGATGTTGTTAGGTTAAAGCTTTTTCCTTTCTCACTAAAGGATAAGGCTAAAATATGGTTATACTCATTAGCACTTGGCTCTATTAAAAATTGGGAGGAGTTAATTCAGAAATTCCTAGCTAAGTATTTTCCACCTTCAAGGACTACTAATCTTAGAAACGATATTATCTCATTTTTTCAATATGAAGGAGAAACAATATACGAAGCCTGGGAAAGATTTAAGGAACTCCTAAAAAAGTGTCCACATCATGCTCTGCCCGATTGATTAATCATTCAAACTTTTTATAATGGGTTAGTAGGATCCCTTAGGTCTATAATTGATGCTATTGCTGGTGGTTCATTAATGTCAAAATCAATTAATGAAGCGTATGCATTAATTGAAAAAATGGCTACAAATGAATTTCAATGGACCTCTGTAAGGGTAAATCATAAAAATATAGCTAGTGTTCATGATACAGATGTGATTACAATTCTTGCATCTCAGGTTGCCGCAATATCAAGGAAGTTGGACCAATTTGGAATGAACCATCCTCAATTTACTTCTATAAGTGAGGAAAGTTCATTAGGGCGTATAATTGATTCTAACTTATCATATGACGTTTTAAATACCATAAACAATCCATATTCTAACTTTTACAACCCGTATTGGGAGAACCATCCCAAATTTAACTAGAATCATACTACTGATGGTGGAAACCAAAAATGGGAAAATAATCATGCGAATCCTAATGGAAGTTGGAATAATCAGGGGAACACAAACTATATACCTTCATATCCACCGGACTCTAACAATGATAGACAATTTAAGGATAAGAAGATGTCTATGATAGAAGTGGTATTGAAAATGGGAAACCAGTTGCAAAGTCAAAATGCTGCGATTAAAAATATAGAGAATCAACTGGGACAAATGGCTAATTCACTTAGCAATAGACCCCAAGGAACACTTCCTAGCAACATTGAGATCAACCCTAAAGAGAACACTAATGAACAAGTAGAAGCTGTCCAATTAAAAAGTTGAAGAGAGATAGAGGATGTGGTTAGAAAAGAGAAAGATGTTGGGAGAGAAACAAAGGAAACTAAAAGACCTGAAAAAACATGTTTCTAAGGTTCTGGAAAAATTAATTTCTCCAACTAAAATCAGTTTGGAAAGACCACCTCCTCCATTTTCTCAAAGTCTTAGACAGCATGAGTTGGATAAAAAATTTTCAAAGTTCATGAAAGTACTTAAGAAGTTAACGATAAATATTCCTTTCACTGAAGCTTTGGAACAGATGCCAAGTTATGCTTTATGAAGGAGATATTGAACAAGAAAAGGAATTTTGAGGATAACAAGACAGTTGCACTAAGTGAGGAGTGCAGTGCTATACTTCAGAAAAATTTTTCTCAGAAATTTAAAGATCCTTATAGTTTTACAATTCCTTGTGCAATTGGAAAAAGATTATGTGGAAATGTTTTATGTGATTTAGGAGTGAGCATAAATGTGATGCCTCTATCTATATTCAAAAGGTTAGGTTTAGTCGGTATTTCTCCCACTACGGTAAACCTTATGTTAGCTGATCGATCTATCATTTATCCAAAAGGAGTTATAGAAGACATGCTTGTTAAAGTGGATAAATTTATCTTTCCTTTGGACTTTATTGTATTAGATATGGTGGAAGATAAAGAAATTCCAATTATTTTAGGGAGACCTTTCCTTGTTACTGGACAAGCTATGATAGATGTGCAAAAAGAAGAGTTGATTATGAATATTAATGAAAAAAAGTCACTTTTGATGTATTAAAGACTATGAAATATCCAGCTGAGAGAAAAGATGATTATTTTTGGATTGATGAAATTGATTATCTAACTAAAGATCATTTCTAAGAAAGTTTTGAGAGTAAGTTAACATATGAGATTGAAATGGATTTTCATGATGATTCAAAAACGTTATTTAAAGAAGACTGTATGTATGTTCAGGAGAGGTGTGAAATGATGGACGCTACCAAAAATAGTAAACTTTTAATTCCATTTGTTGAAAAATCTCATGAACATAAGATAGACGTACCCCATACAATTTTAAAGCCTACCTATTTAGGGAATTCATCTACACAACCAGACTTTATATCTTTAGATGTGACTCAATCACAAGAAAAATCATAATTGAATGATGAACATGATAAAGTTATTGAACTAGAACTTGGAAGAGAATTTGAGGATATATTTCAAAAGAACTTTGAGTTGAGAAAAGAGGATAAGGATATTGGAAGACCAATATAAGAAATTCCTAAAGAATTAGAAAAACCTATTTCCTCAACTATGATAGATCCTCCTTCATTTAATAATTATAAAGGGGAAGAATTGGAAGATAATTTGAAACAGAAGAGTAACATAGAGGATACTGATCCAGAATCTGAATTATCTAAAGAGAATCTGATCAAAAATTTGGGAGATATTAAAGTATCTTATAAAGATCCTTTTATTATAAATTTCAAGGATGATATTAATATGCAAATTCAGAAAATCAATAGAAGAATATTGGTTCTAGAAAGAAATATGAGGAACAATGATTTAAATCAAACTGAAAATGAAGAGCTGAGTGAAAAATTAAAATTTGAGGATTTTATAGGAATCCCTAGATCTGGAAATGATTGGGCAATTGATCGAGGATTACTTAATTGGAATTTTGATCCAGGAGGAATCATATGTCGGGCCCGCGATGTTAAAACCAAGCGCTTTATGGGAGACAACCTATAGTTATCAGTGTGCTTGCAAGTCATGATTGTTTATGTGTTGTTTTGTGTTTTCTTTAGTGCAGATTAGATTAATGTTGTGAGGTTATGCCTTGGTCTTGACTAAATTTGTATATAACTTCTGGTAGTAGAAGGCTGACGAGTCTTTTATAACTCAGTTATCAACCGGAGCTGAGCATTACCTTTAATCATGTAGAGTTTGGACTTGGACCACACCATGTCAACTCTATTAATTCCTTTATCTAACTTTGTTTTCACTAAGTAAGGTCATGAAATTGCTTAATGAACAACATATTAATGAACTACACTATTTTTATTTATCAAATTATCATTATTAGTGTAGTTTATTTCGTTAGAAATTGAAAGTAAGGAGGGAAAATGTGAGTAGAAAGGAGATCAAATTAACCTCAATTGATATTTCTTTTTGAATCTGCGAGTCTGGGTATTTTAGTTTGTGTGTTTGTGTTTGAGTTTGTGTTCGTGTTACAACAATTAAGAGATTTGAATAACACTTAAATATATATTCCTATGCCGATACATGTCTTGCTTATTTTACATTTCTTTAGTTTAATTTTATTCTAGCATGTTTAGTTTAGATTTACTTTCTATTGCAAATTGTTATGTCCTGATGAATATTTGTAAGTGTTTTTGACAAACATTTGTGGTAGATAGAATTTCTGAACTATTTTTCTTCCTGCTTATATTTTCTGTACCGAATGCTATACATGTTCAAATTCAAGTTTGGGGGTTGGAAGAAAAATATATTTTAAAGTTAATATACTTCCTTTAAATTTAATATTAAACAAGCATGTTGCAGGCTAGATTTACTTTATTCTGCAGTCATTCTATCCTGATTATGCATGTATATAAATTTGATAGGATGTTGTAGTGGTTATTAGATTTATCTTTTATTTTTCTTCCTCCTACATTTTATGGAATTAATTGGAAAATATTTTAAAATTCAAGTTTTGGGGGATGAAAAATGAATTTTGAAAAACTTAAATTTTATTTGTCCTCAAAAATGCTATAAATAAATTTGATTTTTGACTGAAAAATAATTATGTGTATGAAGTTGTATTAGGGAAATAAAATTTTGAATATAGAAATGTGTAAGAGAATTTAGTTAAAATTTATAGTAGTGATGAAAAACTTAAAGTTAAATTTTTCTTAGTGAAGAAATGATAAGTATTGTGTAACCATCTTTAGTAAGAAAAGTTGTATTTTTAGAAAAATAGAAGGATTAGACTTTTGTTTTCAATATTTAAATTTATTTTATTGAAAATTAATTTTCAAAACTGTTATTATATTTCTAAGTAAAAGATATATATCTACCTTATGCTTTAGGAAAGGAAGGGTGGAATTCAAAATTATTAAAGGCCTATCCAGATATAGTAATCATTGCCTGAAAAAAAAGAAGATTAAAAAAAGAAGTAGAAAGAAAAGAAAAAGATAAAGAAAAAGAAAAGAAAAGTATAGTATGTGAAAAAGGAAGGAGAAACTTGAGGATTAAAGGGCCTAATCAAAAATTGGTTCCACACGTGAGCTTTTTAAAGTAAAAGATTTGAGAAAATCTTAAGCTTAAAAATATAATATAGTTAGTATAATTATTTTTAATAAAGGTTTTTATTTAAAGAAAATAAAACGTCTAACCCTTATATTTTGAAAAATTTACAAGTATTTCTGAATTAGATAGCAGCACATATTTTCATACTCTTTCATCTAAGAGATTTCTAAACTTTAAATTGGTCTCATTTACTAAAATTTTTTATAAATTGGACTACTACATTTCTAGAACAAAATTTTAGAAACTCCTAAAGAAACTCATACACATGATTTGCTTATGTGGTTTTACATGATTATAGTGTTACTTGAGGATAAGTAACGCTTAAGTTTGGAGGAATTTGATCCACTTAAAAATTACCTGTTTTTAGTGTTCATTTCATGCTAATTTGATATTACACTTTAAAGGAAGGTATTTTGCATATTTTTGTCTTCAAGTATAAAAATATGATTTCAGAGAAAATGAAGCAAAAACTTTGAAATTTTGAGCCAAAATGAGCAAGGAAGAAAATTCTGACTTGACACATATCAATATGTCTTTCTATGCTTAATATATTTTATATTTCTCACATATTTTTGAATGAAATTATACTTTTAAGAAATATTTTTTTATATCTATTTTGTAGGTGAAGATGTTAGGAACGCAACACAACTAAAATGGGGAGAAACGGAGTTGAAACGGAGCCAAACGGAGCAAAACTGTGGAGCTGCGCACAGGGTGGCGCCTAGGCGCCAAATCCGGTGCCCAGGTGCCAGTGACGACGAGAAAACGGTGCCTAGGCTCCAGAATCAAGGCCTAGGCACCAGAATCATCCATAAACGGTTATTGGACGGATTTTTGACAACTTTGGGAGTTATTTTGATGGTGTTAAGTAGTTTCTAGACCTTCTAGAAGATTGGAAGTTATTCCTAATATATAGGACATGTGATACAATGAATCTGGACACATTAAAGTGGTTTAAATCACGAAGAGATGCGATCTAAAGTGAAGGGGTGCGACTGTTTTAGACACGAGCCTGGCGCCTAAGTGCCAAAATTGTTTCTAGAAGATTAAATGAATGTGGACCTATTTTGAAGAGGTGCCTAAAGCAACCCTTGGTCATTTTCAAAGCTCTATAAATAGGGACCAAATCTACAGCAAGGGTGTCTCTTCTTGGTCCTCTCTCTTCTCTCTCTCTCTCTCTCTCTCTCTCTCTCTCTCTCTTTCTTCTTCTTTAGTCATTTTAGTCATTTTAGAGTCATGAAGATGTAGATTTCTACATCTTATGGAGAGATTAGTGAGGGATTTTGAGATATTTATGTATGGGATGTACGATCGGCGCATGAATCGGTGGGAGACTTTGGTGGAGAGATCTTCTTCTTTCCTTCAGAGGGAAAACGCTAAGTATTGTGTTCTTCATTGCCTTATAACTGTTTTAAACACTTTCAAGTAGATTTTATTTATTTTAAACCAAGTTTTCTATCGTAATTTATCCATGCTTCGTAAGTGGTGGCATGTGTAGGAATATTATTTTTATGATGGAATTATCTATTAAATGCTTTTAGGTGTCAGATAGTTGCATAAATATAATAGAATACCAATGAAATGAGTTTCTTGTTGGCACTTAATTTATTACACAATTCCATCAAGTCTTTTACTTCTTATGCTATTATTTTCATTTACTTTTGTTTTGTAATGAAATAGATGTATGTTTAGGAATTAAGATTTGCTTAGATATTCTCTTATTAAATTATGGTGATGATATTCATATCTTCATTTACTTTACAAATTAATCACTTGTATTGTTAAAACCCATTGAAGAATTCTGAGACGTATCCGAAGATGAGTTCTTAACCAGTAGATATCACATGAATCCTTGGGTAATCAAAGGCTTTATGCGGTTATTCAAGGTGAAGTGCAAATAAATAGGAAGATATTATTTATTGGGTGCAGAATTGATTAGTTTTTAGAGTAACAGACTAAATTCTAATAATTTGGTCTATAGAAAGGGAACGAGTCACTGGTAGGGTAAAGAATAGGATTAACCCATTCTACTAATAAAACATCCTGAACCGATCTATAGATTAGCCAATTTTCTTTACACCTGGACCAAAGGGTAAAGAATAGGATTGCTTCTATTTGGCACTACTACATAAAATTCTAAGCATTTCTTTCCTAAACATTATTTATGTAATTGAAAGAGAAAGGTAGTCTTTAACATCTCAAAATTCTCCAAACCTATTTATCCATAAGTTATCTTTTTATTCAAGAACTTTATTTAGGATTAGTTATTAAAAAAAAACTTTTTTAATCAAAATTCCAAATTTAGGCCTTATAGAAATATACTAGAATTAGCCTAAAGGATTGTTTATCACGCTTCTCTGTGGGATCGATACTAGGGTTATAAAAGAAAACCCTTTATTACTTGAAACGTTACGTATACTTGCGTAGTACCCCTAGTGTATAAAATATTTTCTAAAATTTTACAACATTTTGATTTTATACACTAGTCGCTATTTAAAAATTGGGTCAAGTTTTTGGCCATTTTTTGGAAGCAAAAATTACTGCGTTATTGCGGGTCGGGTGACCTAGGCACCAAAGCCTCAGGAAATCACATTTTACATCGGCGTCTAGGCGCCCAACTAGTCTGACATCAATGCTCAAGCCATAACATCTAGGGCCTTGACATCGAGTGATTGTCACTTAGGCGCCAAGCTCTCCATTTGCACGGGTTGGGGCTGGCTCCTAAGCTCCCCAAAAGTCTAGCGCCAAGGCCCCAACCCACTAAATGCCTTATTGCTCTAGTTACCCTTCTTTTCGCTCAATGTCTCCTCCAATTTTCTCCACTCCTAATACCTATTATACATGCAAGAAAAACATAAAGACACCCTTTTTTAAAGTGCAATTTCATTCAAAATGATATTCAAAACATAATGGAATTTATTCAATCATTTCTCACATAACCGTACTCGAGTTAACCCAATCTAACTAATCTCCGAGATAGATCGACCTAACTCAGGTTAACTCAATTCAATTAAATCATGCGGTCAACCCAAGCTAACTTACGTTCACCTAATTCAATTGATTCACTAGGTCAACCCGACCTAACTTTGGTTAACCCAATCCAACTAATCTCCAGGATAACCCAATCTAACTCGAGTTCACCCGATCAATTGAACCACCGAGTCAACATGATTTAGCTCGGGTTAATCCAATCCAATTCAACCTTTAGGTCAACCCGACATAACTCGGGTTAACCTAATTCAACTCAACCTCTAGGTTAATTTGACCTAACTTGGGTTAACGAAGTCGACTGGATCTTTGGGTCAGCCCGACCTAACTCGGGCTAACCTAAAATCAACTCAACCCGTTAGGATAACCTGACTTAAATCAGGTTAACTCATCTTAAAATTTCCTTTGGTCAATCATACTTAACTCAAATCGACCCGACTTGAGGCTTTACTTCGAGCTTAGCTTAAGTCTCAATCCGAGTTTAATCAAATATTGATTTAAGTCTAACGAACTTTTTTCTTTAATGAATTTTGTAAGAAACTTTATTGCTTCAAAATAAAATTTATCGGACTTAAAAATAAATTCAAGTCTAAATTAATTTATAGTTCATTCAAGTCTGAATTAACTTAAAGTTAATTTAATCCAGGAGGTTTAACTCAGATCAACTCAGCTTAACCTGGTTTGGTCCTGAGTTAACCTAATTTGATTTGACTAGGCCAACCCCGAGCCAATCTAAATCAGGTAAGACTAGTTTGACCTCCAACTAGGCCAAGGTCAATCCTATTAAACTTTGTTTGATTTAAACAAGTTTGAAGATAATCCGAGGAAAAAAGCAGCCTAATGCAAGCTCGGATTATCTGGAGACTCATTTTAGATCAGTTCAACCTAACTTGAACTAATCTAAAATCAACAAAGACTCAGGTGATTGAAGGTTAAGGAGGTTTTGACTTCTCGTATGAGAATAAAAGCACACTTAGCCTTGGTCGAGAGCAATTTGGGCTAAGGTATCAAACCAAACTGAACAAATAACAAAAAATTCACCCTAAAAGATATTAAAACTTATACTTGAACTAAAAAATGCAACCTGATTTGAGAAGATAATTTGGAGGAGGCGACCCATGACTGCTAACAAAATATCTTCCATTCATTTGTGACTAATCAACCCGAAAACCCTAATGACCCCGAGACGATAGAACCATGGAATTTTGACTGGGTCATTATCCAATTGATAAAAATAAAATGACTAAATAAAAAATTTAATCGGCTAATAAGTCGTAAGCAACCTATAATTTTCAACCCCTAAAACTAAAAAGAGACATTAAAACTTAAATCAAACTCTAATGAACAATGATCATCCAACGCAACTTGAACCCCTTGCTCGAGTCTACAAAGATATCATGGATGAGGTAATCTTTGGTAGCTGACAACAATATTTTAGTTATAGTAGACTTGACAGCCTCTCAAACTAAGTAGATCAGGGTACCCGAAGACCTCGGGACGACCGAGTCATGGACAATTTGACCAGGTTGTCCAAAAATATAAATTAATAACCAAAAATGAATTTTATGCTAATATTATTTTGTAGGGCCGCTAAATAAAAAAGGTGGATGCCACCTAGATTTACTTTGCATGTTATTAGGGTGTGCTAACTCTGTTTCGCAGGAATAATCCTTCAAGCTATCTAAAACCCGAGCAAAGTATGAACCTCAACTGAAATTTTGACAACAAAATAAATCTCTAGGATAGTCTGAAATCATTAAGAATCCACTACCCATAGGATGAGATTTTGAAATTCCTTCCCGTGATAATGACATTAAAATTTTTTGAGGACAAGTTGTAACCTTAATCGGGAGTTTTCCTAAGCAGTTTTTAGATTGCTTAAGATGTAGTTAACTAAAGGACATTCTTCTTAAAGGAAGAAGCAAACCCCATAATAGGTACAACAACCTGAATCTCTGGTTGTGGGGTTTGTTTTCATGATGCCTTATTTGTAGCTGTGCCTCCAAAGTGTCTTGAACCGACTCTTCCTCGGTCAAATGCTTTAGAATTCACCATGCAAATTTCACCTCATGAAAGATTTATTTTCCCATGTTCTTTTGTTTGTTCCCATTGTTGTTTACCCTCTTTTCCCATCCAATGTCTCAATTCTCAGAACCACCATATAATCTGAGATGGAGAGTTATTTGGAGAGAAAGGGAAATATAATAGGAAACAAGCTGGCGACTCCATGACAAGAATGACAGCAATGATGCGGCGACGGCGACCATCAATGATCTCCCTATTTTTAGGGGAGAGAGTATAATATGATGATGTTACATTTTTCTCTTACTTTAAAGAAGATTATACATTGTATTCTTAGTATTTTACATTTATGAGTTTGTCGCTCGGTTGGTCTCAAGCTTGGTCAACTGAGCTTGATTGGTTTCAGGTTGCCAGTACCGGTTTGGTCGGCGTCAGTCGGCAGATCTAGTCTTGTTGTCCATCCTTGATAATTGGCGGGGAGACTTCCGAATGCCCTCTGTATGATTGGAGATGCTGAGGGGTTGGGCCTTCCCTTAGATTAGCTTCTTCGTGGTGGTTATAGCTTGGATGTCTTTGTCTTGGTTTTGACTAAATGGTTCGAACATAAATCTAAATGTATTTGTGGATCGATTGGATTTGGCCTTGCAAGTTTTGGTTTGGACAAATTCACTCGTTGGAATAAGTGGGCCTCACATTCTTCTATCAGTGGGCACTATCTCAACGTACTCTTCTTTTTAGAACCATTAGATCTATCAGGATTAACACTATAAATTTTTATTGTACATGATTCTTGGGACCTAATAGTCAAGGTAAGTTTAATATTAAATTAAAATATATTATAATGGAACAATGTGCTCATTTTTAAGACTAAATCCACTTTAACATAATATCATTGTCGTCCTATGGAAGTTGCAGAGAAAACATATTGGTCGTGTAAGTTATAAAGCATTTATTAAATTATTAGACTATTTAATTTATAGCTATCATTATGGTATTAAAATGACAATAATGAAACTATGATTATTATTTTGCACCAAAAGAATATATATATATATATATATATATATATATATATATATATATATATATATATAGCATAAAAATGGCTGCCGGTAAGGAGGGAGGTGCTCGCTAGGGTTTGCTTTTGGCGGTCGGCGGTTTGGATGGAGCTGGTAGGTTCTTTCTCCTGTTTCTTCTTCCTGGAGAGACTTCCTCTTGGGTTTTTTTGGTTGTTTGGAAGGGTTTTGTCTTTCCCGGGTTGGAAGATTTTCAAATTTTTACTGTTGCATTGGCTGGTTTGGTGTGGGGAGGGCTTCCTGCTGTTCTATGGCTAACCCTGCTCGGCCATATCCTTTTGATGCCGCTACTAATGCTCGTGGGCTAAAGCTTCTTATGCTCTGGGGTAGTGGGTATGGGGAACTCGCCCACAAATCCTTTCGACCATTTGGTTTTTCCACAAGCATTGCATGATACCGCTGCCGGTAGGGTAATGCCCCTTTCATTAATCCCGTTGGTAACAAGGATGGCTCGCCCGCTTGTGTTGTTCTCCAAAAATGACATGAAATGTCTTAATGATTCTATTAAGTTTTGTTTGATTGGGAAGTTTCAGATGGGACATCCAAAGATGGAATATGTAAGGAAGAGTTTTGAGGATTTAAACCTTGCTGGAAGCTGGAAGCTTGGGCTGCTGGATGGTAGGCATTTGCTCATTAGACTTTCTAATGAGGAAGACTATGCAAAAGTTTTTGGCAAACAATCTATCCTAATTGTTGGAACATATATGAAGTTATTAAAGTGGACCCCTGAATTTGATCCACTAAAGGAGCCACCTATCATCCCCATGTGGTATAAGCTACCTAATCTACCTATCCAATTATATGATCACAATGCTCTATTTAACATAAGTCAAGCATCTGGGAACCCCTTTAAAAACGGACACTCATACTTTTGATCTAGCTAGATCAAGAAGAAGCAAGGGTTTTAGTGGAAAGGGATATTACTCTCCCCGATATCCATAGAGTGTGGGTGAGAACAGATGAGGATTTACCCGATGAGGGTTTCTGCATGGAGGTGGAAGTAGAATTTAAACCATTTTACCGCAAGCACCGTAGAATGTTTGGTCATGAGTTGGAAAATTGCTACGTACTTCATCCTCCCGACAAGAAGAAACCTTTTAGTAGCTGAAGGTTAACTTGGCTCCTGGGGATGTGCGGGTCAAAATGCCGAAACCTGTCTCCGTGGATGTGGTTATTCTTGACCCTCCAAGGGCTGAAAGAGGAAGTACAGATTGTGAAGGGGAAAAAGAGGATGTGCAGAATGTGAAGGAGCAGCAAGGTGTGGTGGAGGGGGGTGAAACCATGAAGATTATAGAAGTGAATCCCCTCCCTGGGATTATCAGGGAAGTGGAAAATAGAATGGAATTGACTGGGGGAAAGATTCAAGTGGTGAATGAGGAACTGAAGTCTGGATGGCAAATTCAGAAAAACAAGAAAAGGAAGAAAAGTAAATCGGAGATACAAAGTCTACTGGAATCCCAACCTTTATGTGATCCTCCCGATAGCCCTCTATCGCCCCTAGGACTAGGGGAAAAGGGAAACTCTTCTAATATGATAAATTTTCTCATGTCGGAATATAAGAGGGGCCGCTCATCCCTCCTCTCTTAGCGAAGTTAAATATATGGTTAAATATTACAAGCTATGGTGTTTTGCTTTACTTGAACCCATGGTTAATAAAAATTCTCAATGCATCATTAAAAATTCCCTAACTTCCAATGTTGGATTAATGTGAGTAATAAGATCTGGGTTTTTGCTAGAAAGGAGTTAAATTGTTCTATTTTGGTAGACCATCAACAATTTATGCATATTCAAGTTTCTATTGGTGATTTTGTTGGTTTTGTCACTTTCATTTATGCTAGCTCAGCTCCTGTTCTTCAGCAGAATCTTTGGAATAACCTGGTTAACATTGCTCCCAGAGATCAATTCATTTTGGCTTGTTGGTGGAGATTTTAATTGCCTTTCTTCTGCCGTCGAAAAGAAGGGTGGTGCTTCTCCTAGCTGGGCTTCCATGAATAGGTTCAATCAATTTATTGTTGATGCAGCAATCTTTGATCTGGGTTTTTGTGGTCCAGCCTACACCTGGAGAAGGGGTAGAACCTGGGAGAGACTTGACAGAGTGCTGTGGAATTCCTCTTGGCTTCAGCAATTTCCCTATACCATTGTGACTCATTTATCCATGGCTGGCTCGCATCACGGACCTTTGCCGATCTCTATTAACAACACTCGTTAACAGTAATGGTGGTATGTTCGCATTTCAAAACATGTGGACTAAGCACCCGCATTTTCCGATCGAACTAGGGAAGGTGTGGGTTTCCCCATGGGAGGCTCCTCTTGGGGTAACCTATGGAATTTGCACAAAATCACTGCTCAAAGCATTCGAAACCGGAATTGGACAGTTTTGGGAATGTACGGATAATCTTAAGAAGGTCGAAGAGGATGTGGTCGCTGCTGAAGTCGGTTTTATTAATGGTGTGGGCGATGAAGCAGCTTCTTTATAATGCACAAGATCGATTCATGGTCCAGGTTCACATACCAGGAGGAGTTTTATAAACGATAAAGCATATCGTCGCAGGATTTATTGAAGGGGATAGAAACACTAAGTATTATCATGCATTCATTAAGTATAAGAGGAAGTGTAACATGATTCTTTCCATCATCGATGAAGCTGGGATTGTGCTTCATAATGCGGAAGATATAGCTTTGGATGCCGTTAACCACTTTGCTCAAATGTTTACCCAACCCAATATTTGTCCTACCCCTATTTATGAGAATTTGCTACGTGACCTGAATATGTATGTTCGTAATCTTAACTTAGTGGAAATCCCGGGGAGGAGGAGATAAAAAATGCATTAGACTCCTTAGATGATGCTAAAGCTGCGGAGTCCCGATGGCTTCTCTTCCAACTTTTATAAAGCTGGTTGGACGAGTTGTTGGGAAGGAGATTATTCAAGCCGTACAAGACTTCTTCCGGGGTATGGATCTTCCTGAGTATTTTTCTCGCCTCTACAATTGTTTTAATCCCAAAAAACAAATTGAGAAAATCATGGGGAGATTACGGACCAATTAGCCTTACTTCGTAATGTCCAAAATTATCGATAAAATCATCATGGCAAGACTGCAGACCACATTTGAATCTTCCGATTTGCCCCGGTCCGTCGCATTTGTGAAGGGCGGATCAATTTCGGATAATATCTTGTCGGCTCGGGAATTGGTGTTGGATTTAGATAAGAAATGTAGAGGCAACAATGTGATACTCAAGTTGGATATAAGAAAAGCATATGATACCATCGATTCGGGGTTTATCACCCAAACTTTATATGCTAGGGGTTTTCAACGAGGTTTTGTTCAACTTCATCCATAGGTGGCTAAGCAATAATGCTCATTCTCGTTATGGTGAATGGGAAATGCCATGGGTTCTTTATAGCTTCCAGAGGTATCGAGCAAGGTGATCCTCTCTCCCCTACCATTTTTATCCTTGCTTTTGACTACTTATCCAGTATTATTAGATTTTGTCTTCACCCAAACACCAAGTTCAACTTACCATCACAAGTCCAATTTAATTGTAAGTCATTTATCTTATGCCGATGATATCATTATCTTCTCTAAGGCTTCTAAAGTGGCTATTAAAAAAGTAATGAAAACACTAGCTCATTTCAAGGAGGTTTCGGTTTGGAGCTTAATCTTCGAAATGCCATTTCTACCCTAGTTCTAATGTCGACTCGATGATGAAAACTCGGATTGCCGATTACACCGGCTTTCGATCTGCTACTTTGCCTATCGTTACTCCGGGAGTCCATTTGATTAAGGGAAGATCAAGACAAACTCATTTTCAAGAAATCTCCGAGAAAATTAAAACACAAATTTCAGGTGGTCTAATTCCTTTTTGTCTAATTGGGGAGGCTAACTTTATCGAAGAGCATTTTAATCGCCCTCCCTCCTATGCTCTACGTATGTTTATCATGAAAAAGAGTACACAAACAAGCATTGGCGTAATTTTCAACAAATTTCTTTGGGGCTGGGCAGCATAAGCAGATCCATTGGTCATCCTGGAAGCAACTTTGTAAACCCCTTCAGGCTGGGGGTCTGGGGTTTAGAAGCTTTGAACAGCTTAGCTTCATAAATTTATGTAAATTGTGGATTAGATTCAGGGCTAATGATACCATTTGGGCTCGGTATATGCATGGTAAATACCGTAGAAAGGATCACCCATCTCTAGTGGTGCCTAAGTCGGGGACTCTAGATTGTGGAAGGAATTGTCGAAGGTCAAAGATAAGGCCGAACGTACCTTTATCCGGGAGCTTGGAGAGGGTCATATCAATTTTTGGCTTGATAATTGGGTGTGGGGAGGGGAGAAACTCACTTGCCCACAAAATGTTGTTGGACCTTCTATATCTAAATGCTATGTTAATACCTTTTGGTCCGAAAACCAATGGAACCTGCAGTTCGGAAAACATCCTAAATCCCGACCAGCCTACAGCGAGTACTCTCGACTCCCTTTCATCCCGAAAAAAGAGATAAGATTAACACCAAACAATGAACTTCATCAAAAGTCGGGGACCTTTATCTTTCGAAATTCTATTCCCTGGGACCATATCGGTGGGGACCTGAGTCGTGGAGCAACTCGTCGTCTCCTTCCATGTCCTTCTTTTGCTTGGAGATTAAGACATTTACTTCTTCCTACCGATGATATCCTCAAATTAAAGGGAATTAGAGGGCCTTCCCGCTGTCTATTATGTATGCGGGAGGAAGAATCGGGGATCATTTGTTCTTCAGGTGTGCCTTCTCTCAAGAGGTCCGGAGGCATGTGATAAGCGGGATTCGAGTAGATACTTTGCAATTAAGTTGGCTGGACCTATTGATGTGTTGGGGGACTCGGCATAAGGTGAATCTCCCGGTGGTTCCTTGTGTTGTGGCCTCGGTTTATCCGGATGGGCGTAAATAAGGTTAGATTTGAGGGGTGTTCGTCCTCGCCTCCCTTGTTGCTCGCTCATTGCTTAACTTACCTTAAGAAACTTACTAAATATCACAAATTCACCGATATCCGCCAAGTAGGTTCCGAACATTCCTCCCCCTTCTCTCGGTTGCTGGGTGGTCCCCTCCCTCTTCCTATTGGATCAAAGTTAATACCGATGGAAGCTTCAAAATTCAACGAGCGGTGGATTGGTGGCATCTTTAGAAATGGGGTGGGGCATTGCTTATTGTTTTTCTACTCTCCCGTCGAGGTCCGTGATGCTCTCGAGGCTGAAATGGTGGCCATCTTTTGGGCAATTAAAATTGCCGGAATCGTGATGTGAGATTCCTAATGGTAGAATCGGACTCTTCTAATTGCATTAGCTTCCCGCAAGGGACCGAAGTTGCTCCATGGTACATTCGGAGATGGTTGAATAGAGTGAAGGGAGAGGTTGAGAGTATAAATGTAATTTTTTCATATATACCTAGGGAGGGTAATGCTCCCGCACACCGGCTTGCATCTCGGGGTTATTGTAAAAGGGAAATTTTGGTAGAAACTACACCTCCACCTTCCCTTGCAGTTTTGTTGCATGGTGATAGGATAGGTCTTCCTTTCGTAAGAACATAAGATGGTGATTAATATACTTCTTGCCTGCTAAGCAAGTTTTTTGAAAAAAAAAAAATATATATATATATATATAGCATAGCCTTGAAAAGAGAACCTACAAAGGGTTCTCTATCTCGAATGAGGCTTTACTAATAAACTATATTTTCAATAAAGTGGGTGTGTTAAAGGTCAGTGGTGGTTTGTGACCCGCGATTTTGAATATACTTTTAAATATAAGAATTCGACACCACACTAGAATATATAAATCCTCAGCAACAGTGCCAAAAACTTGATTCAGAGCGTAATTTTAATTTTAGTAACAATAAAATATTATAATCTTTTGATCGTAGAGTTACCTTTAAACGCAAGTATACGTATCGCTCAAGTAATACAGGGCTCTATTGGAGACCTGGTTATCGATCTCACTAGGAGATATATTAAAGCCTACGGACTAGGATTATATAAACCTACTCAGAATTACAACTAAATCGTACTTGTCTATCTGTCACGAATACGCAATCGATAATAATATGAAAATTATATCTAAACTAGTTCAACTAAACATTTACTAATATCACTAAAGTTAAGTTTAAATATATAATAGCAAGAATCTCTCCTTTGTTAAGATATTTAAGTGAAGCAATAATAAGAATTAGTTTTATATGTGTTGTGCCAAATAGAAGCATACCTATTCTTTACCCTTTAGTGCAGGCATAAAGAACTTGACTAATCCTAAGCTTGGTTACTGAATCTGCGGCTAGGCGGGGAGGATACCGGCTATCACTTCGGAGCTTCCATGTTCCCCTCGCCTCAGGTTAACAATCTACATTTCAGCACCCAAATGATAGGACGGAATTGAGGATTTTAGCCTGTCACTCTAAAATCTCCAATTCTACGCTTGATTAATATTATTTCCTTATTTTTTGCACTTCTCCTTTCAATGATTTACTCGTCTACCTTTCAAAGAGAAATGTGATACATAATAGTTAAGAATTCTTAGCCCACGGTCAGATCTTAAAAATTCTTCACGGATTTTAACAATACAAATGACCAATTCGTACAATAAAATAAGTTTAGGTATAGTATCATCACAACTTCTTTAAAATAAATTTGATACACAAATTATATAATTACTTCACAAAAACATCGAAACAAGGAGAAAGACAGAACAACTACTCAGAATTCATGAAGAGGATGCAATAAAACTTGGATTCCATATAATAAAATAAAGTTCTACAAACAATAGTAAATAAACACAACTTATCTTAAATTCCTCCCCAAGCAACTCCTTGAAGTTCCTCTGAGACTCTTCCTTTCTTTACAGTACGTAGAATTCTCCTTCGAAACGACAATGTAGAAGAGATCTCTCACTTCCCTTCCACTCTTACAATCCTTCAAAAAATTCCTCACAAAATCTATATTTGAACTCACTACTCACTAAATAACAACACTAAAATAACTATCTACTCACTAATAAACACACTAATGAACTCTCTTTAACACTTTGGACTCTCTAGTAAGCACATAGGAGACCACTTTTTCGGCCTAAAATGGTTCTTTTTAAAGTTGTAGAAGAGTCTCTAAGGGTTTTGCAGGTACCCCTTTGAAAAACGTCCACATTCGATGTATTTCTGGAAAGAACTGTCGATCCCGCTGTCGGCGGCCTCGAGCTGTGATGTCGGCGGCCTTCTAGAAACAATGCTTTAAAACAGGCCCCGCCGTCGGTGGCCTCGACCTCGCCGTTGGTGCCCTAGTTCAAATTTGCGTAATTTGGTCCTTTTTGCTCCAAATTTGCTACTTTTTGCATATTTTCGCTCCTTTGTCCTTAAATCTTCATACCTACAGAAAAACACGAAAAATACCCTTCTTTAAAGTGCAATATCATCAAAATCAGTATAAAATTGGCATGAAAATCTTAACTTTTTTTCTTTGGGTAAAAATCCCTCAAACTTAACTATTACTTGTCCTCAAGTAATCTTTAATACTACATAAAAGTTATGATTTATTGTGGTAAAGTTTTAATTCAAAATTACTATAATTTTGATCTATATAAATATTATAGTAAGAATCCTTAGAATGATTTTCAAATAATTAGATTAATTTTGTATGTATAAGCCTATTTAGTAATCAAGTTTAAGAGTTCTAGTTTTCTATTCATTTCAAGAATGACTATATGTTGCAAAATTAATTCACTCAAAATTTTCAGAAGATAAGAAATTCATGAGGAGACTATAAGTAAGAAACTAGTCATAAATATAAGTTCAGAAATGCTTTTAGTTTTCTTTTTAGGTTAATCCAACTGAAGCCAATTTTTGATAAGACATTTTCTCATGCTTCTCTTCACTTATTTTCTTTTCTCTCTTTTTTTTATTTCTTTTTAGGGATTGTTTTTCAATCCTTTTTTTTTCTTTCTTTTTCTTTTTCAAGTGATGATTACTATATCTGGATAGCCTGTTAATAATTTTGAACTTCACTCTTCTTTTCCTAAATTTGAAACATTCAACATTCTTTAACTTATATGTATTTCATAGTTTTTACATTATTGAATCCCAATCTTTTCTTTCTCAACTGAATTCCTAAGATTCTTAATATTTCGAAATATAGTTTCCTTTACTTTAAATAGTTAACTATAGCCTTATCCCCTTATACTAAATATCTTAATCATCAAAATTAATTTTCATTACCAAAAATATTTGTTTAAATCTTCTATAATATTTAGATAAAATCTAAATATAGTTATCAGAATTAATTTTATCACAAAAATCATTTTAATAATTTTTGAAAATATGTTATTTGAGAACATATAATAGTTAAGATTTTTCTTCTTTCCCCCAAACTTAAAGTTTTCTATAAATAGAAATAGTACATGGTGGAAAGAAAAATTCTAAATATAAAATTCATATCTTTGCATTTTAGACATTTTTGTCTTTTTGACATTTGCAAGTTCTTCTCAAACTTTCTAACTTCAGTTGTCTTGTAATATTAAAATCCTTTCTACACACATAACATTTTATAAAATTTTAGCTGGGGTAATGAAATTTAAAACAAGTATATAAAACTAAACATCAACAACTAACTGCATAGGACATATGCATTTCACAACATTGAACAAACAGTTTTTTATTTTAAAATATAAAGTTCACAATTACAATTACCATTGCAAATATCACAAACATCCAAAAATGAAAATACAAACTACCAAATTAAACACATATCACAGAAAATAAAGCATAGTCCACAAAGTACAATAAAAATCAAAGTACAACAATAAAACTAAAAATAAATAAATACATCACATCACTATCACAAAAATCAATCAAAAGCCCATGCAATGTCCTCATCACTCTGGTCAGCAGGAGGATTGGGCTGATATTGAGTATACCGGGGGCATTCTAGAAAAATCACATCAGGATCTCCTCTATAGTATTTGGCCTGAGCATCGTAATAAGCAATCTCAAAATCTGAATGGCTCTGAAGACACTCACTATCGTGATCATGTCTTCGCTCTACTCTTTCAATCCTATGATCAATTCTATCTAATTTTTCTTTCATCCAATTTTTCAAAACTTTTCCTTTGCAGGGTCATGGAATTTATCAGATCATATAAAGTAGGGGAATTAGAGGCAGGAGGGTCATAGCTAGTAGAAGGGATATCTACTAGTGGAAGGTTCTTTACTCATACTTTCTGATCTCCATTCCTCATGGGATTCATAAGTCTTTATATTCGCCTTGCTAATGGGTTTCATAGGATACACCCATTCCTCATCATCTCTTGCTTCTACTCCAGATTGTTGACAAAGTGCATAAATGAGGCAAGGAAGCCATAAATATCCACTTGTCTCACTCTTCGTAGTGGCCATAATGTTTTTATAGATTATTCTCCCCACATTAAAGCTTCTGTTGTTCTGAATGCAGAAATTCAGAACAGCTCTCTCTCTAGAGACTTTGTTATTGATCACAGGAAAATATATTAAGAAATTCATACCCATTTTTTATGAAATTACACTTTAAAGAAAGGTATTTTCTTTATTTTATTGCAGGAATGAAGATTTATAAGTGATGGAAGCAAAAAGCATGAAATGGAGTGAATTTGGATCAAAAAGGAAGAAATTCATGCAAAATGAACTAAGTCGCCGACGGCGAGATCGAACCCGATGACGGCGAGATCATGAGGAGAATTTTTGAAGGATTTGCAACTACCTCGCCGACAGCGAGCCCGATCCCGCCGACGGCGAGATCGCGCAGTTTGGAGACCTTCTAGAAGCCCAGCCAATGGAGAGGTCATTTCTCGCCGACGGCGAGACTATTCAAAATGCCAGATACATTGAACCTGTACACTTTTTGAAGAGGTGTTTAACCACCCCTTGGACCTTTGTCTACCTCTATAAATAGAGGACGAATTTTAGTATGTTGTGTGTCAATTGGTGTCTATGGAGTGTCTATTTGAGAGAGTCTTAGTGTCTACTTGGTGTCTATTTTAAGAGTTTAAGAGTGTAATTAGTGAGTTTAGAAGTGTGCTGTACTAGAAGGAAAAGTCAAAGGAACTTCAAGGAGTCTGCTTGGGGAGGAAATCGAGATAAGTATCTTTGTTTATTGTTGTTAACTTTAAATGAAATCCATGCTTTTGTTTAATTTCCATGCATTCTGAGTAGTTTTCTTAGTCTTTCTCCTTATTTATGAAGTTATGTGAATTGATGAAATTAAATAGAAGTGTCTAATATATTAAAATAAATTGTGATAATTTTTACTTAAAACTTAATTTACTTTTTAATCTGGCCCATTGATTTGTTAAAATATGTTGAATTATCAACTATAGTAAAGATTACAACCAATATTCAGGGATGTCAAAAGCCTTGGAAGGAGGATGTAAATAAATAGGGAAATATTATTTATCGGACGTAGAATTGGACATTTTAGTGTGACAGACTAAAATATTTAATTTGGTCCTATTGTTTGAGAGCTGAAGTGTAGATTTTAGCCCTCAAGTGAGTGGAACGTGGGAGCTCTGAAGAGGCAGCCAGTATCCTCCCAGCCTAGCCTCAAATTTAGTAATCAAACGTAGGACAAGTCAATGTTCTTTGCACCTGGACCAAAGGGTAAAGAATAGGAATGCTCCTATTTGTCACAATTCAATAAAAAATCTATTTGAATTCATCATTCACTTAATTTTCTAAAAACAAGGGGAAGGATACTTTTTCTGAAATCTTTAAATCAACTTTATTTAAAGCATTAGTTTACTTTAGTTCTCTTTAGTTACGTATTCTAAATTTCCATATACTATATTAGTAAGTAAATACTTCTAAATTTAGTCATTACTAAATCTTTTAAAACTTCCCGTGGGATCGATAACTGAGGACTCCACTAGAGCCCTGTATTACTTCGATATGATATGTATACTTGCGTAGAATCCACATTATACATTCCATCATAAAAACAAATATATATATTAAAGCGGGATCAAGTTTTTGGTGTCGTTGCTATTAACATAATTTGAAAACATAAAAAAGAGGGTCAAGTTTTTGGCGCCGTTGCCGGGGAAGTAAAGAAATTATTTACTAGAGTAACGGACTATTTTAAAATTTATTTTGAAAAATTGTATGCGTAAATTTGGAAACAAAAATTTAATACCTTACGATTCTGAATTAGAGCGTACAATTAAAAGAATTAGAAAACAAAAAAGAAAAATTATAAATTTAACACAAATGGCGAATATTCTCGAAAATGAAAATATCAATCAACAGAGACCATTAAGAGGTTATGCCAACCCTACATTATATGAAATTCATTTAACTATTCAAAACCCTGATGTAGCTGTTAACTCATTTGAACTTAAACCTGCAATTATCCAAATGGTACAAAATAATCAATTTAGTGGTTCACCTTCTGAAGATCCTAATTTACATCTTGCTAGTTTTTTAGAACTATGTGCTACTTTCAAATGTGAAGGACTATCTAACGATGCTATTAGACTTAGACTTTTTCCTTTTTCTTTAAGGGATAAGGCTAAAATGTGGTTAAATTTGTTAGCACTCGGATCTATTAAAACTTGGGGAGAGTTATCACAAAAATTTCTATCCAAATATTTTCCACCATCTAAAACTCGCTAAGTTTAGAAATGATATAACTTCTTTTAGTCAGTTTGATGGAGAATCAATATATGAAGCTTGGGAGAGATTTAAAGAACTTCTTAGGAAATGCCCACATCATGCGTTACTAGATTGTTTAATTATTCAAACTTTTTATAATGGATTAGTAGGATCTCTTAGATCAATCATCGATGCTGCTGTTGGAGGATCATTAATGTCAAAACCATTTAATGAAGCCTATGCACTAATCGAAGAAATGGCTACTAATAATTTTCAATGGCCTGCTGATAGAATGAATCCGAAAGAGATATCCAGTATTCATGAAAATGATGCAATATCTATGTTAGCTTCGTAAATTGCTGCTATATCTAAAAAATTAGATCATTTTGGAATGAATTAATCTCCAACTATATTAGAAGAAAACTCATCGGGACAACTTATAGAATCTCAACCTTCATATGAAACTATAAATGCTATTAATAACAGAACTAATAATACTTATGCGAATTATTATAATCCTGGATGGAAAAATCATCCTAATTTTAATTGGAATAATAATACAACTAATCAACCATGGATGAACAACATAACACAACCAATAGGAAATCTCTCTAACCAAGAAAATTCTAATTACAAACCTAGTTATCCACCTGGATTTAATAATAATAACCCTCAATTTAAAGATAAGAAATTATCTATAGAATAATTAATATTAAATATGGGTCAACATTTACAAAATCAAGAAAATCAATTACAAAATCAAGGAAATCAATTACAAATACAAGGAAACCGATTACAAAATCAAGGAACAACCTATTAAAAATATTGAAACTCAACTTGGACATATCGCTACCGCGCTTAATAATAGAATACCTGGAACATTTCCTAGTAATGTGGAAATAAATCCTAAAGACAAAGGAAATGAACAAATTAAAGCGATACAATTATGAAGTGGAAACGAATTAGAACCTCAAATTCAGAAAGAACTGGAAAGTCAAAAAGAGGAAGTGGAAATCGAAAAGGAAAAGAATCAACAAGATCTGAACTTAGAAAATCCTTTGATACTAATGAAAATTTCTGTTGAAAAACCTCCACCACCATTTTCTCAACGACTAAATCAACATAAAAAAGATAAATAGTTTGCTAAATTCCTTGAAATTCTAAAGAAAATAGCAATAAATATTCCTTTCGTAGAAGCTTTAGAAGAGATGTCAAACTATGTAAAATTCATGAAAGATATTCTAAATAAAAAAAGAAAATTTACCGATAATGAAACAGTCGACTTAGTGAAGAGTGTAGTGCTATTATTCAGAAAAAGCTTCCTGAAAAATTAAAAGATCCTGGTAGTTTACCTATACCCTACGCTATTGGAGAAAAATTCTATGGAAAAGCTTTGTGTGACTTAGGAGCAAGCATCAATCTAATGCCTCTATCAATTGTTAAGAGATTAGCATTGGGAGAAATTTCACCTACTTCAGTAACCCTTCAGTTAGCTGATCGTTTTGTTATATATCCTAAGGGAGTTATTGAAGATGTTTTAGTAAAAGTGGATAAATTTCTCTTCCCTGTAGATTTTATTATTTTAGATATGGAAGAAGATAAAGAAATTCCTATCATCTTAGGAAGACCATTTTTAGCTACTGGGAAAGCTATGATTGGTGTTCAGAAAGGAGAATTAACTATGAGAGTAAATGACCAAAAAGTAACTTTTAATATTGCTAAATCAATGAAATATCCTGCACTAGAAAAAGATGATGAGTGTTTTCGAATGGAAGTACTCGATCATTTACAAAAAGAACATTTTAAGGAGTATTATGAAGAAAAATTAGAAAAGAAAATACTGAATTAATTGAAAAAGTCGATATAAATGAAGAACTAGAATATATTCAAGAGAAATTTGAATTTTTGGATAATACAGGAAACACTGAAAAAAAATATAGTTCCATCAATTATTAAACTTCCTGAACTTGAGTTAAAAATGTCCTAATCATTTGAAATATGCTTACTTAGGTAATTCTTCAACTCTACCAGTTATTATTTCATCTGAATTAAATGAATCTCAAGAACAAAAACTTTTAGATACCTTAAAAAAATATAAGAAAATTTTTTGTTAGACTTTAACAGATGTTAAAGGAATTAGTCCTTCAATCAGTATGCACATAATTATTTTAGATAATGAACATAAGCCTAAAGTAGATCCCCAAAGGAGATTAAGCCCGATAATGAAAGAAGTAGTCAAGAAAGAAATTTTAAAATGGTTAGATAATGGTATTATATATCCTATTTCGACGAGTGCTCGGTAAGCCCAATTCACCGTGTACCTAAGAAAGGAGGAGTGACCGTAAAAGCTAATGAAAATAATGATCTTACCCCTATAAGACAAGTTACTGGATGGCGAATATGTATTGATTATAGAAAATTAAATGCAGCCACCAGGAAAGATCACTTCCCTTTACCATTTCTAGACCAATTGTTAGATGGATTAGCAGGACATAAGTATTTTTGTTTCTTATATGGATACACCGGTTATCATCAAATACAAATTGCTCCTGAGGATCAAGAGAAAACTACATTTACTAGTCCTTATGGAACTTTCGCTTTTCGAAGGATGCCTTTTGGATTATGTAATGCACCTGCAACATTCCGTAGATGTATGATGTCTATATTTAGTAAATTAATTGATAATGGAATAGAAGTATTTATGGATGATTTCTCTCGTATTTGGAACATCATTCGACACATGCTTAAATCATCTTGAAAAAGTATTTGAAGTATGTGAGAGAACTAATTTAGTTCTTAATTGGGAGAAATATCAATTTATGGTTACAGACGACATTGTATTAGGGCATAAAATTTGGGAAAAGGGCATGGAAGTAGACCCTGCAAAAATTCAAGTCATAGCTAAATTACCACCTCCAACTAAGGTAAGAGGGGTAAGAAGTTTTCTTGGACATGTTGGATTCTACAGACGTTATATAAAAGATTTTCAAAAATTACTAAACCTCTATGCCAACTTCTTGAAAAGGACAAGAAATTTGAATTTACAATCGAATGCCTGAATGCTTTTGAATTATTAAAAGATAAATTAATTACAACACCTATAATAGTTTCACTTAATTGGGAGAAACCATTTGAGCTTATGTGTGATGCTAGTGATTATGCTATAGGAGCAGTTCTTGGGCAAAGATATGATAAGATTTTCAAAGTTATATATTATGCTAGTAAAACACTAAATGATGCCGAAATAAACTATACAAGCTATCGAAAGAGAATTATTAGCAGTTGTATATGCTTTTAATAAATTTTGGTATTATCTAATAGGAACTAAATGTATTGTGCATACTGATCACTATGCTATAAAATATTTAATGCAAAAGAAGGATTCTAAACCAAGATTAATTAGATGGATATTATTAATGCAAGAATTTGATTTTGAGATCGTTAACAAAAAGGAACCGATAATCAAATCGCGGATCATTTATTAAGATTAGAATATCATGAATTATCTGATACCGATAATGAAATTATTGACGGTTGTCCCGATGAACAACTTTATAATATAAATGAGTGGAAAATACCTTGGTATGCTGATATAGTAAATTATATTGTAAGTGACATTTTACGACCTATGTTAACTTTGCAACAACAGAAAAAATTCATTCATGATACTAAAACATACTTTTGGGATGAACCATACTTATATAAGCAATGTAAGGATTTAATTATTAGAAGTTGCGTTCCTTATGAAGAAACTGAACCAATTATTGAAAAATGTCATGATTCTGATTTTGGAGGACATTTTGGGACTGATAAAACTGCATATTAAATTCTACAATCTGGATTCTACCGGCCAACTCTATTTAGAGATGTATACATATATATATAAAAACCTGCGATAAATGCCAAAGAGTAGGAAATATATCAAGAAAAAATGAAATGCCTCTGAATTTTATATTAGAAGTTGAAATTTTTGATGTTTGGGAATTAGATTTCATGGGACCTTTTATTCCTTCATTTGGAAATTCATATATATTAGTAGCTGTTGATTATGTTTCCAAATGGATTGAAACACAAGCTTTACCTAGGTGTGATGCTAAAAGAGTTTTAAAATTTTTAATGAAAAATATTTTTACTAGATTTGGAATGCCGAGGGTGATTATCACTGACGGAGGAACGCATTTTAGAAACAAATATATTCACAAACTAGTAGAAAAATATAATATTATTCATATGATATAAACTGCTTATCATCCACAAACTAGTGGATTAGTTGAAGTTTCTAATTGAGAGATTAATCGTATTTTAGAAAAGTCTGTAAACCCTAATAGATTGGACTGGTCTATAAGACTAAACACTGCATTATGGGCATACAGGACTGCTTATAAAACTCCGATTGGAATGACTCCTTATAGGCTTATATATGGAAAAACTTGTCACTTACCAATTGAATTAGAACATAAAGCATATTGGGCGACTAAAGAATTTAATTATAATATGAAAGAAGCTGGTGAGAAGAGATTGATGCAATTAAATGAATTAGAAGAATTAAGGAATGAATCATAGGATAATGATAGGATTTATAAAGAAAGGATGAAATTATGTCATGATCAGAAGATTAATCAGAGAAATTTTGAACCAGGACAAGAAGTTTTGATATATAATACTAGATTGAAATTATTTCATGGGAAATTGAAATCTCGATGGTTAGGACCTTTCACTATAACTCAAATATATTCATATGGAACTATAGAAATTGAAGATCCAAAAACAGGACATAGATTTAAGGTAAACGGACATAGATTAAAACAATATTTCGAAGGTAGAAGACAAAATTTTAAAGAGGTTTTAATGCTTAGTCGACCTGATTACTAACTGAAATTAGGTCGGGCTGATGACGTTAAACCAAGCGTTTTAAGGGACCAAGCGCTTTAAGGGAGGCAACCCATAGTAGTTTTTTATTTTAATTATATACAAATTAGTGACTCTATATTATTAAAACAAATCTTACTACTCAATTGTTTAATTAGAATCATCACAAATTCAAACTTATATGATGAGATCAGATAATATTCGGACCAGAGCGAAATTGGACAATTTTACGAAATCTCACCGACGGCGAGGTCGATTCTCGCCGACAGCGAGATCGGCACATAATTACATTTCAGTTTATAACGAGCTCGTCGACGTCGAGAAACTGCCCGCCGACAGTGAGATCGCGTGCCATATTTTAAATCAGTTTTATAACTAGCTCGCCCACGGCGAGGAACTTCCCGCCGACGGTAAAGCAGTTGAAAATTTTGTTTCTTAAGTTTTTTGTGTGGTTTTGGACGGTTCTAAAGCCATTTCTTTGTAGAAAACCATCCCAAATTCATTTTTAAACTGTTTTCTTCCCTAGAAATGACTGGAGACCATTCCTTTCAATCTAAAATGGCCACCAAACTCTTAGAAACCACAAAAACTGGAGTTTTCAACCGAAGAAAATTCGTCAGTTCGGAGGCGCAGCGTATTTTCAATAAAGTTTTGATGAAGAAGCGGCTTATTAAAGAAAGGGGATTTGTTAACAGAAGAGTAGAAAATTCCACCACAAAAATTGAAGAAATGATCGCGCAGCGGCATTGGGAGGTATTTTGCTATACGACATCCGTCGTAGTTATTCCCGTAGTTAAAGAGTTTTACTCTAATCTACATGCGATCAACAATGGAAGTGTCTACGTCGGAGGAAGATGGGTAACATTTACTCCTTCAAGGGTAAATGAATTATTTTCTATAGAGAATACCCCTGTCTGTCATTATTCAAACTTTGTTCCTTCAAGATACAATATGAACGAGATTTATAGATACCTGACCGACGAACCTGATGATTAGGAGTTGCGTGAAGATGGGTATGTCAGTTTTTCTGCATCACTTCTTAACCCTGTCTCGAAGCATTGGCATTTCTTTATCTTATCAAAATTATTACCCACTATGAGGGTAAATAAGGTTTCAAAGGAATGCACTATATTAAATTACTGTATCAAATTGGACTACCTATCGATGTTGGATCAATTATAGTAAAGTCTGCATTGGGATTGATTGTGCATGGGTTAGTTCATGGACTTGGACACCCATCGACTATATTTGCTTTATGCAGTCAGTACCAAGTTTCTTATGAGGCTTGGGAAAATGTACTTTTGCCATGGAAACCACTCGATCCTATGGATATGTTTCCAACTTTGGATAACAATGATGAGATTACCATTATTTCTGACAGAGCATCACAGAACAATCCTTTAGCAAGGCCCCTTACTGATAAAACAAATTTCATTCTGAGAAAGATTAAAGGATTGGAGAAAGAGTTGCAGAACGTGTAGAATTCCATCGATAATATCTCTGATATGTTTGATCACATCGATCGAAGGATGAAGGAGCACATTGATCATATCGGACATCCGGAGACCGGCTTTATTCATTTACCGAGACAGTAAAGGGTGGATTGATGAAGAATCTACTGCAGAATTCCCTTTCAGGCCTTTCTACAATCTATTTGTTCACCTGCGTCACATCGAAAATATCAGAGAGGATGTCTATTCAGATATTGACGAGTAGTAAAGGTTTCTATCTTATGTTATATTTGTGTGTATATTTGTGTTGATTTGGATTTAAGTTTTATTATGATTTGAATTTTAATTTGATCATCTCAGATTTGATGAAATTATATGTATTTGTTATGTCTCAACATTTAGAGTATTGTGGTGTGGATTGCAATGCTGAGTAGTTATGAGAGTTTGAAGTATTGAAGTCATAAGTATTAGTGTTTAAAAGTGTGAAGTTTGTAAGTCTCATGGATTTCATATATAAAGTTATATTATTTGTGTTGTGTGAACTTTTTGTGAGTATAAGTATCTAATCTTCATACTAAAATATTAAATTAAGTGATCGGAAGATTGATTAAGGGCAAATCGAGGTTGAAAATCATTGACAAATTTCAAAAATTTAAAATTTTGGGATCTCGCCGACCGCGAGAATTATCCCGCCGATAGAGAGGGAAATCCCGCTGACAGCGAGAACGATCTCGCTGAAGGCGGATTTTTCCCGAAACTTTTGCCTCTGTCAAATTAATTAGCTCACCGACGGCGAGAAAAATCTCGCCGACAACGAGATCGCTAAAGTCCTATATTTGACCAGTCAACCGACACTATTCATCATCCCCTTCATCAAAACTTCGAAAAAACCGACCTAGGGCTTGTGAGATCTTGGATTTGAGGTGATTTCAACACTTTTTGACACTCGGATTTCATCTTCCCTTGGTAAGAGCTTCACTCCTATGCAAAAATTTTTGATTTTCACCATGGATTTCTTCTACATTGGGAAATTTTGAAAAAATTCGAAATGTGGAGAAAATACTTGGAAGAAATTCATGGAGATTGATTTAAATGGATTTTAGATGTTATAGGAAGCCTTCTTAGTAATATTTGGAAGTTTAGTTAGATTTTTTGCAAATTTCACAGATCGAAAATGGCTCCACGACAAAAGCGACGAATGAATTATGACGAAACCCGATTTGTGAATGCAAGGGCACAATCAAGATATTTTCACAATATTCAATCAAGAAAATGCATTCAAGATCGAGTTTTTAAGAATCCAGGAGGAGAGGTGGAGCGAGTAATAAATGAACGAGGATCGGAAAATTTCTGTTTCATGACCAACAGAGCCGTTGTAGAAGTTGTAAAGTAATTTTATGCGAACCTGAAACAGGCTGAAGATGCACCAGTTAAGGTTAGAGGATTTTTTGTGGAATTCAGTGCTGCAAGAATAAATGCTTATTAAGAGGTATGTGACACCTACACCAGTGAGTATGATACATTTGGAACTATAGAAGGACCACTGGAAGAGGTGATCGACTTTCTCACTGACGGGAAAGGAGTTTGGAAGATAAAGCAGCGAGAACGGGTAAACTTCCCTCTTTCAATGTTAAATGCGTCATCTAAAGCCTGGCACTATTTTATTTATTCTACTTTGTTACCTACTTACCACCATAGTGAGGTAACAAAAGATAGAGCAGTTCTGAATTTCTGTATTCAGAACCAAAAAAGTATTAATGTGGGAAGTGTAATTTAAAAGAATATATTAGCCACCTCAAGAAGTGAAAGTGGAGGAGGACTAGGACATCCTGGTCTTATCTATGCAGTGTGCCAATTATCCGGGGTAGAGGCAAGAGATGATGAGGAATGGGTCGAGCCTATGAAACCCATTACTCCGGCTAATATTAAGAAATATGAATCCCACGAAGGATGGAGATCCGGACAAGGACTATGTAACTTCTTCAAGTAGAGATATACCCTCTACTAGTTATGAACCCCCTCAGTACACCACTACTACCCTTCAAGATCTAATGAATGAGCTGACCCTAAGTAGAAAGTGTTTTGAACAATTTGGAGAGAATATGGAAAGAAAATTTGAGCATATGGACCACGGGATCGATGGCTTGGAAAGAAGACATGATTATGATAAGTGAATATCTCTAGTAGGCATTCAAAGTACGAAATTGCATATTATGAGGTCGAACGTCGATATAGGAGTGGTGAGTTAGATGTTGTCTTTCCCGAGTGCCCCCGCTACACGCAAGATTACCACTGCCAGCCTTCTCAGCCTCGAGATCATGGAGATGATATAGCTTGGGATTTTGATGTGGAAGATTAGAGACTTTGTTTAGTTTGTTTAGATTAATTGTTCTTTTGAAAACTTTATTGTTCTGTGTGTAATTATTTTGTACTTTCTGTGGACTGTGGATTTGGTGTGTTTGTTTGTTTGCTTATACTGTAACGTTAGACTTTTTATGTGTGTTAAGTTAGTTTGCAATTTTTCTTTTAGATAGGATATTAGTTTTTTTTAAGGTGTTGTTTAAGTTTTTATAAGTTATGAACTTTTAATATGTTTAGATTGTTTTAATATGTTTAAAGTAAATTAGTTGATTGTATGTGTAGTAATAGATTAAGTTTTCATTTGTTGTGTTTTATACTTATTAAAAATTTCTTATCCCAGCACTTTCTTTTAAATACTATATATGTGGAAGAATACTAATAGTACAGGTACTGTAAGTAATGAAAAATCCTGCAAAAATTTTAAGGAAAAGAAATACCTAAAGCTCAAAGGTAGGATTCATTGTATATTTTTCTTTTCACTATTTAGAAAGAGATAGAAAAATTTAAGTTTGGGGGAAGGTAAAAATACAAATTTAATTATTAAATTGTTCTCAATAACTATTTTAAAAAATTATTATCAAATGATTTTTCTATAGTAATTTTTCAATTCAATAAACATGAATTACTTTATTTAATTATTATAGAAAGTTAAATAAAATGATTCTAGTAATTCAATTAATTAATGGAATAAGATATTTGGTTAAAAGGAATAAGAATATAGTAAATTATTTAAAGTAAGGAAAACTATATTCTAAAATTGAAATTCTTAAGAATTTAGATGAAAAAGAAAAGATTGAAACTCAATGAAGTAAATGCTATAAAATACATATAAGCAAAGAAATATTTTAAGTTTCAAATTTAGGAAGAGAAAGTCAAGTTCAAAATTATTAACGTATCTATCCAGATATAGTAATTCTCACTTGAAAAAGAAAAAGAGAAGGATTGAAAATCAATCCAAAAAGAAAAAGAAAAGAAAAGAAAAGAAAAAAAAAATAAGTGAGGAGAACCTTGAGGAGATGCCTTATCAAAAATTGGCTTCAATGGAATCAACCTAAAGGGTAAAACTCAAATATATTTCTAAACATATATATATGGATTAGTATTTTACTAAATAGTGTTTTTTTAAACTTCCTATCATCTAAATATCTTAAGTAAATTACACTTTTTAATATAGTCTTTCCTGAAATAAATAGCGAGCTAGAAATCTTAGATCTAATAACTAAATAATCTTATATCTATAAAGTTAATTTAATTACTTAAAAATATTTCTATTTAACTTTACTATAGTATTATTTAAATTTAATTCATAGTATATCTGAATTGAAAAATTCAAATACATAAATCATTATTTTTATTTAGTACTAAAATTACTTGAGGACAAGCAATAATTAAGTTTGGGGGATTTTGATCACAGGCAAAATATATTAAGAAATTCATACCAATTATTTATGAAAGTGCACTTTAAAGAAAGATATTTTCTTTATTTTATTGCAGGAATGAAGATTTATAAGTGATGGAAGAAAAAAACATGAAATGGAGCGAATTTGGATCAAAAAAGGAAGAAATTCAAGCAAAATGAACTAAGTCGCTGACGGCGAGATCAAGCCCGCCGACGGCGAGATCATGAGGAGAATTCTTGAAGGATTTGCAACTACCTCGCCGACAGCGAGCCCGAGCCCCCCGACGGTGAGATCGCGCGGTTTGGAGACCTTCTAGAAGCCCCGCCGATGGGGAGGTCATTTCTCGCCGATGGCGAGACTGTTCAAAATGCCAGATACATTGAACCTGGACACTTTTTGAAGAGGTGTTTAAGCACCCCTTGGACCTTTGTCTACCTCTATAAATAGAGGATGAATTTTAATATGTTGTGTGTCAATTGGAGTCTATGGAGTGTCTATTTTAGAGAGTCTTAGTGTCTACTTGGTGTCTATTTTAAGAGTTTAAGAGTGTAATTAGTGAGTTTAGAAGTGTGTTGTACTAGAACAAAAAGTCAAAGGAACTTCAAGGAATTTACTTGGGGAGGAAATCGAGATAAGTATCTTTGTTTATTGTTGTTAACTTTAAATGAAATTCATGCTTTGTTTAATTTCCATGCATTCTGAGTAGTTTACTTAGTCTTTCTCCTTATTTATGAAGTTATGTGTATTGATGAAATTAAATAGAAGTGCCTAATATATTAAAATAAATTGTGATAATTTTACTTAAAACTTAATTTACTTTTCAATCTGGCCCATTGATTTGTTAAAATATGTTGAATTATCAACTATAGTAAAGATTACATTCAATATGCAGGGAAGTCAAAAGCCTTAGAAGGAGGATGCAAATAAATAGGGAAATATTATTTATAGGAGGTAGAGTTGGACATTTTAGTGTGACAGACTAAAATTTTCAATTTGGTCCTATTGTTTGAGAGCTGAAGTGTAGATGTTAGCCCTCGAGTGAGGGGAACGTGGGAGCTCAAGTGGCAACCAGCATCCTCCCGACTTAGTTGCGCATTCGTAATCAAACATAGGACTAATCAATGTTCTTTCGCACTCTGGACCAAAGGGTAAAGAATAGAATGCTCCTATTTGTCACAATACAATAAAAAATCTTTTTGAATTCATCATTCACTTAATTTTCTAAAAACAAGGAGAATGATACTTTTTCTGAAATCTTTAAATCAACTTCATTTAAAGCATTAGTTTACTTTAGTTCGCTTTAGTTACGTATTCTAAATTTCCGTATACTATATTATTAGGTAAATACTTTTAAATTTAGATGTTACAAATCTTTTAAAACTTCCCTGTGGGATCGATAACCAGTATTCTGATGACGATGAAATTTATATGTGGATCGCATGTCGTCGCTGTCAATTCCTGTATCATGTCAATGTCAAGGAGTCGCCACTCTTTTTCTCTATCTATCACCCTAATTCTTATCTTACCTAGACTTGTTGTCAGAAGTCTTTGGAGAAAAGAAGGATTAATCATGATATAGATTAAGAGAAAAGAAGATTAAATGATAATCTCATAGAATAAGTCTTCAGATTGTGTAATTACTGATGTTTTTCGTATGACAAAATCATATGAAGATCTTGGGTAACCAGAGAGGTCTTGTAGGTAAAATTCCTATCCTGAGTCCTTTAATCTCCTATAGGAGCAAGCTCCTATAGTTAACTACATCCTGAGCAATTAATACTGCCTAGGAAAACTCCTGATTAAGGTTAACATTTATCCTCGAAAAAGTGTAAGTGTTATTAGTAGCAGTGCATTTCGAAGAATCGATACTACCGAAAGTTTTATTTATGTTGGGTGGATGTCGTTGCTTTGTTATGTTTTGTTTTGTTGTTTTGGTTTCATGTCATGTGATATGTTGAGATATCGTAGTTTGTATGTCGTGTCATGTCATAATGTGATGTCGTAATGTCATGTCATTTTATGTCATGTCTTAATGTGATGTCATAATGTCATAAGATGTCATGATTAATATCTCGATTTGTCATGAGATATTTTATCTCCTATAAGAAGATGTCATTATTATGTCATGAGATACCTTCTATGATGTCAAGAAGATATCATTATTTATTTATTTTTGTTATTTTGTTTATGATTCCCTTTTGTCCTAAATTTTAGTTTTGTTGTGTCATGTCATTTTGTCTTGTCTTAATGTGATGTCGTAATTTCATAAGATATCGTGATTAATATCTTGATTTGTCATGAGATATTTTATCTCCTATGTCGTTATTATGTCATGAGATACATTCAATGATATCAAGAAGATATCATTATTTATTTATTTTTGTTATTTTGTTTATGATTCCCTTTTGTCCTAAATTTTAGTTTTGTTTTGTCATGTCATTTTATCATTTATTTTGTTTTGGTTTAGTGTCATGTCATCATTTTGTTGTGGTATAGAAATGTCGTTGTATGTTGATGTCATGTTGATGTCAATGTTAATGATTTTGTCGTTTTATTTCAGGTTTCGTGGCTAACCTAAAAGTTCAGTTGTTTTTGTTGTTATGTCATTTTTTTTTGTTGTTTGTAGAAAGTTTAGGTTTTATGATTTTGTTGTCAATGTTATGTTGTCGACGTCCTGCAAAATAGAGTTAGCACACCCTATGACATGCAAAGAAAATCTAAATGAAACTTTCTGTATTCATCCTGCAAGGAAAATAAAGTTAGAAACAATGTTATATCAAGATATTTAAATTACCTGGTCAAAGTGTCTGTTGATCCAGAGTTGTCGGATGTCTGAGTTTGGTTGAAATGTCGATTTAGGTTCATGTCAGTTTATGTTTAAATTTTTATTTGTCTTGAATATTGATTTGGGATGGATTGTCAATTTTTAATTTTATGTCAAGTTAAGTTCAATGTGGGTCGAACTTTAAGAATTATGTCGTTTTATGTCGAGATATATTGAGTTTGGTTTGAAATGTCGATTAATGTCATTTAATGTCGGTGTTTATTAAATTTGGTTTAAAATGTCGATTAAAGTCTGCTAATATCGTGTTTATCGAATTTCGTTTGAAATGTCGATTAATGCTCGGTTAATATTAGTGTTTGTTTAATTTGATTTGAAATGTCGATTAATGTCAAATTATGTTTCGATTATATTTTTAATGTCGAATTATGTCGAGTTTCGTTTGAAATATCGGATTTATGTCGAATTTGTTGAGTTTTGTTTCGAATGTCGGATTTATGTCGAATTTGTCGAGTTTTGTTTGGAATGTTGGATTTATGTCGATTTATGTTTGAAATGTCAAATTTATATCGGTTATGTTGATTTATGTTTGAAATGTCAAATTTATGTCGATTATGTCGATTATGTCGATTAATTGTTTAAAATGTCGAATTTGTGTCGATTATGTCGATTTTAGTTTAAAATGTCGATTTTAGTTTAAAATGTCGATTTTATGTCAGTTATGTTTAAAATGTCGAATTTATGTAGATTTTGTCGATTTTTGTTTGGAATGTCAAATTTATGTTGATCATGTCGATTTATATTTGAAATGTCAAATTTATGTTGATTATGTCAATTTAAGTTCAATTTTGTCGATTTAAGTTCAATTTGGGTTGAACATAAGATTTATGTCGATTTAGGTTCAATTTGAGTTGAATCTAAGGTTTACGTCGATTTAGGTTCAATTTGGGTTGAACCTAAGGTTTATGTCGATTTAGATTCAATTGGGTCGAACTCTAAAGTTTATGTTCAGCTTTAGTAGAGTTAGGTTCATTGTTAGTTGCACCTAAGGTTTCGATTTAGATTTAAGTTCAATGTAGGTCGAACATAAGTTAAGTTTTGGTTTAGGTTCAAGTCGAGTCGAACCTAAGGTTTTGGCTCGGACTTAAGTTCAATGTAGGTCGAACTTAAGTTAAGTTAAGATTTGGTTCATGTATGTTGAACCTAAGGTTTATATCAAGCTAAGCCGAGTTAGGTTCACTGTCGCGCTGAAACTAAGGTTTCAATATGAGTCGAACTTAAGTTAAGTTTAGGTTAGCATTCTAGGTTCATGTCATGTTAAACCTAAGTATGATTCGACTTAAGTCTAATATGGGTTAGATTTAAGTTAGGTTTGTGTTAAACTTAGGTTCATGTCGTCGAACTCATGTATGGCTTCGACTTAAGTCTAATATGGCTAGTACTCGAGTTGGTTTAGGTTAGACTTAGGTTCATGTCGGTCGAACTCTAAGTATGGTTCGACTTAAGTCTAATATGGGTTAGACTTAAGTTAGGTTTAGGTTAGACTTAAGTTCATGTCAGGTCGAATCTAAGTATGGTTCGACTTTAAGTCTAATATGGGTTAGATTTAAGTTAAGTTTAAGTTAGACTTAGGTTCATGTCAAGTTAAATCTAAGTATGGCTTGACAAGTCTAATATGGCTAGACTTAGGTTGGTTTAGGTTAGATTTAGGTTCATGTCGGTCGAACCTAAGTATGGTTTCGACTTTAAGTCTAATACGGGTGTAACTTAAGTTAGGTTTAAGTTGGACTTAGGTTCATGTTAGGTCAATCTAAGTATGGCTCGACTTAAGTCTAATACGCTGTAACTTAAGTTGGTTTAGGTTAGACTTAGGTTCATATCAGGTTGAACCTAAGTATGGTTTGACTTAAGTCTAATATGGGTTAGACTTAAGTTAGGTTTAAGTTAGACTTAGGTTCATGTCAGGTTAAACCTAAGGTTTGATGTTTAACTTAAGTTCAAGTTAGGTTGAATCTAGATTTAAGGTCGACTTATGTTCAATATGGGCCGAACTTTAGGTTAAGTTTCGAGTTTAGGTTAAGTCGGTTCAAGTCAGGTTCAACTTAGACTTATAGGTCGACTTAAGTTCAATACGGGTCGAACTTAAGTTAAGGTTTTCGAGTTAGTTAGGTTCAAGTCAGGTTGAACTCAGACTTATAGGTCGACTTAAGTTCAATATGGCCGAACTTAAGTTAAGGTTTTGAGTTTAGGTTAGGTTCAAATCAAGTTGAAACTAGACTTAAGGTCGACTTATGTCCAATATGGGGTTGAACTTAAGTTAAGGTTTTGAGTTTAGCTTAAGTTAGATTCAAGTCAGGTTGAACCTAGACTTAAGGTCAACTTAAGTTCAATATGGGTTGAACTTAAGTTAAGGTTCGAGTTTGAGTTAGGCTCAAGTTAGGTCGAACTTAAGCTTAGTTCGACTTAAGTCTAATATAAAGTTAGACTTGAGTTAGGTTTCGGATCGGGCTTAGGTTCAAGTCGGGTTGAACCTAAGTATGGTTTAACTTAAGTCTAATATAGGTTAGACTTAAGTTATGTTTTGAGTTTAGGTTAAGTTAGGTTTAAGTTAGGTTGAACCTAGACTTAAGATCGACTTAAGTTCAATATGGGTTTAACTTAAGTTAAGGTTTGAGTTTAAGTTAGGTTCAAGTTAGGTTGAACCTAATTTTGGTTTGACTTAAGTCTAATATGGGTTAGACTTAAGTTAGGTTTTGGTTAGGTTCATGTCAGGTTGAACCTAAGTATAGTTCGACTTAAGTCTAATATAGAGTTAGACTTAAGTTAGGTTTGGATTGGACTTAGGTTTATGTCGGGTCGAACCTAAGTACGGCTTCGACTTAAGTCTAATATGGGTTAAACATAAGTTATGTTTCGAGTTTAGGTTAAGTTAGGTTCAAGTCAGGTCGAACCTAGACTTATAGGTCGACTTAAGTTCAATATGGGCCGAACTTAAGTTAAGCTTTGAGTTTAAGTTAGGTTCAAGCCGGTTCGAACCTAAGTTTGGCTTGACTTAAGTCTAATATGAGTTAGACTTAAGTTAGGTTTGGGATGCACTTAGGTTCATGTCAGTCGAACCTAAGTACGTGCTCGACTTAAGTCTAATATGAGTTAGACTTAAGTTAAGTTTCAGTTAGACTTAGGTTCATGTCAGGTCGAACCTAAGTAGTGAGTTCGACTTAAGTCTAATACGAGTTAGACTTAAGTTAGATTCGAGTTAGACTTAGGTTCATGTCGAGTTAAACCTAAGTATGGTTTGACTTAAGTCTAATACGAGTTAGACTTAAGTTAGGTTTGTGCTCGATTAAACCTTAATTGGTTAAGGTTTAATCAGTTTGATTAAGTCTAATGTGGTAGACTTAATTAAGGTTTATGTTCGATTCAACCTTAGTTAATTAAGGTTTAATAAATTAATTAAGTCTAATGTGATGAATTAATTAAGCTCGACTTAGCATTCAAGTCGGGTCGAACCAAAGCATAGTGTTAAGGTTAGGTTCATGTATATCGAACTTAAAAGGTTTAACTTAGGGTTAAATTAGGTCGAGCCTAAGTATAGATCAAGGTTAGGTTCATGTATGTCGAACCTAAGGTTCGAGCTCGACTATGGTTTAACTCTGGGTCGAACCTAAGTATAAGTTAAGGTTAGGTTCATGTATGTCGAACCTAATGTTCGATGTTTGACTTAAGTTCAAGTCGGGGTCGAACCTAAGTATAGGTCGAACTTGGGTTCATGTTGTGTTGAACCTAAGTTAAAAGTCGAACTTGGGTTCATGTTGTGTTGAATCCTAAGTTAAGTTTATTTTGGGTTTAACTTAGATTCATGTCGGTCGAACATAAGTTTGGTTTGGCTTAAGTCTAATGTAGGTCGGACTTAAGTTTAGGCTCGACTTAGGTTCATGTCGGTCGAACCTAAGTATGATTCGACTTAAGTCTAATATGGGTTAGACTTAAGTTAGGTTCGGATTGCACTTAGTTCAAGTCGAGTCGAACCTATGTTAAATATCGAAAGTTTATTTTCGGGTTTGGGTTTGGTTAAACCTTAGTTGGTTAAGGTTTAATAATTAATTAAGTCTAATATATGTACTTAATTAGAGTTTAAGTTTGATTAAGTCTAATTTAGTTAAGACTTAATAGTTTAAATTGGGTCTGATGGGTTAGACCGAATTAGGGTTTGTGCTTTATTAAACCTTAGTTTGTTAAGGTTTAATGGATTAATTAGGTCTAATTGGTTAGACCTAATTAGGGTTTAGGTTTGGTTAAACCTTAGTTGGTTAAGGTTTAATAATTAATTAAGTCTAATATAATGTAATTTAATTAGAAGTTTAAGCTCGATTAAGTCTAATTTAGTTAAGACTTAATAATTTAATTAGGTATAATGAGTTAGACTTAATTAGGGTTTAGTGCTTCGATTAAACTCTTAGTTAGTTAAGGTTTAATGGCTTGATCAGTCTCAATGTTGAACTCCATTAGTGGTTTAGGTTCGATTAAACCTTAGTTAGCTAAGGTTTAATGGTTTAATTAGTTCTAATCGGTTAGACTTAATTAGTGTTTAGTGCTCGATTAAACCTAATGTTTAAGGAGGTTAATTAAGTTTAATATGTACTTAAACTTAATTAAAGGTTTGATTTGTATTAAACCTAATTTAGGTGAGGTTTAATGGGTTAATTAAGTTTAATATGTCCTTAAACTTAATTAAAGATTTGATTTTAGGGTTTAATATATCCTTAAACCTAATTAAGAGAGTTTAGTTTTGGTTAATTAAGTTTAATATGTCTTTAAACCTAATTAAAATTTAATTTTTGTATTTAAATCTAATTTAAGTAAGGTTTAATAAGTTAATTAAGTTTAATTTGTCTTTAAACTTAATTAAAAGGTTTGATTTTGGTTAATTAAGTTTAATATGTCTTTATACTTAATTAAAATTTAACTTTTATGTTAAACCAAATTTAAGTAAGGTTTAATAAGTTAATTAAGCTTAATTTGTCTTTAAACTTAATTAAAAGGTTTGATTTTGGTTAATTAAGTTTAATATGTCTTTAATAGGTTTAAATGTTATTTTAAATCTAGTTAAGTCTAATTTGGTCATTTTAAACTTAAGTGAAGTTTATCATTAGTCTATCATAGACTAGAAACATTTTCAAACTTGGATTGTTGATGAACATACATTCTTAAACTTAATTAAAAGAGTTTGATTTTGATTAATTAAGTTTAATATGTCCTTAAACTTAATTAAAGAGTTTGATTTTGATTAATTAAGTCTAATATGTCCTTAAACTTAATTAAAGAGTTTGATTTTTGTATTAAACCTAATTTAGGTAAGGTTTAATGGGTTAATTAAGTTTAATATGTCCTTAAACTTAATTAAAGATTTTTATTTTTGTCTTAAATCCTAAGGTTTAATGGTTTAGCTAGGTTTAAGTTGTCTTTAAACCTAATTATTTTTTTATTTGAGTTGGATTCATCACTTGCTTAATCCATGATGAGATGGATTAAATATGTGAAGAGAAGGTTTTGAATTATTAATTTTAAAATTAATAAATCTTAACCTTATTTCAAAATGTCTTTTAGATTATTTTGATGACTTGAGAATTGTTGTTTTAGGATTGTTGTCTGTTATCCTAATGTTCTCAATCATATTGCATTTAAATTTCCTAATTTTCCAATTTTATAATTATTTTTGAAAGTAATTACAAAATATCATGGAAATTAGGAAATCATATCCTAGAGAGCTATCCTGACCTTAGAAAAATTAGAAGATATGCCTAAGGACTTAAAGGTAATTCCCTAAAAATTTCATATTTTTCTGACTTGTAAATAATTTTTAATAATTAAAATAGTCCAGAGAGTATTTAATTAATTAAAAATTAAATACTAAGAATAAAATTATGATTTTGGTTTCATAATTTTCTTCTCTTCAAGAGCTTTCCAGAGGTATTTTTGTTTTATTTTTATGACCTCTGGATCAAAAGATATGAATTTTTGAAGTTTTTAAGGTTTCCCTGAATTAATCCAGCCCAGAAAAATCCAGGCGCTGCCACGTGTCCTCGTACGATCGATGGGTGGGAAGATCCGCTGCGCGGATCCGAACATCGAACACTGCGCGGTTTGATCTGGGCCATCTGTTCCGAAACACGGGATCAGATGGCTGGATTAATCCAAATAATTCAAAAAATTCCTGAACCGTCCAACTTCAAAACTCAATATCTCACTCGTTTCTCAACGAAATTGAGTGATTTTTTTTAAAATGATCGTCTCGTCGAGAGTCACCCATCCATACGGTGATGAATGGGTTTTGAGAGTTCAAATGGTACAGATTTTGGAATATGTATTAAACCCAATAATTTTGATAATCGCATCCATACCTTTGCCTTAATCCATTCGGAATCGATTTGATTGTTCGGGAGCTTCCCTTAGCTTCCTCGAGGTGGATTTCAACTCAATTTGACTCAATTTGGTTTGAAATCGGGTGGAATTCGGGATTCCACTATGTAGGTGGCGCGAGTCACCTTAAGTGGGTTTGGAACCAAATCGGCTAGGTCGGGTGAGTCGATGTGGCTAGATTTTGCTATGGCTCTAAAGTCGGGAACCTTAGTGCACAATATTGTTGTAGAAGGTCAAGAGATTTGAGCATCCTATCTAGGTTTTTCAAGTTGGTTTTTCTCTCTTGGATATTTTGGCCAAGGGGGGTATTTATAGCCATGAATGGCTATGGATTAACCTTGGTTGGCTTGGATTTGACCATGGTATAGTTAGGGCTGTAGAGTACAACCTCCCCCATGTAAACTAAGCTTCACCTCTTCTTCCTCCATGAGAATTTTGCCACTTAAGCAAGTGCACATTTCATGGCAATTTTGGCTTAAATCTTGTCATGATGGATTTTAGCCACTTTGTTTCCACTCCATCGGCTAAGTGGAGGTTCATGGTGACTCAAATAGTTGAGACCCTCTCCTTGCAACACCTCATTTACCATTTCATGAGGTGGTGACACATTAGCCCCTTACTCATCTCATGAAAGCCTTAGCCATGATGGCTCTTAACCAAGGTGTGGGATGGGTTAGCTTCTTGTCTCCCTTCCATTGGGTGGTCTAAGAGGTGAAGGATGAGTCATGAGAGTGAGCCCTTCCCTTTCCAACATCTCATTTAAGGTTTAGATGAGAAGGTGACACATATTTTTCTCATGCAAAATTCTTAAAATTTGGTTATAACAATGGTTAAGTAAGTTGCTCATGTGAGTTTAATTGGTGTCTAATTTTCATTGTTGAGTTCATGAGGATGAGCCACCTCAAATTTTAATTTCATGAGAGGATGACACCTCATTTTCTTTAATGATTATTTTCTTTACCCATGGTATATAGGTTATTTTAATGTATTAACCTACACATAATAAGTCCCATAAGTCATGAATAATCCATGGATGAGGTCATTTATGATGTAATAAAGAGATTTAGAATTTTAAAAATCTTGGTTTCATGGGTTAAAATTCCATTTTATACCCTTTTAATTTTGATTTCCATATTTAATTAATTATGTCATTATTAAATATTGGAATTATTTTATTAATCAATAATTAATTGGAAATAATTCCAAATTAATTATTTGATTAATATCCATGTCATTAAAATTGATTCTTGTCTCTTTTCATGACTTTTTAATTTAATTTTCACTTTAATTAATTAGGTCATTAATTAAAACATGAAAATTAAATTATTGGTCAATTAATTAATTAAAAATAATTTTGGGATTAATTATTTGATTAATTCCATTATTTTTAATCAATTTGTGGATTTTGTGATTTTATGGCTTTTGAATTTAATTTTTCATTTTAATTAATTAGGTCATTAATTAAATTTTTTTTAAAAATTAATTCATTAGCTAATTAATTAGTCAAAATAATTTTGAAATAAATTATTTGATTAATTTTGTCAAATTATGACTTTTAATTTAATTTTCATTTTAATTGATCATGTCATTTGATTAATTAAAAATATTGAAAATCAAATTATTAGTAAATTTAATTAATCAAAATATTTTTTTCAAATTAATTTGATTAATTTGTCGTTGTGGGTTTTAAACATGTCATTGGTTGTTTGATCAAAAATTGACCATTTTGACCAAAATTATCATTTTCGGGTCAAAAGGTTGATCTGCTGGGTCAATAGTGGTTGGTCGTTGTTCGGTTTCGGTCATTTTGACCAAAGTTGACTTTTTAGGTCAAAAGGGTGACCTATGGAGTTAACTGTGGTCGGTCATTGGGTCTTGTTTGACCATTTTGACAAAAGTTGACTTTCGAGGTCAAAAGGTGACCCATGGGTCAACAGTGGTCAGTTATCGGGTCTAATTCGACTAATTCGACCAAAGTCGACTTTTAGGTCAAAAGGTTGACCCATGGGGTCAATGTGGTCGGTCCTCGGTCTCGTTCGACCATTTTGACCAATGTTGACTTTTTAGGTCATAAGGTCGACCTATGGGGTCAACAGTGGTAGTTCACTCGGTCTCGTTTGATCATTTTGACTAATTTTGACTTTTTAGGTCATAAGGTTGACTTGCTGGGTCAACGGGTCGGTCATCGGGTCTCGGTTTCGACCATTTTGACCAATGTTGACTTTTAGGTCAAAAGGTATTGACTTGTTGTAAAATGAGGTCAACAGACTCCACTAGAGCCCTGTATTACTTGATACGATACGTATACTTGCGTAGAATCCACATTATACATTCCATCATAAAAACAGATATATATTAAAGCGGGATCAAGTTTTTGGTGTCGTTGCTATTAACATAATTTGTAAACACAAAAAAGTGGGTCAGCTATGATGGTAGGTGGGTACCAGAGTCAAACAGATGAAATAATGCCATGCCTTAGCAGTAGCATTCATCATGAACAATGGAAAGTTAATCAGTTCATAATTTTTAATTTTCCAAAATCATTTCCCATCAGTGAGAAAGTCGATAACATCGTTCAACAGACCTTCCATTGTTTCAAATGTTTCAAACTTGCTAGAAAAATAATCGTGAAGCTCACAAATAGAGTTAATGCAGTTAGCACTAAAGTCAACAGAAAATCCTCTTACTTGGACAGGCTCGTCCTCAAGTTGAGTCAGATTCGAGTAGAACTCTCTAATAACTTCTATAGCAGCCTTGTTTGTTGTATAACAGAAGTTCTCCCATCCTCTATCTCTGATAAATCGTTCTACCTCTCCTCCAAAATTCTCAAAAACTCTATCTTGTATACACTTCTTACTTTGAAAGAGTGAAGTGTACCTCGATTGTGCTTTCGCATAAACAAATCGAGTTTCTTCATATTCGAGTCTTCTCGTTTTCCTTGGAGCCATTGTTTGATCTATCAAATCACAAAAATTCCAAGCTAAACTCCAAAATAATAATGTAATGGCTTCTAAAGGGGGTTTAAAATAATCTAAATCAATTTCCATGAATTTCTTCCAAGTCTTTTCTCCACATTTTCAATTTTCTAAAATTTCTTAACGTGGGAGAAATTCATGATGAAAATAAAAATTTTTACATAGGAGTGAAGCTCTTACCAAGGGAAGATGAAATCCGGTGTTAGAATTTGTTGAAATCGCTCCAAATCTGAGATCTAACAAGCCCTAGGTCATCTTTTTGAGTAAAAAGGGGAAGAAGATGATGAATAGTGGCATTTGGTAAATAGGTGATTTTTGCAATCGCGCCGTCGGCAGGCTTGTTCTCATTGCCGGCGGGCTCTTGTGAATTAAATTCTATTCTTCTCGGGAAAATCGCGCCGTCGGCGAGCTTCTCAAAAAGTGATCATTTTTCATATTTTTGCGATTTCGATCAATTTTACACCTCATCGTCATCCATTCGATTCTTTTTATTATATATTTAAGTGATGAAGTAATGTATTAACACAAATAAACATACACACAACAAACTTCACATTTATATTTGGAATCTAATTGTTTGCAACACACAATACATAACACACATAAGTAGGTATTCTTTAAACCTAAATCTTATTTAAGCAGCGTCGCAATCCAAACCACAACACTCAAAATGCTGAAAACAAACATTTCAAACTTAATCTCATCTATATTGAGATTAAAAAGCAAACTAAAGAAATCAAACACAACTTAATGAAATAAATTAATCAAGTCTACTACTTTTCAGAACTAGTGCTGGTCTCTCCTCTGATATCACCCATTGCTTGAACATGGACAAACATGTTGTAAAAAGGTCGGAATGGGAATTCTTCAGTTGAGTCTTCATCGATCAATCCCATCCTTCTCATTAATAGCACCAAATTTGCTTTGAATTGTCCAGTAAAACTTCCTAGTCATCAGTCTCGTCCGTTAAAAGTTGGTGTATTTCATTCATCTTTTCTCTCGTCGGCACAAAATTTAAATAGTGGCAGACTATAATATTCTCAAGCATAAATAACTCATTTATTCTTCCATAATTAAATGTAATCCACCTACCTCACACATAGACGCTTCCTTGGTTGATTCCATGTAAATTGGTGTAGAATTCCTTAACCACTAGAACGACTACTACAGTAGTAGTGTAGCAAAACACTTCCCATCTTCTCCGCACGATCATTTCTTCAATTGGCGACAAAGAATTGTTTTGTCCTCTATTGACAAATCCTCTTTCATTAATCAATCTTTTCTTCGATATTACCTTGTTGAAAAGTCGATGCGCCTCCGCATTGATGAACTTTCTCCGGTTGTATACTAAAAATCTTGGGTTATCAATTGAATTAGAAGCCATTTGAGAAGAATTCAAGAGAGTATCCATTCGTTTTTGGGAGTTTGGAGTGTTTAGGAACCATCCATAGGAGTTTATAGAAGATGAATTCGCTAAAAATTGCCAAAAATCGTTGTTTTGAACACGAAAAGCTGCCCACTCGCCGATCCCGCTGTCGGGGACCTCAAAGGGGCCGTCGGCGAGCCTTGTGCAATTAAATTCTAGAGATCTCGAAAAAAACCCACCGTCGGTTCCCTAGGAAAACTTTTGCACAAAAACATCGTGGCCCAATAAGTTCCAAAATTTCTTTATGGATTCAAATTCTATGTTAATCAAAGGGTAAATATAAGTAGTAGGAGTTAATATTACTACAATTTAATACTAATTTTATATAAACAATCAAACAAATAATGATAACTATGGGTTGCCTCCCATAAAGCGCTTGGTTTAACATCGTCAGCTCGACCTATTAAGGTGTTATTCAGGTTGACTGAGCATTAAAACCTCTTTAAAATTTAGTCTTTTACCTTCAAGGTATGGTTTTAATCTATGTCCATTTACTTTAAATCTATTCCCAGTCTTCGGATCTTCAATTTCAAGAGCTCCATAATTATAAACTTGAGTCACAGTAAAGGGTCCTAACCAACGAGACTTCAATTTCCTAGGGAATAATTCCAGCCTTGTATTATAAAGAAAAATTTCTTGCCCTAGTTCGAAGTTCTTTTGGTTAATCTTCTGATCATGTCTTACCTTCAATTTTTCCTTATAAATTTTGTTGTAATTGTAAGATTCGTTTCTTAATTCTTCTAATTCATTCAATTGCAGCATTCTCTTCTCACTACTAGCATTTTTCAAATTATAATTAAATTCTTGAATCGCCCAATATGCTTTATGCTCCAATTCTACTGGTAAGTGATAAGTTTTTCCATATATAAACTTGTAAGGAGTCATACCAATAAGAGTTTTATAAGCAGTCCTGTATGCCCATAACGCAGTATCCAGTCTGATAGACCAATCTAATCTATTAGGATTTACATTTTTTTTTCTAGTATTTGTTTAATCTCACAATTAGAAAATTCAGCTAAATCACTCATTTGAGGGTGATAGGCAGTAGAGAATTTATGAACAATATTAAATTTTTCTGCCAATATTTGAATGTATTTACTCCTAAAATGGGATCATCTGTCAGTGATAATCACTCTCGGCATTCCATATCTTGTGAAAATATTTTTCATTAAGAATTTTGAAACACTTTTAGCATCACAACGAGGTAAAGCTTGTGCTTCAATCCACTATGATACACAATCAATCGCAATCAAAATATATATATTCCCAAATGAAGGAATTAATGGTCCCATAAAATCTAATCCCCAAACATAAAAAATCTCAACTTCTAATATGAAATTTAGAGGTATTTCGTTTCTTCTACATATATTACCTACTCGTTGACATTTATCACAAGTTTTGATATATCTATAAACATCTCTAAAAAGAGTAGGCCAATAATATCCAGCCTGTAAAATTTTATATGCAGTTTTGTCACCGCCAAAATGTCCTCCAAAATCAGAATCATGACATTTCTGAATGATCTGTTCAGTTTCTTCATAAGGCACACATCTCCTAATAATAAGGTCATTACATTGTTTATATAAATAAGGTTCATCCCAAAAAAATGATTTTGAATCATGAACAAATTTTTTCTGTTGCTGCAATGTTAACATAGGTAGCAAAATATCGCTTACTAAATAATTTACTATATCAACAAACCAAGGTATTTTCTACTCATTTATATTATAAAGTTGTTCATCAAGGAAACTTTCTATTATTTCATTATTGGTGTCAGATAATTCATGATATTCTAGTCTCGACAAATGATCAGCAATTTGATTTTCAGTTCCCTCTCTATCAATCACCACAAAATCGAATTATTGCATTAAAAGTACCCATCTAATTAATCTTAGTTTAGTATCCTTCTTTTGCATCAGATATTTAATAGCAGAATGATCAATATGCACAATAAATTTAGTTCCAATTAAATATGATCTAAATTTATCAAAAGCATACACAATAGCCAGTAACTCTTTTTCAATAACTACATAGTTAATTTGAGCATCATTAAGAGTTTTACTAACATAGTATATAACCCTAATAATTTTGTCATATCTTTGACCAAGAACAGCTCCAATAGCATAATCACTAGCATCACACATTAGTTCGAATGGTTTCTCCTAGTCAGGTGAAACTATTACAGGTGTTGTGAATAGTTTTTCCTTTAATAATTCAAAGGCATTTGAGTAGTCTTCAGTAAATTCAAATTTCTTATCTTTTTCTAAAAGTTGGCATAGAGGTTTTGTAATTTTTGAAAAATCTTTAATATAGCGCCTGTAGAAACCAACATGTCCAAGAAAACTTCTTACCCCTCCCTCTGTAGTAGGAGTTGGTAATTTAGCTATTACTTGAATTTTTGTAGGGTCTACTTCGATGCCATTTTCTAAAATTTTATGCTCTAATATAATTCCTCCTGCAACCATAAATTGACATTTCTCCCAATTTAGAACTAAGTTAGTTTTTTCGCATAGCTCCAAAACTTTCTCAAGATGATTTAAGCATGCGTCAAATGATGTTCCAAACACAGAGAAATCATCCATAAATACTTCTATTCCATTATCTATTAATTTACTAAAAATAGACATCATACATCTCTGAAATGTTGCAGGTGCATTACATAATCCGAAAGACATTCTTCTAAAAGAAAAAGTTCCATAAGGACTACTAAAAGTTGTTTTCTCTTGATCCTCAGGAGCAATAGGTATTTGATGGTAACCAACATATCCATCTAGAAAACAGTATTACTTATGTCCAACAAGTCTATCCAACATTGGGTCTAGGAAAGGAAGAGGAAAGTGATCTCTTCGGGTGGCGGCATTTAATTTTCTATAATCAATACAAATTCGCCAACCAGAAACTTGTCTAATAGGTATTAATTCACTATTTTCATTTTCTTTAACAGTTATTCCTCCTTTATTGAGAACACAATGAATTGGACTTACTCAAGTACTATCTGAAATAGGATATATAATTCCAGCATCTAACCATTTTAAAAACTCTTTTTAACTACTTCTTTCATAATAAGGTTTAATCTCCTTTGAAGATCAATTATTGGTTTATTTTCTTCATTTAATAAAATTCTATGCATACAAATCGAAGGACTAATTCCTTTAACATCAGCTAAAGTCTATCCAAAAGCTCTTTTGTATTTTTTTAATGTATCCATTAATTTTTTGTTCTTGAATTTCATTTAAGTATGAGAATACAATTACTGGTAACGTTGAAAACTCTTCTAAAAATACATACTTCAAATGAATTGGAAGATTCTTTAATTCAAGTTCAGGGGGTTTTTCAACTGATAGAATTAATATTTCATTTTCTGGTGCTGTGAATTGAGCATTTCAAAATTTTTCTGAATATAATCAACTTCTTTGCTTTCTATTTCATCATAATTATCTTTTTCAATATCTTCTTTTTCTTCATAATTTTCTTTGAAATATTCTTTTCTTAGATAATCACCTATATCAATTCTAAAACATTCATCATCTTTTTCTATTGATGGATATTTCATTGACTTTGATATGTTAATAATTACATCTTGATTATTTACTCTCATAGTCAATTATCCTTTTTGAACGTCTATCATTGCTCTTCCTGTAGCTAGGAATGGTCTTCCTAAAATGATTGAAACTTCCTTATCTTCTTCCATATCTAGAATAATAAAGTCCACATGAAAAATAAACTTGTCAACCTTGACCAAAACATCTTCTACAACTCCCTTAGGATGTGTAATAGATCGATCAGCTAACTGTAAAGTTACAGAAGTTGGTGTAATCTCTCCAATTTCTAACCTTTTAAAAGTTGTTAAAGGCATTAAATTTATGCTAGCTCCCAAATCACATAATACTTGTCCGTAAAATTTGTCACCAATAGCACACGGGATAGTGAAACTACTAGGATCTTTAAGTTTTTAGGAAGCTGTCTTTAAATTATTGCACTACACTCTTCACTGAGTGCAACAGTGATCTAGTAACTTCCTCTTTTTGTTGAGTATATCCTTCATAAATTTAACATAATCAGGAATTTGTTCTAAAGCTTCAACAAAAGGAATATTTATTGACAATTTTTTAAAAATGTCTAAGAATTTAGAAAAAAAATTTCCTTTATCTTGTTGCTTTAGTCTATGAGGAAATGGTGGTGGTGGTTTTTCAACAGTAATTTTCATAGGTTTCAGAGGAAAATCAGGATATAAACTTTCATTTTCTCCTTCTGCTTTCTTCTTTTTCCTTTTCAACTACGCTTCTTTTGAACTCTTGTTTCCAACTCTTTTCTACTTCTTAATTGAATAGCTTTGATTTGTTCTTTTCCTTTATCTTTAGGATTTACTTCAAGATTGCTAGGTAAAGTTCCAACAGGTCTATTGCTTAATGAAGAAGTAATTTGCCCTAATTGGTTTTCTATGTTTTTTATAGCATTTCCTTGATTTTGTAATTGATTACCTGACCCACAATTTTTTATTATGATATTTTTAATTTAATTGAAACGACGCCAAAAACTTGACCCCACTAAGTTTATATGTATATAATTGTAATTGTTTATGTTGTGGATGCTACGCAAGTATACGTATCTATCGGCATTATTTTTTTAGGGTGTGTTGTATTTAGAAAAGGGGTCGCCTAACAGAAATTATCGGCGAATTTTAAGATTTTAAATTTAGTTTAAATATATATAATTTGAAAAGTAGTATTTGATTTTGAAAATAATTTTAAATTTGAAAATTTTAAGTTATGAAATCAAACTGATCTCACATCCCAAATAGTTTATATAAACGAGCACCACACTACAAACCGTGTATCTATCCCTAAGGATAGACACACTGCTTGATGGTGGGGCTCGATTAAATAAACTAAAAGATTTGTGACATCCGTTTGGTCTGCGAACCAATTTTATTTGCCAACAAATTCCCCTGCTTAATATGAAAAACATTAAACAGGGTTTATATTACCTGGGTTCTTTAAAATTCCCTATAAGGGCAAGCCCCTATGTTAATTACATCTTAAGTGACGGGAATCACCTAAGAAACTCTCGATAATAATCAGTAATTCTGCTCTCAGGAATTTCAAGGTTTAAGTTTTCAAGGGATCGAATTTTGGAATTTCAATAGGGAATGGATCAAATTTGGAACATTTTGTTTTGGGAATTCAAAGGAAGAAAAGTAGGACAAATTACATATTCGAAGCGAACTTCGGTAATTTCCCGACTATCCTATGGTTTGGCTTGGATTTAGGAAAGTCCTAATGTTTATTTAATGTTTTGATCTCAGCCGCTTTTAGTTAATTAGGACTTATATCCGTATGACATGATCATACAAATGGCCCGGAAGATGTGAGGGTTTATGTCGTATCGGACGACTACCTCGAATCCTAAGACCGGCTAGGGATTAATTTGCAATGCAAATGCCTAACAAAAGGTCGAGGATTTATGTCGCACTAGTGCAAACTACCTCGAAGTCCTATGGCTTTGTTGTTTAATTCTAGGAAAGTTTTGCCGATGTAGATTCAAGTTTTATCGATGACGACTGGCCGTGCCGCCCACCATGCTCCAAGCTCCTTGTTGTTGCAGAGGTTTAGTTTTAGAAGTCATAAATCGAGAGATGAGAGAAGTGTTTTGGTTTAGAGAAGTCTTAATTTCCAAGTGTTTTTGTGTTTTAATTAAAACAAATCTTAAAGTTGATTATAACGACACCTGCTAAGATCTCACTGGCTCCATCCTTCCGGCATCGTTATTTTTATCGGATTCACTTAAATCCGCATGAATTTGCTAAACTCAATCGAATGAGTTCCACACTTTCATTTAGCACCGTGGGAAATCCCGTTAAGAACACGTATGTTACATCATCCGAGGTATTCCCGATCATCCAACATGACGTTTTAATTTAGTTGTAATTGTAGTTTTGTATTCCGTTTGTGATTAAATTTCGAGTTGTTTTATATTTTGAAATGTTGTGGCGGTGAATTTTATCTTGTAATGACTTTTAATTTAGTTTTGGTTTCAGCTTTAGAGACTATCCTAAAGGTGTGGGTTTTCATGCAACGATTGTTTATCATGCAAGAAAAAGTAAGTGTGATGCAATTAAAGAAATTGCAATAATGTAAATTGCAATAAAATAAAAGCGTACTCGGAGGGTCTTCCCGTCATCCCAAGCCGCACTTAAAACACAATTAGAATATTTAAACAAGTTCCTAGGTAAAGCTAAGGGAAGGGTTATGGTTTTCTACCAAATTCCTAATCCTATAGCTAGTCATTTTCTATGACGTCTAGGTCTTTGTGCTAGTTTCGAGGACGATTTTCTTCATCAAAGAATAATTAAGTTCAATTGTTCTTATGAACATTCTATCATATCGAGGAAGTGCTTAAGACAAATCTTAAACATCTTTTCAATATTTCTAGGATTGTTTTAAGTCCAAATGAATTTAATTATACAAATGAATTAATCGTCCCGGAATTCAAGTTTTGTTGTTATCTTGCTCAGTGAACTAGGACATTTGAATATCCTATAGTGAAGTAACATTTCATTTAATGTCTCGTTGTAGAGTTATAATAACCAATTCTTTCGAGGGCAAATTGGTGTTCAAATGATTTAATTTAAGTTAATGGGTTTAAATTTGGAATAGTGTTCAAGTTACTTTATATTTAATTTCTTTATGTCTTAGGTAATGTTATTTAATTCAATTTCATTTAACTTTAATTTAATTTAATCTAATTTTAATTTTAATTTAATTTAATTTAATTTAGTTTGATTTGATGTTAAATTAATTTAGTTTAATTTTATTTAATTTCCTTTAATTTAATTTAATTTATTTATTTATTTTAATTTAATTTAATCTAATTTAATTTAATTTAATTTAATTTAATTTAATTTGTTATAATTTAATTTAGTTTAATTTAATTTAACTTAATTTATTTATTTAATTTGATTTAATTTAATTTAATTTAATTTAATTTAATTTAATTTAATTTAATTTAATTTGATTTAATTTGTTTGATTTAATTTAATTTAATCTTTAATTTAATATTTTTTAATTTAATTTAGTATAATTTAATTTAATTTAATTTATTTATTTAATTTAATTTATTTAATTTAATTTAATTTAATTTAATTTATTTGATTTAATTTAATTTAATCTTTAATTTAATTTTATTTTTAATTTTAATTTAATTGAAAATTTAAAAAGAGTTTAATAATTTAACTTTTTAATTTAATTTAATGATTAGTCCTTTAACATTTTAAAATTTAAATTTGAGTTATCATTTTTAATTAGGAATTAAATATTATTGAAATGATTAATTTAGGGATTTTTTAAATTAAAGAATAAATCTCTTCCTAATAATAATATCCCTATTTAATAATTCCAATTTTATTATTCTTCCAAATTTAATCAATTATTTAATTAAGGTTTATTTCAATTATTTTAAATTATTTAATGGGTTTCTACCCTTTAATTATTTAAATTTCAATCATCCAAATCATATTAGGATCAAATATTTTACTTGTTAATTTTTATTAAACCTAAAGTTTTAATTAGGGGTTAAAGTTTTTTTTAATTACCATTTTACCCTTCAAGCTTAATAATTTCATAACTCACTAAATTGAGCTCAAATGAACTTGAAATTTTTATGTGACTTCACTCATATGCCAATAAAGACATGAGAGGAGAAAATGTGATTTTTCTGTATTTAATTTATTTATATAATTATTTTTAGTGGAAAATAGGAATTTCCAAGGAAAATTTAATAATATGACCAAGGGAAGGTTTCTGTCCCTAAGAAAATTATGAGACATTCCTAATGACCAGAGGACCACTTGGACCAATTTTGGTGATTTTTTGAATTAAATTATTTTTATTATAATTATTTTAAGTTTTGGAGTATTAATTAATTTAAAAAATAAAATAAAGGTTGAAAAATGAAATTTATATTTTTCAAAAATCTCTCTAATATCAAGGAAATCAGAGAATCAATTTTTGCAATTTTCTGATTTTTCTATGATTTATTATAATTATTTTAGTGAAAATGCCAAAAAAATATATTTTTTTAATTTTTAAATTATCTTAGGGCTTTAAAATTTAATATCTCATTAAATAGACCTAAGAAAAATATGGGGTTTGTTCCTAAGTGATTAAAATTCAAAATGTGACATTTTGGTGAATTTTATTATTTTTATGATTTTTATTATTTTTTAATTATTAAAATATTAAAATAATACAAAAAATCAACTTTTTTAGAAAATTAAAATTTTAATTTTCTTTAATTCCCCTAATATCAGAGAGTCTCCAAAGCCATTTTGGTGAATTTTTGAAAGGTATTTTGAAAGTTATGAATTTTTAAAGTTCAAATTGCCTAAATGGCTTAATCAACCCATTTAAGTAGGGCTAACCAAGTTCAATTGACTTCAAATTTTTATGGTGGGTTCCTCCGATCCTAAAGGTCAGTGGAGAATTGATTTCAAGTCAATTTGATGTATGGTTAGCTCTAATTAATTAGGGACCTATTTTGGGTGTTTAAGCCAATTAGGTTATTTTAAATGAGTTAACTCAAAACCTATTTTTCCTGAGGTCCTCTCGTCATAAGAGACATCACCAAATTTTCCTAGAATTTATTTCATAACATTCTAATTATTGGAATTAAAATACTCAAAACAAGTAACATGAACTTGAAAAATCATTAACTTCTCATAGGATGGCCTCCGACTTGGGAAAATTCGGGAATGTTCCCAAATTCGGAGGCTTCAAAAGCTCCTATGGTCTCATGCCATGGTGAATTTCCTATATGCATGGAGAATTAAAACAATGCAGAGGGTAAATAAATCATTAAAAATAAAATACTTGATGAAATTAAATGATTTCTTTTCCACATTATTCTCCTCTGTTCACTGAGAAAGAGGATATTTTTATTTTATTTTTCTGATTTTCCTACACAAAGTTATGGATTTTTGAAGTTTAGGGGAATTAAATAAATCAAAAATACCATAATTTTCTATTTATCCACGTGGCGCCCCGTCATCCTCGGCATCTTCGAACGGCCACGCGGCGCGCTCCCATTCGACGCCGCCTTCCGACTCAGCGCAACGCGGCCCGCGGTTCACGTACCATCTCCTGGTCCGACGCCATCTGAACCGTCCATCCGCGCGTGTATTAAATGAACGGCATCCGTTCAACGTCCCCAAGCGTCCTCACCCGAGAGCCGTCCACACTAAATCCCTAATATCTCACTCGATACTCAATGGATTTTCGTGTTCTTATGCTCTATGGATTCGTATTGTAGAGACGAATACATCTATACGGTGATCATGCATTGAAATTAAAGGATTTGAAATAGAGAATCTCCAGAAGCTCGGGATGAAGAATTAGCTCATACCTTTGCTCAGAGAAGTGTGGCTTCAATCTGAGGGTTGTGTCACCTTCGATTGGATCCCAGCAAGCTCCAGATGAAGTCTCCCGGTCTGGTGAATTGTCTAGGTAGGATTTCGACCAAGCCCGATCACAAAGCTCGGAGTCCGGAACGGATGGGTGGCCCGGAGAGGGGGCTTTTGCTCGGTGGACTTCTTCCTTGGTCCGGTGAAGGTGTAGAACCAATCAATTTGAGGATTGATCCACTGTGGAGAAGTGTCCTGGTTTTGGGTGGAATTTTGGCTGAGAAATTGGGTTCTGTTGGTGGGGATTAGGGAAAATTGGCACCAGGGATCAATTGCTCTAAGTATGGAGAGTGATCTGGAAGAATTTTGGCAGAGTTTCAGTAAGGTCTGGTTCAGCACTTCCCATGGCCGAGAGGGGGTCGTGTTTAAATAGGAGAGGGTGGAGGGCCTCCCAGGGAGAGTTAGGGCTTGGGATCACCGCTCTTGGCAAGAGAAGAACGACTTACAATGGCCACCTGGGGATGGGGCGACTCAACAGGTGAGAATTCCAAGTTTGGGCTCACATGTGAGCTCTCGGCTCGGTGGTTTCCGGCATACTGTGGTGGCTGGCCGGCCGTGGTCGAGTCACTCGTTGTCACTGGGGAGGTCGGGTCGAGCTTAGTGCAGTCAATCGGCCAATGCCATGTGTAAAGAGCTTGGATTGAAATGGAATTGGGGAAGGCCATTTTGGGTTCAAATGAGTCAACCCATGATTTTGGGCTAGGTTCACCACCCAAGGCCTCGGTTTTGGGCCGAAAAGGATCACTTGGGTCGACCAAGAGAAATGGTGTGGTCTCCATCCATGATGAGGTGGCTAAGCATGGTTTAGTGTGTGACATGCTTAAGGTAAAAAGGGCTTAAGAAGGATTAGGAAAGGGGGCCGTCCTTTTGCCATTAATGGCTTGATCACATGTCAAACCTTCCATGGCTTCATGTGGCTTGTCCATGGCTTGCATGGCTCACCTTTGCTTCGGGAAAAGTCGAGTCAATTTCATGGAAATGAATTTAAGAAAAATTTTGTTATTTAGGGGTGATTTGGCATGAGGCTTGATTTGGAATTATTTGATGATGGGATTATAACTTAGGGAATGGCTTTGATTAAGTGGATGGCAAATGGAAATGTCATGTGGGCTTTAGGGTAGATTTTGGGCTTTTGTATTTGGTGGAAATGGGCTTTTAAAATGGTTTAGGGAAGTGGGCTTTTGGATTTTAAAATGGATTTTAGGATGGAATTTTGGCAAAGGCTTGGGCCAAATAATTGTTGGGTTTAGCTCATAGATGTGTCATGAGTGACTTGGAGCAAATTAGGAGTGATTTAGGTTCGAATTGGGTCGAATTTGGGCTCCTTTGGTGAATGGGCCAATATAGGTCAAATTGGGCTAACTTGGGCCAATGTTGGGCTAGGGTTGAAATTGATGTAAAATTAATGTTGGGAAATGTTTATGGGAGTGTTTCAAAGAGGTTTTGACTTTGGTTGGGCTTTGATTTTGGGATTTGGGCTCATTTGGGTTAGGTTTGGGTTTAGGTCAAAATTGGGCCTTTTAGCTTAGGGTTGAATTTGAGTATGGTTTGGGTCTAAATGTTGGGCAAATCATGTTAGTTTTTTGTTTGTGGGAATGTTAAGGAAGATTTAGAAAAGATTTGGGGTTAATTGGAGTTGAATTGGGTGAGTTTGGGTCATGGGTCCAAATTGGGCTTTAAGGCCAAAAGTAAAATTGAATTCATATGTCAATCAAATTGGAGTTGGGTTTGGTATAGATTGGTGTTGGGAATGTTGAATTGAAGTTTAGAATTGAATTGGACCAGAATTTGGGTCAATTGGGTAGGTTTGGTTTGACATTGAGTTCACTTTGGGTTAAAATGGCTCAAATTGGGGGTTTTGACAAAAGTGGGGTAAATTGACAACATTAGCCCATGGTGTAGTTGAACAAAATGAAATTGGGAATATTTGGGATTTTCTGGACTTTTCTGGGAATTTTCTGAATTTTTGGATTTTTGGGTCAAGAGGGGTATTTTGGGTATTTGGAGGGTATTGGGAGGTATTCTTGGAATTTTTGATATTTTTTGGTATGAGTGATCAATCTGAGTGATGTGGAATGTTCAAGGTTAATTTTGGGGAATTTTGGGTGATTTGAAAATTTTGGAGGATTTCAAGGGTTTTGGGTAGGCTAGGCGGGTGTAGGGTCCCGGGGGTCAAAAATTGAAAATTTGGAAAATTGAAGATTGGGTGAATATAAGTGGAACAAAATCATTTTGGTTGAGCCATGAAGCCATATCAAGCCCACATGAGCCATGAAGGGACTCATTTGAGGCATCCACTATGTTGTTCTTAACCCTCTTAGCCAAGGGCTTAGGGGTTAAGGACCATCCATGTGAATCACCTACATGAGTCAGGAGGTCAAGTTAGGTATGTGTCTGGTTTTAGGAGGTGTGTGAAAGTGTAGTGTATAGGTGTAGTGTGTGTGTAAGTCAACTCCTTCACTGCACCGTGCCACCTGCAAGGGCTCCTAAGGCCAAAGAGTCTTATAGGAACTCATCCTTTAAACTTCCACATTTGATTTCAACCCTCTAGGTGATTAGGGGTCTATAGTCAAGTTTGTAGAGTTTACAGGGAGTTAAGAAGTGGTTTAAATTTCTAAGTGATGGGTCCCAATTCTAGTCCTCTAAGACAGTCAAAGGAAAAGCCTAAGGCTAGATCCTAAGTACTAAGAAGAAGAGAAGACCTCATCAAAAATGAGGTCAACAGTATCATATCAAGTAATACAGGGCTCTAGTGGAGTCCTGGTTATCAATCTCACAGGGAAATAGAAAATTAAATAACAACTAATTTTAAAATAATAATAATAATTTTAAAATAGTATACGAAAATTTGGAATTTTAAATTTAAGCGCAATAAAGTAAACTAAGTATCTTAATTAGGTAACTTAACTAAGTAGAAAATTAATATGTATTGAAAGTGCAGGAAATTAAACTAATTGCTAAATAAGTCTTAACTATTCAGAAAAAGTATCTTTCCCTTGTTTAGAAATTTAAGTGATTGATGAATTTAAATAGATAATTTTAAGGTATTGTGACAAATAGAGCATTCCTATTCTTTACCCTTTGGTCCAGGTGTAAAGAATATCGACTAATCCTATGTTTGATTACCGAATCTGCGGCTAGGCCGGGAGGATACCGACCGCCACTTTAGAGCTCCCACGTTCCCCTCGCCCGAGGGCTAACATCTACACTTCGACTCTCAAACAATAGGACCGAATCGAATATTTTAGTCCGTCACACTAAAATGCTCAATTCTACGCCCAATGATATTATTTCCTATTTATTTGCACCTTCCTTCCAAGGCTTTTGAATTCCCCAAATATCCGATGTAATTTTTACTATAGTTGATATTCAACATATTTTAACAAATCAAATGGCCAGTTTGAAAGTAAATTAAGTTTTAAGTAAAAATTATCACAATTTATTAATATTTAAAAGTACTTCTATTTTTAGTTCATCTAGTCACTTAATTTCATAAAAGGGAGAAAGACTAATAAACTACTCAGAATGCATGGGAACTAAACTAAGCATGGATTTCATTTAAAGTTAAAAACAATAAATACAAATACTTATCTCGATTTATCCCTGCTGACATCCTCGCAGTCCTTTCGACTCTTCCTTCCAGTACAGCAAGACTCACTAAAAACTCACTAACTCACTAAAGACTCACTAATTAAGACTCTAAAGACACAAATTGGCACACACACTTATAACACAAAATAACACACTTTTAGAACACAAAATAACACACACTTATAAGCTGAATTTCGGCCTCTATATATATAGAGGTGAGCAAAGGACCAAGAGGTGTGTAAGCATCCCTTCAAAAAGTGTCCAGTTTCAATGTATCTGTGCCATTTTAACTAGCTTCGCCGTCGGCGATGAACTACCTCATTGCTCGGCGAGGCTTCTGAAGGTCTTCGAACCGCGCTATCTCGTCGTTTGCTGGCTCGAGCTCACTGTCGGCGAGACAATTATAAATCCTTCGAATTTTCTTCCTCGTACTCGCTGTCGGCGGCTCGATCTCGCTCGTCGGCGGGCTCGATCTCGCCGTCTGCGACTCAAGACAAATTGCATTATTTTCTTCCTTTTTGCTCCAATTCCGCTCCTTTTTATGATTTTTGCTTTTATCACCTAAATTCTACATTCCTGCAACAAAATAAAGAAAATACCTTTCTTTAAAGTGCAATTTCATCAAAAATAGGTATGAATTTCTTAATAAAATTTTTAGTGATCAAAATCCCCAAACTTACTTATTACTTGTCCTCAAGTAATTTTAGTACTAAATAAAAATAATGAGTTCTATAATAAGATTTTTCAATTTAAATAACTATGAATTAGATTAATTAATATCATAATAAAGTTAAATAAAAATAATTCATGTAATTTAATTAATCTTATGGAAATAAATTATTTAGTTATCACGTCTAAGATTTCTAGCTTACTATTCAATTCAGGAATGATTATATTTAAAAGAATAACTACTTAGGATATTCATATGATAAGAAATTCAAGAAAACACTATTAGGTAAAAATTCTAATCCATAAACATAAGTTTGGAAATATCTAAGTTTTTCCCTTTAGGTTAATTCAAATGGAGCCAATTTTTGATAAGGCATCTCCTCAAGCTTCTCCTCATTTTTCTTTTTCTTTTTCTTTTTCTTTTTCTTTGTCTTTTTCTTTTTCAAATGAGGATTACCGTATCTGGAGAGCCTGTTAATAATTTTGAACTTCATTTTCATCTTCCTAAATTTGAAACTTAGAAATATTTCTTAGCTTATATATACTTCATAGCTTTTACTTCATTGATTTTCAATCTTTTCTTTTTCACTTGAATACTTAAGAATTTTAATTTTAGAATATAGTTTTCCTTACTAAAAATAGTTTACTATATTCTTATTCCCTTTAATCAAATATTTTATTCTATTTAATTAATTAAAGCACTAGAAATATTTCATTTAACCTTTTATAATAATTAAATTAAATAATTCATATTAATTAAATTGAAAATTTTGCTATAAAAATCATTTTATAATAATTTGAAAATAGAAATCGAGAACAAGTTAATAACTAAATTTGTATTTTACTCCCCCCAAACTTAAATTTTTATATCTACTCTAAATAATTAAAAAGGGAAAGTAAATAAATCATACCTTTCAAGTTTAGGTATTTCTTTTTCTTTGAAATTTTTGCAGTGCTTTTTCATTTTTCATTAAACTCCGTACTCGTTAGTATTCTCCATATATATATAACAATTTAAAGAAAATGCAGGGATAAAATCTGAGATAAGTATTAAATACAACAATTAAAATTAACTCTACACTACACATATGAATTACTAACATATTAAAAACATTGAACTAACAGATTAACAATTTTACAACTTAAAACAATACATAATAAAATAAAAACATACTAAAGAAAACTAACATCCTATTTGATATAAAAACAAATGCAATTAACTAACACAAAAATAAAAACTAAACTACTATAACAATTCAAGCAAATAATATAACAAACATCCAATGTCTCACAACATAAAGTACTGAATATTACAAACATATAAAAATTTCCAAAATAACTTAACATCAAACAAACAAAACAAATAAAGTCCTAATCTTTAGCATCAAAGTCCCAAACTATATTATCATCCCCTCCTTGATCCGTAGGCCGAGAAGACCGAGCAGGATGATACCGAGTATACTCGGGGCACTCCGGAAAGATGACATCTAAATCTCCACTCCCGTAGCGACGTTCGCCTTCATGATATGCTATCTCGTACTCCGAATGTCTCTCGCAGTACTCACTATCATAATCATGTCTCCTCTCCGTATTATCAATCCTTTCGATCAAAATGATCAAATCTTCTCCCCATTGTCTCTCCAAACCGCTCAAAACTCCTCCTATGCGTGGTCGACTCATCCATCGATCTTGTAGGGTAGGGGTGGTAGGCTCGGGAGGTTCATGGCTAGCAGAGGGTATATCTCTACTGACCGAGTGAAATAACTTCTCACTCCCGATCTCCACCCTTCATGAGATTCATACTTCTTGATATTGGCAGCCGTGAGTGGTTTCATAGGTTCCACCCATTCTTCATCATCTCTAGCCTCAACTCCGGAGAGTCGGCAGAGTGCAAAATTAATCCGAGGTGTCCCAATCCAGCCTCCACTTTCATTTCGAGGAGTGGCCAGGATGTTTTGATAAATAATTCTCCCAATGTTGATGCTTCTGTTTTTCTGAATACAGAAATTCGAATTCTCTATCTCGTGTTACCTCACCGTGGTGATATGTGGGTAATGAGTAGAACAAATAAAGTAATGCTGTGCTTTGGAGATCGCATTTAATTTAGAAAGAGGAAAATTCACTCTTTCCTGCTGCTTAATTTTCCAAACTTCGGTCCCATCAGTGAGAAAGTTAATGACTTCCTCCAGTGGTCCTTCCATCGTTCCAGAAGTTTCATACTCGCTAAAGTGCGAGTCTTGAACTTCATAGAACGAGTTAATTCTTGCAAGCATCGAAATCTACAAAAAATCCTCGTACCTTTATCGGTGCATCTTCACGGCAATTAAATTGTCATAAAATTCTTTAACCACTTCTACAAATGCTTCTATATCGAACGTAATGTAAATTCTCCCAACCTCGTTCCTTAATAATCCACTCTACTTCTCCTCCCGAATTTTTGAAAACCCGATCCGCAATGCACTTTCTTCCTTGTATGTTTTCAAAATATTTAACATGTGCTTGTGCATTGATGAATCGATCTTCATCGAATTCTACTCGACGTTTTTGTCGTGGAGCCATACGATCGATCTGTGAAAATCGTGAAAATTTTCACTAAACTTAAAAATAATACTAAGAAGGCTTCCTACAACATTTATAAGCAATTTAAATCAAATTCCATGGATTTCCACCGAATATTTCTTCCACATTTTGATTTTTTCCAAAATTTGCAATGTGGTGAAAATATATGGTGAAAATCAAAAATTTTTGCATAGGAGTGAAGCTCTTACCAAGAGAAATTGAAATCCGGTGTTTTTGAGTCCTGAAATCGTCTCCACAAGTAAGATCTAGCAAGCCCTAGAGGAGTTTTTTTTCGAAATTGAGAGGTTGGGGGTGATGAATAGTGTTTTTGACCGGTCAAAATATATGTTTTTAGCGACCTCGCTATAAGCAAGATTTTTCTCACCGTCGGTGAGCTAATATTTTTCGGAACCAAAAACTCTCGGGAAAAATCCGCTGTCGGCGAGAAATTTTGCTCTATTCTTCGCTGTCAGCGAGATCGAGCTCGATGTCGGCTGGATTTTGCTCGCCGTCGACGAGATTCCAAAAATTTAAATTTCTGAAATTCGTCACTCATTTTCATCCTTCATTTGCCTTATATTATATTTCCGATCACATCATTTATTAATTTAATATGAAGATTAGCTACTTATACACAAACAAATTCACACAACACAACAAATTATGTTTAATATTGAAATCCATGAGATGTACAAACAAACATAATTTTAAACTCTATAATCAAACTTCAATTCTCCAATCCTTACTACTAATCAGCATCGCAAACCAATCCACGACACACTAAATGCTCATACAAAACTATGACGCATATCTCAATTAAGTTTGAGATATTCAAATCATCACTCAACACATAATAAAATCTAAATCAAATCAAATAACATAAATACAAACATACTATGGAAATCTTTACTACTACTCTTCAATGTCATAATCTTCATCTTCTCTGATATTTCCGATATGACGATGATGCACAAATAAGTTATAGTAAAGGCCCGAAGGGAAATTCCGAGCGCATTCTTCAATGATCCAACCCTTCTGTCTCGCAGAATGAAGAAAGTTAGCTTCCGTGTGTCCGAATGATCAAAGTGTTCCTTCATTCTCCAAATCAATGCGATCAAATAAATCAGATATATTGTCGATCGAATCTCTCACATTCTCGCAGCTTCTTTCTCCATTCCTTTAATTTTCTTCATAAGTAACTCCGTTTTATCTGAAATAGGCCTTGTTATAGGATTATTCTGTGAAGCTCTATCAGAGATAAATGTAATTTCATCATTATTGTCCAAAGTAGGGAACATATCTGTAGGATCAAGCGGCTTCCAAAGAAATAATGTCCAATTTCGCTCTAAATCGAATAATTTCTTTTCTCATCATAATGGTTTGAATATGTGATGATTCTTAATAATAAAGTAGTAGTAAAGTTTCAATAATATAGACTAACTATTAAGATACAATAAAAATAGATAACTAATATGGTTTGCCTCCCATAAAGCGCTTGGTTTAACGTCGTCGCACCGACCTAATTTCAATTATTAATCGTGTCGACTAAGCATTAAAACCTCTTTATAGTTAGGTCTTATACCTTCGAAATATGGTTTTAATCTATGTTCATTAACTTTAAATTTATGTCCAAGCTTTTGGATCTTCGATTTCTATAGTTCCGTATGAAAATATTTGAGTTATGGTAAAAGGTCCTAACCATCGAGACTTCAATTTTCTAGGAAATAATTTCAATCTAGTATTATATAGCAAAACTTCCCGTCCCGGTTCAAAATTTCTCTCGATTAATCTTCCGATCATGCCATAATTTCATCTTTTCTTTATAAATCCGATCATTATCATATGATTCATTTCTTAATTCTTCCAATTCATTTAATTGCAAGCAATCTTTTCTCACCAACTTTCCTTCATATTATAATTAAATTCTTTAATCGTCCAATATGCTTTATGTTCTAATTCAACTGGTAAGTGACATGTTTTTCCATATATAAGCCTCGTAAGGAGTCATTCCAATCGGAGTTTTATAAGCAGATTCTATAAGCCCATAATGCAAGTTGTCTAATCTAATAGACCAATCTAACCTATTTGGGTTTACGGATTTTTCTAAAATATGTTTAATCTCACGATTAGATACTTCACTAATCCGCTAGTCCGTGGATGATAAGCAATGGATATCTTATGAGTAATATTGTATTTTTCTACTAGTTTGTGAATGTATTTAATTCTAAAATGAGTTCCTCCGTCGCTGATAATCACTCTTGGCATTCCAAATCTAGTAAAAATATTTTTCATCGAAATTTTGAAACACTCTTAGCATCACACCTAGGTAAAGCTTGTGCCTCAATCCATTTGGAAACATAATCAACATATACTAATATATATGAGTTTCCAAACGAAGGAATAAAAGGTCCCATAAAATCTAATCCCCAAACATCAAAAATTTCAACTTCTAATATAAAATTCAGAGGCATTTCGTTTTTTCTAGATATATTTCCTACTCTTTGACATTTATCGCAAGTTTTAATATATATGTATACATCTCTAAATAGAGTAAGCCAAGAAAATCCAGATCGTAGAATCTTATAAGCAGCTTTATCATCCCAAAATGTCCTCCAAAATCGAATCATGACATTTTTGAATAATTCGTCTCAGCTTTCTTCATAAGGTACACAACTTCTAATAATTAAATCCTTACATTGCTTATATAAATATGGTTCATCCCAAAAATAGGTTTTCATATCATGGATGAATTTTTTCTGTTATTGCAAAGTTAGCATAGGTGGTAAAATATTACTAACTATATTATTTACTATATCAGCATACCATGATATTTTCCACTCATTGATATTATATAGTTGTTCATCGGAAAACCGTCTATAATTTCATTTTCAATATCGTATAATTCATGATTTTCTAATCTTAATAAATGATCCGCAATTCGATTATCAGCCTTTTCTTATTAACGATCTCAAAATCGAATTCTTGCATTAATAGCATCCATCTAATTAATCTTGGTTTGAAATCTTTCTTTTGCATTAAATATTTGAGAGCGTAATGATCAGCATGCACGATACATTTTGTTCCAATCGTATAAGGTCTAAATTTATTAAAACCATATACTACCGCTAATAATTCTCTTTATGTAATCGTATAATTTATTTCAAAGATCATTTAGAGTTTTACTAAGATAAGTATATAACTTTAAAAATCTTTTCATATCTTCGCCTAAGAACTCGCTCCTACAAGATAATCACTAGCATCACACATAAGCTCAAATGGTTTCGCCTAGCTAGGTGAAACTATTATAAATGCTGTAATTAATTTTTCTTTTAAGAGTTCAAAAGCATTCAGTGCATTCGATCGTAAATTCAAATTTCTCGTCCTTTTCGAGAAGTTGGCATAGTAGGTTTAGTAATTTTTGAAAAATCTTTTATATAGCGTCCGTAGAATCCAAGATGTCCAAGAAAACTTCTTACCCCTTTTACCGTAGTTGGAGGTGGTAATTTAGCTATAACTTGAATTTTTGCAGGGTCCACTTCCATGCCTTTTTCCGAAATTATGCCCTAATACAATGCCGCCCGCAACCATAAATTAACATTTCTTCCAATTTAGAACTAAATTTGTTTTCTCACATACTTCTAATACTTTTTTAAGATGAGTTAAGCATGTGTCAAATGATGTTCCAAATACAGAGAAATCATCCATAAATACTTCTATTCCATTGTCAATTAACTTACTAAATATGTACATCATACATCTCCGGAATGTTGTCGTGCATTACATAATCCAAAAGGCATTCTTCGAAAAGCGAAAGTTCCATAAGGACTAGTAAATGAACTTTCTCTCGATCCTCGTGAGCAATTTGTATTTGATGATAACCGGTGTATCCATCTAGAAAACAAAAATACTTATGTCCGACTAATCTATCTAATATCCGGTCTAGAAATGGTAAAGGGAAGTGATCTTTCCCGGTGGCGGTATTTAATTTCCTATAATCAATACATATACGCCAACCAAGCAACTTGTCTTATAGGAATAAGATCGTTATTTTCATTGGCAATGACTGGTCACTCCTCCCTTCTTAGGAACACAATGAATCGGGCATACCCAAACACCGTCGAAATAGGATATATAATACCATTATCTAACCATTTTAAAATTTCTTTCTTAACTACTTCTTTCATTATCGAGTTTAATCTCCTTTGGGATCTCGCTTTAGGTTTATGTTCATCATCTTAAATAATTCTATGCATACGTATCGAAGGACTAATTCCTTTAATATCTGCTAAAGTCCAACCAAAAGTTTTCTTATATTTTTTTAAAGTTTCTAAAAGTTTTTGTTCTCGAGATTCATTTAATGCGTATGAAATAATAATCGGTAAAGTTGAAGAATTACCTAAATAAGCATATTTCAAATGATCAGGTAATATTTTTAGCTCAAGTTTAGGAGGTTTAATAATCGATGGAACTATATTCTTGTCGTTGTTTTCGCATTATCCAAAAATTCAAATCTTTCCCGAATATAATCTAGTTCTTCATTATTATCTTCAATTAATTCAGTGTTTTCTTTTTCTAATTTATCTTCGTAATATTCCTTAAAATGTTCTTGTTGTAAATGTTCAAGTATTTCCATCCGAAAACATTCATCATCTTTTTCTAAAGCAGGATATTTCATCGATTTTGCAATATTAAATGTAACTTTTTGGTCATTTACTCTCATAGTTAATTCTCCTTTCGAACATCAATCATAGCTTTTCCAAGAAGCTTAAAAATGGTCTTCCTAAAATGATAGGAATTTCTTTATCTTCCTCTATATCTAAAACAATAAAATCTACAGGGAAGATAAATTTATCCACTTTTACTAACACATCTTCAATTACTCCTTAGGATAGTAACCGAACGATCACCTAATCAAGGGTTACCGAAGTAGTGTAATTTTTCCTAATCCTAATCTCTTAAAAATCGATGAGGCATTAGATCGATGCTTGCTCCTAAGTCACACAAAGCTTTTCCATAAAATTTTTCTCCTATAAGCGCAGGTATAGTGAAACTACCATGATCTTTCAATTTTTCAGAAGCTTCTTCGAATAATAAGCACTACACTCTTCACTAAGTGCGACTGTTTCATTATTAGTGAATTTTCTTTTCTTATTTAGAATATCTTTCATAAAATTTACATAATTTGGCATCTGATCTAAAGCTTCGACAAAAGGTATATTGATTGTTAATTTCTTTAATATTTCAAGGAATTTAGCAAATTGTTTATCTTTTTTATGTTGAGCTAGTCGTCGAGGAAATGGTGGTGAGGTTTTTCAACGTAAATTTTCATAGGTATTAAAGGATGTTCTAAGTTTCAATCTTGTCAAGTGTTTCTTTTCAATTTCCACTTCCTCATTTTCGCTTTCAAGTTCTTTTTGAATTTGAGGTTCTAATTCTTTTCCACTCCTTAGTCGTATTGCTTTAATTTGTTCGTTTCCTTGATCTTTAGGATTTATTTCCACATCACTAGTGAAAAGTTCCAAGTATTCTATTATTTAGCGCAAAGAAGCAATATGTCCAAGTCGAGTTTCAATATTTTTAATAGATGTTCCTTGAATTTGTAATTGATTTCCTTGAATTTGTAGTTGATTTCTTGATTTTGTAGTCGATGACCCATATTCAAAATTAATTCATCCATGGATAATTTCTTATCTTCGAATCGAGGGTTATCGTTATTAAATCCGTGTGTAATTAGGTTTATAGTTTGATTTGCTTGATTAGGCTGATTTATCCATCGTTGATTAGATGTGTTATTCCAATTAAAATTTGGATGAGTTTTCCAACCAGGATTATAATAGTTTGAATAAGGGTTATTAGTTCTATTATTAATAAGATTTAAAGTTTCATAATTAGATTGAGATTCTATGATTTGTCCAGATGAGTTTTCTTCTAAAGTCGGAGAGTAGCTCATTCCAAAATGATCTAATTTCTTAGATATAGCAAGAATTCGAGAAGCTAACATAGATATCGCATCGTTTTCATGAATGCCGGCCGTCTTTTTCTGGATTTACTCTATCGCAGTGCTATTGGAAATTATTTGTTGCCATTTCTTCGATTAGTGCATAAGCTTCAACAAATGGTTTCGACATTAATGAACCTCCAAGAAGAAGATCGACGATCGATCTTAAAGATCATACTAATCTATTATAAAAGGTTCGAATAATCATCCAATCTGCAGCGTACGATGCGGGCATTTTCTAAGAAGTTCCTTAAATCTCTCCCAAGCTTCATATACCGATTCTCCATCTAACCGACAAAAAGAAGTTATATCATTTCTAAACTTAGCAGCTTTAGATGGTGGAAAATATTTGGATAGAAATTTTTGTGATAATTCTCCCCAAGTTTTAATAGATCCAAGTGCTAACGAATTCAACCACATTTTAGCCTTATCTCTTAATGAAAAAGGAAAAAGTCTAAGTCTTATAAAGATCGTCGCATACTCCTCGATATTTAAAAGTAAGCACAAAGTTCTAGAAAACTAGCAAGATGTAAGTTAGGATCTTCGCAGTGAAACACTAAATTGATTGTTTTGTACCATTTGATAATCGTAGTGTTTAAGTTCAAATGAATTAGCAGCACTACATCGTGTTTTGAATAGTTAAATGAATTTCATCTGATGTAGGATTGTCATAATCTCTTAATGGTCTTTGTTGGTTCATATTTTGAATTTCAGGAATATTCGCCATTTGCGTTAAATTTAATATTTGTTTCTTTTGTTTTCTAATTCTTTTAATTGTACGCTTTAATTCAGAATCGTAAGGTATTAAATTTTCGTTTCCAAATTTGTGCATACAATTTTAGAATAGATATTAATTTATTTATTATGATTATTTTAAAATATTCCGTTACTCTAAGTAAATTTTTCTTACTTTCCCCGACAACGGTGCCAAAAACTTCGACCCACAATTTTATATTACGATATTTTTAATTTAATCGTAACGACGCCAAAAACTCGACCCCGCTAAGTTTATATGTATAGAATTGTAATTGTTTATGTTGTGGATTCTACGCAAGTATACGTATCGTATCAAGAATACAGGGCTCTAGCGGAGTCCTCGGTTATCGATCCCACAAGGAAATGAAAATTAAATAACAACTAATTTTAAAATAATAATAATAATTTTAAAATAAGTATACGAAAATTTGGAATTCTAAATCTAAGTGCAATAAAGTAAACTAAGTATTTTAATTAGTGTAACTTAACTAAGTAGAAAATTAATACTTATTGAAAGTGCAGAAATTAAACTAATCGCTAAATAAGTCTTAACTATTCGTAAAAAGTATATTTCCCTCGTTTAGAAATTTAAGTGATCGATGAATTTAAATAGTATAATTTTAAGGTATCGTGACAAATAAGAGCATTCCTATTCTTTACCCTTTGGTCCAAGTGTAAAGAATATCGACTAATCCTATGTTTGATTACCGAATCCGCGGCCAGCCGGGAGGATACCGACCGCCACTTCGAGCTCCCACGTTCCCTCGCCCGAGGGCTAACATCTACACTTCAGCCTTCAAACACAGTGACCGAATCGAATATTATAGTCCGTCACACTAAAATGCTCAATTCTACGCCTAGTGATATTATTTCTCTATTTATTTGCACCTTCCTTCCAAAGCTTTTGAATTCCTCGAATATCCGATGTAATTTTTACTATAGTTGATATTCAACATATTTTAACAAATCAAATGGCCACTTGAAAGTAAATTAAGTTTTAAGTAAAAATTATCACAATTTATTAATATTTAAAAGTACTTCTATTTTTAGTTCAACTAGTCACTTAATTTCATAAACCTGGAGAAAGACTAATAAACTACTCGAATGCATGGGAACTAAACTAAGCATGGATTTCATTTAAAGTTAAAAACAATAAATACAAATACTTATCTCGATTTATCCCTGCGTACATCATCGTAGCCTTTTCGACTCTTCCTTCCAAGACATAGCAAGACTCACTAAAAACTCACTAACTCACTAAAAACTCACTAATTAAGACTCTAAAGACACAAATTGGCACACACACTTAGAACACAAAATAACACACACTTAGAACACAAAATAACACACACTTATAAGCTGAATTTCGGCCTCTATATATATAGAGGTGAGCAAAGGACCAAGAGGTGTGTAAGCATCCCTTCAAAAAGTGTCCAGGTTCAATGTATCTACGCCATTTGAACTAGCTCGCCGTCGGCGACGAACTACTCGCCGTCGGCGAGGCTTCTGAAGCGTCTTCGAACCGCGCTATCTCGCTGTCGGCGGAGCTCACTGTCAGCGAGATGCTTATAAATCCTTCGTAATTTTCTTCTCGTACCTCGCTCGTCGGCGGCTCGATCTCGCTGCGCCGACTCAAGACAAATTGCATTATTTTCTTCCTTTTTGCTCCAATTCCGCTCATTTTTATGATTTTTGCTTTTATCACCTAAATTCTACATTCCTGCAACAAAATAAAGAAAATACCTTTCTTTAAAGTGCAATTTCATCAAAAATATGTATGAATTTCTTAATAAAATTTTCGATGATCAAAATCCCCCAAACTTACTTATTACTCGTCCTCAAGTAATTTTAGAACAACATAAAAATAATGAGTTCTATAATAAGATTTTTCAATTTAAATAACTATGAATTAGATTAATTAATATCATAATAAAGTTAAATAAAAATAATTCATGTAATTTAATTAATCTTATAGAAATAAATTATTTAGTTATCGTGTCTAAGATTTCTAGCTTACTATTCATTTCGTGAATGAATATATTTAAAAGAATAACTTCTTAAGATATTCATATGATAAGAAATTCAAGAAAACACTATTAGGTAAAAATTCTAATCCATAAACATAAGTTTGGAAATATCTAAGTTTTTCCCTTTAGGTTAATTCAAATGAAGCCAATTTTTGATAAGACATCTCCTCAAGCTTCTCATTTTTCTTTTTCTTTTTCTTTTTCTTTTTCTTTTTCTTTTTCTTTTTCATTTTCATTAGTGTTGTTATTTTGTGAGTAGTGAGTTCAAATATAGATTTTGTGAGGAATTCTTCGAAGGATTGTAAGAGTGGAAGGGAAGTGAAAGATCTCTTCTGCATTGTTGGTTCGAAGGAGAATTATGCGTATTGTAAAGAAAGGAAGAGATTTAGAGGAACTTCAAGGTGTTGCTTGGGGAGGAATTTAAGATAAGTTGTGTTTATTTACTATAGTTTGTAGAACTTTATTTTATTATATGAAATACAAGTTTTATTGCATCCTCTTCATGAATTTTGAGTAGTTGTTCTGTCTTTCTCCTTGTTTTGATGTTTTTGTGAAATAATTATATGAATTAGTGTATCAAACTTATTTTAAAGAAGTTGTGATGATACTATACCTAAACTTACTTTACTGTACGAATTGGCCATTTGTATTGTTAAAATCCAAGAAGAATTCTTAAGATCTGGCCATGGGCTAAGGATTCTTAACTAGTATGTATCAAATTTCTCTTTTTGCTCCAAATTTACTCCTTTTTGTATATTTTCACTCTTTTGTCCTTAAATCTTCATACCTGCAGAAAATACCAAAAATACGCTTCTTTAAAATACAATATCATCAAAATCAGTATAAAATAGTCATAAAAATCTTAACCTTTTTCCTTGGGTCAGTTTGTTTGTTGAGGTGTTGTTATTTCTTTGTCATTATAAAGTTCCAAATCATTGATTTGCTTTGGAGAATGGTTTCTTGCGTATTTACATAACTAACACTTAAATTTTATTTTTTTTATATTTATACCATCCAATCTTTTCATGAGATATCAAAAAGTTTTAACTATTTTAATTTTTGCAAAGTTAATCAAGTATTTAAAAATTAAAATTTTGGTGTTAGATATATAAATACATTTGAATTGAGTTCGTTCGTATTGAATAAAAAATAATGATAAATTTAATATATATTAAATAAAAAAATGCAATTAATCACCGATTTATTTAATTTTAATGGTCATATCATAATTACAACTATTTTGTAGTTTAGGTTTTTTTGTGATCATTCTTTTTTGTTTTAATTTTTAGAAATATATTTTCTTAGTGTATTATTTATTTTTTTTTAAATTTTTGTTCATAAAAATAAATTAAAATATTTTTGAAAACAGTCAAAATATATTTTAAGTATTTTGAGTGTTTTTAGAAATAACTATATCTTAAGGGGCCATTTGGAATCACTTTTGTTCTATTTTGTTATTTTTTATTTTAATTTTATTTTTTTTAAAATTTGTAATGAAACCTATTTGATATGTTATAATATCATTAGTATTTTTAAAGACATCGAAAAAACTTTTAATTTGAATATTTCCTAAAAATAAATTAATTTGCTTTTGAAAATAAAAAAAATATGCAAAAATACACTAAACAAATATATTCCTAAAATATAAGTAAAAATGAAAAAAAAAAAAAAAAGTAAGATGATTACCGAGCAAGTCCTTCTAAATTTTTATAATTATTTTTATTTTTAAAATCTAGGGCTCTAAAATTTATTAAAAAAATAGTCATTAAATAGCACATAATATTTAAAATACGCTGGTGAAAATGATTTGTAAAACACATACTAAATTTTAAAATGATTTGAAAATACATTTTCATAACTTGATATTAATTGAATATATATCGATATAAATATAAATGAAGTAAACCAATCTCGAAAGTATTTTGGTGAGTTTATGAATTAAAGTGCATTTATGTAATCTTCCAATATTGATAAAGGTAATTTCATCTTCATCAACTTAAATTATGTTCAAATCTTATTTAGATTAGTTCAAGCATGATTTGAATAAATTTTGCATAAAAGTTGAGTAATGCTCAGATAATATTCAACTATGATCATAATAATTAAAGTAGTTGAGAATTTACGATTTAGCATATCGATGAGATTCAAAACTTCTATTACAAGCTTATACTATCTTCAAATTTTGTTCGCTCTGCGTCACTCGGTGGGTCCCCAAATAATGCTGCGGGAGCTTTTGCGCTGATCTAAATGACGCCAACTTCGAAGATAAGCGAAGGACCGGTAATTATTGCAATGTAAAAAATACTTTTGGTATCATTGTTCCTAAAATGAATACTTTTCAGTATGGATTTTGAACAAAAAAATTGTTTTAGCATATCTATACGACAAAAAAATAATAATTTAAATGAAAAGAAAAATTGTATAAAGCAAATGAAGGAAAAAAGTATTAATCAATTAATTGAATAGGAAAACAATAAAATTTTTCACCTACAATTTTGATAATAAAAAAAATATTATGAATTTTTTCTTTTAGATTGAGTAGATGAAAGTGAATATTATTATCAATTTTACATTTTATAAACCTCCCAAAAACGATCTCATCCTTAAATGATTATGTTTGCAACAAGAAGAAATGAAACAATTATTTTCTATTTTTCTTTCTAGAACTAACTAATTGAGATTTTAATTTGGTTGTTACATTAGAAGTTGATACATCACCAACAAATTTTCATCATCCAGCACGAATCATGAAGCATAATATAAATCTCGAGGGAATATTTTGAGCAAGTAACATTCAAACTTCAATTAAGAGTCTTCCAGAGCTCTGATTTTAGCAAATTTATAGTCAAACTGACCGGCTTGATGAGATGGACCCAATGATATCAAAATTACTCCAATCTGAGACAAATCAAGCTCAAATCAAGTCATTAAACCCTTATTGGCAGATTTCCATACGCATTTGGAAGGTCAAACGGATACTGAATCGAGCATCTCCGCAAATCGAATTCAGAGAGCCTAAGGTCACTTAATTCTGACACCATTAAGTTAATTAAATCTCTATCAAACTCTTGTTGACCTCACTTTTGTGAGGATCATTTATAAATCATTTTGAAAAAGGAAGTATACCAATATTGACTTCTTAAATCTTACCAATGGTCATTAAATCCTAATGTCTAGGGTAAAACCCTAATCAATTCTTTTTTTAACCCGAATCTTAATAACATCCTAAATTGATTAAGTCAGCAATGACAAACCCTGATCTCATTAACCGTTGACCTAACTGGTCAAACTTTGGTCAAAATGGACCTATTAACCACCACATTGACCAACAGGTTAACCCTTGATTCAACTGGTTAGAATGGTCAAACCATGACCCAATGCCACCATATTGACCTATGGTCAACTCAATGACCTAAATGGTCAAATTTGGTCAAAATGGTAAACCATGACCCAATGACCACCCCATTGACCCAAAGGTTAAACTAATGACCTAAATGGTCAAATTTGATCAAAATAGTCAATAAATGGAGCTAAAGACCACCAAATTGACCAATAGGTCAACCAAAGAACTAAATGGTCAAACTTTGGTCAAAATGGACCTAGTGACCACCACATTGACCAATAGGTCAACCAATGACCTAAATAGTCAAACTTTTGTTAAAATGGACCTATTGATCACAACATTGACCAATGGGTCAATCCACTGACCTAATTGGTCAAATTTGATCAAAATGGTTAATCCATGACCCAATAACCACCATATTGACCACATTGGTCCACCCATGAACTAAATGGTCAAATTTGGTCAACATTGCCAAACCAGGCCATACCATCAAACCCAAGAGACCTTATGGATAACCTAACCTGGAAATATTAGGAAGCTTAACTTTAATCAACCTAGGTCCACTTTGGTCAACCATGGTCAACCATGATTAACTTTAGTTCAATTTAGTCAAAATACATAATTTTGAACCAAATTAATAAAATTAATCAAATGACTAACCTTCAAAATCATTTTGATTAATTTATGGGTTAATATTATAATTTTATACATTTGTAATTAATTACATGATTAATTCAAAATGGAATTACAAGAAAATAACTATAAATTAAATTTAAATTCATGATATCACCAATGTCATCAAAAATCTATAATTTATTTTCAAAATTAAATTCAACTTATGGGGGGTCACCCACAACTCATGGAACTCATCATGACTGATGACCTCACTTTTGTGAGGATAATTTCAAAACCATGTTGAGACAAAAAGTCTACCAATATTGACTCCCTAAATCTCAATGATTGTCACTAAACCCAAATGTCCAGGGTAAGACCCTAATGAAGCCTTTTTTTTACCCAAATTTTAATAACATTCTTAAATGATCAAATAAACAAGGACAAGTCCCGATTTAATAAACTGAGGATCAAATAAGTCAACCTTTGAATTAAAAAGTCAACTTTGGTCAAACTGGTCGATTCTTGACCCAATGACCAACCCTACTGACCAACAGGTCAACCTTTGACCCAAAAAGTCAACTTTTTGTTCAAACTGGTGAATCCTTGACCCAATGACGAACCCTACTGACCCAACAGATAAACCTTTGACCTAAAAAGTCAACTTTAGTCAAACTGATCAATCCTTTACCCAATGACTACCCTACTGACCCAAATTATCAGCATTTGACCCAAAATTGACCAAAATCATCAATTCAACAACCTTTTACCATCACATTGATCTCATTAGTCAACCTTTGACCAAAATAGGATAAATTGGTTAACACATGACCTAAACACCATCACATTTATATAATTGGTCAAACCTTGACTTAATAAGAAAAAATTGGTCAAATTTGGCCAACCCAAGATCTAAAAGACTACCACATTGATATCATAAGTCAAACATTGACCTAATCAATTTAACATTGGTCAAGGAGACCAAGGCAAAACTCAAAAGTTAATACATTGACTTTTGATTTGACATAAACTCTGAAAATGATCATTATGACCAAACCCACCAAAAAATTCAAAACCCTTGGACTTTATGACTAAGCTAAACCATGACAAGGTTAGAAAAGTCACAATAGTCACCCTTAGGCTAAAATGGATGAATTTGAGTCAACCTGGGTCAACCATGGTCAACCCTAGTTAACATCCATCAAATTTAGTCAAAATATCGATTTTGAATGAAATAATTAATTCTAAAATTATTTTGATTAATTTATTGGCTAATAATATAATTTCCAATAATTTTGATTAATTGCATAATTAATTAAAAATGGAATTATAATTAAAAAGCCATAAAATAAAATTTAGAAACATGACATAACACATGATCCCATAAATGGTTTTAAAATTCAAATTTAATTTACGGGAAAATGGTAATGGATTACCTATAACGTAGGAGACATATTAAATTCCATAATGACATATTTAACCTTAGAAGAAACACATGGATGATCATGACTAACCACGGGTAAAACTAATTATGATATTATCATAAAGGAAATAGAGAGGTGTCATCTCCTCCCAAACTCAAGCCACGACTCATTCACTTACATGAAATGAGTTGGCAGCCCTTACAAAGAGAATTTTGGTCACTTCAAAAGTCATCCAATGATAAATAAGAACCATTTAAACCTCTCTTTCACCATGGTTAGAAACCATCATAACCATGATGACAAGGCAAGCTTATGTGTCATATTTTCTCCACATGCATAAAAAAAGAAATGGTTGAATCACCATACACCTATCCTTTCATCCAATGGAGGTGAGAGCTTAGCTAAACTACCCTTTACAATATGGCTAAACTCATCATGACATTACATGGAAAATGAGGAAGAAGAAGGATACATATCCTCCCCTCCCTTAATTCATTGAATGAACTTATGAACCACTTAGGGGAGGTTAATTTAATTGATCATAACCAGCCATATCCACCTCATAGGGGAGCCAATAGAAGCAAGCCATATTGAGATCCAAGCTCTCACCATAATTAAACCCAACATGGGTCACTCTTAGGAAAGTAAATTGCACTTATCCCTCAGCCAAAATCCTATCCTAAAGCCATCATGATACAGTTATCATCTCCCTTAGCCAAGCCCAAGATCATCCTAATCCCTCCATGGCTTAAAATAAGCCTAAACCTAAGAAGGCTAAGAGAGGGACCAAGAATAGATAACACATAAACACTACTCAAATCCTTTAACCTTCAACACCAAAGTTATTCCCTTGGACTTAGGCAATTGATCTCCAATAGATTTGAGCCATGAAATCGACTCAATCTCTTCAATTTCGTCAGCCCCAGAACCCCAAAATAGGATAAAAATGGAGTCTGAAATGAAATTATTTAAAACTTCAAATTAACCTTCCCTGAAGCTTCTAGGATCCTACGAAGATGAGCCCAACAAAAAATGGCCATCCCCATAGACTCTAACCTAGTTTTCGATCTCCTCCTCTCAAGCCGAGACACCTTGACGTCAAAGTCATATATAGACTCAATTTAACTTCAAATTGAGTTGGGAATAAGTCTTGTGAGGACAGAATGAAGCTTCTAAGCTGTTCAATTTGAGCCTACATCTACTGTGGCCAAGGTATGGTTTTTCACACCTAACTCAAGCTCGGGTTTGGTCTAGAGTGGGTGAAGCCAATTCAAAACCTATACAAATCCATATGGATGTATTCGTCTCTTTGAGATGAAGTTTTAGAAACAAAAATCGCTTGAATCCATCAAGAATGGAGCGATATTTTGTGTATAGAACATGAATGGTGCATGGGTTGAGTCTGGATGAAAACGATGAATGGATGTCATCCATTTCTGTGTTTTTGAAAATGGATGGCTGTCATTCATTCTTGCTCGATCAGCTGTTTGGATTCCCACAGAGGATTAGATGCGTTTTCACGTGTACAAGGGAACATGTCCTCTCCACATATTTTCTGGCTAATCTGGATTTAAATAAATCCAGATTAACCTTAAAAAAATAAAAAATACATATCTTTGCAAAGAAGAATCATAAAAATAAGACAAAAATACCCTCATACTCAGGATGATGAGGAGAAATTATGAGACAAAAATCATAATTTTACCCTTTATATTTAGTTTTTAATTAATTAAATACTCTCTGAAGTATTTTAATTATTAAAAATTATTTACAAGTCAGAAAAATGTGAACATTTTTGGGATTAATCCTTAGGCCCCTAGAGACATTTTATGATTCTTCATAGGCTATGAAAATCCTCCAAGTTAAAATTCCTAATTTTAATTGAACTTTATGATTATTTTTAATAATAATTGTAAAGATTGGAAATTAATGAAATAAATTTTGAAATTTGATAAGAGAGTTAGGCTGACAGACACAAACCCTAAAATGAAAAAAACTTAGCCTTTTTAAAATTTTAAAATAACATTTTAAGATAGGGTTCAATTTATTAATTATAATTTTAATAATTTTAAAAACCCTAAAGTCTTCCCCCTCACACCACTTAGTCTATTTTACAATGGCATATGTCAATGTTGAGTCTAACACCAAGTACACCTATGACAAACCATAACTAGGTCTAAGGCATTAAATTAGACTTAATTAAATAAAGTTAAAGCTTAATCACGTTAGGTTTAACTAATCAAACCTTAATTAGTCTTATAAAATTAATAGGCTTAATTAAACCCATTAAAACTTAAATAAATTAGGTTTAATGTAAATCAAACCTTAATTTTGTCTAAGATATCATTATACTTAATTAAACATCATTATACCTTAGATACATTAGATTTAATACAAATTAAACCATAATTAGGTTTAACCCATATTAAACTTAATTAGTCAATGATGCGATGCGACTTTAATTAAGCTTTAAAATACAAGATTTTGATACTACTTTTTAGATGATTTAATTCCTCGCAAATGGCTTCAAAAACTTGATGTGCGAGGTTTACTTTTATAATTTTATTAGATTTAATTATTGTAAAAGTCATAATTTTAAACGCAAGTATACATATAGTTCAAGTAATACAGGGCTCTAGTGGAGTCCTGGTTATCGATCCCATAAGGATAATAAAAACAAAAAGTAAAAATATATAAAAACAATATTTTGAAATTTTTTTAAGCAAATTATATATACTATATATATATATATATATATTCAAATTTAATTAACTAATAACTTTTACGAAAAGAAAGTAAGTAATAAGCAGGAAAGTAAAGTAAGTAGTAATTTAATGCAATTTTAAAAATGACTTTCTCCTTTTTCAACTAATCTAAGATTTATAGATTAATTATCTTTTGTAGGGAATTAAAATTATAGTATTATGCCAAATAGAAGCATTCCTATTCTTTACCCTTTGGTCCAGGTACAAAGAACATTGATTAATCTATAGTTAGGCTCAGGATGTGTTATTAGTAGAATGGGTTAATTTAGGCTCACACTACTAGATGTCCAAGGGTGGCTATGGCCCGTCCTACCAGTGAATCGTTACCTTTCTATAAACCAAATTATTAGACTTTAGTCTGTCACTCTAAAAACTAATTAATTCTACGTCCAATAAATAATATCTTTCTATTTATTTGCACTTCACCTTAAATAATCCGTGTAAAGCCTTCGATTACCTTAAGGATCCATGTGATATCTACTAGTTAAGAATTTATCTCCAGATAGGTCTCAAATCCTTCAACAGGTTTTAACAAATTAAATGGCCAATTTAAAAGTAAACTAAGATCAAGTATTAATATCATCACAATATTTTAAAATATTTTATATTTAATTCTCCTATGAAATTTAATTAATTTATAATCTTTTCATAGTTGAAAGGAGAAAGATAACTAACTACTCAAAACTCATTAAAATAACATAACAAAATATATTTATAAAACTTTGGACCAAAGTAAAAATACTTATCTGAAGTGTTCCTTCAAGAGCTCCGCTGACTTCTACTGACTCCAACGCAATGATGAAAGACTCCAACAGCAATTACACACAATAAACACTCAAAATAAACTCACTAGATACAAAATAAAGTGGAACCCTAAGTATGGAAGAGACAAAATTAAACTAGAATAGGCTAAAATGGGTATGTGTACTAAGAGGGGGGGGTTGGTTCGATTTTCTCTGTAGAATGGGCTCCTATTTATAGAGCTCTGAATTTAACCAGGGGTTGCTTAAGGCACCTCTTCAAAATTCTTTCAAATTCAATGTATCTTCTAGAAGGTAACCGTCGCGCCTAGGCGCCGAGATTTGGTGCCTAGGAGCCGGACTCCGTGACCAAGTCGTTCGCACCTCTTCACTTTGGGTCGCACCTCTTCGCGGTCCAGACTGTTTCCTTGTGTCGAAATACATTGTATCACATGTCCTATATATCAGGAGTAACTTCCAGTCTTCTAGAAGCTCCAATAACCACTTAACACCGTCAAAATAACTGGCCAAAGTCATCAAAAAAACTTAACAGCTTCTGTATCGAACTAGCGCTTAGGCACCGGACTCTGGCGCCTTGGCGCTAGGCTAATAATTCCAAAAATTAATCCATAAGCTCCATTTTTGCTCCTTTTTGCTCTTTTTTTCCTTCTTGGGCTCTTTTTAATCATCTACATCCAAAAACATGAAAATACCTTTCATTAAAGCATAATATCCTTAAGAATTAAATCATAAATAAGGCATAAAAATAGGTATTTTTTAAGTGGATCAAATTTCCCCAAACTTAAATGTTACTTGTCCTTAAGTAACCCTTTTAATTACATAAAATAAATAACATTTGGAATGAAGTTAAAATATTTAAGATTCCTTATAGTTTTTGGTTTTATAAATACTTTAGCAAATCATTAACCAAATTTCACTAATTAAGTTTAATTTTAAGAATTAAAGAACATTTAACTACCAAATCATAAGACTTTCAATTTTTCATTTATTTCAAGAATAATTGTAGTTTATCATATCAAGGTCACATAGAATATTTACAAGAAAAAGATTTTCATGAAATATTTCTCTAGTAAAAATATATGTACATAGAAATTAAGTTAAAAATGTAATCAGTTTTCTTACTGTAAGATAATTCAAGTGAAGCCAAATTTTGATTAGGCATTTCCTCAAGTTTCTCCTCACCTTTTTTTTCTTCTTCTTTTTCTTTTTTTTTAAGTGAGGATTACTATTTTTGGATAGCCTGTTAATGATTTTGAACTTCACTATTCTTAACTTATTTTCAAAAACTTATACATTTTTGCTTAATAAATATGACATTAATATTTTTCCAAACTTATTTCAATCTTTTTTTTCAAACAATAATCTTGATTCCTTAGTATTTTAAAAAAATACAATTCAATTTACTATAAATAGAAAAAATTTTCATCTTATTATTCCTTAAGCTAAATAATTCTATTCTTAAAATCAACCAAAATTTTTGAAATTTTATTTAAGTTTACTAAATTATTTATAAATTCAAAAATTTGAGTATTCTTAAATAGATTTTTCATTCCTTATGTTATGTTAATATATTTTTAAAGAAAATATTAGTTCTTTACAGACAAATAATATTTAAATTTGTTAAATATTTTGCCTCCCCCAAACTTCAGGTTTAGTATAAATATGAATTATGAAATTTTCTAAAGCATGAGAGAAAGAAATAAACAAAAATTAATTTAAGTATAACAATGATGTAGTAAGGAAAAACTACACTCTACTTCTACACATGCTTCAATATGAATATAACAGAAATGATTAAGCATATATAGAAAAGTTTTGCAGAGGAGGAGGTAATTTAAAAAAAAATTTTTTTTAGAATATGCAAATTTACTAACTATTCATGAACACTAAACAGTAGGCTGAAACAGAAATAAAATTTTATAGAAATTCATTCACATCTCAGTCTTAAACACACATCAGATAATCTAAAAACAGTTTTAACATTAAAGTTCACAAATTACATCAATAAATAACATCACAAAAAAACAAGATAATACTCTAAAAACAGAATCAACAATCTTTAGTGATAAATCAAGCTACTAATCACTGTCTGTAGCTTCATCGTCATCATCACTAAAAGAGAACTCCATATCCTTAGGATCAACATAGGGTAAAAATTTTGGACAAGCAGGGAACTGAACATCATGCTCACCCTTCAGAAAACTCACAAAAACTCTGAATATTCAGCATCATAATCACTCTTTCTTTGTGTATACTCAGAAAGATGATCAATCTTCTTGTCTATGGTATCTACTCTGCAGTGAGTTAAGAATAACTTATGCTGCTACTCTATGAACTGGTCATGCATGGTTTCCCAAAATGTAGATGATGGCTCAGCAGAAGTAGATGGTCTAGAAGCGTGCTTCCACTGAAGTAGTAATGAACTAAGCAGTGCAGTAGAACTCTTACCTCGCAGTTGGTCATAAATGCTGACACTCTCTCTTCCTATAGGCTTCGTCAACTTAAGATTTTCTACAGAAAGCTCAGCAACTACTCCAGTACTTTGACAAAGAGAATAGATCAGTGATGGAAAACCAAGTCCAATAGATGTGCTAGGACGAGCAGTAGCCTCCACAGAATTATAAATAATGCTCCCTACATCAATAGACTTCTTCTCTTGAATGTAGTAGTTTGGAATAGCTCTATCTCTGGTAACTTCACTCAGATGATTGGATGGAAGGAGATGAGCAGAAATAAAGTAGTGTCACGCCTTAGAAACAGCATTAACCTTAGAAGATAAAAAATTTACCCTTTTTCCATTCCCAGTCTTCCAGGCTCCAGTACTATCAGTCAGGTAGGCAATGATCATGTCTAAATCTTCCTCAGATGGAGATAAACCTGAGTAATAGCACTCAATGTTTGGCGGCAGGCCATAGAAAATGTTGATACGTTTAGGAGTGAATCCTACTCAACTCCTCGAACGAAAATCTCGTTATCCTCCGCATCCACGAAATTAGCATAAAACTCTCTAACCACCGGGATAACGACAACAACAGTGAAATAGAAAAATCATTGCCAGTTGAGTGCAACGATTGTCTCCTCAATTCTTCCTCCAGGATTATAAAAACATTGCTCTGAGATAAACTTCCGAGTCATAGCAAAATCATTATATCAGAATTGTGCAGCAGTAGTGACAAACTTGCTACGATCAAAGTTTTCTCGTTCCTTTCCTCGCTTAGATTTGGGTGCCATCTAAACGTGAAAAAAAAACGCGAAATAAATTCAACGAATCTAGGAAAATAAACTAATTTTAGCTTTTGAAACTTGAAATAGCTTAAACAACCATGGGTTTGATCATAAAAAAAATCAAAATTTTTCTCAAAATTTCAGTTTTTCTTAATGAGAGCAAAATCCATGGTAAAAATAAAAAATAATGAGTTTAGAATGTAGACATGACCTCGAGATGAAGAAATCGGGTGATTTGAAGCCTAAAAACTTGCAAATCCAGCTCTAAATGGGATCTCTAGGTGGTATTTTTGTGAAAATATTGTGGAGAAGGAAGCTTAGGCGTCAAAAATAGTGTTGGGGGGGGGAGGGGTTTAAGAAGATGAGTTTTTGGGTTCAGGCTGAACCGACGACTAGGCGCCGAATTCTAGCGCCTAGGCACCAGACTCGCATTTCTAAAAAATTCGATTTAAATTAAATATTTCCACCAAATCTTATCAAATTCAACTCCTAATTACTCTTATGAGAGTATTAATCCATTTTATAACCTCCAAATATTTTCACAGTCAATTTAAAATAAATGCATAGATCCACATAAATGTATCCAAATTCTTCAATTCAAAATCTTAATATCCATTCCAAATTCAACAATCTTCAGTACAAGACTTGTATCAAGGTTCATCGTTTTATAAATAACACAATCAACAACATATTAAAAGAAAACAATCAAATCCAACAACACACATTGAATAATTTAAGCAAATATACACATTAGATATTCAACACACTAAAACAAGACTCAATCACACCTAAAACACATATAGAATCTATTTAACACCGATCTTCAATTTCCAACTCTTTCACAATGATGTTCGCTAGGACCGCAGGAATAGAGCACCAACGCCCTTGGAAATTCCAAAGTCATCTTTTCATCAATCCATTTGTTCTTCGCGTACATTTCTACTTGAGCGCCTTGATAGGCAGCCATGTGATCAGATTGAAGTTTGGTTTGACATTCCAAGTGTTTGTATTGGTGGTACATCTCATGGAGATTATTACCAATACTTTGAAGTTCTGCTTCATTCTTATCCATTCGACTAAACATTTTCTCCAAACTAACAGCAATAAAACCATTAAAATAAGGCTGAGGATCTTTAGGAGATTTGTCTCTTACCTCATTTCCATGATTTCCTCTATCGATGGCCTCCAAATCCTTCCTAACTCCTCCAAAATGAATTTCTCTGGTCCAAATTAGTGTGTATATGGGATTGTGGACGAAAAAAAGTTATAAATAAAGAGATTTCATGTGAAAAACTTCCACGATCTGTAACCGCGGCGCTTAGGCGCCGAAATTTGGCTCCTAGGCGCCGGATTCATCGATATGCCAGTTATTCTGGCTCTTAGGCGCTGAAACCTTGATCGACTCCAATTCGCTTATCGTCAAATTTTGTAAAGTTTCAGTCGTAAAAATAGGTCTAATAAACGAATATGATCAACACACAAACACAATTACGAAAAATTCAAATCACAAACAATCACAAACTAAGGTTAACTTGATCTCCTTTTTACTCACATTTGTCATGGAGTGGTCTAAGTCCAATTTCTATATACTTTAAGAAAAATATTTAGTTTAAGCCAATACAGACTTGTTAGCCATATATTTCTAGAAGTTATATACAAGTTTAGTCAAGACCAAGGCATAACCTTACAGCGATAATTAAACTCAAACTAATAAATATGAGTTGCCTCTCACATAGCGCTTGGTTTAACGTCATCAGTCCGACCTAATTAATTAAATTAATCGGGTAGACACAGTTCATAAGCCTTGTCGGCATATTTTTAGGTTAGGTGTGTTGTATTTTGAAAAGGGGTCGCCTACAGAAATTATGGGCGAATTTTAAATTTTAAATTTAATTTAAATATATATATATATATATATATATATATAGCAGAAAAAGAAAATATATTAATCAAGAAAATCTAGTACATCTGATATGAGGAAAGGAAAGCAGATCCCCATGTAATAGAATTCTAAACTCCCTAAAAATAGAAGATTTAAGATCCAAAGAAGAAAAGCATAAAATGTCCTTAGAAGCATTTGATTTTGAAAATTACTTTAAGTTTGAAAATTTTAAGATATGAAATCAAACCGATCTCACATCCCAAATAGTTTATATAAACGAGCACCGCATCACAAACCGTGTATCTATCCCGAAGAATAGACACATTGCTTGATGATGGGGCTTGATTAAATAAACTAGAAGATTTGTGACATTCGTTTGGTCTGTGAACCAATTTTATAAGCCGACAAGTTCTTCTGCTTAATATAAAGGAATTAAGCATGGTTTATATTATCTGGGTTCTTAAAGTTCCCTATAAGGGTAAGCCCCTATAGTTAACTGCATCTTAAATGTCTGAAGACACTTACGAAAACTCTCGATAATGATCAGTGGTTTTGCTCTCAAGAATTTCAAAGTTTAAGGTTTTCAAAGGATTGAATTTTGGAATTTCAAATAGGATTAGCTCAAATTTGGGACAATTAATTTTAGGAGTCCAAAGGAAGAGAAGTAAGAGAAGCTGAGGATCCAAGAAGAATCTTGGCAACTTCCCAAACTATCCTTTTGTTTGGCTTCAATTTAAGAGTATATTTAATGTTTCAATCTTGCCAATTTTAATTAATTAGGACTTATATTTATATGATAAAATCATACAAACAGCCTCGGAGATGTGAGGGTTTATATCGTACCAAACGACTACCTCAGAATCCTAAGACCAGTTAGGGCTTAATTTGCATAATATTATTATGAAAATGCCTAACGAAAAGTTGAGGATTTATGTTGCATTAGGCAAACTACCTCGAAATCCTATGGCTTGTTATTTAAACTAAGAAAGGTTTTGTTGATGAAGATTCCAGTTTTGCTGACGACGATGGCCGTGCTACCCACTATGCTCCAAGCTTCTTGTTGTTATAGAGGTTTAGTTTTAGAAAGTGAAAATTAGGAGATGAGAGAAGTGTTTTGGTTTAGAAAATTCTTAAAGTCCAAATTTTTTTTATGTTTTAATGAAAACAAATCTTAAAGTTGGTTAAACAGAACCGATTAAGATCCCACAGTTCCGTCATCCCGACACCGTTATTTTCATCGGATTCACTTAGTCCAGATGAATTTGCTAAACTCAACTGAATGAGTTCCACACTTTCATTTAGACCGTGGGAAATCTCGTTAGCAACACGTGGGTTACATCATCCGAGGTATTCCCGATCATCTAATGAGACGTTTTAATTTAGTTGTAGTTGTAGTTTTGTGTTCTGTTTGTGATTAAATTTTGAGTTGTTTTATATTTTAAAATGTTGTGGCGGTGAATTTTATCTTGTTGTAACTTTTAATTTAGTTTTGGGTTTCAGTTTTTTGGCTATCCTAAAGGTTTTAGTTTTCATGTAGGGTGACATTCTTGTTTAACATGCAAGAAAAGGAAAGTGTTGTACAAGTAAGTAAATTGCAATAAAATAAAAGCGTACCTGGAGGGTCTTCCCGTCATTCCAAGGTACACTTAAAACACATTTTAGAGCATTTATATATTTGCAAGAAACACCTAGGTAAAGCTAAGGGAAGGTTTTAGTTATCTACCAAAATCCTAATCCTATAGCTAGTCAATTCCTATGACGTCTAGGTTCTTATATTTTATTAAGGATGATTTTCTTCATCAAAGAACAATGAAGTCTCGCTATTCTTTTAAAACATCCCATCAAGCTAGAGAAGTGCTCGGAATTGAATTTTGAACATCTTCCTAAATACTTTAGGGATTATTTTGAGTTCAGTTAGTTTCATTGTGGTAATGAATCAATCACCCAGGTTACTTTAATGTTCTAATTTTATTTGACTCTTGCTCAATGAACTAGGATGTTTGATTATCCTATGAATGAAGTGACATCTCACTTAATACTTCATTTAAGAGTTATGATAATGAAAGCCTTTAATGACAAATTAATCTGTTGAAGATTTTTATCAATTCTTAATTAGGAAATTGATGATTTGAAATAATTTGGTTTAGTTATATAATTTTAAGCTCGGAATAGTGTTCAAGTTGTTTTAATTCTATTAAATCATTTTATTTTAATGATCTTAATATTTCAAATTAGTTTTAATGTTTTAATTTTGTTTAAGGTTTGTTTTCAAATGATAAATTAATTTTACTGTTCTTAATTTAATTTAATTAAGTTATTAAATCACTTAATATTTTGAAGTTTAATTTAATTAAGGGTTTTTTTCTTTTTAATAACTTAATTATTAATTCCAATTAGCATCTTCAGTTTAATTAAGAGTTAAATATTATGAAAGTAATTTATTTAGGGGTTTCAAATTAAAGAATTGGTATCTTCCTAAGTCACATCCCCAACTTTAATAATCCAAATTTTGATTATTCTTCCAAGATTTTAATTTTTTAATTAATTAAGGTTTACTTTAAATATTTTTAAGATGATTAATGGGTTTCTACCTCTTAATTATTTAAGTTTCAATCATCCAATGGAAAAAATTAAGATCAGATATTTTACCCTCCCTTTGATTAGACCTAAATATTAATTAGGGTTAAAGTCTTTAATTACCTTTATGCCCCTTTTGGCTTATTTATTTCATAACTCATCAAATTAAGCTCAAACGAATTTAAAATTTTTATGTCACTTCACTCATATGTCAATTAAGACACTAGAGGAGAAAATGTGATTTTTCTGAATTTAGTTTAATTTATATATTTATTTTTGTGAGAAAATGAGGGTTTTCAATGAAAATTCAACAGCATGACCAAGGTAAGGCTTCTGTCCTTAAGAAAATTATGGGATGTTCCTATTAACCAAAGGACCACTTGGACCAATTTTGGTGATTTTTGAATTATATTTTATTTATTATAATTATTTTGAGTTTATGGTATTAATTAATTATAAAATAAAATTAAAGTTGAAAAATGAATTTTATATTTTTCATAAATCTCTCTGACCTCAAGGAGTTCATAGAAGCAAATTTTATATTTTTCTGATTTTTTTTTGATTTACTAGAATTAATTTAGTGAAAATGTAGGGAAATTCATTTTTTTGATATTTAAAATTGTCTTAAGCCTTTAAAATTCAATTTCTTAACCTATAGACTTGAGAAAAATATTTGGTTTGTTCCTAAGTGATTAAGAGGCAAAATATGACATTTTTATGATTTTTAATATTTTTGTGATTTTTATTATTTTTTTAATTATTAAAATATTAAAAATATGATTAAAAAATAAAATTTTAGAAAATTCCAATTTTAATTTTCTTAGAATCCTCTGATATCAGAGAGCCCACAAAACCAATTTGGTGAATTTTTAAAATATATTTTGGGTTTTATGAATTTTTTAATTTTTAGAATAGCTATGTCACTTAATTAATTCATTTAATGGATTAAATTTCCAATTGACTTCAAATTTTTATATGAGTTTTCTACATTGTAAGTGACAATGGAGAATTATTTTCAAGTAATTTTGATATGTGGTTAATTTTAATTAAGTAAATTTTAATTTTGGGTGTTTAGACCAATTAGGGTTATTCTTAAGGAATTAATCCAAACCAAAATTTTCTTAGGGTCCTTTGGTCATAAGATACCTCCCTAAATTTTCCTAGAATTTTCTAAGCAACATGCTAATTACTGGAATTAAAATGACCAAACAGACACATTAATTTGAAAAATAAATATCCTGCCACAGAGATGGCCTCTGGCCTTGGAAAATTCATGGAATGTTCCCAAGAATAGAGGCTACAAAAGCTCTATGGTCTCATGCTATGGTGAATTGTATAAATGCATGGAGAATTAAAATATTAAAATCAGTAAAAAATTAATTAAAAATAAAATACTCATCAAAATAACTTAATTCTTTTTCCACATTGTTCTCCTCTATTCACTAAGCAAGAGAGTATTTTTATTTTATTTTTGTGATTTTTCAACACAAACATATGAATTTTTGAAGTTCTGGATATTTAAATAAATCAGAAAATACCTAATTTCCTACTTAACCCAGTCAGCACCGCGCCAACCTACGGCTGATCGAAAGCCCACGCGGCGCCTCCCTATTCGACACCGCCATCTGACTCAGCGCCACACAGCCCGCAGTTCATGGCCCGTTCCCTGGTCCAGCGCAATCTGGATTGTCCATTCGATACATGAGCGATCCAACGGTTCCTGGTCATCGTCTCCGACTGGTGTGTCCCGAGAGCCGTCCACACGAAAACCCTAAGATCTCCCTCATCTCTCCACCAAATCTCATGTTCTTATGCTCTATGGATTCGTCTCAACAAGACTCGCACATTTATATGACTAACATGCTATGAAATTGACTCAAACAAAATGGAGAATCAAAAGAAGCTCCCGAGGAGGAGTTTCCATAACTTGGTTAAGGAGGTGAGGCCTCGACTGAATGTACTCGGCACGTTCGTTGGAGCTGGAGGAGCGTAGGGATGAAGCCTCTGGCCTTGGAGAATTGTCTAGGTGTGATTTCCACCAAGCCCGATTTCAAAGCTTGGCCGATAGAGAGAATGGCTGGCCTGGAGAGGGGGCTTTTGTTCGGGAACTTCTTCTCTTGGTCTGGTGAAGGTGCAGGGTCAATCAATTTGACGATTGACTCACTGTGGTGAAGTGTCCTATTTTTTGGGTGGATTTTGAGCTGAGGAATTGAGCTCTGTTAATGGAGATTAGGGCCAAGAGATAGTAGAGATCAATTGCTCTGGGTTAGGAGAAGAGTTTGAAGCAATTTTGGCAGAGTTTTGGCATCGTTTTGTTCAGCACCTCCTTTGGCCGAGAGGGTGGTGAGTTTAAATAGAGGTGGCTGGAGGGCCTCCCAGGGGGAGTTAGGGCTTGGGATCAGCTACTCTATGCAAGGGAAGAACAACCATGGAGTTCAATTGAATTAGGACAACTCAGCAAGGAGGAATTTGAAATATAAATCAAATAGGTGCTCAAGGGTGTGGTGTTTTCTGGCGGCCCATGTGGTGGTCTGGCCAGGCATGGGTCACCATCTGACTCAGTAAGGTCAGGGGTTGAGTTTGGTGCAAATAATGGGGGTTGTCCTTGTGTAAATGGTTTGATTGAAGTGTAATGGGGGGAAGCTCATTTTGGGTTCAATTTGGTCAAATGCATGGATTAGGCTAGATGCACGTCCCCAAGGCCGGTTTCGGCCGAAGAGAAAGTCACTTAGAGTTAGCTTCGATTAGGGGGTCAAGTCACAATCCAAGTACAATTAGGCTTAAGCAAGATTAGGGGATACATGGGAGTGTTTAATCACTCCTAAGGGAATCATTAAAGGGCTTCCTCATTTTTCCATTTAGGGATTGGTGATAAGTCAAAGCTCTCATGGCTTTCATGTGGCTTGTGCATGGCACCAAGGACTCCATTTGGCTTAGGGATGGCTTGGCTCATTTGCTTGAGAAAAGGATTTTGGGATTTTGGAGTTTAGGGACATTTTGGCATGAGGCTTGATTTAGATTTATTTGATGATTGATTTAGAAATTAGGGATGATATCAATTAAAGGTATGATGAGAAGAAATTGTCATGTGGGCTTTAGAGCCAATTTTGGGCTTTTTTAAATTTAATGAAAATGGGCTTTTAACGGCTTCATGGAAGTGGGCTTTTTTAAATTTTAAAACAAATTTTTGGATGAAAATTTTGTGAAAGATCATGTTAAATAAATGTTGAATTTATTTTAGGGATGTGTCATTGTTGACCTCATTTTTGATGAGGTCTTCTCTTCTTCTTTTTAGTGCTTAAGATCTAGCCTTAGGCTTTTCCTTTGACTATCTTAGAGGACTAGAATTGGGACCCACCTTTTAGAAATTCAAACCACTTCTTAACTCCCTGCAAACTCCACAAACTTGACTCGTAGACCCCTAATCACCTAGAGGGTTGAAATCAAATGTGGAAGTTTAAAGGATGAGTTCCTATAGACTCTTCGGCCTTAGGACCGCCCTGGTGGCCCGGTCCGGTGAGGGGCTGACTTACACACACACTACACTTATACACTACACTTTCACACACTTCCTAAAACTAAACCCATACCTAACTTGACCTCCCGACTCATGTAGGTGATTCACATGGATGGTCCTTAACCCCCGAGCCCTCGCAAGAGGGTTAGGAACAACATAGCTGAATGCCTCAAATGAGTCCCTTCATGGCTCATATGGGCTTGATATGGCTTTATGGCTCAACCAAAATGACTTCTTTCCACTTACATCCACCCAATCTTCAATTTCCCAAATTTTCAATTTCGACCCCGGGACCCTACACCCGCTTAGCCTACCCAAAACCCTTGAAACTACCCAAATTTCTCAATAATTTACAAATAACCCAAAATTCCCCAAAATCAATCCCAAACATTTCCACATCACTCAAATTGATCATCCATAACCAAAAATATAAAAAATTCCAAGAAAACCTCCCAATACCCTCCAAATACCCAAAATACCCCTCTTGACCCAAAAATCCAAAAATTCAGAAAATTCCCAGAAAATTCCAGAAAATCCGAAATATTCATAATTTTATTTTGTCCAACTACACCATGGGCCAATTTTGTCAATTTACCCTACTTTTGTCAAAACTCCCAATTTGACCCATTTTAACCCAAAGTGAACCCAATGTCAAACCAAACCTACCCAATTGATCCAAATTCTGGTCCAATTCAATTCTAAACTTCAATTCAACATTCCCAACACCAATCTAGACCAAATATAAGTTCAATTTGATTGACATTTGGATCCAATTTCACTTTTGGCCTTAAAGCCCAATTTGGACCCATGACCCAAACCTAACCCAAATTCAAACCAATTCAACTCCAAATCACACCAAATTGACTCCAATCCCTTCATAGAACATCCCTAAACCAATTATGACATTTATTTGACAAAGTTCTTCACAAAATCTTTACCCAAATGCCCATCCTAAAATCAAAATGCCCATTTCCCTTAAACTTTCCTAAGAGCCCACTTCCTTCAAATTCAAAAGCCCAAAATCTACCCTAAAGCCCACATGACATCTCCATTTGCCATCCACTTAATTAAAGCCATTACCTAAGTCCTAAATTCACCATCAAATTATTCCAAATCAAGTTTCATACAAATTTCCATCAAATTACCAAAAATTCCTAAAATCCATTTTCATGAAATCGACCAAACCTTTTTCCAAGCCAAAGGTGAGCCATGCAAGCCATGGACAAGCCACATGAAGCCATGGAAGGCTTGACATGTGATCAAGCCATTAATGGCAAAAGGAGGGGCTCCTTTCCTAATCCTCCTTAAACCCTTTTTTACCTTAAGCATGTCACACACTAAACCATGCTTAGCCACCTCATCATGGATGGAGACCACACCATTCTCTCTTGGCTGACCCAAGTGACCCTTTTCAGTCCAAGACCAGGCCTTGGGTGGTGAACCTAGCCCAAAACCATGGGTTGACTCATTTGAACCCAAAATGGTCTTCCCCCCATTCCATTTCAATCCAAGCTCTTTACACATGGCATTTGCCAATTGCTTGCACCAAGTCCCAGCCCTGACCCACCTGACCTTGAGGGTGACCCATGCCTGGCCGGCCCGCCGGAAAACACCATGGCCGAGAGCTCACATGTTAGCCCAACTTGGAATTATCACCTGCTGAGCTGCCCCAGCCCCAGTGGCCATTGGAGCTGTTCTTCTCTTGCCAATAGCAGCTGATCCCAAGCCCTAACTCTCCCTGGAAGGCCCTCCACCCTCTCCTATTTAAACACCACCCCTCTCGGCCATGAGAGGTGCTGAAAACAAACCTTAAGGAAACTCGCCAAAATTGTTCCGTACTCCTCCCCATACACGAGCACTTGATCCCCAAAGTGAGATCCCCCCGCCATTTCTTCTCTCGCGAGCTCAATTTCGTAGTCGAAATTCCACCCAAAACCAGGACACTTCTCCACAGTGGACCAATCCTCAAATTGATTGGTCCTACACCTTCACTCGTACCAAGGGAAGGTGTCCACCAGCAAAAGCCCCATCTCTAGGCCACCCAGTTGCTCCAGCCTCCAAGCTTTGTGATCGGGCTTGGTCGAAATCACATCTAGACAATTCACTGCGACCAGGAGACTTCATCTGGAGCTTGCTGAAATCCAATCGAAGGTGCAACAAACCTCAGATCGAAGCCACACTTCTCTGAGCAAAGGTATGAGCTAATTCTTCATCCCGAGCTTCTGGAGATTCCCCATTTCAAATGCTTTAATTTCAATGCATGATAATCATATAGATGTGTTCGTCTCTTCAAGACGAATCCATAGAGCATAAGAACATGAAAATCCATTGAGTATCGAGTGAGATCTTAGGGATTTAGTGTGGACGGCTCTCGGGTGAGGACGCTCGGGGACGATGAACGGATGCCGTCCATTCAATACACGCGCGGACGGACGGCTCAGATGGCGTCGGACCAGGAGACGGTACAAGAACCGCGGGGCCCGGAGCGCTGAGTCAAATGGCGGCGTCGAATGGGAGCGCGACGCGTGTGCGTTCGGAGATGCCGAGGATGAGTTGGCGCCGCGTGGATAAATAGAAAATTAGGGGTATTTTCTATTTATTTAATTCCCTAAACTTCAAAAATTCATAACTTTGTGTAGAAAAATCAGAAAAATAAAATAAAAATACCCTCTTGCTCAAAGTGAACGTAGGAGAATAATGTGGAAAAGAAATCATTAAATTTCATCAAGTATTTTATTTTTTATAATTTATTTACTCTCTGGATACATTTAATTCTCCATGCATGTATGCAATTCACCATGGCATGAGACCATAGGGCTTTTGAAGCCTCTGAATTTGGGAACATTCCCTGAATTTTCCAAAGTCAGAGGCCATCCCTATAAAGAGTTATTGATTTTTCAAGTTCATGTTACTGTTTTGAGTATTTTAATTCCAATAAATAGCATGTTGTGAAATAAATCCTAGGAAAATTTGGTGATGTTCCTTATGACCAGAGGACCCTAGGAAAAATAGGTTTTGAGTTAGTTCATTTAAAACAACCCTAATTGGCTTAAGCACTCAAAATAGGTCTCTAATTAATTAGAGCTAACCATACATTAAATTGACTTGAAATCAATTCTCCACTGACCTTTAGGATCAGAGGAACCCACCATAAAAATTTGAAGTCAATTGGACTTGGTTAGCCCCACTAATTGGGTTGATTAAGCCACTTAGTCATTTTAAACTATAAAAATTCATAACTTTTAAAATATCTTTCAAAAATTCACCAAATTGGTTTTGGAGCCTCTCTGATATCAGGGGAATTTAAGAAAATTAAAATTTCAATTTTCTAAAAAAGTTGATTTTTAATATTATTTTAATATTTTAATAATTAAAAAATAATAAAAATCACAAAAATAATAAAATTCACCAAAATGTCACATTTTGAATTTTAATCACTTAGGAACAAACCCCACATTTTTCTTAGGTCTATTTAGTGAGATATTAAATTTTAAAGCTCTAGGATAATTTTAAAATTAAAAAAATATGTTTTCTAGCTTTTTCACTAAAATAATTATAATAAATCATAGAAAAATCAGAAAATTGTAAAATTTGATTCTCTAATTTTCTTGATATCAGAGAGATTTTTGAAAAATATAAAATTCATTTTTCAACATTTATTTTATTTTTAAATTAATTAACACTCCAAAACTTAAAATAATTATAATAAAAATAATATAATTCAAAAAATCACCAAAATTGGTCCAAGTGGTCCTCCGGTCATTAGGAATGTCCCCTAATTTTCTTAAGGACAGAAACTTTCCCTTGGTCATGTTATTAAATTTTCCTTGAAAATCTCTATTTTCTACCAAAAATACTTATATATAAATAAATTAAATACAGAAAAATCACATTTTCTCCTCTCATGTCTTTATTGACATATGAGTGAAGTCACATAAAAATTTCAAGTTCATTTGAGTTCAATTTAGTGAGTTATGAAATTATTAAGCTTAAAGGGTAAAGTGGTAATTAAAATTTTTAATCCTTAATTAAAACTTTAGGTTTAATAAAAAATTAACAAGTAAAATATTTGATCCTAATCTGATTTGGATGATTGAAATTTAAATAATTAAAGGGTAGAAACCCATTAAGCAATTTAAAATGATTAAACTTTAATTAAATAATTGATTAAATTTGGAAGAATAATAAAATTTGAATTATTAAAATAGGGATATTATTAGGAGGAGATTTATTCTTTAATTTAAAAATCCCTAAATTAATTATCTCATTAATATTCAATTCTTAATTAAAATAATAACTCAAATTCAAAACATTAAAAGACTTAATCATTAAACTAAAATTAAATTATTAAACTCTTTTAAAAATTTCAATTAAATTAAAAATAAAATTAAACTAAAAATTAAATTAAATTAAATTAAATTAAATTAAATTAAATTGAAATTAAAAGTTAAATTAAATTAAAAATTAAATTAAAGATTAAATTAAATTAAATTAAATAAACAAATTAAATTAAATTAAATAACTTAAATTAAATTAAGTTAAATTAAATTAAATTAAATCAAATTAAATTAAAACTAAATCAAATCAAATTAATTTAATGTAACATCAAATCAAACTAAACTGAATTAAATTAAATTAAAACTCAATTAAATTAAATTAAATTAAATTAAATTAAATTAAATTAAATAACATCACCTAAAACAGAAATAAATTAAATATAAAGCAACTTGAACATTATTCCAAATTTAAACCCATTAACTTAAATCAAATCATTTGAATACCAATTTACCTTCGAAAGTTTCGGTTATTATAACTCCTAAACAGAACATTAAATGAAATGTTACCTCACCTATAGGATATTCAAATGTCCTAGTTCACTCGAGTAAGATAACAACAAAACTTGAATTCTCTGACGATTAATTCATTTGTATAATTAAACCCATTCGACTTAAAACAATCCTAGAAATATTGAAAAGATGTTTAAGATTATTCTTAAGCACTTCCTCAATATGATAGGACATTTATAAGAACAATTGGACTTAATTGTTCTTTGATGAAGAAAATCGTCCTTAAACCAAAACACAAAGAACCTAGACGTCATAGGAGATGACTAGCTATAGGATTAGGAATTTGGTAGAAAACCATAACCCTTCCCTTAGCTTTATCTAGGAACTTGCTTAAATATTCTAATTGTGTTTTAAGTGCAGCTTGGGATGACGGGAAGACCCTCCGGTACGCTTTTATTTTATCGCAATCTACTTTCTTGCAATTTACCTTCTTGCAATTTATTTAATCGCATCGCACTTACTTTTTCTTGCATGATAAACAACCGTTGCATGAAAACCCACACCTTTAGGATAGACCCTAAAACTGAAACCAAACTAAGTTAAAAGTCATTGCAAGATAAAATTCACCGCCACAACATTTCAAAATATAAAACAACTCAAAATTTAATCACAAACGAACACAAAACTACAATTACATTTAAATTAAAATGTCCTGTTGGATGATCGGGAATACCTCGGATGATGTAACCTACGTGTTGTCGACGGGATTTCCCACGGTCTAAATGAAAGTACGGAACTCATTCGACTGAGTTTAGCAAATTCATTCTGGACTAAGTGAATCCGATAAAAATAATGATGCCGAAAGGATGGAACAGCGGGATCTTAACCGGTGTCGTTATAATCAACTTTAAGATTTGTTTTAATTAAAATATTGAAAACACTTGGAAATTAAGATTTTCTCTAAACCAAAACACTTTTCTCATCCCCCGATTTATGACTTCTAAAATTGAACCTCCGCAACAACAAGGAGCTCGGAGCATGGTGGGCGAAGACGGCCATCGTCATCAGCAAAAACTCGAGTCTACTTCAACAAAACTTTCCTAGAATTAAATAACAAAGCCATAGGACTTCGAGGTAGTTTGCCTAGTGCAAAATAAATCCTCAACTCTTCGTTAGGCACTTGCATTGCAAATTAAGCCCTAACCTGGTCATAGGATTCCGAGGTAGTCGTCCGGTACGACAATAAACCCTCACATCTTCGAGGCTATTTGTTTGATTTTATCACACAAATATAAGCCCTAATTAATTAAAATTGGCAAGATCAAAACATTTAAATAAATATTAGGACTTTCCTAAATCTAAGCCAAACAATAGGATAGTCGGGAAATTACCGAAGTTCGCTTCGAATCTGTGATTTCTCCTAATTTTCTTCCTTTGGATTCTCAAAACAAAAATGTTCCAAATTTGATCCATTCCCTATTGAAATTCCAAACTTCAATCCTTTCGATAACTTAAACCTCGAAATTCTTGAGAGCGAATTATTGATTATTATCGAGAGTTTTCTTAGGTGATTCCCGTCACTTAAGATGTAATTAACTATGTGGGCTTGCCCTTATAGGGAATTTTAAAGAACCCGTGTAATATAAACCCCGTTTAATGTTTTCATATTAAGCGGGGAATTTGTCGGCTTATAAAATTGGTTCGTAGACCAAACGGATGTCACAAATCTTCTAGTTTATTTAATCGAGCCCCACCGTCATAGCGGTGTCTATCCTTAGGGATAGATACACAGTTTGTGGTGCGGTGCTCGTTTATATAAACTATTTGGGATGTGAGATCGGTTTAATCTCATATCTTAAAACCTACAAATTTAAAATTATTTTCAAAATCAAATATTATTTTTTCAAATTATTTATTAAAATTAAATTAAAATTCGCCGACAATTTCTGTAGGCGACCCCTCTTCAAAACACAACACACAACCTGAAAATAGTGCCGACAATTTATGGCGACTCCGCTGGGGAAAATTCCTCTCTCCATTATAATCAGATAATTCTGCTTTCCAAAATCGGTAGTGTATCCATGTCCTTAATGGGTCAAACTACCCTTCTTTCCGTTGGAATACTATGGTCATTTCTACCTTGGACAAGTATAGCCAACATTCTCTCGGATTTAGGAGCCACTGTTTAAACACCCCTAAACAGAGAGGTTTTGAGATCCTTTTACCTCATTTCTGAGGTGGGGTGGACCCCCAATAGGTGTTAGTTTAGGAGTGATCCTTCGAGTAAAGAAGTCTTTCTTAAGACTTTCTTTTCTTTTCCAACTCTGAATCGGATTCCTTACCTTCTCTACACCTTTGAACATTCCGTTCTAAATAAACAAACCCTCTAATAAGTGATTCTTTTAACAAATGATTCCTTCTTATAAATACATGAACAAGAATGTGTTCGGACTCTTTTCAATTCCTTTCTTTTCGTCCTAAAGAAAAGAAGCATAACTCGGGACCGACAACCGAATCTACCCCGTAAATGGAAGCCCCGAAACTGATTTTCTCCTTCACCAATGGACTGGACTTCGCTGTCTATAAGGATGAGCTGCCCGACAATGGGATCATCCGATTCGGGCAAGGATTTGAAAACACGAATGTCAAGGTCACCGACGTCTCCCTCTTTGCACTGACGAACAAGGTATCTGAAGCTGAGGAGCCGCTGCTTGAGTTCAACCTTAGGTCGACCCAAGAGTTTCCTCCCCCGCAAAGGATCCCGACTAGGAGGAGTACCGCCGTCCGCAGGAGGACCGTTCTTACTACCCCCATCGGTCTAGTTGTTTCGCACCTACCCCGACTTCGCCAAATCAAAGGGAAAGAAATCCGTAACTATGGTAAACCCGTTACCGTAGAGGGTACGGATCTTCTCGTAAGACCTTCCGTTTTCGAAATCGGGTCCAGCTTCAAAGATTCCGTCACCGACAAGGACCCAAAGAAGAAACGAAGTGGAAGGATCGCCGGAGAAGCCGTAGCCGCCGAAATCGCTTTCCGGAGGAAATCCCGTAACCGCCCGAATATACACCACCGCCGAATATACACCGCTACCGAATATACACCGCCGCTCGACTACATACCACTTTTGGGAGGAAGCAGGTTCCATCCCCTCTCCGTCGCAGAGGATGAGGAGAATGTTCGCAAGATTGCTGCCACATTACCTCAACCCGCATATTACAACGATAGCCGCAAGAAAAGAACTAGAACTACGCCATTTGCTCGACTGCAAACTTTGGTAGAAAAGTTAGCAAAGAAGGAAAACCGCCCCGTATCGGAGATTCTACGAAGGATAGGGCGGTGCCGCCAAATCCCGTCTTGGGCCCCGAGTAGAACCCGCCGTCATGACGAAAAGCCAAGTAAAAGAATGAAGGCTAGTCCGCCCGTCGTAGTCTCGTGATTACAGATTAGGGAGGATACCACCTTCCAAGCATTTGGCCGACGTACCATCCGGTCCTAGACCTTCCGCCGCTGAAGGATGGTATGGCGTCCCACTACTCGAGCGCTTAAGACCGAAACAAAGAACCCGAGAAAGAAAGTCTCGCCAGAGGCTAGAATCGAAGAAAGTGCTACCGCGATAAAGGGGACTCGTGAAAAGGGGACCCGGCAGCCTATCGCACGACAACCGCAAAGACACACGAAAACCCCGCTAGAAGATGCCATGGAAAAGTTGAGAACCGATATCCGATGGTCTGGCAAAAGAAAGAGAAGAAAAGTTCGGAGATGAGATTGATTCATCGGAATTCATGGACGACGAATATGCGTAAATCAATATGGTTGAGACACGAGCTTCATCGCCTTCGCAAGGTGCTCCCGCAACCAGCAGAAGAGAGGAGCCGTAACCGATGAGAAGGCAGCTTCGGGAAAAAGACGACACGATCGCTCAAATGGCGAAAAGGATGGAAGAGATGGCCGTAGCTCGGCCACTCTCTGGAGTCAAGTACAACCACATAGAGAGACACCCCGTGAGGTCATTCACATTGTAAACGGAGGAAAGGAGATTACATCCGTCAATGGGGATGATCACTAAAAAGGATACAACACAAAGTATGATCCCCGAAAAGGATATCAAGAACTTGGTGGAACAGCAGAAGCGAGAAGCCTTAGCACAATCGAAGAGCGGGACATCCATTCGGACGGGTAGACCTTACCGAGAAGAATTCGACGTTGTCCAAGCACCCGAAAGGCTTCGTACCAACTCGTTCAAGACCTTCGACGGAACCGGAACCCCCGACAAGATGTTGCACACTTTCGTGCCGCTTGTTGTAATGTCGGCGGGAGCGATGCATTACTCTTCCGATAGTTCGTCGCCAGCCTCGTCAGAATCGCCTTCGACCGGTATGCGAATTACCAAATGGTTCTGTGAAGACGTTCTCGCAGCTAGAGAACCTCTTCATCAAGCGATTTGCCGGAGCTCGACACCACATCACTATAGGTGATTTAGTGGTAGAGAAACAAAGGCCGAATGAAACTTTGGTGGATTACATACTTCGATGGAGGAACTTAAGCATGAAGTGTGAACCACAACTACAAGAACAACATGCAGTCGGCATCTTACTTAAAAGCATTCACGGCCCGATAAGCACTTCTCCTCAAAGGATTCACTATTAAGACTTTCAAGAAGTTGTTAAGCAAGGCCGGAAGCTTGCAAGAAGAGGCGAAGCAATTAAGTTTCGCCGACAAGACTGACAAGCGTAAGCCGGTGAAGACCTTCGAAAAGAAATCCGGATCGTTGCAGCAGCTCGACAAAGGCAAGCAACCGATGCAAATACCACCGTAACGGCCGCAAAGAACCACAACAGAATTACCAAGAACCCCGGTCCAACTATCGTCGTCTCCGCAAGTATGAACAACCGTCTCGTCCGCAACGTACATTAAGGGAACTTCGAGCAGAGAATATCCGTTCAAGAATGAAGCAAGATCGAAAATTTTCCTAGTCCGATGAAGACTCCAGATTTCCACTGCCAGAGCCTAAAAGACTAGAGGAAGTCAACAAGAAAGGTGATCCCAACTTTTGCCCCTACCACCGGATGCTTGGGCACAAGATAGAAGATTGCATTACCTTTAAAAGTTGGCTCAACGACAATCTTGGAAAGGAAATATAACAATCCCGAAGGAGTACATGAAGGAACCCCAGAAAGGAGGTTCCGTCAATGTTATCTCAACTGATCCCGTCATTTCGATAGATCCCTATGCAACTGACGATGGATGGACCATCGCCTGGACAAGGTCCTCAAAGAAGATTTTAGACAAAGATCCGAACCGCCTCGGTGCGAGCTTCAATTCGTAGTTCGAGACCCGTTAAGCCGGTACTATCACTTGCGATAGAAGAACCACCTCAACAGAGGCGATTGAAGAGAAGAAGAGAATCGACGAAGAAGAGAGGACCGAGACTCCTAAGGCTAGACTAGGGGCCGCTTATCCTAGGATAGTTGTTTTCGATTCAGGGAGAAATCCCTCGAACCTCTCGATTTTGTATGATTATCTCGCTCGCTTCGGTGGGATCATATAATGATAAGGGTGATGGCGTTGGCTACGTTTTGACTGTTTCTAACGATTACGTAACTAGCGACAATCCGGACATCGATTTCGATACCAACGACAATTCTCAAATCATACACGATCTCGACGAGCAAAATAACGAAGAAGACATCCATCAAGGAGGCTACGAAAGCTCAACAAGCAACGAATCTATTTGCAAATTTCGAGGAGCTCCAGTCACAATAGAGTTAGAGCCTTCAGATTCTGAGGATAATCCGGAAGAGCCTGTCATTCTGATCCAGGAGGAGACACCGACAAGCTCAACGCTAGATTCAGAAGAAATTACAGAAGTCAACTTAAGAAGTGGAAAAGTTCTACCTCTGAGAATGGGTCCAAAGGACAAAGGAAAGCAGGTGGTTGTTCAAGAAGAACCAACCCCAGCAAAAGAAATACCCGTTCGAGAAGAAGCCGAGACGTATGAAAATAAGGTGGACTACAACGTACTAGCCCATCTTAGGAAACTACCGGCCAAAATGAGCATTTACGATGCTCTCATCTTATCAAAGGAGATGAGAGAAGCTCTGATCAAGGCCTTACTTGATCCGGAAATTTTCTTAGCTCAAATGGCCGGAGATTCCTTAGATGAGGTTTGCTCGTTAAAAGAACAGCGAGGCGTTACCTTCACGGACAGTGACCTACTACTTGGGACAGCAGATCACAACCGACCGTTGTACATTTCAGTTACAATCGGAAAATTTACACTCTCCAGAGTATTGGTGGATCCAGGAGCATCGATCAATATAATGAGTCTTCGAACACTAGCATATTTGGAAATTGATGCTCGCGAGCTCGAAGCGTACAAAATGTTATTAAGAGGATTCAACCGTAAAGGAGAAAGAGCCCTCGGATCAATAACGCTACCGATGAAGACCGGTGACTTAGCAAAGACAACCGCAAAATTTCACATAATTGATTCAGAGACATCGTTCAACGCTCTGCTGGGCCGACCGTGGATACATGAAAACAGGATGGTACCATCATCTCTACACCAGTGCATCAAATACTACGATGGAGGGGAACAGTGCATCAAAGGCGACTTACAACCATTCTCCGTACATGAGATTGGAATCCGTGAAGACGCGGCTTATTATGCACCGCCAAAGAAAACAATCTTCTCCAGAGATACCGTAACAAATGAAGCAAAGAAAGTTCAGGACGACGAAGAACCTAAAGTTCTAGTCCAACAGTCACTCACCACTCCCTTACGGCGAGATGGTGAAGGTTTCTCCACAACTCGCATCCGAGGTCGAGGCCGGGGACGAGGTCGTGGTAGAGACGTTAGGACAGTTGGACGGAGGAAACCAGCCATCAACGTTGATCGGGATGATAGTTCGAAGAAGAAAAAGAAATCAAACAAGAAGCAACGGCAATAAGCTCCGAAGAAGCCGCAATTCAAGATCTCCCTCGAAGATGAAAAGAATGAAGAATACAAATCAATGTACGAGAAGATTAACCACTACGTACATACTATGACCCTAACCCCGATCCATTCTAACAAGATCGAGGGTATGGTGGTCAAAGAAGTACGTAACGACGGTGCAAGGCCAATCAAATTCCACCGTGGTGCTTCTACCTCCAAAACTGAAAATAATGTACAATTTGAAGATGTCACTTCATCAGAATTAATGGAATTACCTTTTGAGTGGTACTCTCCCTGTGTTCAAAATTTAATTCAACGTGGTTTCTTACCTCGACAATGGACAAAAGGCCAATCACAACATTTTGAAAAATTATGGAATAACTCCGTCGTCCACCCAATTCAAAATATGGACTCGGATTCAGACACGCAGGGTCGCTTGACGATACCGAATTTTGCTTGGTTGTCACTTGCAAGTCCAATGAAAACCGCATGGAAACTACGTACGAACTCGAAGATTTACAAATTGGAGATGCTCCACCGTAATTCGAAGAAGAAATTAAATCTACAATAGATGAGTTAACTGAAGTTAACTTAGGTACTAGCGAAGAGCCTAGACCTACCTTTGTTAGCTCCTTACTCAACAAAGAAGACTCCGAAGAAATAATCAAATTATTAATGGAATTTAAAGACCGTTTTGCTTCGGAACTACGACGAGATGCCAAGATTAGCTCCGGAGGTTGCAGTCCATAAGCTAGGAGTGGATCCTACTTCTGTTCCAATCAGACAAGGTCCCAGAAGAATGCATCTAGAAATCGAACAACAAGTCATAGCCGAAGTTAAAAAAACTAATAGACGCTAAATTTGTCCGTGAAGAACAATACCCGACTTGGTTAGCCAATGTGGTGCCGACCGTAAAGAAGAATGGTCGATCGAATCCGTGTGGACTTCGCAGATTTAAACAAGGCATGTCCAAAGGATGAATTCCCTCTACCGATCCCGTAATTAATGATCGACATTGCTTCAACGCATGAAATATTCTCGTTCATGGATGGATCTTCGAGATACAACCAGATAAAAATGGCTCCAGTAAGATGAAAAGCTTGCCGCATTCGTGACGCCGATCGGAGTATTTTGCTACACAAGAATGACATTCGGACCGAAGAACGCAGGAGCAACCTACCAAAGAGCAATGACAAGAATTTTTGATGATCTCATCCACAATCAAGTCGAATGCTACGTAGACGATGTGGTCATCAAAAGCAAAGTAAAGGAAAACCACTCGTATGATTCGAGAATTGTTTTCGAACGATTAAGACAATTTAACCTTAAGATGAATCCCTTAAAATGCGCCTTCGGCGTCACCTCCGGAAATTCTTAGGATTCGTCGTCCGACATCGTGGAATTGAAATCGACCCGAAAAGATTAAAGCTATCTTAGAAATGCCGCCTCCTGTAACCTTAAAACAACTACGATCCTTTCAAGAGAAGCCGGCATATCTTCGACGCTTTATCTCAAACTTGTCGTGTAGGTGTCAGCCTTTCTCGCACTAGTTAAAAAGGACGCCAAATTTATTTCGGGAAGAGAAATGCCGAAGGCCTTCGAGGACATTAAACAATATTTAATGACACCTCCCGTCTTAGCAGCCCCTGGCCTCGGTAGACCGCCGATACTTTACACCGCGGCTTTAGACGACTTCTCTGAGCCCCGTTGGCCTGAGTCAATGATGAGGGTAAAGAAAATGCTCTTTACTACTTAAGCCGTCGTTTACTTCCGACGGAAGTAAGGTATCCCGCAATTGAAAAGCATTATTCGTCCCCGATCTTCGCCGCTCAAAAGCTCGTGCACTACATGCTTTCTCATAAGGTCAACCTAATCTCGAAATTTAATCCATTGCAATACTTGATGACTCGTCCAACACTTTTCGGCAGACTTGCCAGATGGTCAATGATATTATTGCAATTCGATATAACTTTCGTGCCTTTGCGTGCCGTGAAGGGACAAGTCTTAGCAGACTTTCTCGCAAAGACACCCTTTGCCGGCCGAATCTCCTCTCAATGACGATTTGCCGGATGAACAAATAATGAATCTTGAAGACCCCGATGATCGACGTTGGGAATTGTATTTCGACGGAGCATCTTCAAGACACAAAGACAAAGAATCGCAAGTGATAGTGCCCGGTAAGGCAGGAATCGGGCTAATCTTTATAACACCGGAGCGGGGGATGTTAAGATACTCCTACCATTCGACGTAACCGTGTACAAACAACGAAGCGAATACGAAGCTCTCATAACGGGGCCGGAATTAACTATTCAAATGGGGATAACGTACATCAACATCTACGGGGACTCACAGCTAATCATTCAACGGATCGCCGGATAGTACAGAATTTTAAAGCCAAGACTCGAGCAATACTTCCAAGATGCCATACAGATCGTTGGAACGTATTCCAAATGTGACAATCTACAAAATTCCCGTAAAAGAAAATGCTTTAGCAGATGCTTTAGTCCGTCTCGCAAAAGAATTTGCTCCGTTTGCAAGATGAATCGCTAGAAGTGTCGGCTCACGGACGTCGAGTCCTATCACGAACTTCGACATAGTACACAATACACAAATCGAAAAAGAAAAAGAATCAGCTGCATCAAGTGATGTAAAAACACGAAGATCGGCGACAACCATTGATAGACTACCCGCAAACAGGAAAGCTACCGGACGATAGGTCGCTAGCCCATCGTATCAAGAAAAGAACTCGTCTTACGCATTAATAAACAACACATTGTACAGAAGGTCTTTTGATCAAATGCGGCTAAGATGCCTAAGCGGGTCCGAGGCCCGTGAAATTGTTAAAGAGGTTCATTCAGACTCCGTGGCGCTCACCGCTCGAGTCCGAAGATGAAAATGAAAATTAAAAGACTAGGGTACTACCGGCCCTCGATAATGACCGATCGCATGAAAATCGCCAAGAGCCGTCACCAATGCCAAGTGCACGGAGTGGTTCTACACCAACCTCCAAATGTGCCGCACCCGACAACTGCGTCGCGGCCATTCGAATGTTGGGGCACGTATATAGTGGGTCCGATAGAACCACCATCTTCGAAAGGACATCGTTTCATTCTCGAGGCTACAAATTACTTTTCCAAGTGGGCAGAGGTAGTTCAACTTGGAGAAGTGAAAGCACACCACGTGCTACGCTTTTCAAGAACCAAGTTGTCTACCGTTTCGGAGTGCCGTGCGAGATCATCTCGTATAATGGATCGCATTCGAAGCACACAAATCAACAATTTTGTCAGAGACACGGAATCGACTGGCGATACTCAACAATTTACTACCCAAGAGCAAACGACCTCGCTGAGGCTTTTAATAAAACTCTCGTTCAAATCTTAAAGAAAACTTTGGACGATAATAAGAGAAATTGGCACGAGAAGTTGTTAGAAGCCTTATGGGCCTACCGGACAACCTTCAGAACTCCTACTCAAGCTACACCTTACGCTCCGGTGTATGGGTCCGAGGCAAGTGCTACCTTTAGAGGTTCAGCCTTCCTTCACTCGTAATTGCAATTGCAAATAAGATCACGACGAAGAGAACGCCAAATTACGACTAGAAGAATTAGAAAGCCCGGAAGGGAAAAGACTTGCAGCAAGCAATGTAATTTAGAACTATACCAAGCTAAGATGGTTCAAGCCCATGACAAACCGGTCCGCCCAAGAACCTTCAAAGTTGGTGACTTAGTTCTCGTTCTCAAGAGACCTATTCTCGCACACCGCAAGATAGGAGGAAAATTTGAACCCACTGGGAAGGACCGTTTGTGGTTGAAGCAAGATACTCGTGAGGTTCCTACCAGCTAGTGAATTGCCGTGGAGAACAACATATGCTTCCGATCAACGGACGATACTTGAAAAAGTATTACGCTACTCGATGTTTCTAAGGAATGAATTCTTCATCCCTAAGAAACACAAAGCGAAGTAATTACCGATGATCGGGTCCGAACCCAAAAATAATAAAATGTGCTAAAATAAATAAAATCGTGATAATAAAGTTTTCCTTGTTTTCTTTTCCAAATCAAAATCTTTTTCCTGATCTTATCCCGCTTCATTCCTGTTAAATTTTAAAATATAAGAGAAGTAATAAAAAAAAATGTCTTTAATAAACATTTTCTTAATGTTCTTGTTCTTAGTACAGCCCCTGATCCTTTTCCTTGTCTCTTCGCAGGGAAATGTCGAACGGGCGGTTGGTCCTGAACTTTAAGAATGGCGTAAGCCTTGCACTCGATGAAAAGAGGGTGAAAGATGGAGCGATAATCGAGATTGACTCGGATTTCGCACCGCGCAGCCTAGCGATACGAGGAAAGTGACTGGGTCCCGCCTGACCGAGAAGAACTACCCTGCGTACAAGGATGAAAGTGGGTGGCCCAAGCCACCAATCCGACAAAGAAGAAAAGAAAGGCAAACACTGAAGAAGACAAGAAAATGAAGTCTGTAGTCGCTACAGCAGAAGGCAGGCTTATCAGCACCGCGCCCACAGACACTCAAGAAGTTCGAAGAGCTACTCTCACGCACCACGCAACGAAGAAATAAGAATCGCCGTATCCGTAAGATGTTAACAAAACTAGCCGCGGACCAGCGCGACGAGACAAGCTTGCTAATGCCGCACATACACTTCAAGGACACCGGCTCACCGAGAACTCGAAGAAAGGAGGCCAGCCTCCTAGGATAACAGTAAAGAACTAGGGAAATCTCACAAAGATCGAAGAAAGAAGGCTACCACACCACCGCATAGAACCACCGCAATGCATGAGCTTGCTGCGTAAGCAACCCCGGGGATGTCCCGACAGTGCATCATCCCCGAGGAGCCGAGGTATGCAGCAGAACGTGAAGGGATTGAACCGTATATCCCACAATATGTCACCGAGGCCTCGCCATCTCGCATCATTCCGAATACGAGCCGGAGAGAATGCGTAATGTTGAAAAGAAAACCTTCGAATACTTCGAGAGAATTAGAGGCAGAAGAATCAATATACTAGAGGGCCTCGAGCTACATACGTACGTATTCTCGTAGTATGAATAACAAGAAATCGTGGATTGCATCCGGATTTGAAAAGAATGGGCCGAACGAGCCGCCTAAGGGAAAACACATACTCAAAACCCCGAGATGGATGCCAGGGAAGGGAAGAATCACAATACAATGTGGATGTTGTTACAACTTTGCGGAGGACAGGAAGGGAAACCCACCGGGAATACTCCGTCATGGGCAAGTGGATCCGATGCCATTTGTCATCAAGAGAATGGTAAAGAGATTGATAACATGGAGGGTACTCGCCACCGTATCGCATACCCAATAGCCGCATTATTAACATCTACAAGCGGAGGTGACCGCATACCCCCACACATAGATCACCACGACTTTGTCGACCTTTCGCACAGCCTCTTTCCCGAACGAGTGTAACATCATGTTCGGATCCGACCTCCGGATAAGCAGGCCCGTGTGAGTTCCGAGGGCCGCTGAAGATACCTTTACCGGTAGGTTCCGTCATGATACCGAAGGGCAACGGAGCAGATATCGCTAAGCATTGCATACCAGAGTACCAATGAAGCGGATCTCGGCTACTTTCGCAGGATCGACGACGTAAAGACACCTTACCATTTCCAGCCGCACCCGGAGCTAGAGTGCCTCCGCCTTACGAGCCGTGAGTTACATGGGAGATATCACACCTCCAACGTACATCCAGCTCGGCATCCTTGCCAAGGATGGCTTGGAAGGTGATGTTATTAACCATGTACCCCACTATTCGGACATGTATTTTTGATAGATGCTTCTTTTGATGGATCGACGAAGATCATACATAGTCCGTTTCGAGTCTACATGGATTGTATGAAAGATATGCCGTATCAAGTTGTATGATGTATCTTCGACATGATTGGAATGAAAGTGACCATGTCACATTTTTGGCCTTCACCTCTTTTGTACAAATTGATCGGGAAACGCCATTAAAGTTAAATGAACTTCGAACAAAGAACGTAAAAGAAATAAAAAAAAGGATAAAAGAAAACTTTCCTTAAAAATCTTAAAAAATGACGAACACCAAATTCACATGAACATTAAATAAACGATAAAATAAAATTTGAATCATTAAAAGATAAACAAAATCAACATAAATGTTAAATCAAATCACAAATCAAATTCTCAATCAAATTCCAAATCCACTCTCGATCAAATTTCAAATTTGATCTTTCCAAATTTCAAATCGAATTTCAATCAAATTTCAAATCCAATCTCGATCAAATTTCAAATTTGATCTTCCAAATTTCAAATCAAATCTTAAATCAAATTTCAATCGAGTTCAAACTCATCCTTCCAAATCTCAAATTCAATCTTTCCGCATTTCAAATCTCAATCAAATTTCGAATTCGATCTTCCAGATCTCAAATCAAATATCAATCAAATTCAAACTTTTTGGGTCGAGGATTTTACATCCAAGACTGCACTGCTTTAGGATTCTTTCCCTATTGCACTGAAATACATCAAATTCAAACTTTTGGGTCGAGGATTTTACATCCAAGACTGCACTGCTTTAGGTTTCTTTCCCTATTGCACTGAAATACATCAAATTCAATCTTTTGGGTCTAGGATTTTACATCCAAGACTGCACTGCTTTAGGATTCTTTCCCTATTGCACTGAAATACATCAAATTCAAATTTTTGGGTCGAGGATTTTAAATCCAAGATTGCACTGCTTTAGGATTCTTTCCCTATTGCACTGAAATACATCAAATTTAAACTTTTGGGTCGAGGATTTTACATCCAAGACTGCACTGCTTTAGGATTCTTTCCCTATTGCACTGAAGTACATCAAATTCAAATTTTTGGGTCAAGGATTTTACATCCAAGACTGCACTGCTTTAGGATTCTTTCCCTATTGCACTGAAATACATCAAAATCAAATTTTTGGGTCGAGGATTTTACATCCAAGACTGCACTGCTTTAGGAGTCTTTCCCTACGGCACTGAAATACATCAAATTCAAACTTTTTGGGTCTAGGATTTTACATCCAAGACTGCACTCGCTTTAGGATTCTTTCCCTACGGCACCGAAATACATCAAATTCAAACTTTTGGGTCGAGGATCTTTTACATCCAAGACCGCACTGCTTTAGGATTCTTTCCCTCATGCACTGAAATACATCAAATTCAAACTTTTTGGGTCGAGGATTTTACATCCAAGACTGCACTGCTTTAGGATTCTTTCCCTACGGCACTGAAATACATCAAATTCAAACTTTTGGGTCGAGGATCTTTTACATCCAAGACTGCACTGCTTTAGGATTCTTTCCCTACGGCACTGAAATACATCAAATTCAAACTTTTTGGGTCGAGGATTTTACATCCAAGACTGCACTGCTTTAGGATTCTTTCCCTATCGCACTGAAATACATCAAAATCAAATTTTTGAGTCGAGGATTTTACATTCGAAACCGCATTGCTTTAGGATTCTTTCCCTATCGCAATGAAATACATCAAAATCAAACTCTCGAGGTTAAGGATTTTACATCCAATACCGCATTGCTCTGAGATCTCTCCTCATTGTAATGATTCAATCCAATCAATTCAATTTTCTTTCGAGGTTGAAGATGTTACACCTAAAACCTCAAAATTCCAATCAAATCCTTCAAATTAATCTTGACAAACTTCAATCTAAATTGAAATTCCAAATTGAAATCTAAACTCACACATCGAAACTTAAACCGAAACAAAATAAAATCTAAATTGAAATTCCCCCAGGTCATGTGATTTGGGATTCACCTCCTTTTCCTCTCCCCAGCGAGAGTTCAGGAATCTCCAGTTTCAAAGATATACTTGACACTCCCCAGCGGAAACTTTTCCACTTCGTCCTAAGTTTGTCACTTGGACATCTGTGTTGGTTGTGTCGATCTCTTCGGTCCACGCCAATACGCGCGGTGTGCTCCGTCAGCTCACCACACCTATTGGAGGTCCATTTGTTGACCTCATTTTTGATGAGGTCTTCTCTTCTTCTTTTAGTGCTTAGGATCTAGCCTTAGGCTTTTCCTTCGACTATCTTAGAGGACTAGAATTGGGACCCACCTTTTAGAAATTCAAACCACTTCTTAACTCCCCGCAAACTCCACAAACTTGACCGTAGACCCCTAATCACCTAGAGGGTTGAAATCAAATGTGGAAGTTTAAAGGATGAGTTCCTATAGGACTCTTTAGCCTTAGGACCGCTCCGGGTGGCCCAGGTCCGGTGAGGGGCTGACTTACACACACACTACACTTATACACTACACTTTCACACACTTCCTAAAACTACACCCATACCTAACTTGACCTCCCGACTCATGTAGGTGATTCACATGGATGGTCCTTAACCCCCGAGCCCTCGGCTAAGAGGGTAAGGAACAACATAGATGAATGCCTCAAATGAGTCCCTTCATGGCTCATATGGGCTTGATATGGCTTCATGGCTCAACCAAAATGACTTCTTTCCACTTACATCCACCCAATCTTCAATTTCCCAAATTTTCAATTTTTGACCCCCGGAACCCTACACCCGCTTAGCTTACCCAAAACTCTTGAAACTACCCAAATTTCTCAAAAATTTCCAAATAACCCAAAATTCCCCAAAATCAATCCCAAACATTTTCACATCACTCAAATTGATCATCCATACCCAAAAATATAAAAAATTCCAAGAAAACCTCCCAATACCCTCCAAATACCCAAAATACCCTCTTGACCCAAAAATCCAAAAATTCAGAAAATTCCCAGAAAATTCCAGAAAATCCCAAATATTCCCAATTTCATTTTGTCCAACTACACCATGGGTCAATTTTGTCAATTTACCCTACTTTTGTCAAAACCCCCAATTTGACCCATTTTAACCCAAAGTGAACCCAATGTCAAACCAAACATACCCAATTGACCCAAATTCTGGTCCAATTCAATTCTAAACTTCAATTCAACATTCCTAACACCAATCTAGACCAAATCTAAGTTCAATTTGATTGATATTTGGATCCAATTTCACTTTTGGCCTTAAAGCCCAATTTGGACCCATGACCCAAACCTAACCCAAATTCAAACCAATTCAACTCCAAATCACACCAAATTGACTCCAAGCCCTTCATAGAACATCCCTAAACCAATTATGACATTTATTTGACAAAGTTCTTCACAAAATCTTTACCTAAATGCCCATCCTAAAATCAAAAAGCCCATTTCCCTTAAACTTTCCTAAGAGCCCACTTCCTTCAAATTCAAAAGCCCAAAATCTACCCTAAAGCCCACATGACATCTCCATTTGCCATCCACTTAATTAAAGCCATTACCTAAGTCATAAATTCACCATCAAATTATTCCAAATCAAGTTTCATACAAATTTCCATCAAATTACCAAAAATTCCTAAAATCCATTTTCATGAAATTGACCAAACCTTTTCCCAAGCCAAAGGTGAGCCATGCAAGCCATGGACAAGCCACATGAAGCCATGGAAGGCTTGACATGTGATCAAGCCATTAATGGCAAAAGGAGGGGCTCATTTCCTAATCCTCCTTAAACCCTTTTTTACCTTAAGCATGTCACACACTAAACCATGCTTAGCCACCTCATCATGGATGAAGACCACACCATTCTCTCTTGGCTGACCCAAGTGACCCTTTTCAGCCCAAGACCAGGCCTTAGGTGGTGAACCTAGCCCAAAACCATGGGTTGACTCATTTGAACCCAAAATGGTCTTCCCCCATTCCATTTCAATCCAAGCTCTTTACACATGGCATTTGCCAATTGCTCGCACCAAGTCCCGCCCCGACCCACCCGACCTCGAGGGTGACCCAAGCTCGGCCGGCCGGCCACCAGTGCCGCCGGAAAACACCATGGCCGAGAGCTCACATGTGAGCCCAACTTGGAATTCTCACCTCGCCGAGCCGCCCCATCCCCGTGGCCATTGGAGTCGTTCTTCTCTCGCCAAGAGCAACCGATCCCAAGCCCTAACTCTCCTCGGGAGGCCCTCCACCCTCTCCTATTTAAACACCACCCCTCTCGGCCATGAGAGGTGCTGAAAACAAACCTTAAGGAAACTCGCCAAAATTATTCCGGACTCCTCCCCATACACGCAGCACTTGATCCCCGCCGAGATCCCCCGCCATTTCTTCTCCGCGAGCTCAATTTCGAGTTGAAATTCCACCCAAAACCAGGACACTTCTCCACAGTGGACCAATCCTCAAATTGATTGGTCCTACACCTTCACCAGACCAAGGGAAGGTGTCCACCAGCAAAAGCCCCATCTCCAGGCCACCCAGTTGCTCCAGCCTCCAAGCTTTGTGACCGGGCTTGGTCGAAATCACATCTAGACAATTCACTAGACCAGGAGACTTCATCTGGAGCTTGCTGGAATCCAATCAAAGGTGCAACAAACCTCAGATCGAAGCCACACTTCTCTGAGCAAAGGTATGAGCTAATTCTTCATCCCGAGCTTCTGGAGATTCCCCATTTCAAATGCTTTAATTTCAATGCATGATAACCGTATAGATGTGTTCGTCTCTTCAAGACGAATCCATAGAGCATAAGAACATGAAAATCCATTGAGTATCGAGTGAGATCTTAGGGATTTAGTGTGGACGGCTCTCGGGTGAGGACGCTCGTGGACGATGAACGGATGTCGTCCATTCAATACACGCGCAGACGGACGGCTCAGATGGCGTCGGACCAGGAGACGGTACAAGAACCGCGGGGCCCGGAGCGCTGAGTCAGATGGCGGCGTCGAATGGGAGCGCGACGCGTGTGCGTTTGGAGATGCCGAGGATGAGTTGGCGCTGCGTGGATAAATAGAAAATTAGGGGTATTTTCTATTTATTTAATTCCCTAAACTTCAAAAATTCATAACTTTGTGTAGAAAAATCAGAAAAATAAAATAAAAATACCCTCTTGCTCGGTGAACGAGAGGAGAATAATGTGGAAAAGAAATCATTTAATTTCATCAAGTATTTTATTTTTTATAATTTATTTACTCTCTGCATACATTTAATTCTCCATGCATGTATACAATTCACCATGGCATGAGATCATAGGGCTTTTGAAACCTCTAAATTTGGGAACATTCCCTGAATTTTCCAAAGTCAGAAGCCATCCCTATAAAGAGTTATTGATTTTTCAAGTTCATGTTACTGTTTTGAGTATTTTAATTCCAATAAATAGCATGTTGTGAAATAAATCCTAGGAAAATTTGGTGATGTTCCTTATGACCAGAGGACCCTAGGAAAAATAGGTTTTGAGTTAGTTCATTTAAAACAACCCTAATTGGCTTAAACACTCAAAATAGGTCTCTAATTAATTAGAGCTAACCATACATTAAATTGACTTGAAATTAATTCTCCACTGACCTTTAGGATCAGAGGAACCCACCATAAAAATTTGAAGTCAATTGGACTTGGTTAGCCCCACTAATTGGGTTGATTAAGCCACTTAGTCATTTTAAACTTTAAAAATTCATAACTTTTAAAATATCTTTCAAAAATTCACCAAATTGGTTTTGGAGCCTCTCTGATATCAGGGGAATTTAAGAAAATTAAAATTTCAATTTTCTAAAAAAGTTGATTTTTAATATTATTTTAATATTTTAATAATTAAAAAATAATAAAAATCACAAAAATAATAAAATTCACCAAAATGTCACATTTTGAATTTTAATCACTTAGGAACAAACCCCACATTTTTCTTAGGTCTATTTAGTGAGATATTAAATTTTAAAGCTCTAGGATAATTTTAAAATTAAAAAAATATGTTTTCTAGCTTTTTCACTAAAATAATTATAATAAATCATAGAAAAATCAGAAAATTGTAAAATTTGATTCTCTGATTTTTTTGATATCAGAGAGATTTTTGAAAAATATAAAATTTATTTTTCAACATTTACTTTATTTTTAAATTAATTAACACTCCAAAACTTAAAATAATTATAATAAAAATAATATAATTCAAAAAATCACCAAAATTTTTCCAAGTGGTCCTTTGGTCATTAGGAATGTCCCCTAATTTTCTTAAGGACAAAAACTATCCCTTGGTCATGTTATTAAATTTTCCTTGAAAATCTCTATTTTCTACCAAAAATAATTATATAAATAAATTAAATACAGAAAAATCACATTTTCTCCTCTCATGTCTTTATTGACATATGAGTGAAGTCACATAAAAATTTCAAGTTCATTTGAGTTCAATTTAGTGAGTTATGAAATTTTTAAGCTTAAAGGGTAAAGTGGTAATTAAAATTTTTAATCCTTAATTAAAACTTTAGGTTTAATAAAAAATTAACAAGTAAAATATTTGACCCTAATCTGATTTGGATGATTGAAATTTAAATAATTAAAGGGTAGAAACCCATTAAGCAATTTAAAATGATTAAACTTTAATTAAATAATTGATTAAATTTGGAAGAATAATAAAATTGGAATTATTAAAATAGGGATATTATTAGGAGGAGATTTATTCTTTAATTTAAAAATCCCTAAATTAATTATCTCATTAATATTCAATTCTTAATTAAAATGATAACTCAAATTCAAAACATTAAAAGACTTAATCATTAAACTAAAATTAAATTATTAAACTCTTTTAAAAATTTCAATTAAATTAAAAATAAAATTAAACTATAAATTAAATTAAATTAAATTAAATTAAATTAAATTAAATTAAAATTAAAAGTTGAATTAAATTAAAAATTAAATTAAAGATTAAATTAAATTAAATTAAATAAACAAATTAAATTAAATTAAATAACTTAAATTAAATTAAGTTAAATTAAATTAAATTAAATCAAATTAAATTAAAACTAAATCAAATCAAATTAATTTAATGTAACATCAAATCAAACTAAACTGAAGTAAATTAAATTAAAACTCAATTAAATTAAATTAAATTAAATTAAATTAAATTGAATTAAATAACATCACCTAAAACAGAAAGAGATTAGATATAAAGCAACTTGAACACTATTCCAAATTTAAACCCATTAACTTAAATCAAATCATTTGAATACCAATTTACCTTCGAAAGCTTCGGTTATTATAACTCCTAAACAGAACATTAAATGAAATGTTACCTCTCCTATAGGATATTCAAATGTCCTAGTTCACTGAGTAAGATAACAACAAAACTTGAATTCTCGGACGATTAATTCTTTTGTATAATTAAACCCATTTGGACTTAAAACAATCCTAGAAATATTGAAAAGATGTTTAAGATTATTCTTAAGCACTTCCTCAATATGATAGGACATTTATAAGAACAATTGGACTTAATTGTTCTTTCGATGAAGAAAATCGTCCTTAAACCAAAACACAAAGAACCTAGACGTCATAGGAGATGACTAGCCATAGGATTAGGAATTTGGTAGAAAACCATAACCCTTCCCTTAGCTTTATCTAGGAACTTGCTTAAATATTCTAATTGTGTTTTAAGTTCAGCTTGGGATGACGGGAAGACCCTCCAGGTACGCTTTTATTTTATTGCAATCTACTTTCTTGCACTTTACCTTCTTGCAATTTATTTAACTGCATTGCACTTACTTTTTCTTGCATGATAAACAACTGTTGCATGAAAACCCACACCTTTAGGATAGACCCTAAAACTGAAACCAAACTAAGTTAAAAGTCATTGCGAGATAAAATTCACCGCCACAACATTTCAAAATATAAAACAACTCAAAATTTAATCACAAACAGTAACACAAAACTACAATTACAATTAAATTAAAACGTCCTGTTGGATGATCGGGAATACCTCGGATTATGTAACCTATGTGTTGCTAACGGGATTTCCCACGGTCTAAATGAAAGTGCGGAACTCATTCAGTTGAGTTTAGCAAATTCATTTGGACTAAGTGAATCCGATAAAAATAATGATGTCGGAAGGATGGAACCGTGGGATCTTAACCGGTGTCGTTATAATCAACTTTAAGATTTGTTTTAATTAAAATATTGAAAACACTTGGAAATTAAGATTTTCTCTAAACCAAAACACTTTTCTCATCCCCCGATTTATGACTTCTAAAATTGAACCTCTGCAACAACAAGGAGCTCGGAGCATGGTGGCCAGCCACGCCATCGTCATCGGCAAAACCCGAGTCTACTTCAACAAAACTTTCCTAGAATTAAATAACAAAGCCATAGGACTTCGAGGTAGTTTGCCTAGTGCAACATAAATCCTCAACTCTTTGTCGAGCACTTGCATTGCAAATTAAGCCCTAACCTCGTCTTAGGATTCCGAGGTAGTCGTCCGTACGACAATAAACCCTCACATCTTCGAGGCTATTTGTTTGATTTTATCACACAAATATAAGCCCTAATTAATTAAAATTGGCAAGATCAAAACATTTAAATAAATATTAGGACTTTCCTAAATCTAAGCCAAACAATAGGATAGTCGGGAAATTACCGAAGTTCGCTTCGAATCTGTGATTTCTCCTACTTTTCTTCCTTTGGATTCCCAAAACAAAAATGTTCCAAATTTGATCCATTCCTTATTGAAATTCCAAACTTCAATCCTTTCGAGAACTTAAACCTCGAAATTCTTGAGAGCAGAATTATTGATTATTATCGAGAGTTTTCTTAGGTGATTCCCGTCACTTAAGATGTAATTAACTATAGGGGCTTGCCCTTATAGGGAATTTTAAAGAACCCGAGTAATATAAACCCTGTTTAATGCTTTCATATTAAGCGAGGAATTTGTCGGCTTATAAAATTGGTTCGCAGACCAAACGAATGTCACAAATCTTCTAGTTTATTTAATCGAGCCCCACCGTCAAGCAGTGTGTCTATCCTTAGGGATAGATACACAGTTTGTGATGCGGTGCTCGTTTATATAAACTATTTGGGATGTGAGATCTGTTTAATCGCATATCTTAAAACCTTCAAATTTAAAATTATTTTCAAAATCAAATATTATTTTTTCAAATTATTTATTTAAATTAAATTAAAATTCGCCGACAATTTCTGTAGGCGACCCCTCTTCAAAACACAACACACAACCTGAAAATAGTGCCGACAGTCATGAGTGATTAGGAACAAGTTTGGGGTGATTTTGAGTTGAACTGAGTTTAATTTGGGTCTTTTAGTGATAGGGCCAAAATAGGTCAAAATGGGCTAACTTGGGCTACGGTTGGGTTAACTTTGGGTTTGATGTAAAATTAATGTTGAGAAATGTTTATGGGGGTGTAACAAAGAGTTTATTCAATTTTGGTTGGGCTTTGGTTTAGGGATTTGGGCCTATTTGGGTTGATGATTGGTTTAGGCCAAATTGGGGATTTTTGATTTGGGTTAGGTTTAGGTGAAGTATGGTTTCAAATTTTTGGCAAATCAAGTTAGTGTTTTGTTTGTGGAGATGTTAGGAAAGTTTTAGAAAAGATTTGGGGCTAATTGGAGTTGAGTTAGGTTGGTTTGGGCTAAGTTTAGGTCATGGGCCAAAATTGGGCTTTAAGCTTCAAATTGAAATTAGATCCACATGTTGGTCAAATTGGGTTTGGATTTGGTTTAAATTGATATTGGGGATATTGAATTGAAGTTTAGAATTGAATTGGATCAAAATTGAGGTAAATTGGGTTGGTTTGGTTGGACATTGGGCTCTCTTAGGTTAAAAATAGGTCAAATTGGGGGTTTTAGTAAAAGTGGGCTAAATTAACAAAATTGGCTTATGGTGTAGTTGAACAAAATGAAATTGATAATATTTAGGATTTTTTGGAATTTTCTGTTAATTTTTTTAAAATTTTGGGATTTTTAGGTTAAAAGGGTATTTTGGGTATTTGGAAGGTATTGAGGGTATTTTTGAAAATTTTAGTATATTTGACCAAGGATGATCAATTTGAGTGGTGGGAAATGTTTAGGATTTATTTTGAGGAATTTTTGGTAATTTAGGCAATTTTGCAAATTTTGGGCAATTTCAAGGGCATTTGGTAGGTTTGATGGGTTTGGGGTCCTGGGGGTCAAAAATTGAAATTTTGGAAAAAATTAAGATTGAGTAAGTGTGAGTGAAATGAAACCATTTAATTGAGCCATGAAGCCATATTAAGCTCATAAGATCCATGAGAGGACTCATTCTAGGCATTCAATATGTTGTTCCTAACCCTCTTAACCAGGGGCTTAGGGGTTAAGGTTCATCCATATAAGTTACCTACATGAGTCAGGGAGTCCAATTGGTTAAAGATAGTTTTAGGGCTTGGAATGTGTGTGTGGGAGTGAGGTGTGTGCAAGTCAACCCTCACCAAAATAGGCCACCCAAGGTAATCCTAAGGCCAAAGTGTCCTATACGAAACTCATCCTTTAAACCTCCACATTTGATTTTAACCCTCCAAGTGGCTTAGGGGTTTACAATCAAACTTGTGGGGTTTGAAGGGAGCCAAGAAGTGTTTGAATTTCTAAGTGATGGGTCTCATTTCTAGTCCTCTAAGATAGTCAAGGAAAAGCCATATGGCTAGATCCTAAGTACTAAGGAGAGAGAAGTAAAAATACCTCATCAAAAATGAAGTCAACAAATGGACCCCCAATAGGTGTGGTGTGCTAACTAAGCACATTGTGCGTATTGGTGTTGATCGAAAAGGTCAACAAAACCAACACAGAAGTCTAAGCGGCACACTTAGAATGAAGTATAGAAAAATTTCCGCTGGGGAGAGTAACAGGTAAATCTCCAAGACTGAAGATTCCAGAACTCTCGCTAGGGAGAGGAAAAGAAGGTGAATTCCAGATCACTAGATCTGGAGAAATTTGATTTAGATTTCACTTCATTTTCTATTTTAAGTTTTAATGTTGAGTTTGGATTTCGATTTGTTTCGAGATCCAATTTTGATTGAAGTTTAATTTAAAATCGATTCAAGAAAATTCTGAATTTGAAATGAGAATTGGAACCTAGATTCCAACCTTGAGATTTACAAAGAGAACTGGAATTTAGGTACCAGCCTTGAAGTGAGAGTCAGAGTTTAATTATTAATTGAAAAGGATGAGAATCAGAATTTAGGTACTGATCTTGAAATGAGAACTGGAATTTGGTACCAGTCTGGAAAGAGAGAATTGAAATTTAGTATCAATCTCAGAAAGAGAGTCGAAATTTCGTATCGATCTCAAAAGGAGAGAACTGGAATTTGGTACCAATATCAAAAAAGAGAATTGAAATTTAGTATCAATCTCAGAAAGAGAGTCAGAATTTGGTACCGACCTCGAAAGGAGAGAGCTGGAATTTGGTACCAGTCTCGAAAGAGAGAATTGAAATTTGGTATCAATCTTGGAAAGAGAGTCGGAATTTGGTACCGACCTCGAAAGGAGAGAACTGGAATTTGGTACCAGTCTCGAAAGGGAGAATTGAAATTTGGTATCAATCTCGAAAGAGAGTCAGAATTTGGTACCGACCTCAAAAGTAGATAATTGGAATTTGGTACTAGTCTCGAAAGAGAGAATTGAAATTTGGTAATCAATCTCGGAAAGAGAGTCGGAATTTGGTACCGACCTCGAAAGGAGAGAACTAAAATTTGGTACCAGTCTCGAAAGAGAGAATTGAAATTTGGTATCAATCTCGAAAAGAGAGTCAGAATTTGGTACCGACCTCGAAAGGAGAGAACTGGAATTTGGTACCAGTCTCGAAAGAGAGAATTGAAATTTGGTATCAATCTCAGAAAGAGAGTCGGAATTTGGTGCCGACCTCGAAAGGAGAGAACTGGAATTTGGTACCAGTCTCGAAAGGATGTGAATTGGAATTTAGGTACCAATCCCAAAAGTTTGTATTTGATTTTGTTTTGAAGATTTTTTGGAAATTTCATTTTAGTGGAAGATTGGAATGAGACATGAAAGTATTTCACATCCCAGGAGAGTTGATCGAATTTTGATTGTTTGTCGAAGGATATGAATCCATGCCATCAGAACCAAATCGAAAATTTTGTGGTTCTGTGTCAGTAGACTCAGTCGACTTTCTCAAAAGAGGGAAGAGATCACGGAGAATCGAAAGTGATTTGAAAATAGCCTGAGGCTGGGAATTTCAGATTCGGAGTTCCGAAGTTTGAAACTGAAGTTGAAGTCTTCTGTGGAGAATAATCAACTCAATAGAGGATTTAGAGGAGCTTCAAATGGATTTAAGTCGAAAGAAGAATTGAAAGATTCGAATTAATGAATTCAAATCGGAATTCAATTCGATATTTAGGCTTGTTTCGTTTGTTTTGGTGATTCAATTTCATTTTTGTTGTTTATTTAGAGTTCGTGTTAATTTGGAGTTTATTTTGACATTCAGATTCTTAAAAAGAGTTCTTATTTATTTTCAATTTTTCCTTCCTTCTTTGTTCGAAGTTCATTTAACCTAATGGTGTTTCCCATTCAATTTTCACAAAAAGAGGTGAAGGTAAAACATGACATGGTCATTTTCATTCCAATCTTATCAAAAATACATCATACATCTTGATCAAAACATGATGATATTTTATTTGAGAATTCAGTATCTCATACAATCCACATAAATCCAAAACGGATTGTGTAAGATTCTTGCATGTTGTTTCTAAAAGCATCTGTTGAAATCCATGTCTGAATAGTAAGATACATGGACAATAATATCACCTTCCAAGCCATCCTTGGCAGGAAATGCCGTGAGGATGCACATTGGAGGTGTGCTATCTTCCATGTAGCTCACAGCTCATAAACTGAAGGCTCTCTAACTCTGGATCTGGCTAAAAGTGGAAAGGCATTTTTCTGTCATCCAACCTTCTGAAAGTGAAGGAGATTCGTTCAACAGGCACTCCTGGAATGTAATGTTTTGCTACATCCGCTCCATTTCCTTTTAACACCAAGATGGAACCTACCGGTAATGGTATCTCCACCAGCCCTCGGAATTCTCCTGGGCCTATAATCCGAGGTAAGATCTGAACATGATGTTGCACTGGTTGACAAAAGATACTGTGCAGAAAGGTTTGACAAAGTCATGAAGGTCTATGTGTGGAGGTATGCAGTCCCCTCCTTGTAGATATTAATGATGCAGCTGTTGGGTATGCAGTCCGCGGGCAATACCCTCCATGTCACCATCCTCATTACCATTCTCTTAATAATTCTTGGCATCGGATCCACCTCACTGCGACGAAGTACCCCTGGTGGATTTTCTTTTCTGTCTACCGCAAAGTTGTGGCAACATCTGCATTGGATCGTAACTCTTCCTTTTCCTGGCATCAATCTTCGTGGTTCTGAATAGGTCTTTTCCCTTAGGCGGCCAGCTTGACCCATTTTCTGAAGTTCAACGATGCAGTCTACAATTTGCTGCTATTCATAATCTGAAAACACATTCGTATGCAGCTCGAGGCCTTCTAGGATGTTGATCCTCCTGCCTCGAATCCTTTCAAAATATTCAAAAGTTTTCTTTTCAACATTCTGCATCTTTTCCAGCTCATATTCCGGAATTATTTGCAATCGGTGAGGCCTAGTGATGTACTGGGGAATGTATAGTTCAACCCCAGCACGCTCTCCTGCATGTCTTGGCTCCTCAGGGATATTCTCTGTCAGGACATCCTCCGGGGTTGCTTTCACAACAAGACTCTCCAGAACTGGTACATCTGCTTGGCGTCGAGGTGCTGATTCTATTTCTGCTCTTTTTAGAGTTTCTTTCATCCTTTCTACTGTTCTTGGAATTAACTTTCTCTTTTTTGCTTCCTGACGAACCGATTTCTTCGGAATATTTTCATTGATGATCCATAAAAAAAATACCCATTTTTATGCCTTGATTTTTATCAAATTTTTAAAGATATTATGCTTTAATGAAAGGTATTTTTTTATTTTTGGATATAGGTGATGGAAAAATGTTCAAGAAGAAAAAAAAGTGAAAAGGAACAAAAAAGAGCAAAAAGGAGCAAACTGATGGTTTTCCTTTGCTTTTATTAACTTCAGTTTTCCATTGTCAATAACATTTTTTGTTTCTACAGCTTGTTGACGAAGCTTGAATTCCAATACAGATGGTTTTCCTTTTACTTCTCGTTGATTGGCAATCGATAGCAAAGGTCCGTCGTAGAGTAAATCAACTTGAGAGAGCTCAAAATCGAACTGGATCCTAAATCCTTTTTTGATACTTCGTTGGTCCAAGGCTAGACAAACACCACTTCGGAATGTGAAAATAAGTCTGTTATAAGACTTTTTTCCAGAAAACAACAAGATAATGTAACATTTTAGACTTTTATGTTACAGGAATGACACTTATAAACATTTGTTTAATAAATGAAACAGGTGTTACAAAACATAAAAGTCAAGATTCGTATCATAAGGATAATTTGGAGAAAAGATTTTTTAGCATCCCAGTTTATAAATAAGGCATCATTCATTTTTTATGTCGCGTAATATTTATTTAGGAAACGACCATTGATTGGAGGCAAGATTCTTTCTCCTTGACCATCCACCAGTTGGTAAGATCCTGCAGAATATGTATTTTCAATTACATATGGGCCCTCCCATATCGGTTCAAATTTGCCACCTATCTTTCAATGAGCTAGTATAGGTCTTCGAAGAAATAAAACTAATTCACCGATTTGAAAGGTTCTAGGGCGAACTAATTTGTCATGGGCCCGTATCATTTTTGCTTGATACAATTCGAGATTTTGCTGAGCTTATAAACGTTTTCCTTCTAAAATCTCAAGTTCTTCAAGTCGTAATCTGGCATTTTCTTCTTCAGTTATTTTATTTGCTATTGTAACTCTGAGAGAAGGGATTTGGACTTCGAGTGGTAATATAGATTTAGAACCATATACCAAAGCGAATGGTGTTGACCGTGTTGGCGTTCGATATGTAGTTCTATAGGCCCATAAAGCTTCTATTAATTGTTCATGCCACTATCTTGGGCTGTTGACTAACATTTTTTTCAAAATTTAAATCAATGTTTTATTGAAGGCTTCAGCTAAACTATTGGTTTTAGGATAATAGATTGTGGAATACCTCCTGTCTATCCCATGTCTTTGGATAAAGTTGTTCATTTTGTATTTTTAAATGCCAATCCATTGTCTGATATGACCCTTCGAGGAATTCCAAATCTATAAACAATATGTGTCTTAAAGAAATAAAGGACTTGTTCTGCTTTGACTTCTCTAAGCGGTATTGCTTCTGCCCATTTGGAGAAATAATCAGTGGCAGCCAGAATAAATTGATGAACCTTAGATGATGGAGGATATATAGGGCCCACTATGTCGGTGCCCCAACATTCAAACGACCAAGATGTAATAGTTGGGTGTAAGACATTTGGCGGCTGGTCTAAAACTACACCATGTATCTGACATTGATGACATTTTTTTTGCAACGTCAAGACAATTGGTCATCATTGTCGGCCAATAATATCCTCTCCTTTTTTTTTCATTTTCATTTTAGGTCCAGATTGATGTGCTCCACATAAACCTGAATGGACCTCCTTAACAATCTCTTGAGCTTCAACTTGGTTTAAGCACCTTAACCACATTTGGTCAAAAGATCGTTTATAAAGGACATCATTTATTAGAGCATACAATAATGCTCTTTGTTTAATTTGAGTGGCAATAGAAGTATTTTAAGGTAATCTTCCAGTTTGTTAATATTGAATAATTGTTTGTCGCCAATCATCCTTTTCATCATTTACTTTTACTGTCATGTTTTCACCAATTTTATGCAGATTATCCATGTTAATTTGAGAAAGAACTTGTCATCCTTTTATAGAAATCAGAATGTCGTCTTCTTTTGGATAAAAAAACTCTTTTGCATGTTTTACCAAAGCGTTTGCTAAAGAATTATTTCATCTTGGTATTAAGAAAAATGTCACATCAGGAATTTGTTGAAGCAGCTTCAGAGTGTAACGAGAATACTGTTCAAGTCAAGGTTTCAAAGTCTTGTATTTGCCAGCAATTTGATTGATAATCAACTGAGAATCTTCATAGATGTCAATATTTTTAATTTCCATTAGTATTTTCAATTCTAGACCGGTTATGAGCGCTTCATTCTCAGCTTCATTATTTGTGCATGGTTCTATCAGATGATAAGAAAAAGGCATCATTGTTTTGTCTAGAGTGATGAAAATCAATCCTACTCCAGCTTTGTTTGGTATAATTCTCTGTTTATCTTTATCTTTCCATGTAGATGATGTTCCATCAAAGTACAGTTCCCATCGTTGCACATTGAAAATTTTTATTTCTGATACTTGTTCATCAGGTAAGTTATCATTGAGAGGTGATCCAGTTGGAATTGGGTGTGCTGCTAAGAAATCTGCCAAAGATTTATCCTTTGACAGCACGTAATGGTACAAATGCTAGGTCTAATTGAAGTAATATCATTGCCCATCTTGCTAATCTTCCAGAAAGTGTCGGCCGTGTCATTAAATATTGTAGTGGATTAACTCTTGAAATAAGAGTTACTTTATGAGAAAGCATATAATGCCTTAGTTTTTGAACTGCAAAAATCAAGGCTAAACAATGTTTCTCAATTGCCGGGTATTTTATTTCTGTTGGAACCAGACAATGACTTAAATAGTATAACACATTTTCTTTTCCCTCATCATTTACTTGTGCCAATAATGCTCCAAGGGAATTGTCCAATGCCTACAGGGGCTGCTAAAATAGGAGGGGTTGTCAAGTATTGTTTAATATTTTCAAAGGCGTGTTGGGATTTTTCATCCCACACAAATTTGTTATCTTGTGTGGCTAGGGCAGTAAGAGGCTGACACCTACCTGACAGATTGGAAATAAAACGTCGTATATATGCTAGCTTTCCTTGAAATAATCTCAATTGAGTTAGATTTTTAGGAGGAGGCATATTTTGGATAGCTTCAATTTTGAGAGGATCAATTTCTATCTCATGATGTCGAACTACAAATCCTAAAAATTTTTCTGAAGTGACACCAAAAGCGCACTTTAAGGGATTCATTTTAAGATTGTATTGTCGTAGTCATTTAAATACAATTCTCAAGTCGTATATATGATCATCTTTTTGTTTACTATTGACAACCAGATCGTCCACATAACATTCGACTTGAATGTGGATTAATTCATTAAAGATTCGTGTCATGGATCTTTGATAAGTTGCACCAACATTTTTTAGTCCAAATGGCATAACCTTATAACAATATATCCCTATGGGTGTCTGGAAGGCTGTATTTGTTTCATCCTCCGAAAACATTTTTATGTGATTATATCTTGATGATCCATCCATAAAGGAAAATATTGCATCTTTCGATGCTATATTAACCATTAATTCAGGAATTGGTAAAGGGAGTTCATCTTTTGGACATGCTTTATTCAAATCCCTGAAGTCTTGCGTAACCCTTATCTGAACATTTTTTTTAACTGGCACCACATTGGCTAACCATGTCGAATAATTTTCTTCTCGTATGAAATCAGCTTCTATCAATTTTTTAACTTCTGCATTGACTTGTTGCTCTATTTCAACATGCATCCTTCTCAGAGCTTGTTTAACAAGAATTATGATTTGATTTATCCCAAGTTTATGGACTGCGACTTCTGGAGATAAGCTAGGCATCTCGTCATAAGTCCAAGCAAAACAGTCTTTGTATTCTGTTAACAATTGAATTATGTATTTTGCTTCCATATCATTAACGAGTGAACTAATGAAATTTGGTTTCAGATTTTCATTAGTTCCTAAATTTATTTCTTTTAATTCATTAATTGTCTATTTAATTTCTTCTTTCAATTATGGGGGAGCATCTTCGATTGGAAGATCAGACATCAGTTCAGAATTATGTTCTTCAGTGACGACCAAACAAAATTCGGTATCATCTAATGGTTCCAGAGTACCAAATCCAACACCTTCTTTAGTGTTAGGATTTCGTTTATTATTATTCCACATTTTTTCAATAAAATGTGGTTGTTTTAAAGACCATTGTTTGAGCATTAAACTATTATGAATAAAATTTTGTGTTCAAGGAGAGTACAGCTCAAAAGGAATTTTCATTGATTTCGAAAGATTTTCATCTTCTATTTTTACATCAGTTTCAGTACTAGAATAAGTAGAACAAAGTCTAAACCTAATTGGCTTTTTTTCATCACTACATACTTCTTTGACTACTAGATTCTCAATCTTAGCAGTAGAGATTGGATTCAGATTCATAGAATGTATATAATGATTAATTTTATCATAAATAGATTCAAATTGTTTCTCTTTATTTTCTTCTTCTAGAGATATTTTGAATTGAGGTTCCTTTAAAACCACCGATGTCATTTCTTCTTTTGTATCTTCTTCAGAGTCCAGATGAATTTTGAACTTCAATGGTTTCTTTATTGTAACAATTGGATCTTCTTTCCCTCATCCTCGTCCTCGGCCTCGGCCTCGAGTATGAGTCTGATGGGAATTAACTCCTTTTGTCTTTGTTGAAGAAAAATAATCCTTTTCATTTATTTTCTTTTCTTTGTCTTTTTCTTTCATATCCACCATTGTTTCTTTGGAGAATATTGTTTTCTTTATAGGAGCATAATATGTTGCATCTTCATGTATACCAATTTCATGGATCGAAAACGGTTGCAAATCTCCTACAATATAACATTCTTGTCCTTTTCATAAATATTTTATGCATTGATGCAATGAAGAAGGAACCATTTTGTGCTCATGAAGCCACGGTCTGCCAAGTAAGGCATTAAAAGAGGCATCAGAATCATTGATAAGGAATTTTGTTGTTGTCGTCAAGTCGGCTATCTTTAAGAGCAATGTTATTGATTCAAGAGCTCGTTCTCCGTGTTGATTAAATCCTCGTAACATCATTGTATCTCTTGATAGTTGGGAGGCATCAATATCCAGATGCAAGAGTTCTCAAATTCATAATGTTAATTGAGGCACCTGGGTCAATAAGAATGGTTGAAATTGTCGTGTCATTTATGTTTAATGTAATATACAGTAGACGATTGTGTTCAGTTGTTCCGAGCAATAATTCATCATCAGAGAAGGTAATCTTAATTGATTCTTCTAATGGACATACTTCATTCTGAGTAATACTAGCAAGTTGAGCTAGACAAATGTCTGGATCTAAAAGGGCTTTTCTCAATGACTATCTCATTTCCTTGGTAAGCATAAGAGCATCATAGATGCTTAATTTTGCTGGTAGCTTCCTTAAATGAGCTAGTACATTGTAGTCCACATTGTTATGAAGATCATCTTTATCTCTTTCAGGGAGTTGAGGATGTACTGGAGGAAAGATCTTTTCTGATGTGACTATTTGTTTTTTTTCTTGTGGAGCCATTCTAGGAGGTAGAACCATTTCACTTCTCAAATTGATTTCAACTCTCTTCAAATTAGTTGTCCAACTCTTTTGTCTCCGAGTATGAAGATTCCAATTCTATGGAGATCGGAGTTCCTTGTATTTGGAGCATAGCAGTGTCACTTTCATCTTTGTCATTGTCAGAGTTTTTATCAATGTTTTTGTCATTTTGGTTGTCTTTAGATTGATCAAGATCATGTAAGATTTGAGTATTGTCTACAGGATTAGGATTTGAATGATCATTTTCAGAAGTATCACCCAAAATAGACAGAATGTAAGTAGAAATGGAATTATTATTATTCACAGTAGTGGCAAAAAAGAAGTCATACAAAGTCATCAGTTCAAGGATTTTTCGTCCTTCATCTGATATAACTACCCTAGTAGAAGACGGAGAAACATAAGAATTAGAAGGTACAAAAGGAGCTACAGTCCCTATATTTAGAAGTCCTCTAATCCTTTTTGGTTTTTTATTTTTCTTTTTATTTTCTTTCTTGGGAAGCTTTGTAACTTGATATTCAATAAGGATCTCCTTAGAAGATTTACCTCGAACAGTGTTGTCTTTGTTCTTGCTTTTGGAATTAAGTTTTTCCACCAAAATTATATTGACTGAACCTTTGTTAGGTTCATTCAAATATTCTTTTGGGATTACTATATTTCATTCTTTAAAGTTGCGCTCTAACCAGTCTTTGAAGACAAAACATTCTTTAATCTTGTGTTCGAGCATTCTATGATAAGGACAATAATTGGGATTGTCCTTCATGTCTGCTTCTGCTGGCTTTTTAGATTCTTGTAGCTTAAATTCTGGTATTTTAACCAAGCTACGGAATATTTTGCCAATGGCTTCCATTTTAAATGAATATTCTTTATTTATTCTTTCAGCCATTGTTCTTTTATTTGTCGGTCTTGGGATTGGCTGTTGAAGTTATAATTGAGGAGATGTTTGTGATGTCGACGGATTCTATCGTTGTTTCTTTTATTCAAGTTGAAACTGCATCACTTGTTTACTTTTCTCTACAATATTTCCTGGTCTCTTTTCAAATGTCTTGACAGTCTTTGTCTTTTCAGTCTTTTCCGTTACACTCATCTACTTAGATTCTTCTTGAAGATTGGTAGCTTTACTGAGCAATTTTTCAAAAGTTTTTATTGTAAATCCTTTAAGCATAAATGCTATAGGACCATGGATATTTTTAAGCAGGATTTCAACAGCGTGTTGTTCTTGAAGTTGCGGTTCACACTTCATGCTGAGATTTCTCCAGCGCAATATGTAATCCACTAAGCTTTCTCATGTTTTCTATTTTTCTACTACCAGATTACCAACTGTAGAATGATGTTGAGCTCCAGCAAATCATTGAATGAAGAGATTTTCAAGCTCTACAAAAGTTTTAACATACCCATTAGGAAGTTCCGCATACCAGTCAAAAGCAACTCCCGTGAGACTGTTAACAAATTGACAAAATAAAAGAGCGTCACTTCCCCCCGCCTTACAGCAGCTTGCTCTGAAGTGTGCCAAATGTTGTCGAGGATTACCAATTCCATCAAACATTTTAAAGATAGGAGGAACAAAACCTTTAGGGTATTGGACAGAGTTAAATTCCTCTGGATATGGTCTACCCTTTAGAATTAATGATCCAGCCTTTACCTGAGCCATTATTTCTTTTATCTTTTGTTTCACGAGTTGTGTGATATCTTTTTCTAGAATTCCAGTACGAGGTGAATCCTTTTTCTTTTGAGTTCTTTCTTCAATATCTATTGGCTCTCCTTTGTCGTCTAAAATGTTGATAGCCTTTGGCCTAACGATTTCAATGGCCAATGATGGATTTGTTGGTGGATTTTGTAAAGTTGTTACCAACTCTTCCATTTTCTACTCAAGACGACTGTTTTGTTCATCTCGTTTTCGTATAATTTCTCGTAATTCGTTCATTACATCTTCTTCATTTAGTTCTCATGCTAAAGAAGTAGACCGTGTTTCTACCACATTAATCCTGGCAACATTTTCATTCAAACTGTCAGAAGTGTCTTTCTTTCCTCGCATTGAGAATTGTTTGATATCATTTTTTAAATTTTTCAATCTTTCTTGAAATGATTTTGCAGGATGTTCTTTACAAGTTCCTTCTAGTGAACTACCTGCAGGAGTGCTCATAACATTTGAAATTCTTTCAGACGATCTTCATTTCCATACATTATATCTTAGTATGGGACGAGATCCTCTAAGCGGTATATCATCATATGAAAAATCTACATTTTGTAATATATGGACCAAATCTATCATTTTAATGGATGTATCTTCCACTTCCAACATTAGTTTATCATATCTAACCTTGTCTTTTGTAATTGTCACATCTTTTACTCTTGGCCCTAGTCGGAACTTTACTGGCACTCGAGTACATTGATCATCTGCTAAGGTTTGACAACATGTTTTTTCATAAATAGAGTTTTCTATTGCTAGAATTCTCCTTTTCATTGTCTTAGAGACTACACATCCCATTTTGTCCAACAAATGGGAAATTGAACATTTATCTTTTCATGCTAATCTTTTAAATAGTGAATGTATAACATGAATTGAGGGAGAACTCTTAGATTGAAAGAAATTATCAGTATATTCAACAGGAATTTTAATATACCGATTTTCTTTTGAAAAGGAAGGGTTTCCAAAAACACTTTGCTAAAATTCAGGTGTTTCAAAATTATCATTCTCCTTTCACGTTTTCTTTCTTTTAAGCGGACGAGCCCTGTTTTTATGAATATTTTTGGAACAAGATCCAACTTTGTATGTGGATGGTAGTGGAATATCATCCTCCTCATAGAATTGTTTCCCTTTCCTGTCAATTTGTCTTTTCATTTCTTCAAGAGTAAAATAAGTTTCTTCAGGCATATAGTCAGGTGGGTCTTCTGTAAAATTCGGAAAGTCTTCATAAGGTTGCAGATCAAATTCTTCAAAGTAGTGTATATCAGTTTGGTATGGATTATCTAAAGCAAATCTATTTCATCAAATAATCCATAATCATTCTGATAAAAGGAAAGATCTTCTTCCATTGGTATATTGAATTCTTGAAAATAAGAAAAGATTGAATTTCGAAGAATCCATTGTAACTTTTCTGAAACCTCAAGAAAAACAAATATTATTGACTTATTTATAAACTGGGAATTTGAAAAAGATGTATTTCTTATTTGTCAAAGAACAAAATGTCAAATGAAAACAAGTGATAATAAAAGAATAGAAGAAAGAAATCTCCCCAGCGGAGTCGCCAAACACTTGGTGGTGACGAAAATGTCGATGGTTTGTCGCTGTCAATTTTCGAGGTCATGTTAATGTTAAGGTGTCGCCACTCTGTTTAATATTGCCCTAATCTTATTTCTATAAATCCTATAAAGGAATTAAGAAATTTAGGGCTAATATAAAACAGAGAAAAAGGATGTTTATAATAATCCTTATGAAAGAAGATTCTAGAATTCCATATCCTAGAGTTTCTATATAAGGAAGATCACGAAGTTTTAACCAAAGATTTCTAGATGTGATATCTATCATGGTTTCTTTTAATTCTCCTATAGAAGCAAGCTTCTAAGTTAATTACATCTTAGACAATTTATAATTGTCTAAGAAAACTTATGATTAATGTTGATAACTTGTTTTCTGAAAATTTTTGTTTTAAGGAAAGATGTACCCACTATCAATCCTACATGTTATTTTGTCATGTCAATTTTATGTCATTTTGTTTTGTTGTTTGTCATTTTGTTTTTAATGTCTGTCATTTTTGTGGCTATCCTAAAAGTTTTGGTTTTGTCGTTGTTGTGTTTTATTTTGTCAATGTCATTGTTGTGTTTTGTTTTGTCAATGTCATTGTTTTGATGTAAATTTTGCTCGTCTCATTCCAGAATGTCGTACTGCAAAACAGAGTTAGCAAACCCAATAACATGCAAAGAAAATCTAAGCAAAAATTATCTTCATCCTACAAAGAAAATATTGTTAGAAATAACAATGTTTATTATTGTACGGCTTATTTTTGAGTTATGTGTATTATTTTAAAAAGGGGGTCGCCTAACAGAAATTGTCGGCGAATTTTTAATTTAATTTAAATAAATAATTTGAAAAGTAGTATTTGATTTTAAAAATAATTTTAAATTTAAAAATTTTAAGATATGAAATCAAACTGATCTCACATCCCGAATAGTTTATATAAACGAGCACCGCACCACAATCTGTATATTTATCCCGGAGGGTAGACACACTGCTTGATGATGGGGCTCAGTTAAATAAACTAAAAGATTTATGACATCCGTTTGGTCTACGAACCAATTTTATAAGCCGACAAGTTCCCCTGCTTAATACAGAGAAGTTAAGCAGGGTTTATATTACCTGGGTTCTTAAAATTCCCTATAAGGGCAAGCCCCTATAGTTAATTACAACTTAAGTGACGGGAATCACTTAAGAAAACTCTCGATAATAACCAGTAGTTCTGGTCTCAAGAATCTCAAAGTTTAAGTTTCCAAGGGATTGAATTTTGGAATTTCAATAGGGAATAGATCAAGTTTGGAACATTTTGTTTTGGGAATTCAAAGGAAGAAAGGTAGGAGAAATTACATATTCGAAGCGAACTTCGGTAATTTCCCGACTATCCTATTGTTTGGCTTGAATTTAGGAAAATTCTAATGTTTATTTAATGTTTTGCTCTTGCCAATTTTTAATTAATTAGGACTTATATTCGTATGACATGATCATACAAATAGCCTCGAAGATATGAGGGTTTATGTCGTACTAAACGACTACCTCGGAGTCCTAAGACCGGTTAGGGTTTAGTTTGCAATGCAAATGCCTAACAAAAGGTTGAGGATTTATGTTGCACTAGGCAAACTACCTCGAAATCCTATGGCTTTGTTGTTTAATTCTAAGAAAGTTTTGTTGATGTAGATTCAAGTTTTGCTCATGACGATGGCCGCGCTGCCCACCATGCTCCGAGATCCTTATTGTTGCAGATGGTTTAGTTATAGAAGATTAAAAATCAAGAGATGAGAAAAGTGTTCTGTTTAGAGAAGTCTTAATATCCGAGTGTGTTTTATGTTTTAATTAAAACAAATCTTAAAGTTGATTATAACAACACCGGTTAAGATCCCACAGTTCCATCCTTCCGGCATCGTTATTTTTATCGGATTCAATTAGTCCAGATGAATTTGCTAAACTCAACTAAATGCGTTCCACACTTTCATTTAGACCGTGGGAAATCCCGTTAGCAACACGTAGGTTACATCATCTGAGGTATTCCAGATCATCCAACAAGACGTTTTAATTTAGTTGTAATTGTAGTTTTGTATTCTGTTTGTGATTAAATTTTGAGTTGTTTTATATTTTTGAAATGTTGTGGCGGTCAATTTTATCTTGCAATGACTTTTAATTTAGTTTTGGTTTCAGTTTTAGGGGCTACCTTAAAGGTGTGGGTTTTCATGCAACAGTTGTTTATCATGCAAGAAAGTAAAGTGCATTTGCAATAAAGTAAATTGCAAGAAGGTAAATTGCAATAAAATAAAAGCGTACCTTGAGGGTCTTCCCGTCATCCCAGGCAGCACGTAAACAATATTTAGAATATTTAAGCATTTAAAGCAAGTTCCTAGGTAAAGCTAAGGGAAGGGTTATGGTTTTCTACCAAGTTCCTAATCCTATAGCTAGTCATCTCCTATGACGTCTAGGTTCTTGTGTTTTGTTAAGGATGATTTTCTTCATCAAAGAGCAATTAAGTTCAGTTGTTCTTATAAACATCATATCGTATTGAGGAAGTGTTTAAGACGAATCTTAAACATCTTTTCAATACTTCTAGGATTATTTTAAGTCCAGGGGAATTTAATTATACAATGAATCAATCATCCAGGAGTTCAAGTTTTGTTATCTTGCTCAGTGAACTAGGACATTTGAATATCCTATGAGTGAAGTAACACTTCTCTTAACTCTCCATTTAAGAGTTATGACATCATGAGCTTTTGAGGGCAAATCAATGTTCAAGTGATTTTGTGATTTAATTTAATTTCAATTAATAGGTCTAATTTTGGAATAGTGTTCAAGTTGTTTTAGATTTATTTTGAATTCTTTATGTCTTAAGTGATGTTATATTTAATTCAACTTAATTTAATTTAATTTTAATTTAATTTAATTTTAATTTAATTTAATTTGATTTAGTTTTAATTTTAATTTTAATTTAATTTAATTTTATTTAATTTAATTTTTAATTTTATTTTAACTTGATTATATATATATATATATATATATATTAATTTAATTTAATTTAATATGTTTTAATTTAATTTAATTTAATGTGATTTAATTTATTATAATTTAATTTAATTTAATTTAAATTTAAATTTAATTTAATTTAATTTAATTTAAACTTTAATTTGATTAAATTTTAATTTAATTTTATTTTAGAATTTAATTTAATTTAAATTTTAACTTAATTTTATTTTTAATTTTAATTTAATATTTTATTTTTGTTTTTTTTTAAATGATTTAATTTTAATTGTTAAAGTATTAATTTAATTGAAATTTTAAAAGGATTTACTTTAATTTAATTTAATGATTAAGTCTTTTAGCATTTTAAAATTTGAATTTGGATTATCATTTTAATTAGGAATTAAATATTATTGAGGTGATTAATTTAGGGATTCTTAGATTAAAGAATAAATTTCCTCCTAATAATATCCCTATTTTAATAATTCTAATTTTTTATTATTCTGTCAAGTTTAAACAATTATTTAATTAAGCTTTATTTTAATTACTTTCAAATTTATTTGGTAGGTTTCTACCCTTTAATTACCAAAGTTTCAAATATCCAAAATCAACTTAGTATCAAATATTTTACCCACCCTTAATTAGACCTAATTTTTTTTAATTATAAGTTAAAATTTTAATTATTATTTTGCCATTTAAACTTATTAATTTTATAACTCACTAAATTGAGCTTAAATGAATTTGAAATTTTTATATGACTTCACTCATATGTCAATCAAGACATTAGAGGAGAAAATGTGATTTTTCTGTATTTAACTTATTTATGAAATTATTTTTGGTGGAAAATAAGAATTTTCAAGGAAAATTTAATAACATGACCAAGGGAAAGTTTCTGTCACTAAGAAAATTATGGGACATTCCTAATGACTAGAGGACCACTTGGACCAATTTTGGTGATTTTTTGAATTATATTATTTTTATTATAATTATTTTGAGTTTTGGAGTATTAATTAATTTAAAAATAAAATAAAGGTTGAAAAATGAATTTTATATTTTTCAAAAAATCTCTCTGATATCAAGGAAACTAGAGAACAAATTTTTATAATTTTCTGATTTTTCTTTGATTTATTAGAATTATTTTAGTGGAAATACTAGAAAATACCTTTTTTTTAATTTTAAAATTACCTTAGGGCTTTAAAATTTAATATCTCATCATAGAGACATAATAAAAATATGGGGTTTGTTCCTAAGTGATTAAAATTTAAAATATGACATTTTGGTGAATTTTATTATTTTTGTTATTTTTATTATTTTTAATTATTAAAAATATTAAAATAATGCAAAAAATCAACTTTTTTAGAAAATTGCAATTTTAATTTTCATAAATTCCCCTGATAACAGAGAGGCTCCAAAACCAATTTGGTGAATTTTTGAAAAGTATTTTGAAAGTTATGAATTTTTGAAGTTTAAGTTTGGCTAAATGACTTAATCAACGCATTTGATAGGGCTAACCAAGTCCAACTGACTTCAAACTTTTATGGTGGGTTATTCCAAGTGAATTTGATGTATGATTAGCTCTAATTAATTAAGGTTCCATTTTGGGTGTTTAAGCCAATTAGGGTTATTCCAAGTGAATTAACTCAAAACTTATTTTCCCTAGGGTCCTCTGGTCATAAGAAACATCCTCAAATTTTCCTAGAATTTATTTCTCAACATACTAATTATTGGAATTAAAGTACTCAAAACAGCAACATAAATTTAAAAAATCAATAACTTCTCATAGGGATGGCCTCTGGCCATGGAAAATTCAAGGAATGTTCCCAAGTTCAGAGGCTTCAAAAGCTCTATAGTCTCATGCCATGGTGAATTTCCTATATGCATGGAGAATTAATACAATGCAGAGAGTAAATAAATCATTAAAAATAAAATACTTAATGAAATTAAATGATTTCTTTTCCACATTATTTTCCTCTGTTCACTGAGTAAGAGGGTATTTTTATTTTATTTTTAGGATTTTTATACACAAAGTTATGAATTTTCAAAGTTCTGGGTATTTAATAAATAAGAAAATCCCTATTTTTCTATTTATCCGAATCGGCGCCACGTCAACCTTAGCATCCCCGAACAGCAACGCGGCGCTTTCTGGTTCGACGCCGCCATCCGACTCAGCGCTCCAGGGGCCCGCTGCATCGTTCCGTCTCCTCATACGACTCAATCTGGATCGTCCACCCGTGTGTGTATCAAATGAACGACATCCGTTCATCGTCCCCAAGCCTCCTAAACCGAGAACCGTTCACACTAAATCCTTAATATCTCACTCAATACTTAACAGATTTTGGTGTTCTTTTACTCTATGGATTCATCTTGAAGAGACAAACACATTTATACGGTGATCATGCATTGAAATTAAAGCATTTAGAATAGATAATCTCCAGAGGCTCGGGATAAAGAGTTAGCTCATACCTTAGCTCAGAGAAGTGTGGCTTCGATCTGAGGGTTGTGTCACGTTCGATTGAGTCCAAACAAGCTCCACATGAAGTCTCCTGGCCTGGTGAATTGTCCAGGTATGATTTCGACCACAGCCGATTACAAAGCTTGGAGTCTGGAACAGATGGGTGGCCTGGAGAGGGGGCTTTCACTGGGGAACTTCTCCTCTTGACCTTGTGCAGGTGTGGGTGAGTTTAATTTGACTTTGGTGGAGGATTTGGGAGTGTCCTGTTCTAGCCTGAGAATTGAGCTCCAAAATTGAGCTCAATTAGTGGGGATTAGGGAAAGAGGACAGTGGGGATCAAATGCTCTAGGTGTGGTGAGAGTCTGGAGTGATTTTGGCAGAGTTTCCTTAAGGTTGATTCAGCACCTCTCCATGGCCGAGAGAGGTGGTGTTTAAATAGGAGAAGCTGGAGGGCCTCCCAGGGGGAGTTAGGCACTGGGATCAGCTGCTCTTAGCAAAAGAAGAACAGCTGCAATGGCCACTGGGGATGGGGCAGCTCGGCAGGTGGGAATTCCAAACTTTGGCTCCTCCCGAGGTCTCGGCCATGGTGTTTATCGGCGACCCGGGCGGCTGGCCGGCGAGCATGGGTCACCCTCAGGTCCAGGTGGGTCAGGGCTGGAGGTTTGTGCAGTCAATTGGCCATGGACATGTGTAAAGAGCTTGGATTAAAATGGTATGGGGAGAGGCTCATTTTGGGTCCAAATGGGTCAACCCACCATTTTGGGTTTGGTGCACCCTTCCAAGTTCTGTTTTGGGTCGGGAGGATCATGTGAGTCAACCTACCAAAGGTAGTGAAGTCCACATCAAGGATTAGGTGGCAAAGTATGGTTTAGAGTGTATCATGTTTAAGGTAAAAAGGGTTTAAAAAAGGTTTAAGAAAGAGATCCCCTTGTTGACCTCATTTTTGATGAGGTCTTCTCTTCTTCTCTTTAGTACTTAGGATCTAGCCTTAGGCTTTTCCTTTGACTGTCTTAGAGAACTAGAATTGGGACCCACCTTTTAGAAATTCAAACCACTTCTTAACTCCCTGCAAACTCCACAAACTTGATCGTAGACCCCTAATCACCTAGAGGGTTGAAATCAAATGTGGAAGTTTAAAGGATGAGTTCCTATAGGACTCTTTGGCCTTAGGACTGCCCTGGGTCGCCTGGTCTGGTGAAGGGGCTGACTTACACACACCAAAATTATACACTACACCTATACACTACACTTCCACATACCTCATAAAACCACACCCATACCTAACTTGACCTCCTGACTCATGTAGGTGATTCACATGGATGGTCCTTAACCCCTAAGCCCTTGGCTAAGAGGGTTAGGAACAACATAGTGAATGCCTCAGATGAGTCCCTTCATGGCTCATGTGGGCTTGATATGGCTTCATGGCTCAACCAAAATGATTTCACTCCACTCAAATTCACCCAATCTTCAATTTCCCAAATTTTCAATTTCCCAAATTTTCAATTTTTGACCCCCGGGACCCTACACCTACTAAACCTACCCAAAACCCTTAAAATTACCCAAATTTCTCAAAAATTTCCAAATCACCCAAAATTCTCCAAAATCATTCCCAAACATTTCCACATCACTTAAACTGATCATCCATACCCAAAAATACCAAAAATTCCAAGAAAACCTCCCAATACCCTCCAAATACCCAAAATACCCCTCTTGGCCAAAAAATTCAGAAAATTCCTAGAAAATTCCAGAAAATCCCAAATATTCCCAATTTCATTTTGTCCAACTACACTATGGGCCAATTTTGTCAATTTACCCTACTTTTGTCAAAACCCCCAATTTGACCCATTTTAACCCTAAGTGAACCCAATGTCAAACCAAACCTACCCAATTGACCCCGATTTTGGTCCAATTCAATTCTAAACTTCAATTCAACATTCCCAACACCAATATAGACCAAATCCAAGCCCAATTTGATTGACTTTTGGATCCAATCTCACTTTTGGCCTTAAAGCCCAATTTGGACCCATGACCCAAACTCACCCAACTCAATTCCAATTAACCCCAAATCTTTTCTAAATCTTCCTTAACATTCCCACAAACAAAACACTAACATGATTTGCCCAAAATTTAGACCCAAACCCTACTAAAATTCAACCCAAAACCAAAAGGCCCAATTTTGACCTAAACCCAAACCTAACCCAAATGAGCCCAAACCCCAAAATCAAAGCCCAACCAAAGCCAAAACCTCTTTGAAACACCCCCATAAACATTTCTCAACATTGATTTTATATCAATTTCAACCCTAGCCCAACATTAGCCCAACTTGGCCCACTTGGACCTACATAGGCCCACTTACCAAATAAATCCAAATTCAAACCAATTCAACTCCAAATCACATCAAATTGATTCCAAGCCCTTCATAGAACATCCCTAAACCAATTATGACATTTATTTGACAAAGTTCTTCACAAAATTTTTTATCCAAATGCCCATCCTAAAATCAAAAGCCCATTTCCCTTAAACTTTCCTAAAAGCCCACTCCCTTCAAATTCAAAAGCCCAAATTCATCCAAAGCCCACATGACACTTCCTTTCATCATCCATTTAATCGAAATTGTCCCTAAGTTCCAAAATTATCAATCAAATAATTCCAAATCAAGCCACATGCCAAATCACCCCAAAATATCTAAAATTCTTAAAACCCATTTTTATGAAATTGACCCAACCTTTTCCCAAGCCAAATGGAGCCATGGAGCCATGCACAAGCCATATGCAAGCCATGAGAGCCTCTTTACATGTCACCATGCCATTTTGGGCAAAAGGAGGAGACTCTTTCCTTAATTCCTAAAGGTGATTAACCACTCCCATGATTCCTCTTAACCATGCTTATGCCTAATTGTGCTTGGATGGTGACTTGACCCTACTGATTATGCTGAGCCAAATCACTTTTCCCTCAGCCAAAACCAGGCCTTGGATAGTGCACCTAGCCCAAATGGGTGGGTTGACCCATTTAGGTTCATATTTAGCCATGCCCCCATTCCATCTAAATCAAACCCTTTACACATGGCCAATGCTAATTGATTGCACTAAGCCCCGGCCCCGACCTCCACGACCAAGATGGTGACCAATGCACGGCCGCCGGCCACCAGGCCGCCGGAAAACACCATGGCCGAGAGCTCACATGTGAGCCAACATTAAAATTCTCACTTGCTGAGCTGCCTCATGCCTAGTGGTCACCATGACTGTTCTTCTCCTCACCAGAGCAGCTGATCCCATGCCTCAACTCCCCCTGGGAGGCCCTCCACCCTCTCCTATTTAAACTCCACCCCTCTCGGCCATGAGAGGAGGCTAAGCAAAAACCTTGCCAAAACTCTGCCAAAATTGTTCCAGACTCCTCCTCATACACAGAGCACTTGATTCCCAGTGAGATCCCCCTGCCATTTCTCCTCTGTGAGCTCAATTTCAGAGTTGAAATTCCACCCAAAACCAGGACACTTCTCCACAGTGAGCCAATTCCCAAATTGATTGGTTCTACACCTTCACCGGACCAAGGGAAGGTGTCCACCGAGTAAAAGCCCCATCTCCAGGGCCACCCGGTTGCTCCAGGCCTCCAAGCTTTGTGATCGGGCTTGGTCGAAATCACATCCGGACAATTCACCGAGACCGGGAGACTTCATCCGGAGCTTGCTAGGATCCAATCGAAGGTGCAACAACTCTCGGATTGAAGCCACACTTCTCCGAGCAAAGGTATGAGCTAATTCTTTATCCCGAGCTTACGGAGATTCTCCATTTCAAATGCCTTAATTTCAATGCATGTTAACCGTATAGATGTGTTCATCTCTTCAAGACAAATCCATAGAGCATAAGAACATAAAAATCCATTGAGTATCGAGTGAGATCTTAGGGATTTAGTGTGGACGGCTCTCGGGTGAGGACGCTCGGGGACGATGAACGGATGTCGTCCATTCAATACACGCGCGGACGAACGGCTCAGATGGCGTCGGACCGGGAGACGGTACGAGAACCGCGGGGCCCGGGCCGCCGACTCGGGTGGCGACGTCGAATGGGAGCGCGACGCGTGTGCGTTCGGAGGCTGCCGAGGTTGACGCGGCGCCGCGTGGATAAATAGAAAATTAGGATATTTTTCATTTATTTAATTCCCTAAACTTCAAAAATTCATATCTCCGTGTAGAAAAATCGGAAAAATAAAGTAAAAATACCCTCTTGCTCGGTGAACGGAGGAGAATAATGTGGAAAAGAAATCATTTAATTTCATCAAGTATTTTATTTTTTATAATTTATTTACTCTCTGCATTATTTTAATTCTCCATGCATGCATACAATTCACCATGGCATGAGACCATAGGACTTTTGAAGCCTACGAATTTGGGAACATTCCCTGAATTTTCCAAAGTCGAGGCCATCCCTATGAAAAGTTATTGATTTTTCAAATTCGAGTTACTATTTTGAGTATTTTAATTCCAATAAATAGCATGTTGTGAAATAAATTCTAGGAAAATTTGGTGATGTTCCTTATGACCGGAGAACCTTAGGAAAAATAGGTTTTGACTTAGTTCATTTAAAACAACCCTAATTGGCTTAAAAACCCAAAATAGTTCTTTAATTAATTAAAGCTAACCATACATCAAATTGACTTGAAATCAATTCCCCACTGACCTTAAGGATCAGAGGAACCCACCATAAAAATTTGAGGTCAATTGGACTTGGTTAGCCCCACTAATTGGGTTGATTAAGCCACTTAGTCATTTTAAACTTTAAAAATTCATAACTTTTAAAATACCTTTCAAAAATTCACCAAATTGGTTTTGGAGCCTCTCTGATATCAGCGGAACCTAAGAAAATGAAAATTTTAATTTTCTAAAAAAGTTGATTTTTAATATTATTTTAATATTTTAATAATTCAAAATTAATAAAAATCACAAAAATAATAAATTCACCAAAATGTCACATTTTGAATTTTAATCACATAGGAACAAATCCCACATTTTTCTTAGGTCTATTTAGTGAGATATTAAATTTTAAAGCTTTAAGGTAATTTTAAAATTAAAAAAATATGTTTTCTAGCTTTTTCACTAAAATAATTATAATAAATCATAGAAAAATTAGAAAATTGCAAAATTTTCTTCTCTGCTTTCCTTGATATCAGAGAGATTTTTGAAAAATATAAAATCCATTTTTCAACATTTATTTTATTTTTAAATTAATTAACACTCCAAAACTTAAAATAATTATAATAAAAATAATATAATTCAAAAAATCACCAAAATTGGTCCAAGTGGTCCTCTGGTCATTAGGAATGTCCCCTAATTTTCCTAAGGACAGAAACTTTCCCTTGGTCATGTTATTAAATTTTTCTTGGAAATCTCTATTTTTCACCAAAAATAATTATATAAATAAATTAAATACAGAAAAATCACATTTTCTCCTCTCATGTCTTTATTGGCATATGAGTGAAGTCACATAAAAATTTTAAGTTCATTTGAGTTCAATTTAGTGAGTTATGAAATTATTAAGCTTAAAGGGTAAAATGGTAATTAAAATTTTAACCCTTAATTAAAACTTTAGGTTTAATAAAAAATTAACAAGTAAAATATTTGATCCTAATCTGATTTGGATGATTGAAATTTAAATAATTAAAGGGTAGAAACCCATTAAGCAATTTTAAAATGATTAAACTTTAATTAAATAATTGATTAAATTTGGAAGAATAATAAAATTGGAATTATTAAAATAGGGATATTATTAGGAAGAGATTTATTCTTTAATTTAAAAATCCCTAAATTAATCATCTCATTAATATTCAATTCTTAATTAAAATGATAACTCAAAATTCAAAATATTAAAAGACTTAATCATTAAACTAAAATTAAATTATTAAACTCTTTTAAAAAAAAATTCAATTAAAATTAAAAAAAAATTAAAATTAAATTAAAATTAAATTAAATTAAATAAATTAAATTAAATTGAATAATTAAATTAAATTAAATTTAATTAAGTAAATTAAATCAAATTAAATAATTAAATTAAATTAAATTAAATCAAATTAAATTAAAATTGAATCAAATCAAATTAATTAAACATCAAATCAAATTAAATTGAACTATATTGAATTAAATTAAATTAAAACTCAATTAAATTAAATTAAATTAAATTAAATTAAATTAAATATAACATCACCTAAGACATAAAGAATTCAAAATAAATCTAAAATAACTTGAACACTATTCCAAATTTAAACTCATTAATGGAAATTAAACTAAATCACAAACCATTTGGAATACCAATTTACCCTTGAAAGTTTTAGTTATCATAACTCCTAAACAGAACATTAAATGAAATGTTACTTCACTTATAGGATATTCAAATGTCCTAGTTCATCGAGCAAGATAACAATAAAACTTGAAATTCTTGGACGATTAATTCATTTGTATAATTAAATTCATTTGGACTTAAAACAATCCTAGAAATATTGAAAAGATGTTTAAGATTCCTCTTAAGCACTTCCTCAATATGATAGGACATTAATAAGAACAATTGGACTTAATCGTTCTTTGATGAAGAAAATCGTCCTCAAACCAAAATACAAAGACCTAGACGTCATAGGAAATGACTAGCTATAGGATTAGGAGTTTGGTAGAAAACCATAACCCTTCCCTTAGCTTTACCTAGGAACTTGCTTAAATATTCTAATTGTGTTTTAAGTGTAGCTTGGGATGACGGGAAGACCCTCCAGGTATGCTTTTATTTTATTGCAATTTACTTTCTTGCAATTTACTTTCCTGCAATTTACTTTCTTGCAAATGTACTTTATTTTTCTTGCATGATAAAACAACAGTTGCATGAAAACCCACACCTTTAGGATAGACCCTAAAATTGAAACCAAATTAAGTTAAAAGTCATTGCAAGATAAAATTCACCGCCACAACATTTCAAAACATAAAACAACTCAAAATTTAATCACAAACAGAACATAAAACTACAATTGCAACTAAATTAAAACGTCCTGTTGGATGATCGGGAATACCTCGGATGATGTAACCTACGTGTTGCTAACGGGATTTCCCACGGTCTAAATGAAAGTGTGGAACTCATTCGAGTTGAGATTAGCAAATTCATCTGGACTAAGTGAATCCGATAAAAATAATGAAGCCGGAAGGATGGAACCGTGGGATCTTAACCGGTGTCGTTATAATCAACTTTAAGATTTGTTTTAATCAAAACATAAAAAAACACTTGGAAAATTAAGACCTCTCTAAACCAAAACACTTTTCTCATCTCCTGATTTATGATTTCTAAAACTAAACCTCTGCAACAACAAGGAGCTCGGAGCATGGTGGGTAGCACGGCCATCGTCATCAACAAAACCAGAGTCTACTTCAGCAAAACTTTCCTAGAATTAAATAACCAAGCCATAGGATTTTGAGGTAGTTTGCCTAGTGCAACATAAATCCTCAACCTTTTGTTAGGCATTTGTCTTGCAAATTAAGCCCTAACCGGTCTTAGGATTCCGAGGTAGTCGTCTGATATGACATAAACCCTCACATCTTCAAGGCTATTTGTATGATTCTATCATATCAATATAAGTCCTAATTAATTAAAATTGACAAAATCAAAACATTTAAATAAACATTAGGATTTTCCTAAATCTAAGCCAAACAATAGGATAGTCGGGAAATTACCGAAGTTCACTTCGAATCCGTGATTTCTCCTACTTTTCTTCCTTTGGATTCACAAAACAAAATGTTCTAAACTTGATCCATTCCCTATTGAAATTCAAAACTTCAATCCCTTGAAAACTTAAACTTTGAAATCCTTGAGAGCGAGAATTATTGATTATTATCGAGAGTTTTCTTAGGTGATTCCCGTCACTTAAGATGTAATTAACTATAGGGGCTTGCCCTTATAGGGAATTTTGAAGAACCCGAGTAATATAAACCCTGTTTAATGTTTTCATATTAAACGAGGGAATTTTGTCGGCTTATAAAATTGGTTCGTGGACCAAACGGGTGTCACAAATCTTCTAGTTTATTTAATCGAGCCCCACCGTCAAGCAGTGTGTCTATCTTTAGGGATAGATATACGGTTTGTGGTGCGGTGCTCGTTTATATAAACTATTTGGGATGTGAGATCGGTTCAATCTCATATCTTAAAACCTTCAAATTTAAAATTATTTTCAAAATCAAATACTACTTTTCAAATTATTTATTTTAATTAAATTAAAAATTCGCCGACAGCTTCTGTTAGGCGACCCCCCTTTTTTTCAAAATAAAATACAACCTAAAAAATATGCCGACAGATTTCTGGCGACTCCACTGGGGAAAATTCCTCTCTCCATTATAATCAGATAATTCTGCTTTCAAAAATTGGAAGTGTATCCATGTCCCTTGTGGATCAAACTACCCTTCTTTCCGTTGGAATACTATGTTCATTTCTATCTTGAATGAGTATAGCCAACATTCTCTCGGATTTAGGAGCCACTGTTCAGACACCCCTAAACAGAGAGGTTCCGAGATCCTTTTACCTCATTTCTGAGGTGGGGTGGACCCCAATAGGTGTCGGTTTAGGAATGATCCTTCGAGTCGAGAAGTCTTGCTTAAGACTCTCTTTTCCTTTCCAACTCTGAATCGGATTCCTTACCTTCTCTACACTTTTGAACATTCAGTTCTAAATAAACAAACCCTCTAATAAGTGATTCCTTTTAACAAATGATTCCCTCTTATAAATACATGAACAAAAAATGAGTTCGGACTCTTTTCAATTCCTTTCTTCTCGTCCTAAAGAAAAGAAGCATAACTTGGGACCGACAACTGGAATCTACCCCTGCGAAATGGAAGCCCCGAAACCGATCTTCTCCTTCACCAACGGATCGGACTTCGCCGTCTATAAGGATGAAGTCTGCCCGACAATGGGATCATCCGATTTGGACGAGGATTTGAAAACACGAATGTCAAGGTCACCGACGTCTCCCTCTTTGCACCGACAAGCAAGGTATCCGAAGCCGAGGAGCCACTCGCTCGAGTTCAACCTTAGGTCGACCCAAGAGTTCCCTCCCCGCAAAGGGTCCCGACTAGGAGGAGTACTTGCTCGTCCGTGAAGGACTCGTTCTTACTACCCCCACTTGGTTTAGTTGTTTCGCACCTACCCCGACTTATGCCAAATCAAAGGGGAAAGAAATCCGGAATTATGGTAAACCCTGTTACCGTGGAGGGTACGGATCTTCTCGTAAGACCTTCGTTTTCGAAATCGGGTACGAGTTCAAAGATTCCGTCAGCGACAAAGACCCAAAGAAGAAACGAAGTAGAAGGATCGCCGGAGAAGCCGAAGCTGCCGAGATTGCTCTCGGAGGAAATTCCAGAGCCGCAGAATATACACCGCTACCGGAATATACACCACTCGCTCGACTACATACCACTTTTGGGAGGAAGCAGGTTCCATCCCCTCTCCGCCGCGGAGGATGAGGAGAATGTTCGCAAGATTGTCGCCACATTACCTCGGCCCGCATACTACAACGATAGCCGCAAGAAAAGAACTAGAACTACGCCGTTTGCTCGACTGCAAACTTTGGTAGAAAAGTTAGCAAAGAAGGAAAGCTCGCCTCGTATCGGAAATTCTACGAAGGATAGGGCGGGTGCCGGTCAAATCCCGTCTTGGGCCCCGAGTAGAGCCCGCCGTCATGACAGAAAAGCCAAGCAAGAGAATGAAGGCTAGCCCGCCTGTCGTAGTCTCAGGATTACAGATTAGGGAGGATACCACCTTCCAAGCATTTGGCCGACGGCACCATCCGGTCCTAGACCTTCTGCCACTAGAAGGATGGTGTGGTGTCCCACTACGGGCGATTGAGATTGAAACAAGACGACTCGAAAAGAAAGTCTCGCCGAAGGCCGGAATGCGAAGAAAGCGCTACCGCGATAAAGGGGACTCGTGAAAAGGGACCCGGCGGCCTATCGCATGACAACCGCAAAGACACACAGAAAGCTCCGTTAGAAGATGCCATGGAAAAGTTGAGAACCGATATCCGATGGTTGGCAAAAGAAAGAGAAGAAAAGTTCGGAGATGAAATCGATTCATCGGAGTTCATGGACGACGAATATGCAAAAATCAATATGGTTGAGACACGAGCTTCATCAGCTTCTCAAGGTGCTCCTGCAGCCGCAGAAAGAGAGGAGCCGGAACTGATGAGAAGACAGCTTCAGGAAAAAGACGACATGATCGCTCAAATGGCGAAAAGGATGGAAGAGATGGCCGTAGCTCGGCCACTCTCCGCAGTCAAGTACAACCACATAGAGAGACACCCCCAGAGGTTATTCACATTGTAGACGGAGGAAAGGAGATTACATCCGTCAATGGGGATGACCAGCTGAAAAAGGATACGACACAAAGTATGATCCCTGAAAAGGATATCAAGAACTTGGTAGAACAGCAGGTGCGAGAAGCCTTAACACAATCGAAGAACGGGACATCCATTCGGACGGGTAGACCTTACCCAGAAGAATTCGACGCTGTCCAATACCCGAAAGGCTTCGTACCACCTCTGTTCAAGACCTTCGACGGAACGGGAACCCCCGACAGCATGTTGCACACTTTCGTGCCAGTTGTTGCAATGCCGGCGGGAGCGATGCATTACTCTTCCGACAGTTCGTCAGCAGTCTGTCAGGAATCGCCTTCGACTGGTATGTAGAATTACCCAATGGCTCGGTGAAGACATTCTCAGAGCTAGAGAGCCTCTTCATCAAGCGATTTGCCGGAGCTCAGCACCACATCACTATAGGTGATTTAGTGGTAGAGAAACAAAGGCCGAACGAAACTTTGGTGGATTACATACTTCGATGGAGAAACTTAAGCATGAAGTGTGAACCACAATCGCAAGAACAACATGCGATCGACATCTTGCTTAAAAGCATTCACGGCCCGATAGCACTTCTCCTCAAAGGATTCACTATTAAGACTTTTGAGAAGTTTTTAAGCAAGGCCGGAAGCTTACAAGAAGAGGCGAAGCAATTAAGTTTTGCCGATAAGACGGACAAGCAGAAGCCGTTGAAGACCTTCGAGAAGAAATGCGGGATCATTGCGGCGATTGATAAAGGCAAGCAACCAATGCAAATACCACCGGAACGGCCGCAAGCAACCACAACGAGATTACCGAGCAACCCGGTCCAGCTATCAGTCGTCTCCGCAGTATGAACAACCGCCTCGTCCGCAACGTACATTGAGGGAGCTTCTGAGCAGAGAATATCCGTTCAAAAATGAAGCAGTACCGAAGATGTTCCGTAGCCTAATGAAGACTCCAGATTTCCAGCTGCCAGAACCTAAAAGACCAGAGGAAGTCAACAAGAATGGTGATCCCAACTTTTGCCCCTACCATCGGATGCTTGGGCACAAGATAGAAGATTGCATTACCTTTAAAAGTTGGCTCAACGACAACCTTCGGAAAGGAAATATAACAATCCCGAAGGAGTACATGAAGGAACCCCAGAAAGGAGGTTCCGTCAATGTTATCTCAACTGATCCCGTTATTCCGATAGATCCCTATGCAATCGACGATGGATGGACTACCGCTTGGACGAGGTCTTCAAAGAAGATTTTAGACAACATCCGAACCGCCTCGGTGCGAGCTTCAATTCAGAGTTCGAGACCTGTTAAGCCGGTACTATCACTTGCGATAGAAGAGCCACCTCGACAGGAGACGATCGAAGAAAAGAAGAAGATTGACGAAGAAGAGGGGACCGAGACTCCTAAGGCTAGACTAGGGGCTGCTTATCCTAGGATAGTTGTTTCCGATTTGGGGGAGAAATCCCTCGAACCTCTGATTTTGTATGATTATCCGCTCACTTCGGTGGGATCATATAATGATAAGGGTGATGGCGTTGGCTACGTTTTGATTGTTTCTAACGATTACGTAACTAGCGACAATCCGGACATCGACTTCGATGCCAACAACAATTCTCGAATCATACACAATCTCGACAATCAAAATAACGAAGAAGACATCCATCAAGGAGGCTACGAGAGTTCAACAAGCAACGGATCTATCCGCGAGTTTCGAGGAGCTCCGAGTTACGATAGAGTTAGAGCCTTCGGATTTTGAAGATAATCCGGAAGAGCTCGTTATTCCGATTCGGGAGGAGACACCGGCAAGTTCAACACTAGATTCAGAAGAAATTACAGAAGTCAACTTAAGAAGTGGAAAAGTTCTACCTCCAAGAATGGGTCCAAAAGACAAAGGAAAGCAGGTGGTTGCTCAAGAAGAACCAACCCCAGCAGAAGAAATACCCGTTCGAGAAGAAGCCGAGACGCAAGAGAACAAAGTGGACTACAACGTGCTAGCCCATCTTAGGAAACTACCGAGCTAACCGAGCATTTACGATGCTCTCATCTTATCAAAGGAGATGAGAGAAGCTCGATCAAAGCCTTACTTGATCCGGAGATTTGCTTAGCTCAAATGGCCGGAGATTCCTTAGATGAGGTTTGCTCGTTAAAGGAACGACGAGGTGTTACCTTCAAGGACAATGACCTACTACTTGGGACAGCAGATCACAACCGACCATTGTATATTTCAGTTACAATTGGGAAGTTTACACTCTCCAGAGTATTGGTGGATCCAGGAGCGTCAATTAATATAATGAGTCTTCGAACACTAGCATACTTGGAAATTGATGCTCGCGAGCTCGAAGCAGACAAAATGTTATTAAGAGGATTCAACCAGAAAGGAGAAAGAGCCCTCGGGTCAATAACGCTACTGATGAGGACTGGTGACTTAGCAAAGACAACCGCAAAATTCCACATAATCGATTCAGAAACATCGTTCAACGCTCTGTTGGGCCGACCATGGATACATGAAAACAGGATGGTACCATCATCTCTGCATCAGTGCATCAAATACTACGATGGAGGGGAACAGTGCATCAAAGGCGACTTGCAACCATTCTCCGTACATGAGATTGGAATACATGAAGATGCAGCTTATTATGCACCGCCAAAGAAAACAATCTTCTCCAGAGATACCATAAAAAATGAAGAAAAGAAAGTTCGGGACAACAAAGAACCTGAGGTTCTAGTCCAACAGTCACTCACCACTCCCTTGCAGCGAGATGGTGAAGGTTTCTCCACAACTCGCATCCGAGGTCGAGGCCAGGTACGAGGTCTTGGTAGAGACACTAGGACAATTGGACAGAAGAAACCAGCCATCAATGTTGATTGGAATGATAGTTCTGAAGAAGAAAAGGAAATCAAGCAAGAAGCAGCAACAATAAGTCGAAAGAAGTCGCAATTCAAGATCTCCCTCGAAGATGAAAAGAATGAAGAATATAAATCAATGTACGAGAAGATTAACCACTACGTACATACTATGACCCTAACCCCGATCCAGTCGAGCAAGATCGAGGGTATGGTGGTCAAAGAGGTACGTAAAGACGGTGCAAGGCCAATCAAATTCTACCGTGGTGCTTCTTCCTCCAAAGCCGAAAATAATGTACAATTCGAAGATGTCACTTCATCGAATTAATGGAATTACCTTTTGAGTGGTACTCTCCCTGTGTTCAAAATTTAATTCAGCGTGGTTTCTTACCTCGACAATGGACAAAAGGCCAATCACAACATTTTGAAAAATTATGGAATAACTCCCGTCGTCCTCCCAATTCAAAGCATGGACTCGGATTCGGCACAGTAGGGTCGGTTGACGATACTCGAATTTTGCTTGGTTGTCACTTGCAAGTCCAATGAAAACCGCATGGAAACTACGGACGAACTCGAATATTTACAAATTGGAGACGCTCCACCGAATTCGAAGAAGAAATCAAATCTACTGATAGATGAGTTAACGGAAGTTAACTTAGGTACTAGCGAAGAGCCTAGACCTACCTTTGTTAGCTCCTTACTCAACAAAGAAGACTCGAAAAAATAATCAAATTATTAATGGAATTTAAAGACTCGTTTTGCTTGGAACTACGATGAAATGCCGGGATCGGCTCCGGAGGTTGCGATCCATAAGCTAGGAGTGGATCCTACTTCTGTTCCAGTCAGACAAGGTCCCAGAAGAATGCGTCTAGAAATCGAAATACAAGTCATAACCGAAGTTAAAAAGCTAATAGACGCTAAATTTGTCCGTGAAGAACAATACCCGACTTGGTTAGCCAATGTAGTGCCGATCGAGAAGAAGAATGGTCAAATCAGAATTTGTGTAGACTTCAGAGATTTAAACAAGGCATGTCCAAAGGATGAATTCCCTCTACCGATCCCAGAATTAATGATCGACATTGCTTCAACGCATGAAATATTCTCGTTCATGGATGGATCTTCAGGATACAACCAGATAAAAATGGCTCCAGAAGATGAAAAGCTTACATCATTCAGGACGCCGATCGGAGTATTTTGCTACATAGTGATGCCATTCAGACTGAAGAACGCAAGAGCAACCTACCAAAGAGCAATGACAAGAATTTTTGATGATCTCATCCACAATCAAGTCGAATACTACGTGGACGATGTGGTCATCAAAAGCAAAGTAAAGGAAAACCACACCGTATGATTTGAGAATTGTTTTCGAACGATTAAGACAATTTAACCTTAAGATGAATCCCTTAAAATGCGCCTTCGGCGTCACCTCCGGAAATTCTTAGGATTCGTTGTCCGACATCGTGGAATTGAAATCGACTCGGAAAAGATTAAAGCTATCTTAGAAATGCCGCCTCCCAAAACCTTAAAACAACTACGATCTTTTCAAGGGAAGTTGGCATATCTTCGACGCTTTATCTCAAACTCGTCGGGTAGGTGTCGACCTTTCTAGGCACTAGTTAAAAAGGACGCCAAATTTATTTGGGAAGAGAAATGCCGAAGGCCTTCGAAGACATTAAACAATATTTAATGACACCTCCTGTCTTAGCGGCCTCGGTCTCGGGTAGACCGGCGATACTTTACACAGCCGGCTTTAGACGACTCTCTCGGAGCCTCACTGTGGCCTAGGTCGATGATGAGGGTAAAGAAAATGCTCTTTACTACTTAAGTCGTCGTTTACTTCCGACGGAAGTAAGGTATCCCGCAATTGAAAAGCATTGTTTGGCCCCGATCTTCGCCGCTCAAAAGCTCGGGCACTACATGCTTTCTCATAAGGTCAACCCGATCTCGAAGTTTAATCTATTGCAATACTTGATGACTCGTCCAACACTTTCCGGCAGACTTGCCGGATGGTCAATGATATTATTGCAATTCGATATAACTTTCGTGCCTCTCGCGTGCCGTCGAGGACAAGTCTTAACGGACTTCCTCACGAGCACACCCTTTGCGGCGAATCTCCTCTCAATGACGATTTGCCAGATGAACAAATAATGAATCTAGAAGACCTTGATGATCGACGTTGGGAATTATATTTCGACAGAGCATCTTCAGCGCACAAAGACGAAGAATCGCAAGTGATAGTGCCCGGTAAGGCTGGAATCGGGCTAATCTTTATAACGCCGGAGCGGGATATGTTAAGATACTCCTACCACTTGACAGAACCGTGTACGAACAACAAAGCAGAATACGAAGCCCTCATAACGGGACTGGAATTAGCTATTCAAATGGGGATAACAGACATCAACATCTACGGGGATTCACGGTTAATCATTCAGCTAGATCGCTGGACAATACAGAATTTTTAAACCAAGACTCGAACAATACTTCCAGGTATGCTATACAATTGTTGGAACGGATTCCAAATGTGACAATCTACAAAATTCCCGAAAAGAAAATGCTTTAACGGATGCTTTAGCCCGTCTCGCAAAAAGAATTCGCTCGTTTGCAAGATGAATCGGTGGAAGTGTCGGCTCACGGACGTCGAGTCCTATCACGGCTCGACATAGACACAATACACAAATCGAGAAAAGAAAAAGAAGTAGTTGCAGCGAGTGACGTAAAAACACGGAAGATCGAGCGACGACTCATCGATGGACTACCCGCAAACAGGAAAGCTACCGGACGATAGGTCGCTAGCCCATCGGATCAAGAAAAGAACTCTATCTTACGCATTAATAAACAACACATCGTACGAAGGTCTTTTGATCAAATGTGGCTAAGGTGCCTAAGCGGGTCCGAGGCCCGTGAAATTGTTAAAGAGGTGCATTCAGGACTCGTGGCGCTCACCAGCCGGTCCGAAGATGAAAATGAAAATTAAAAGACTAGGGTACTACCGGCCCTCGATGATGACCGACCGCATGAAAATCGCCAAGAGCCGTCACCAATGCCAAGTGCACGGAGTGGTTCTACACCAACCTCCAAATGTGCCGCACCCGACAATTGCGTCATGGCCATTCGAATGTTGGGGCACGGATATAGTGGGTCCGATGGAACCACCATCTTCAAAAGGACATCGCTTCATTCTTGCGGCTACGGATTACTTTTCCAAGTGGGCAGAGGCGGCTCCACTTAGAGAAGTGAAAGCACACCACGTGCTACGAGCTTTTCAAGAACCAAGTTGTCTACCGTTTCGGAGTGCCGCGCAGGATCATCTCGTATAATGGGCCGAAGCATTCGAAGCACACAAATCAACAATTTTGTCGGGAGACACGGAATCGACCGGCGATACTCAACAATTTACTACCCAAGAGCAAACGGTCTCGCTGAGGCTTTTAATAAAACTCTCGTTCAAATCTTAAAGAAAACCTTGGACGATAATAAGAGAAATTGGCACGAGAAATTGTTAGAAGCCTTATGGGCCTACAGGACAACCTTCAGAACTCCTACTCAAACTACACCTTACGCTCTAGTGTATGGGTCCGAGGCGAGTGTTACCTTTAGAGGTTCAGCTTCCTTCACTCGTAATCGCTAGCTTGCGAACAAGATCACGACAGAAGAAAATGCCGCATTACGACTCGAAGAATTAGAAAACTTGGAAGGGTAAAGGCTTGCAGCGCTAATGCACTTTAGAACTATACCAAGCTAAGATGGTTCAAGCCCATGACAAACCGGGTCCGCCCAAGAACCTTCAAAGTTGGTGACTTAGTTCTCGTTCTCAAGAGACCTATTCTCGCACACCGCAAGATAGGAGAAAAATTTGAACCCACTGGGAAGGACCGTTTGTGGTTGAAGCAAGCATACTCGAGCGGTTCCTACCAGCCAGTGAATTGCCGGGAGAACGACATATGCTTCCGATCAACGGACGATACTTGAAAAAGTATTACGCTACCCGATGTTTCGAAGGAATGAATTCTTCATCCCTAAGAAACACGGCGAAGTAATTACTTATGATCGGGTCCGAACCCAAAAATAATAAAATGTGTTAAAATAAATAAAGTCATGATAATAAAGTTTTCCTTGTTTTCTTTTCCAAATCAAAATCTCTTCCCTGATCTTATCCTACTTCATTCCTGTTAAATTTGAATATAAAAAAATATATATAAAAAAAATATGTCTTTAACAAACGTTTTCTTAATGTTCTTGTTCTTAGTACGACCCCCGATCCTTTTCCTTGTCTTTTCGCAGGAAATGTCGAACGGGCGGTTGGTCCCGAACTTTAAGAATGGAGTAAGCCTCGCACTCGATGAAAAGAGGGTGAAAGATGGAGCGATAATCAAGATTGACTCGGATTTCGCACCGACAGGCCTACGAGTACGAGGAAAGTGACCGGGTCCTAGTTAACCGAGAAGAACTACCCGGGCAGACAGTGATGAAAGTGGGTGGCCCAAGCCACCAATCCAACAACAAGAAAATAAAAGCAAACACCGAAGAAGATAAGAAAATGAAGTCCGTAGTTGCTACAGCAGAGGGCAGCCTTGTCGCCGCGCGCCCGCGGAGATTCAAGAAGTGCGGAGAGCTACTCTCACAGCCCACGCAACGAAGAAATAAGAATCGCCGTATCCGTAAGATGTTAACAAAACTAGTCGCGGACCGAAGCACGACGAGACAATTGCTAATGCCAAGCACACACATTTCAAGGACACCGGTTCACCGAGAACTCCGAAGAAAGGAGGCCAGCTCCTAGGATAACGAGAAGAACCGTGGAAATCTCCGGAAGATCGAAGAAAGAAGGCTACCACGCCACCGGATAGAACCACCAATAATGCATGACCTTGTTGCAGAAGCAACCCCGGGGATGTCTCGACGTACATCATCCCCGAGGAGCCGAGGTATGCAGGGAGAACGTGAAGGGATTGAACCGTATATCCCACAATATGTCACAAGGCCTCGCCATCTCAGCATCATTCCGGAATACGAGCCGGAGAGGATGCGGAATGTTGAAAAGAAAACCTTTGAATACTTCGAGAGAATTAGTAGGCGTAAGAATCAATATACTAGAGGGCCTCGAGCTACATACCGACGTATTCTCGGAATATGAACAACGAGAAATCGTGGATTGTATCCGGATTTGAAAAGAATGGGCCGAGCAGTGCCGCCTAAGGGAGAACACATACTCGGAACCCGGAGATGGATGCCGGGGAAGGGAAGAATCACAATACAATGCGGATGTCGCTACAACTTTGTCGAAGACAGGAAGGGAAACCCACCGGGATACTCCGTCATGGGCAAGTAGATCCGATGCCATTAGTCATCGTGAGAATGGTAAAAAGATTGATAACATGGAGGGTACCGCCACAGATCGCATACCCAATAGCCGCATTATCAACATCTACAAACGAGGTGACCGCATACCCCCACATATAGATCACCACGACTTCGTCGGACCTTTTGCACGCCTCTTCTTGAACGAGTGTGACATCATGTTCGGATCCGATCTCCGGATAGCAGGCCCGGTGAGTTCGAGGGCCGCAAAGATACCTTTACCGTGGGTTCCGTCATGATACCGAAGGGCAACGGAGCGGATATCGCTAAGCATTGCATACCGAGAGTGCCGAAGGAGCGGATCTCGGCTACTTTCGGGAGAATGGACGACAGGCAAGATACCTTACCATTTCCAACCGCACCCGCAGCTAGAGAACCTCCGGCCTTACGAGCTGTGAGTTACATGGGAGATATCACACCTCCAATGTACATCCATACGGCATCCTTGCCAAGGATGGCTTGGAAGGTGATGTTATTGACCATGTACCCTACTATTCAGACATGGATTTTTTGACAGATGCTTCTTTGGATGGACCAACAAAGATCCTACATAGTCCGTTTTGAGTCTACATGGATTGTATGAGATATATTCCAGATCGAGTTGTATGATGTATTTTCAACATGATTGGAATGAAAGTGACCATGTCACGTTTTTGGCCTTCACCTCTTTTGTGCAAATTGATTGGGAAACGCCATTAAAGTTAAATGAACTTCTAACAAAGAACAGAAAAGAAATAAAGAAAAAATAATAAAAGAAAACTTTCCTAAAAAAAATATCTTAAAAAATGACAAACACCAAATTCACATGAACATTAAATAAACGATAAAATAAAATTTGAATCATTAAAAGATAAACGAAATCAACACAAATCTCAAATTCCATCCTTCCAAATTTCAAATCGAATTTCGAATTCAATCTTTCCAAATTCCGAATCAAATTTCAATCTTTTCAAATCTCAAATCAAATTCTCAATCAAATTCCAAATCCACTCCCGATCAAATTTCAAATTTGATCTTCCAAATTTCAAATCAAATCTTAAATCAAATTTCAATCGAGTTCAAACTCATCCTTCCAAATCTCAAATTCAATCTTTCCAGATTCCAAATCCAGTCTCAATCAAATTCAAATTCAATTTCTTCCAGATCTCGAATTAAATATACATCGAATTCAAACTTTTGGGTCGAGGATTTTACATCCAAGACTGCACTGCTTTAGGATTCTTTCCTATTGCACTGAAATACATCAAATTCAACCTTTTGGGTCGAGGATTTTACATCCAAGACTGCACTGCTTTAGGATTCTTTTCCTATCGCACCGAAATACATCGAATTCAAACCTTTTGGGTCGAGGATTTTACATCCAAGACCGCACTCGCTTTAGGATTCTTTTCCTATTGCACCGAAATACATCGAATTCAAACTTTTGGGTCGAGGATTTTACATCCAAGACCGCACCGCTTTAGGATTCTTTTCCTATCGCACCGAAATACATCGAATTCAAACTTTTGGGTCGAGGATTTTACATCCAAGACCGCACCGCTTTAGGATTCTTTCCTATCAGACCGAAATACATCAAATTCAACCTTTTGGGTCGAGGATTTTACATCCAAGACCGCATCGCTTTAGGATTCTTTCCTATTGCACCGAAATACATCAAATTCAACCTTTTGGGTCGAGGATTTTACATCCAAGACCGCATCGCTTTAGGATTCTTTTCCTATTACACCGAAGTACATCAAATTCAAACTTTTGGGTCGAGGATTTTACATCGAAGACCGCATCGCTTTAGGATTCTTTTCCTATCGCACCGAAATACATCGAATTCAAACCTTTTGGGTCGAGGATTTTACATCCAAGACCGCACCGCTTTAGGATTCTTTTCCTATCGCACCGAAATACATCGAATTCAATCTTTTGGGTCGAGGATTTTACATCCAAGACTACACTGCTTTAGGATTCTTTTCCTATTGCACTGAAATACATCGAATTCAATCTTTTGGGTCGAGGATTTTACATCCAAGACCGCACTGCTTTAGGATTCTTTTCCTATTGCACTGAAATACATCAAATTCAAACTTTTGGGTCGAGGATTTTACATCCAAGACTGCACTGCTTTAGATTTCTTTTCCTATTGCACCGAAATACATCAAAATCAAACTCTCGAGGTTAAGGATTTTACATCCAACACCGCATTACTCCGAGATCTCTTCTCATTGCAACGATTCAATCTAATCAATTCAATTTTCTTTCGAGGTCGAAGATGTTACATCTAAAACCTCGAATTCCAATTTTCATTTCAAATCAAATCCTTCAAATTAATTTTGACAAACTCCAATCTAAATTGAAACTCCAAATCGAAATCTAAACTCACACATCAAAACTTAAATTGAAACAAAATAAAATCTAAATCGAAATTCCCCCAGGTCATGTGATTTGGGATCCACCTCCTTTTCCTTTCCCCAGCGAGAGTTCAGGAATCTCCGGTTTCAGAGATATACTTGCTACTCCCCAGCGAAAACTCCTCTACTTCGTCCTAAGTTCATCACTTGGACATTTGTGTTGGTTTTGTTGATCGCTTCGGTCAACGCCAATACGCGCGGTGTGCTCCGTCACCACCACACCTATCGGGGTCCATTTGTTGACCTCATTTTTGATGAGGTCTTCTCTTCTTCTCTTTAGTACTTAGGATCTAGCCTCAGGCTTTTCCTTTCGACTCGTCTTAGAGAACTAGAATCGGGACCCACCTTTTAGAAATTCAAACCACTTCTTAACTCCCCGCAAACTCCACAAACTCGACCGTAGACCCCTAATCACCTAGAGGGTCGAAATCAAATGTGGAAGTTTAAAGGATGAGTTCCTATGTGACTCTTCGGCCTTAGGACCGCCCCAGTGGCCCGGGTCCGGTGAAGGGGCCGACTTACACACACCAAACTTATACACTACACCTACACACTACACTTCCACATACCTCATAAAACCACACCCATACCTAACTCGACCTCCCCGACTCATGTAGGTGATTCACATGGATGGTCCTTAACCCCTAAGCCCTTGGCTAAGAGGGTTAGGAACAACATAGTGAATGCCTCAAATGAGTCCCTTCACGGCTCATGTGGGCTTGATATGGCTTCATGGCTCAACCAAAATGATTTCACTCCACTCAAATTCACCCAATCTTCAATTTCCCAAATTTTCAATTTCCCAAATTTTCAATTTCCCAAATTTTCAATTTCCCAAATTTTCAATTTTTGACCCCCGGGACCCTACACCTACTAAACCTACCCAAAACCCTTAAAATTACCCAAATTTCTCAAAAATTTCCAAATCACCCAAAATTCTCAAAAATCATTCCCAAACATTTCCACATCACTTAAACTGATCATCCATACCCAAAAATACCAAAAATTCCAAGAAAACCTCCCAATACCCTCCAAATACCCAAAATACCCCTCTTGGCCAAAAAATCCAAAAATTCAGAAAATTCCCAAAAAATTCCAGAAAATCCCAAATATTCCCAATTTCATTTTGTCTAACTACACCATGGGCCAATTTTGTCAATTTACCCTACTTTTGTCAAAACCCCCAATTTGACCCATTTTAACCCTAAGTGAACCCAATGTCAAACCAAACCTACCCAATTGACCCCAATTTTGGTCCAATTCAATTCTAAACTTCAATTAAACATTCCCAACACCAATATAGACCAAATCCAAGCCCAATTTGATTGACATTTGGATCCAATCTCACTTTTGGCCTTAAAGCCCAATTTGGACCCATGACCCAAACTCACCCAACTCAATTCCAATTAACCCCAAATCTTTTCTAAATCTTCCTTAACATTCCCACAAACAAAACACAAACATGATTTGCCCAAAATTTAGACCCAAACCCTACTCAAATTCAACCCAAAACCAAAAGGCCCAATTTTGACCTAAACCCAAACCTAACCCAAATGAGCCCAAACCCCAAAATCAAAGCCCAACCAAAGCCAAAACCTCTTTGAAACACCCCCATAAACATTTCTCAACATTGATTTTATATCAATTTCAACCCTAGCCCAACATTAGCCCAACTTGGCTCACTTGGACCTACATAGGCCCACTTACCAAATAAATCCAAATTCAAACCAATTCAACTCCAAATCACATCAAATTGATTCCAAGCCCTTCATAGAACATCCCTAAACCAATTATGACATTTATTTGACAAAGTTCTTCACAAAATTTTTATCCAAATGCCCATCCTAAAATCAAAAGCCCATTTCCCTTAAACTTTCCTAAAAGCCCACTCCCTTCAAATTCAAAAGCCCAAATTCATCCAAAGCCCACATGACACTTCCTTTCATCATCCATTTAATCAAAATTGTCCCTAAGTTCCAAAATCATCAATCAAATAATTCCAAATCAAGCCACATGCCAAATCACCCCAAAATATCTAAAATTCTTAAAACCCATTTTTATGAAATTGACCCAACCTTTTCCCAAGCCAAATGGAGCCATGGAGCCATGCACAAGCCATATGCAAGCCATGAGAGCCTCTTTACATGTCACCATGCCATTTTGGGCAAAAGGAGGAGACTCTTTCCTTAATTCCTAAAGGTGATTAACCACTCCCATGATTCCTCTTAACCATGCTTATGCCTAATCGTGCTTGGATGGTGACATGACCCTACCGATTATGCTCGAGCCAAATCACTTTTCCCTCACCAAAACCGAGCCTCGGTGGTGCACCTAGCCCAAATGGGTGGGTTGACCCATTTAGGTTCAAATTTAGCCATGCCCCCATTCCATCTAAATCAAACCCTTTACACATGGCCAATGCTAATCGATTGCACTAAGCCCCAGCCCGACCTCCCCGACCAAGATGGTGACCAATGCTCGGCTGGCCGGCCACCGAGCCGCCGGAAAACACCATGGCCGAGAGCTCACATGTGAGCCAACATTGAAATTCTCACTTGCCGAGCCGCCCCATGCCTAGTGGTCACCATGACCGTTCTTCTCCTCACCGGAGCAACTCGATCCCATGCCTCAACTCCCCCGGGAGGCCCTCCACCCTCTCCTATTTAAACTCCACCCCTCTCGGCCATGAGAGGAGGCTACAAAACCTTGCCAAAACTCGCCAAAATTGTTCCGTACTCCTTCTCATACACGAGCACTTGATTCCCAGTGAGATCCCCCAGCCATTTCTCCTCCGCGAGCTCAATTTCGAGTTAAAATTCCACCCAAAACCGGGACACTTCTCCACAAGTGAGCCAATTCCCAAATTGATTGGTTCTACACCTTCACCGCACTCGAGGGAAGGTGTCCACCAAGAAAAGCCCCATCTCCAGAGCCACCCGAGCTGCTCCGACCTCCAAGCTTTGTGATCGGGCTTGGTCGAAATCACATCCGGACAATTCACTGCACCGGAGACTTCATCCGGAGCTTGCTAGATCCAATCGAAGGTGCAACAACTCTCGCATCAAGCCACACTTCTCTGAGCAAAGGTATGAGCTAATTCTTTATCCCGAGATTCTGGAGATTCTCCATTTCAAATGCCTTAATTTCAATGCATGTTAACCGTATAGATGTGTTCGTCTCTTCAAGACGAATCCATAGAGCATAAGAACATAAAAATCCATTGAGTATCGAGTGAGATCTTAGGGATTTAGTGTGGACGGCTCTCGAGTGAGGACGCTCGGGGACGATGAACGGATGCCGTCCATTCAATACACGCGTGGACGAACGCGCTCGGATGGCGTCGGACCAAGAGAAGGTACGAGAACCGCGGGCCCGGCCGCCGACTCGGGTGGCGGCGTCGAATGGGAGCGCGACGCGTGTGCGTTCGGAGTCGCCGAGGTCGACGCGGCGCCGCGTGGATAAATAGAAAATTAGGATATTTTTCTATTTATTTAATTCCCTAAACTTCAAAAATTCATATCTCCGTGTAGAAAAATCAGAAAAATAAAGTAAAAATACCCTCTTGCTCGAGTGAACGGAGGAGAATAATGTGGAAAAGAAATCATTTAATTTCATCAAGTATTTTATTTTTTATAATTTATTTACTCTCTGCATTATTTTAATTCTCCATGCATGCATACAATTCACCATGGCATGAGACCATAGAGCTTTTGAAGCCTCGAATTTGGGAACATTCCCCGAATTTTCCAAAGTCGAGGCCATCCCTATGAAAAGTTATTGATTTTTCAAATTCAGGTTACTGTTTTGAGTATTTTAATTCCAATAAATAGCATGTTGTGAAATAAATTCTAGGAAAATTTGGTGATGTTCCTTATGACCAGAGAACCTTAGGAAAAATAGGTTTTGACTTAGTTCATTTAAAACAACCCTAATTGGCTTAAAAACCCAAAATAGGTCTTTAATTAATTAAAGCTAACCATACATCAAATTGACTTGAAATCAATTCCCCACTAACCTTTAGGACCAGAGGAACCCACCATAAAAATTTGAGGTCAATTGGACTTGGTTAGCCCCACTAATTGGGTTGATTAAGCCACTTAGTCATTTTAAACTTTAAAAATTCATAACTTTTAAAATACCTTTCAAAAATTCACCAAATTAGTTTTGGAGCCTCTCTGATATCAGGGGAACCTAAGAAAATTAAAATTTCAATTTTCTAAAAAAGTTGATTTTTAATATTATTTTAATATTTTAATAATTAAAAATTAATAAAAATCACAAAAATAATAAAATTCACCAAAATGTCACATTTTGAATTTTAATCACATAGGAACAAATCCCACATTTTTCTTAGGTCTATTTAGTGAGATATTAAATTTTAAAGCTTTAAGGTAATTTTAAAATTAAAAAAATATGTTTTCTAGCTTTTTCACTAAAATAATTATAATAAATCATAGAAAAATCAGAAAATTGCAAAATTTGCTTCTATGGTTTCCTTGATATCAGAGAGATTTTTGAAAAATATAAAATCCATTTTTCAACATTTATTTTATTTTTAAATTAATTAACACTCCAAAACTTAAAATAATTATAATAAAAATAATATAATTCAAAAAATCACCAAAATTGGTCCAAGTGGTCCTCTTGTCATTAGGAATGTCCCCTAATTTTCTTAAGAACAGAAACTTTCCCTTGGTCATGTTATTAAATTTTCCTTGGAAATCTCTTTTTTTCACCAAAAATAATTATATAAATAAATTAAATACAGAAAAATCACATTTTCACCTCTCATGTCTTTATTGGCATATGAGTGAAGTCACATAAAAATTTCAAGTTCATTTGAGTTTAATTTAGTGAGTTATGAAATTATTAAGCTTAAAGGGTAAAATGGTAATTAAAATTTTAACCCTTAATTAAAACTTTAGGTTTAATAAAAAATTAACAAGTAAAATATTTGATCCTAATCTGATTTGGATGATTGAAATTTAAATAATTAAAGGGTAGAAACCCATTAAGCAATTTTAAAATTATTAAACTTTAATTAAATAATTGATTAAATTTGGAAGAATAATAAAATTGGAATTATTAAAATAGGGATATTATTAGGAAGAGATTTATTCTTTAATTTAAAAATCCCTAAATTAATCATCTCATTAATATTCAATTCTTAATTAAAATGATAACTCAAAATTCAAAATATTAAAAGTCTTAATCATTAAACTAAAATTAAATTATTAAACTCTTTTAAAAAAAAATTCAATTAAAATTTAAAAAAAATTAAAATTAAATTAAAATTAAATTAAATTAAATAAATTAAATTAAATTGAATAATTAAATTAAATTAAATTAAATTAATTAAATTAAATCAAATTAAATAATTAAATTAAATTAAATTAAATCAAATTAAATTAAAATTGAATCAAATCAAATTAATTAAACATCAAATCAAATTAAATTGAACTATATTGAATTAAATTAAATTAAAACTCAATTAAATTAAATTAAATTAAATTAAATTAAATATAACATCACCTAAGACATAAAGAATTCAAAATAAATCTAAAACAACTTGAACACTATTCCAAATTTAAACTCATTAATGGAAATTAAACTAAATCACAAACCATTTGGAATACCAATTTACCCTTGAAAGTTTTAGTTATCATAACTCCTAAACGAACATTAAATGAAATGTTACTTCACTTATAGGATATTCAAATGTCCTAGTTCACTCGAGCAAGATAACAATAAAACTTGAAATTCTTGGACGATTAATTCATTTGTATAATTAAATTCATTTGGACTTAAAACAATCCTAGAAATATTGAAAAGATGTTTAAGATTCCTCTTAAGCACTTCCTCAATATGATAGGACATTTATAAGAACAATTGGACTTAATCGTTCTTTGATGAAGAAAATCGTCCTCAAACTAAAATACAAAGACCTAGACGTCATAGGAAATGACTAGCTATAGGATTAGGAGTTTGGTAGAAAACCATAACCCTTCCATTAGCTTTACCTAGGAACTTGCTTAAATATTCTAATTATGTTTTAAGTGTAGCTTGGGATGACGGGAAGACCCTCCAGGTACGCTTTTATTTTATTGCAATTTACTTTCTTGCAATTTACTTTCCTGCAATTTACTTTCTTGCAAATGTACTTTATTTTTCTTGCATGATAAAACAACAGTTGCATGAAAACCCACACCTTTAGGATAGACCCTAAAACCGAAACCAAATTAAGTTAAAAGTCATTGCAAGATAAAATTCACCGCCACAACATTTCAAAACATAAAACAACTCAAAATTTAATCACAAACAGAATACAAAACTACAATTGCAACTAAATTAAAACGTCCTGTTGGATGATCGGGAATACCTCGGATGATGTAACCTACGTGTTGCTAACGGGATTTCCACGGTCTAAATGAAAGTGTGGAACTCATTCAGTTGAGTTTAGCAAATTCATCTGGACTAAGTGAATCCGATAAAAATAATGATGCCTGAAGGATGGAACCGTGGGATCTTAACCGGTGTCGTTATAATCAACTTTAAGATTTGTTTTAATCAAAACATAAAAAAAAACTTGGAAAATTAAGACTTCTCTAAACCAAAACACTTTTCTCATCTCCTGATTTATGATTTCTAAAACTAAACCTCTGCAACAACAAGGAGCTCGGAGCATGGTGGGCGACGACGGCCATCGTCATCAACAAAACCAGAGTCTACTTCAGCAAAACTTTCCTAGAATTAAATAACCAAGCCATAGGATTTTGAGGTAGTTTGCCTAGTGCAACATAAATCCTCAACCTTTTGTTAGGCATTTGTCTTGCAAATTAAGCCCTAACCTAGGTCTTAGGATTCCGAGGTAGTCGTCCGATATGACATAAACCCTCACATCTTCGAAGGCTATTTGTATGATTCTATCATATAAATATAAGTCCTAATTAATTAAAATTGACAAAATCAAAACATTTAAATAAACATTAGGATTTTCCTAAATCTAAGCCAAACAATAGGATAGTCGGGAAATTACCGAAGTTCACTCGAATCCGTGATTTCTCCTACTTTTCTTCCTTTGGATTCACAAAACAAAATGTTTTAAACTTGATCCATTCCCTATCGAAATTCAAAACTTCAATCCCTCGAAAACTTAAACTTTGAAATCCTTGAGAGCGAATTATTGATTATTATCGAGAGTTTTCTTAGGTGATTCCCGTCACTTAAGATGTAATTAACTATAGGGGCTTGCCCTTATAGAGAATTTTGAAGAACCTGAGTAATATAAACCTCGTTTAATGTTTTCATATTAAACGGGGAATTTTGTCGGCTTATAAAATTGGTTCGCGAACCAAACGGGTGTCACAAATCTTCTAGTTTATTTAATCGAGCCCCACCGTCAAGCAGTGTGTCTATCTTTAGGGATAGATATACGGTTTGTGGTGCGGTGCTTGTTTATATAAACTATTTGGGATGTGAGATCGGTTCAATCTCATATCTTAAAACCTTCAAATTTAAAATTATTTTCAAAATCAAATACTAATTTTCAAATTATTTATTTTAATTAAATTAAAAATTCGCCGACAGCTTCTGTTAGGCGACCCCCTCTTTTTCAAAATAAAACACAACCTAAAAAATATGCCGACACCCCTCTCTTGCCTTTAATGGTTTGGTGAGGTGAAAAGTGGATTCCATGGCTCTCATGGCTCCTATGGGGCTCATGCATGGCTTCATGGCTTGCCTATGGCTTAGGATAAAGCTTGGTCAATTTCATGGAAGTAGAATTTAGGAATTTTGGTATTTTGGTGGATAATTTTCATGAAGCTTGATTTAGAATGGTTCAGTGATGATTTTGAAACTTAGGGGTGATTTTGATTAAATGGATGATGTGTAGAAATGTCATGTGGGCTTTGGATTGAAAACTTGGGCTTTTGAAATGGTCTTGGGTGGGCTTTTAAAGTGGTTTAAGAAAGTGGGCCTTTAGGTTTGAAAATGGGCTTTTGAATAGAAAAATTTGCAAAGGGACTTGCCAAATAAATGTTGAGTTTTGTCTAAGGATGTGTCATGATTGATTTGAAACAAGTTTGGAGTGATTTGGGTTTGAATTGGGTTGAATTTGGGTTGATTTGATAAATGGGCCAATGTAGGTCAAATTGGGCTAGCTTGGGCCAATGTTGGGCTACGGTTGAAATTTATGTAAAATTAATGTTGGGAAATTTTTATGGAAATGTTTCAAAGAGGTTTTGGCTTTGGTTGGGTTTTGATTTTGGGGTTTGGGCTTATTTGGGTTAGGTTTTGGTTTAGATCAAAATTGGGCCTTTTAGTTTTGGGTTGAATTTGAGTGGGGTTTGGGTCCAAATTTTGGGCAAATCATGTTAGTTTTTGTTTGTGGGGATGTTAAGGAAGGTTTACAAAAGGTTTGGGGTTAATTGGAGTTGAATTGGGTGAGTTTGGGCTAAGTTTGGGTCATGGGTCCAAATTGGGCTTTAAGGTCAAAAGTGAAATTGGATTCAAATTCCAATCAAATTGGACTTGGATTTGGTCTAGATTGGTGTTTGGGATTGTGAATTGAAGTTTAGAATTGAATTGGACCAGTATTTGGATCAATTGGGTAGGTTTGGTTTGACATTGGGTTCATTTTGGGTTAAAATGGGTCAAATTGGGGATTTTGACAAAAGTGGGGTAAATTGACAAAATTGGCCCATGGTGTAGTTGAACAAAATGAAATTAGGAATATTTGGGATTTTCTGGAATTTTTGGGGAATTTTCTGAATTTTTGGATGTTTTGGCTAAGAGGGGCATTTTGGGTATTTGGAGGGTATTGGGGGTATTTTTTGGAATTTTGGGTAAAAATGGTCAGTTTGAGTGGTGGGAGAATTTCTGAGCTTGATTTTGAGGAATTTGGGTGATTTTGTAGAATTTTGAAAAATTTGGGTAATTTCAAGGGTTTTGGATAAGTAGAAGTGTCCAGAGTCCAGTGGGTCAAAATCGAAAATTTGGAAAATTAAAGATTGGATGAATGTAAGTGGAATGAAATCATTTTGGTTGAGCCATGAAGCTCATATCAAGCCCACATGATCCATGAAGGGACTCATTTGAGGCATTCACTATGTTGTTCCTAACCCTCTTAGCCAAGGGCTTAGGGGTTAAGGACCATCCATGTGAATCACCTTCATGAGTCAGGAGGTCAAGTTGGGTATAGGTGTGGTTTTAGGAGGTGTGCGAAAGTGTAGTGTACAAGTGTAGTGTGTGTAAGTCAACCCTTACCAGACCAAGCCACCCAGGGCAGTCCTAAGGCCAAAGAGTCCTATAGGAACTCATCCTTTAAACTTCCACATTTGATTTCAACCCTCTAGGTGATTAGGGGTCTACAATCAAGTTTATGGAGTTTGCAGGGAGCTAAGAAGTGGTTTGAATTTCTAGGTGGTGGGTCCCAATTCTAATCCTCTAAGATAGTCAAAGTAAAAGCCTAAGGCTAGATCCTAAGTACTAAAAAGAATAAGAGAAGACCTCATCAAAAATGAGGTCAACAATTATCTCAGAATTGTAGGATGTCCAAGTTTGATTTGAAATGTTGATTTAGTACGTCTTGAATGTCAGTTTATGTCAATTTTTTTATGAAATGTAGGATTTATGTTGATTTTTTTTGTTTGAAATGTCGAATTTATGTCGATTATGTCGATTTATAATTGAAATGTCAAATTTATATTGTTTATGTTGATTGGTGTTTGAAATGTCAAATTTATGTTGATTATGTCGATTTGTGTTTGAAATATCAAATTTATGTCAATTATGTTGATTTGGATTCAATTTTGGTTGATCCTAAGTTAAAGGTTGAACTTGGGTTCAAGTTGGGTTGAACCTAAATTAATGGTTAAACTTGGGTTCAAGTTGGGTTGAACCTAAGTTAAAGGTTGAACTTGAGGTTTAAAATTGAACTTAAGTTAGGTTTATTTTAGGTTTGAGTTTGATTAAACCTTAATTGGTTAAGTTTTAATAGTTTAATTAAGTCTAATGTGGTAGACTTAATTAGAGTTTAAGTTTGATCAAACCTTAGTTGTTTAAGGTTTAATAGTTTAATTAAGCTTAATGTGGTAGACTTAATTAGAGTTTAAGTTTGATTAAACCTTAATTGGTTAAGGTTTAATAGTTTAATTAATTCTATTATGGTAGACTTAATTAGAGTTTAAGTTTAGTTAAACCTTAGTTGGTTAAGGTTTAATAGTTTAATTAAGTCTAATGTGGTAGACTTAATTAGAGTTTAATTTAGTTAAACCTTAGTTAGTTAAGGTTTAAAGGTTTAATTAAGTCTAATGTGATTGAGTTAATTGTAGTTTATGTTGGATTAAACCTTAGTTGATTAAAGTTTAATAGTTTAATTAAGTCTAATATGGTAGACTTAATTATTGTTTAGGTTGGATTAAACCTTAGTTGATTAAGGTTTAATGGTTTAATTAATTCTAATGTGATAGACTTAATTATAGTTTAGGTTTGATTAAACCTTAGTTGATTAAGGTTTAAATATTTAATTAAGTCTAATGTGATAGACTTAATTATAGTTTATGTTGGATTAAACCTTAGTTGATTAAGGTTTAATAGTTTAATTAATTATAATATGATAGACTTAATTATGGTTCAGGTTGGATTAAACCTTATTTAATTAATGTTTAATAGTTTAATTAAGTCTAATGTGATAGACTTAATTATAGTTTTGGTTTGATTAAGGTTTAGGTTGAGGTTGACTTAAGTTCAATATGGGTTGAACTCAAGTTCGATTGAAGTTTGAGTTAAGTTAGGTTCAGGTTAGGTTGAACCTAGACTTAATGTTAACTTAAGTTCAATATCGGTCGAACTCAAGTTAAAGTATTGAATTAACTTAGGCTGATTTTAAGTTTGGTTTGTTGACTTAAGTTTAATATGAATTGAACTTAAGTTAAAGTTTTATTTTTGGTTTGGATTTGATAAAACCTTAATTGATTAAGGTTTAATAGTTTAATTAAGTCTAATGTGGTAGACTTAATTAGAGTTTAAGTTTTATTAAATCTAGTTGGTTAAGATTTAATAGATTAATTAATTCTAATGTGGTAGACTTAATTGAAGTTTAAGTTGGATTAAGTTTCATTTAATTAAGACTTGATGTTTTAATTAGGTCTAATGGGTTAGACCTAATTAGGGTTTAGGTTAGATTAAGTCTAATTTAGTTGAGACTTAATGGTTTAGTTAGGTATAATGGGTTAGACCTAATTAGAGTTTAGGTTTGATTAACTCTAATTTAGTTAAGACTTAATGGTTTAATTAGGTCTAATGGGTTAGAACTAATTAGGGTTTAAGTTTGATTAAGTCAAATTTAGTTCAGACTTAATGGTTTAATTAGGTCTAATGGCTTAGACCTAATTAGGGTTTAGGTTTTTATTTAAGGGGTTTAATTAAGCCTGATGATGTCTTAAGTCTAATTAAAATTTGATTTTGTATTAAACCTAATATGATTAAGCTTTAATGAGTTAATTAGGTTTAAGTTATCTTTAAACCTAATTAAAGTTTGATTTTTGTATTTAAACCTAATTAAAGTTTGATTTTTGTATTAAACCTAATATGATTAAGCTTTAATGAGTTAATTAGGTTTAAGTTGTCTTTAAAATTAATTAAAGATTGATTTTTGTATTAAACCTAATAGGATTAAGTTTTAATGAGTTAATTAGGTTTAGGTTGTCTTTAAACCTAATTAAAGTTTAATTTTTGTATTAAACCTAATATGATTAAGGTTTAATGAGTTAATTTGGTTAAAGTTGTCTTTAAACCTAATTAAAGTTTGATTTTTGTATTAAACCTAATGTGATTGAGGTTTATTGAGTTAATTAGGTTTAAGTTGTCTTTAAACCTAATTAAAGTTTGATTTTTGTATTAAACCTAATGTGATTGAGGTTTAATGAGTTAATTAGGTTTAAGTTGTCTTTAAACCTAATTAAAGTTTGATTTTTGTGTTAAACCTAATGTGATTAATGTTCAATGAGTTAATTAGGTTTAAGTTGTCTTTAAACCTAATTAAAGTTTGATTTTTGTATTAAACCTAATGTGATTAAGGTTCAATGAGTTAATTAGGTTTAAGTTGTCTTTAAACCTAATTAAAGTTTGATTTTTGTATTAAACCTAATGTGATTAAGGTTTAATGAGTTAATTAGGTTTGCGTTGTCTTTAAACCTAATTAAAGTTTAATTTTATTTCATTTATGTTTAGATTCATCATTGGCTTAGTCCATTATGAAATGGGTTAAGTAAATGAAGAAAAGGATTTTGAAATATTAATTTATAATTAAAAAATCTTAACCCAATTTTAAAATGTCTTTTAAGATTGATTTAATGGCTTAAGAATTATTGTTTTTGGATTATTGTCTGTCATCCTAAAATTCTTAACCTTTTTTAAATTTTGATTTTTCATTTTCCCAAATTTTATAATTATTGTTGGAAATAATTATAAAGTTTCATGGAAATTAGAAAATCATATCCTAGAGAGCTATCCTAGCCTTAGAAAAATCAGGAGATGTGTCTAAGGACTTAAATGTTCTTCCCTAAAATTTTCATATTTTTCTGATTTGTAAATAATTTTTAATAATTAAAATACTCTAGAGAGTATTCAATTATTTAAAAATTTAAAACATAGAATAAAATTATGATTTTAATTTCATAATTTCCTTCTCTTCAAGAGCTTTCAAGAAGTATTTTTATTCTATTTTTAGGAGGTCTGTGCAAAATGATATGATTTTTCGATTATTTTAAGTTTAATTTGAATTAACCTTAGCCCAGAAAATCGAGAGCACGCCGCGTGTCCTCTTACGCATCGAATATGCGGGAGGATCCGCTGCGCTGATCCGGACAGGAAACATGGAATTTCTCGATCAGCTCCGTCTGTTCCGTAACACAAAAACGGACGGCGGAGATTTAATCTCATAAATTCGAAAAAAATTTGAAACGTCCAACTTCTAATCTCAATATCTCACTCATTTCTCAATGAAATTAAGTGATTTTAGAACCTATGGAATCATCTAGAGATGTTGATTATATCTATACAGTGATGATAATTTTCTGGGCTAGTTTAGTCCATGATTTTTTGATTATATGAATTATTTTGGACAAAAAAAATCCATTCCTTGGTCACAATAGTCTTAAGCTTGATCAGACTTGTTGGTCAGCCTCTAGTGATCCTAAAGAAGTTCTTTGTCACTTCAATTTGGAATTCCAGCTAGCCTTGGTGAGCAATTTTGGCAATGTGGCATGATTTGGGTTGACTTTGGGTTTTAGCCAAATTAGCTCTATCGGGCTGATTTTATGGCTTGATTTTGGTTAGAATAGGATGCTAAGATCCTTAGTAAGGTTTTTGGTGTTGGGACCTAAGGGATTTGGGCAGCCTATAGGTTTCTATGAATTTTTTTCTTTTTCCCTTATGGTTTCGGGTAGGGGCTTTTATAGAAATGTAAATGGCTATGGTTAAGTTTTGGCTGATGAGGATCATTTGGGGGAGTTGTTATCTGTGTCAATAATGTCTTGGGGGAAAAATTTGGCTATGGAAATGATGAATTGCCAATCTCCAAGCCTAGGCATCATAGGTTTAACCATGGTGAAGGCTTTGAGTTTGGATCATGGCTTGCCCTCATTGGACCCCTTCTGAGGTGGCTTGGGCTTGATGAACCTTGTTGAATTCACCTCCCTTAGGTGATTTCTAAATTTATTTGTTTGATTTGGGGGAATGGTGACACATTAGCTACTTATTCATCCCATGCATTCCTTAGCCATAATGGCTTCTAACCATGTGTAGCATGAGTTAGATTCTTGTTTCTCCTCCATTGGGTAGTCTAGGAGGTGGATGGTGAGTCAATATGGCAAGCTCTTCTCCTTCCAACATGTCATTTAATTTTTAATAAGGGGATGACACATATTCCTCTAAAAAAATTTTTTATAATTTTGTCATGATGAAAGATAACATGGGTTAAGCAGGTATCCAAGAGAGTTTACTTAGCGTTTTACTCTCATTAGTGAGTTCATGAGGCACCTAAAGTGATGAGCCACCTCATCTTGATGGAGGAAATGAGTCATATTTTAAATTTAGGAGAGGATGACACCTCACTTCCCTTTATGATGATTTTTGTTAACTATGGTTAATATGACACAAGATGGGTCATCCTTGGGTTATTTCATTTTTAATGGGTTATATGGGTTATGTCTAACCCATGAGGTCATGTGTGATGTCATAAAGGAGATTTGGAATTTTTTAAAAACCATAATTTCATAGGTTAAAATTCCACTTAATACCCCTTTCTTAATTTAATTTCCATTTTGATTAAATATGTCATTAATTCAAATATTGGAAATTATTTCATTAATCAATTATTAATTGGAAATTATTCCAAATTAATTATTTCATTAATTTTCATGTCATTTTTTATTTAAAATTAGATTTTGTCTCATTTCATGTATTTTTAATTTAATTTTCATTTTAATTAATTATATCATTAATTAAAATATGAAAATCAAATTATTGGTCAATTAATTAATTAAAAGTAATTTTGGAATTAATTATTTGATTAATTCAATTATTTTTAATTATTTGTGCATTTTATCATTTCTATGACTTTTAATTCAATTTTTCATTTTAATTAGTTATGTCATTAATTAAAAATTTAAAAATTAAATCATTAGCTAATTAATTAATCAAAATAATTTTGAAATTAATTATTTGATTAATTTTGTAATTTTTTATTTCATTTTGGTGCATTTTTTCATTTTATGACTTTAATTTAATTTTGATTTTAATTAATTATGTCATTAATTAAAATATTGAAAATTAAATTATTAATCATTTTAATTAATCAAAATAATTTTGAAATTAATTATTTGATTAATTTTTTTTCATTTTGAGGTCTTAAACAGGTCATTGGGTCAATAATTGGTTATTTGGTCAAAAATTGACCATTTTGACCAAAGTTGACTTTTAGGTCATGGGTTGACGTATTAGGTCAGGATTGACCATTTGATCAAAGTTGACTGTTTAGGTCATGTGTTGACCTGTTGAGTCAATAGGGTTGGTCATTGGGTCAGGATTGATCATTTTGACCAAAGTTGACTTTTTAGGTCATGGGTTGACCTGTTGAGTCAATAGGGTTGGTCATTGGGTCAAGATTGACCATTTTGACCAAAGTTGACTTTTTAGGTCATGGGTTGACCTATTGGGTCAATAGGGTTGGTCATCAGGTCATAATTGACCATTTTGACCAAAGTTGACTTTTTAGGTCATGTGTTGATGTGTTGAGTTAATACGGTTGATCATTGGGTCAGAATTGACCATTTTTATCAAAGTTGACTTTTTAGGTCATGTGTTGATCTGTTGAGTCAATAGGGTTTGTCATTGGGTCAAGATTGACCATTTTAACTAAAGTTGACTTTTTAGGTCATGGGTTGACCTGTTGAGTCAATAAGGCTGGTCATTGGGTCAGGATTGACTATTTTGACCAAAGTTGACTTTTTAGGTCATGGGTTGACCTGTTGAGTCAATAAAGTTGACTTTGTAGGTCATGGGTTGTCCTTATCATAATAATGAGGTCAACAAGAATCGATGTCATAATATCCATTGTCGGTTTATAAGTCATTTTAATGTCACATAAATTTAATTTCGAAGAGAAGGTGGATGTCATATTCCATTAAAAGAGGTCTTATATCGTTTCTTGAAGATATCAAATGTTGATATATTGGTTTTGAGAAGGAACACTATGCCACTTATATCCTTTCTCAAAGAAAAAGTTAGAGGGATGTCATGTTTCAGCGTCAGGTAGGGTCTTATATCCAATAATTAGAAAGAGAGAAGAAGCCATATCATCTCTCAGAAATGTCAAATGTCGATATGTCGATTTTGAGAAGGAAAGCTATGCGACTTATATCCTTTCTCAAAGGAAGTGTTAAAGGAATGCCATGTTTCCTTGTCAGAAAGGGTCTTATATCTAATAACTAGAGAGAGAGAAGATGTCATATCATCTCTCGAAGATGTCATATCATCTCTCAAAAATATCAAATGTCGATATGTCAATTTTGAGAAGGAAAGCTATGCTACTTATATCCTTTCTCAATGGAATAGTTAAAGAATGTCATGTTTTCGTGTGTGGAAAGGTCTTATATCCAATAACTAGAGAGAGAGGATGACGTATCATCTCTCAGAAATGTCAAATGTCGATATGCCAATTTTGAGAAGGAAAGCTATGCGACTTATATCCTTTCTCAAAGGAAAAGTTAAAAGAATGTCATGTTTCCGTGTCAGGAAAGGTCTTATATCAAATAACTAGAAGTTATGTGTGAAAAACACATAAAGAAAAGCATATCCGCTAGGGAGTTGACCTTTGTGGGTTAAATGGTAAAGCTCATGTTAATCATCACAAGTTGTTTATCATGTCATTTTTATTTTTCTTTAAGGAATTCAAGTTGGCATTTCAGGACTTGCTAATGCATTACAAAGAACAGAGGGTGTCTTTCAACATTTATTTCATTTCCAAAGGTAATGTACATTGGAAACAAACTTTAATAGTACACACACACACACACACACGTATATATATATATATATATATATATATATATATATCAGATAGTACACAGGTTACAAACTATCGATATTTATCATACGTCAGAATTTTCCAAGTTGTTCTTTTTGGTGTTAATGTAAACTTGGATGCTATCAGACCAACCAAAAACATTTAACACTCCAAGACATTGTTTGTCAACTATGCCTCAGGTGTTTGGACATTCATGGGGTCATGGTAGTTCCAAAGTTTTCAGTCCTTCAAGTTCTAGAATGGCCTGATATCTGATGGGTTGTTTGTCTGGACGCATTCGTCGTAAAGTGGTCAAGATACGATGTCTACTGACGCTTGGTATGTAATGTTTTGCCACATCAGTGTTGTTCCCTTACAGTAAAAGGAATGATCCTTGAGTCAAAGGGATATGGTACGTCCCATGAAATTCTCTTGGTCCTAGAGTTTGTATCTGTTGACCTCAATTTTGTTGAGGTCTTCTCTTCTCTCTTTAGCACTTAGGATCTAGCCTTAGGCTTTTCCTTTGACTATCTTAGAGGACTAGAATTGGGACCCACTCCTTTAGAAGTTTGAACCACTCCTTGCCTCCTTGCAAACCCCACAAGCTTGATTGTAGACCCCTAATCACCTAGAGGGTTGAAATCAAATGTGGAAGTTTAAAGGATGAGTTCCTATAGGACTCTTTGGCCTTAGGACTGCCCCAGGTGGCTTGGTCGCAGTGAGGGTTGACTTACACACTCACTACACTCACACTCTACACTCTCACACACACAATCCAAATCCTAAAACCACACCCATGCCCAACTTGACTCCTTGACTCATGTAGGTAATTCATATGAATGTACCTTAACCCCTGAGCCCTGGTTAAGAGGGTTAGGAACAACATAGTGAATGCCTCAAATGAGTCCTCTCATGGCTCATATAGGTTTAATATGACTTCATGGCTCAAACAAAGTGCTTCCATTTCACTCATATTTGATCAATCTTCTTTTTTTTCAAAATTTCAATTTTTGACCCCGGGAACCCTACACCTATTATACCTACCAAATGCCCTTGGAACTACCAAAAATTTGCAAAATCACCTAAATTACCCAAAATTCCCCAAAACCATTTCTAAACATTTCCCTCCACTCAAATTGATCATCCATAGCCAAAAATACCAAAAATTCCAAAAGTACCCCCAATACCCTCCAAATACCCAAAATACCCCTCTTGACCCAAAAATCCAAAAATTCAGAAAATTCCCAGAAAATTCCAAAAATCCCAAATATTCCCAATTTCATTTTTTCCAACTACACCATGGTCCAATTTTGTCAATTTACCCCACTTTTACCAAAACCCCCAATTTAGCCCATTCTTAACCCAAGTGAACCCAATGTCAAACCAAACCTACCCAATTGACCCCAATATTGGTCCAATTCAATTCTAAACTTCAATTCAATATCCAAAATATCAATATAGACCAAATACAAGTCCAATTTGATTGAAATTTGTGTCCAATTTCACTTTTGAGCTTAAGGCCCAATTTGGACCCATGACCCAAACTAGGCCAAACCAAACCAATTCAACTCCAATTAACCCCAAACCTTTTCTAAACCTTCCCTAACATCCCCATAAACAAAATACTAACATGATTTGCCCAAAATTTGAACCCAAACCCTACTCAAATTCAACCCAAAACCAAAAAGCCCAATTTTGACCTAAATCCAAACCTAACCCAAATAAGCCCAAATCCCAAAACCAAAACCCAACGAATGTTGAAACCTCTTTGAAATACTCCCATAAACATTTCCCAACATTAATTTTACATCAATTTCAACCCTAGCCCAACATTGGCCCAAATCAGCCCAATTTGACCTACATTGGCCCATTTACCAAAACAACCCAAATTCAACCCAATTCAAACCCAAACCACCTCAAATTCATTTCAAATCACTCATGACATATCCCTAAACTAAACCCAACAATTATTTGGCCCAAACTTCTACAAAATTCCCATCCATGAATTCATTCTTAAACCTAAAGGCTCATCCCCTTAAGCCTTCCTAAAAGCCCATCAAAAATGATTTCAAAAGGCCCAAAATTCATCTCAAAGCCCACATGACAACCCTCTATCATCATCCATTTGATAAAACCTTCTCCTAAGTTCTAAATCCATGATAAAATAATTCCAAATCAAGCCATATGCCAAATCCCATCAAATCACCCCTAAATTACAAAAATTGCTAAAACCCTTTTTCATGTAAATGACCAAGCCTTGTCCTAAGCCACATGGAGCCATTTACAAGCCATATGAAGCCATGGAAGGTCTGACATGTGACCAAGACATTAATGGTAAAAGGAGGGCCCCCTTTCCTAATCCTTCATTAAGCCTTTTTAACCATAACCATGTCACACACTAAACCATGCTTAGCCAACTCACCATGGATGGAGACTTCACCACCCCTCCTAAGCTGAGCTAAATGATTCCCTCAGCTCAAAATCAGGTCTTGGGGAGGTGCACCAAGCCTATTTCCATGGATTGACCAAACTAAGCCCAAAATACACTCTTCCCCATTCCATTCCAAGCCATCCTCTTTACACATGGCAAAGCTCAATTGCCTGCACAAACCTACGACCACGACCCACTGGACCGAGGGTGACCCATGCCTGCCGGCCAGCGGCCTGGATCACCGGAAAACACCATGGCCGAGACCTTGGGAGGAGCCAAACTTTTCAATTCTTCCTTACTGAGTTGTCCCAGCCCGATTGAACACCATGGTTGTTCTTCTCTTGCATGGAGCAGCTGATCCCAAACCTTAAACCCCCTGGGAGGCCCTCCACCCTCTCCTATTTAAACACCACCTCCTCTCAGCCATGAGAGGTGCTGAAACAAACCTTAAGGAAACTCTGCCAAAATCATTCTAGAACACTCTCCACACATAGAGCATTTGATTCCCACTGGATTCCAGCCCCAATTCCCTCCAGCTGAGCTCAATTTTGAGTTCAAATTTCAACATAAAAACCAGGACACTTCTTCACACTGAGCCAATCCCCAAATTGATTGGTCCTACACCTTCACCAGACCAAGAGGAGAAGTTTCCTAGCAAAAGCCCCCTCACCAGGCCAGCCATTGCTTCCAGCCTGCAAGCTTTGTGATCGGGCTTGGTCGAAATCATACCTAGACAATTCACCAGGCCAAGGGACTTTATCTGGAGCTTGCTTGGACCCAATCAAAAATTATACAACTCTCAGATCGAAGCTTCACTTCTCTGAGCAAACGTATGGACTCACTCTTCCTCCCGAGCATCCAGAGATTCTCAATTTAGTTTGGGTCAATTTTAATACATGTTTACTATATGAATGTGTTTGTCTCTTCAAGATGAATCCATAGAGCATAAGAACTCGAAAATCCGTTGAGAATCGAGTGAGAAATTAGGGTTAGAAGGTTGACGGTCACGGGTTCACACCAGTCAAAGACGATGACTGGGAACCGTTGGATCGCGCGTGTATCGAGTGGACGGTCAGGATCGCGCCTGACGGAGCAATGGGACATGAACCGTGGGCCCCTGGAGCGCTGAGTCAGATGGCGGCACTGAATCAAAACACGCTGCGTGGCCTTTCGGAGACGCCGAGGTTGAGTCAGCATCGCGTGGATAAGTAGGAAATTAGGATTTTTCTTATTTATTTAATTACCAGAACTTTGAAAATCCTTAACTTTGTGCAGAAAAATCACAAAAATAAAATAAAAATACACTCTTGCTCAGTGAACAGAGGAGAATAATGTGCAAAAGAAATCAAATAATTTCATTCAGTATTTTATTTTTAATAATTTATTTACTCTCTGCACTATTTCAATTCTCCATGAATATAGGAAATTCACCATGGCATGAGACCATAGGGCTTTTGAAGCCTCTGAACTTGGGAACATTCCCTGAATTTTCTAAGGGCAGAGGCCATCCCTATGAGAAGTTATTGATTTTTTAAGTTCATGTTCCTATTTTGAGTATTTTAATTTCAATAATTAGCATGTTGAGAAATAAATTCTAGGAAAATTTGGTGATGATTCTTATGACCAGAGGGACCAAGAAAAAATAATTTCTTGAGCTAATTCACATTGAACAACCCTAATTGGCCTAAATACCCAAAATTGAACTTTAATTAATTAGGTTTAACCACTAATCAAATTAACTTAAAAATAATTCTCCACTGTCCTCTAGGGATAGGAGAACACCACATAAAAATTTGAGATCAATTGTACTTAGTTAGCCTCACCAAATGGGTTAATTAAGCCCCATGAATGAAATCAAACTTTAAAAATTTATAACTCACAAAATACTTTTCAAAAATTCACAAAATTGGTTTTGGAGCTTCTCTGATATCAGAGAAACTTAGGAAAATTAAAATTATAATTTTCTAAAAAAAGTTGATTTTTATCAATATTTTAATAATTTGAATAATTAAAAAATAATAAAATCGCAAAAATATTAAAAATCACCAAAATGTCATATTATGAATTCTAAACACTTAGGAACAAACCAAATATTTTTCTTAAGTCCTTAGGATAAGATATTGAATTTTGAAGTTTTAATGTAATTTTTAATATTAAAAATGTATTTTTCTTAACCTTTTCACTAAAATAATTCTAATAAATCAAAGAAAATCAGAAAATTATAAAAATTGGTTTCTGGTTTCTTTGATATTAGAAAGATTTTTGAAAAATATAAAATTTATTTTTCAACCTTTATTTTATTTTTAAATTAATTAATACTCCAAAACTCAAAATAATTCTAATAAATAAAATAAAATTCAAAACATCACCAAAATTAGTCCAAATGGTCCTCTGGTCATTAGGAGTGCCCCATAATTTTCTTAAGGATAGAAAATTTTCCTTGGTCATCTTATTAAATTTTCCTTGAAAATCCCTATTTTCCACAAAAAAAATTAAATAAATAAATTAAATATAGAAAAATCACATTTTCTCCTCTAATGTCTTAATTGACATGTGAGTGAAGCCACATAAAAATTTCAAATTTATTTAAGCTCAATTTAGTGAGTTATGGAATTATTAGGCTTGAAGGGCAAAATGGTAATTAAAACTTTCAACCTCTAATTAAAATTTTAGGCTTAATAAAATGAAAGAGTAAAATAGTTGATCTTAATCTGATTTGGATGATTGAAATTTAAATAATTAAAGAGTAGAAACCCATCAATCAATTTTAACAATAAACCTTAATTAATCAATTAATTGAATTTGGAAGATTAATAAAAATTGAAATTATTAAAATAGGAATATTATTTAAGAAGATATTTATTCTTCAATTTAAAAATCCCTAAATTAATCACTTCAATAATATTTAATTCCTAATGATAATCTAAATTTAAGACTTAAAATACTAAAAGACTTAGTCATTAAATTAAATTAAAAATTAAAATATTCAAACTAAATTTAATCAAAATTTCAATTAAGTTAATACTTTAATAATTAAATTAAATCATCTTTAAAACATAAATAAAATAAAATAAAATATTAAATTAAAATTAAAATTAAATTAAATTAAATTTTAAATTAAAATTAAAGTAAATTAAATTAAATTAAATTAAATTAAATTAAAACATATTAAATTAAATTAAATTAAATCAAAAATTAAATTAAAATAAAAATCAAAACTAAATTAAAAATAAAATTAAATTAAAATTAAATCAAACCAAATTAAATTAAATTAAATTAAATTAAATTAAATTAAATTAAATAGAATTAAATATAACATCACTTAAGACATAAATAATTCGGAACAGATCTAAAATAACTTGAACACTATTCCAAACTTAAATCCATTAATCAAAAATTAAATTAAATCACAAATCACTAAAACATCATTTGCCCTTAAAAGCTCTTGTTATCATAACTCCTAGATGGAGCATTAGGTGAAGTGGCACTTCATTCATAGGATATTCATACATCCTAGTTCGCTGAGCAAAAGAACAAAACTTAATTAAACCTCGGATGATTACTTCACCTGATTAATTAAATCCATTTGGACTATAACATTCCTAGCAATATTGAAAAGATGTTTTAAGACTCGTCTTAAGCACTTCCTCAATATGATAGGATGTTTATAAGAACAATTGAACTTAATTATTCTTTGATGAAGAAAATCGTCCTTAAACCAAAATACAAGAACTTAGACGTCATAGGAGATGACTAGCTATAGGACTAGGACTTTGATAGACAACCAAAACCTTTCCCTTAGCTTTACCTAGGTACTTGTTGAAATATTTAAATGACTTAACATGTGTTTTAAGTGCGGCTTGGGATGACGGGAAGACCCTCAGGTACGCTTTTATTTTATTGCAATTTACTTTATTGCAAATGCACTCTATTTTTCTTGCATGATAAACAACTTGTTGCATGAAAACCAAAACCTTTAGGATAGTCCCTGAACTGAAACTAAAACTAAATTAAAAATCACTGCAAGATAAAATTCACCGCCACAACATTTTAAAATATAAAACAACTCAAAATTTAATCACAAACAGAACAACAGAACTACAATTGCAACTAAATTCAAACGCCTCGTTGAATGATCAGGAATACCTCGGATGATGTAATCCACGTGTTGCTAACGGGATTTCCCACGGTCTAAATGAAAGTGTGGAACTCATTCAGTTGAGTTTAGCAAATTCATCTGGACAAAGTGAATTCAATGAAAATAATGGTCGTCGGGATGACGGAACCGTGGGATCTTAATCGGTTCTGTTATAATCAACTTTAAGATTTCTTTTAATTAAAATATTAAAAACACTTGAATTTTAAGATTTCTAAACAAAAACACTTCTCTCATCTCCTGATTTATGACTTCTAAAACTAAACCTCTGCAACAACAAGGAGCTCGGAGCATGGTGGGCAACACGGCCATCGTCATCAACAAAACTCGGGTCTAATTCAGCAAAACCTTTCCTAGTTTTAAACAACCAAGCCATAAGATTTTAAGGTAGTTTGCCTAGTGCAACATAAATCCTCAACTCTTCGTTAGGCATTTGCATGATCGTGTCATGTAAATTAAGCCCTAACCGGTCTTAGGACTCCGAGGTAGTCTTTTGGTACGACACAAACCCTCACATCTTCGAGGCTATTTGTATGATTTTATCATACAAATATAAGTCCAAATTAATTAAAATTGGCAAGATTGAAATATCAAATAATATTAGGATTTTCTTAAAACCGAGCCAAACAATAGTATAGTTTGGGAAGTTGCCAAGATTCTTCTTGGATTCTCAGCTTCTCCTACTTCTCTTCCTTTGGATCCTCAAAAGTAAATTGTTCCAATTTTGAGTCATTCCCTATTGAAAATTTCCAAAAATCCAATCCTTTGAAAACCTCAAACTTTGAAATTCTTGAGAGCAAAACCACTGATCATTATCGAGAGTTTTCTTAAATGATTCCCGTCATTTAAGATGTAATTAACTATAGGGGCTTGCCCTTATAGGGAACTTTAAGAACCTAGGTAATATAAACCCTGCTTAATTCATTTATATTTAAGCAGGGGAATTTGTCGGCTTATAAAATTGGTTCACAGACCAAACAGATGTCACAAATCTCCTAGTTTATTTAACCGAGCTCCATCATCAAGCAGTGTGTCTATTCTTCGAGATAGATACACGGTTTGTGATGCGGTGCTCGTTTATATAAACTATCTGGGATGTGAGATCGGTTTGATTTCATATCTTAAAATTATTTTCAAAATCAAATACTACTTTCTAAACCATATATACATATTTAAATTAAATTTAAAATCTAAAATTCATCGACAATTTCTGTTAGGCGACCCCTTTTCAAAATAAAACACATAACCTAAAAATATGTCGACAACTTCTGGCGACTCCGCTGGGGACTAGTTCCTCTGTCCATTTTGATCAGACGGTTTTGCTTTCATAAATCGGTAGTGAGCCCATGCCCCTAGTGGACCAAACTACCATTCTTCTATTGGAATACCCCGTTCATTTCTATCTCGAACGAGTGTAACCAACTCCTCTCGGATTTAGGAGCCACTGTTTAGACACCCCTAAACGGAGAGGTTCTGAGATCCTTTTACCTCTTCTCTGAGGTGGGGTGGACCCCCAATAGGTGTTAGTTTAGGAGCGGTCCTTCGAGTCGAGAAGTCTTGCATAAGACTTTCTCTTCCTTTCCAATTTTGAATCGAATTCCTTACCTTCTCTACACCTTTGAACATTCCATTCCTAATAAACAAACCCTCTAATGAATGACTCTTTTAACAAATAATTCCTTTTTTATAAATACATGAACAAAAATTTGTTCGGACTCTTTTCGATTCTTTTCTTTTCGTCCTTATGAAAAGAAGCATAACTGGGGATTGACAATCAGAATCTACCTTGCAGAAAATGTCTGCCCCAAAGCTGATTTTCTCCTTCACCAATGGACTGGACTTCGCTGTGTACAAGGATGAGCTACCTGACAATGGGATCATCCGTTTTGGGCAAGGATTCGAGAACACAAATGTCAAGATCACGGACGTTACCCTTTTCACACTTACAGACAAAGTATCTAAAACTGAAAGACATTTAATCGAGTTCAACCTCAAATCAACTCAAGAGTTCCCTCCCCTGCAAAGGGTTCCAGCTGAGAGGAATACTACTGTCCATAGGAGAACTGTTATCTCTACCCCTACCGGTCTAGTCGTCTCTGCACCTACCCCGGCTGCCGCCAAACTAAAGGGGAAGGAAATTCAAATTTGTAACGAGCATGCTACCGTGGAGGGTACAGATTTCCGTGCAAGACCTTCTATTTTTGAAATTGGGTCCAGCTCAAGGGTTCTACCCCTAACACGGACTCAGAGAAGGAACAGAGGTAGGAAGATTGCCAGGAAAGCCAGAGCTGCTGAAGTTGCTTTCTTGGAAGAAATCCCTAAGTACACACCACTACCTGAGTACATACCATTGCCTGAGTATACACCGCTTTTGGAAGGAAGTAGATTCCATCCCCTCTCCGCCGCAGCTGACGAGGAAAATGTCCGCAAAATTGCTTCTGCATTACCTCGACCCGCATACTATAGCGACAGCCGAAAGAAAAGGGCTAGGACTACACCATTTGCCCGACTACAGACTGTGATAGAGAAGTTAGCAAAGAAAGAGAAATGTCCTGTATCCGAGATTTTAAGAAGAATAGGGCGGGTGCCAGCCAAGTCCCGTCTTGGGCCTCGAGTAGAACCCGTGAGCGCCACAGAAAAGCCAAATAAGAAGATGAAGGCTAGTCCACCTGTTGTTATTTCAGGTTTACAGATCAGGGAGGATACCACCTTCGAGCATTCGGTCGACGGACCATCCGATCCTGGGCCTTCGCTGCTAGAAGGATGGTATGGCATCCTACTGCCGCCGATTAAGGCCGAAACAACGACCTGAAAAGGAAAGTCTTGTCAGGAGACTCGAGTCCGAAGAAAGTTCCACTGCAATGAAGGGGACTCCCAAGAAGGAAATCCAACAGCCATCGCATGATAGTTGTGAAACCGTACGAAAAAGACCATTGGAGGACGTTATGGAAAAGCTAAGAACCGACATTCAAAGATTAGCAAGAGAAAGAGAAGAAAAGTTTGGAGATGAAGTTGACTCGTCGGAGTTCATGGATGACGAATATGTGGAGATCAACATGGTAGAGACACGAGCATCGTCAGCTTCGCAAGGTGCCACGGCAGCTGTGGAGAGAGATGAACCGGAAGCATTAAGAGCACAAATTTGAGAAAAAGATGATACAATCTCTCAAATGGCAAAAAGGATGGAAGAGATGGTCGCGGCCCTAGCCACTCTTCGAGTCGGGCTCAACCCCCAAGAGAAACGCCTCCGAAGTTATTCATATTACGGACGGAGGAAAGAGATTACATCCGTTAACGGAGACGATCGACCAAAGAAAGACTCTACTCGAAATATGATTCCGAGAGAAGGACATAGAGAACATGGTAGAACGAGCAGGTGCGAGAAGCCTTAGCACACTCTAAGAGCGGAGCATCTATTCGGACGGGTAGACCTTACCCGAAGAATTTGATGCGATACGATACCCAAAAGGCTTCGTACCACCTCCGTTCAAGACTTTTGATGGTACCGGAAATCCTCGACAACATGTTGCACATTTTCGTGCTAGTTGTTGCAACGCCGGTGGAAGTGACGCCTTACTCTTCCGACAGTTCGTCAGTAGCCTGTCAGGAATTGCCTTCGATTGGTATGCAGAGTTACCGAACGGTTCGGTAAAGAAATTTTCAGAATTAGAAAACCTCTTTGTGAAACGGTTTGCCGGAGCTCAGCACCATATCACCATCGGTGACTTAGTGGTGGAGAAACGAAACCGAACAAGACTTTAGTGGACTACATACTTCGATGGAGAAATCTAAGCATGAAGTGTGAGCCACAGCTACAAGAGCAGCATGCAGTCGGTATCTTGCTTAAAAGCATTCACGGCCCGATAGCACTTATCTTTAAGGGATTTACAATTAAGACTTTCGAGAAGTTGTTAAGCAAGGCCGGAAGCTTGCAAGAGGAAGCAAAGCAACTAAGTTTCGTAGACAAAACAGACAAACAAAAGCCTATGAAGACATTTGAAAAAAATCTGGGATCGTCGAGGCAGTTGATAAGGGCAAACAGCCAATGCAAATACAGCCGGAGCAGCCGCAGTCCAGCTATCAACGACCTCAATAGAACTACCAACAGCCTCAACCCGGTTATTAGCCAACCCAACAATATGAGCAACCGCCTCGCCCACAGCACACATTAAAGGAGCTTATAAATAGAGAATACCAATTCAAGAATGAGGCAGTGCCAAAGATGTTCCGCAGTTTGATGAAGACTTCGGATTTTCGACTGCCAGAACCTAAGAAGCCATAAGAAGTTAACAAGAAAGATCATCCCAACTACTGCCCTTACCACCAGATGCTTGGACATAAAATAGAGGATTGCATCACCTACAAGAGTTGGCTTGACAACAATCTCAGAAAAGGGAACATAACGATCCCGAAGGAATACATGAAAGAACCCCAGAAAGGAGGTTATGTCAATGTTATTTCAATGGATCCCGTTGTTACGATAGACCCTTACACAACTGATGATGGATGGAGTACCGCTTGGACGAAGTCATCAAAGAAAATTTTGGATCGCATCCAGGCCGCTTCGGCACGTGCTTCAATTCAAAGTTTGAAACTTGTCGAGCCGGTGCTATCGCTTGCAATTGAAGAACCGCCCCAGGAAGAAAAGATCATAGAAAAGAAGGAGATCGAAGAAGAAGAAAAGACCGAGGCTCCCAAGGCTAGGCTAGGGGCCGCTTATCCTAGGATGGTTGTTTCCGATTCGGGGAAAAATTCCTTGAACCTCGACTCTGTATGATTATTTGCTCGCTCCGACGGGATCTTATAATGATAAGAGTTATGGCGTTGGCTACGTTTTGACTGTTTCTAACGATTACGTAACTAACGACAACCAATCTAATCTGGATCCCGATTTCGATACCAATAATAATTCTCAAATCATACACAACCTCAACAATCACGATGACAAAGAAGACATTCATCAAGAAGGCTACGAAAGTTCAACAAGCAATGAATCTATTTGTGAATTCCAAGGAACTCCAATCACAATAGAGTTAGAGCCTTCAGATTCCGAAGCAACTCCAAAAGAACCTGTCATGCCAATTCAAAAGGAGACACCTGTAAATTCAGTACCAGATTCAGAAGAAATCACAGAAGTCAATTTAAGGAGCGGAAGGGTTCTACCTCCGAGAATGGGTCCAAAAGACAAAGGAAAGCGGTGGTTGTTCGGGAAGAATCAACCCCGAGCGGAAGAATTACCCATTCGAGAAGAAGCCGAGACACATGATAACAAAGTGGACTATAACGTGCTAGCCCATCTTAGGAAACTACCGACCAAGCGAGCATCTACGATGCTCTCATCTTATCAAAAGAGATGAGGAAGCTCGATCGAGGCCTTACTTGATCCGGAGATTTTTAGCTCGGATGGCTGGAGATTCCTTGGACGAGGTTTGCTCGTTAAAGGAACAACGAGGTGTTACTTTCACGGACACTGATCTACTACTTGGGACAGCCGATCACAACCGACGGTTGTACATTTCAGTTACAATCGAAAAATTTACGCTCTCCAGAGTATTGGTGGATCCAGGAGCATCGATCAACATAATGAATCTTCAGACGCTAGCATACTTGGAAATTGATGCTCGCGAGCTTGAGGCGGACAAGATGTTACTAAGAGGATTCAACCAGAAAGGAGAAAGAGCCCTTGGATCAATAACACTGTTGATGAAGACCAGTTACTTACCAAAGACAATCGCAAAATTCCATATAATTGATTCTGAAACATCGTTCAATGCGCTACTGGGCCGACCATGGATACATGAGAATCGGATGGTACCGTCGTCTCTGCATCAGTGCATAAAATACTATGAAGGAGGAGAACGAGTGCATTAAGGGTGATTTGCAACCTTTCTCCGTACATGAGATTGGAGTCCATGAAGATGCAGCTTATTATGCACCACCGAAGAAAACAATCTTCTCCAGAAACACCGTGCCAAATGAAGTAAAAGAAATTCAAGACGATGAAGAACCTGAAGTTCTAGTCCAACAGTCACTCACCACTCCTTTACGGCGAGATGGTGAAGGTTTCTCCAAAACTCGCATCCGAGGTCGAGGCCGGGGACGAGGTCATGGAAGAGACACTGGGACAGTGGGACAAAAAAAGTCAATGATCAACGTTGATTGGGAAAACAGCTCTGAAGAAGAAGAGGAAGTCAAGAAAGAAGCAGCTACAATAAACCGAAAGAAACCATAATTCAAGATTTCTCTTGAAGATGAAAGGAACGAAGAATACAAATCGATGTACGAGAAGATTAACCACTATGTACACACTATGACCCTGACCTCGATCCAGTCTAATAAGATTGAGGGTATGGTGGTCAAAGAAGTACATAGCAGCGGTGCAAAGCTAATCAAATTTTACCGTGGCACTTCTTCTTCCAATACTGAAAGCGATGTACAATTTGAAGATGTCACTTCTTCCAAATTAATAGAATTACCTTTTGAGTGGTACTCTCCCTGTGTTCAAAATTTAATTCAGCGTGGTGTCTTACCTCGACAATGGACAAAAGGTCGATCACAACACTTCGAAAAATTATGGAACAATGCCGGTCGACCTCCCAATTCAAAACATGGTCTCGGATTCGGCACAGTAGGTTCAGTTGACGATACGGAATTTTGCTTGGTTGTCACTTGTGAATCTAATGAAGACTGCTTGGAAACTACAGAAGATCTTGAAGATCTACAAATTGGAGACGCTCCTCCAGAATTCGAAGAATAAATCAAATATACAATAAATGAGTTAATGGAAGTTAACTTAGGTACTAACGAAAAGCCTAGACCAACCTTTGTTAGCTCCTTACTCAATAAAGAGGATTTCGAGAAATGATCAAGCTATTAATGGAATTCAAGGACTGTTTTGCTTGGAGTTACGACGAAATGCCAGAATTAGCTCCGGAAGTTGCAGTTCACAGGCTAGGAGTGGATCATACTTCCATTCCAATAAGACAAGCTTCCAGAAGAATGCGTCTAGAAATTGAACAACAATTAATAGCTGAAGTTAAGAAGCTAATCGACGCTAAATTTTTCTGTGAAGAACAATACCCTACTTGGCTAGCCAATATGGTACCAGTCAGGAAGAAGCATGGTCAGATCAGAATCTGCGTGGATTTCAGAGACTTGAAAAAAGCATGTCCGAAGGATGAATTTCCACTACCAATCCCAGAATTGATGATCGACATTGCTTCACCACATGAAATATTCTCTTTCATGGACGGATCTTCAGGATACAACTAGATAAAGATGGCACCAGAAGACGAAAAGCTCACAGCATTCAGGACACCAATCGGAGTGTATTGCTACACAGTAATGCCATTCAGACTAAAGAAAGCAGAAGCAACATACCAAAGAGCAATGACAAAGATTTTTTATGAGCTCATTCACAACCAAGTTGAGTGCTATGTGGATGATGTGGTCATTAAAAGCAAACTGAAGGAAGATCACCTGTATGATTTGAGAATAGTCTTCGAGCGACTAAGGCAATACAACCTTAAGATGAATCCCTTAAAAAGTGTCTTCGGCGTCACCTCCGAGAAATCCTTAGGATTTGTTGTCCGACATCGCGGAATCGAAATTGATCCGGAAAAGATTAAAGCTATCTTAGAGATGCCGCCTCCTAAAACTTTAAAACAGCTACTATCCTTTCAAGGGAAGCTGGCATATCTTCGACGCTTTATTTCGAACTTGTCAGGTAGGTGTCAGCCCTTCTCGGCATTAGTTAAAAAGGATGCCAAATTCATTTGGGAAGAAAAATGCTAACGGGCCTTCGAGGACACTAAACAATACTTAATGACACCTCCTGTCTTAGCAGCCCCACTCTCAGGTAGACCGTTGATACTTTATACCACGGCTCTAGACGACTCCCTTGGAGCCACGCTAGCCTGAGTCGATGATGAGGGGAAAGAAAATGCTCCCTACTATTTAAGCCGTCGTTTGATTCTGATGGAAGTAAAGTATCCTCGAATTGAGAAGCATTATTTGGCCCTTATCTTTGCCGCCCAAAAGCTCAGGCATTACGTGCTCTCTCATAAGGTCAACCTTATCTCGAAAGTTAATCCGTTGCAATATTTGATGACCCGTCCAACACTTTCTGGCAGACTTGCCAGGTGGTCAATGATATTATTGCAATTCGACATAACTTTCGTTCCTCTCCGTGCCGTAAAGGGACAAATCCTAGCAAATTTCCTTGCAGCACACCCTTTGCCGGCAGAATCGCCTCTCAATGACGACTTGCCAGATGAGCAGATAATGAATCTAGAAGACACTGATGATCGACGTTGGGAACTATACTTAGACGGAGCATCCTCAGCACATAAAGACAAAGAATTGCAAACGATAGTGACCGGTAAGGCAGGAATCAGACTAATCTTTATAACACCGGAGCGGGGGATGTTAATGTACTCCTACCATTTAACAGAGCCGTGCACAAACAACGAGGCAGAGTATGAAGCCCTCATAACAGGACTAGAACTGACCATTTAGATGGGAATAACGGATATCAACATCTATGGAGATTCTCAGTTGATCATTCAACAGGTTGCAGGACAATACAGAATTTTAAAGCCAAGACTCGAGCAGTACATTCAGTATGCCATGAAATTATTGGAACGAATTTTGAATGTAACATTCTACAAGATCCCCAGAAGAGAGAATGCTCTCGCGGATGCGTTAGCTCGCCTTGCAAAAGAATTTGCCTGCTTACAAGATGAGTCAGTTGAAGTGTCAGTTTAAGGACGACAGGTCCTATCACAGCTCGACATGGATATGATACAAAAATCAGGAAAAACAGAGGAATCAGTGGCAGCAGTAACGGAAAACACAGAAGATTGGCGTCAGCCGCTAATGAACTACACCGCAAACGGGGAAATTACCGGATGATAAGTCATTAGCACATCGAATCGAGAAAGAGTTACGTCTTACGCATTAATAAACAATACTTTATACAGAAGGTCTTTTGATCAGATGTGGTTAAGATGCCTGAGCGGGTCCGAGGCTCGTGCAATTGTCAAAGAAGTGCATTCAGGACTTTGTGGCGCTCATCAGTCGAGTCCGAAAATGAAAATGAAAATTAAAAGACTAGGGTATTACTGGCCCTCGATGATGACCGATTGCATGAAGATTGCCAAAATTTGTCACCAGTGCCAAGTGCACGGAGTGGTTCTACACCAACCTCCAAATGTGCTACATCCGACAATTGCATCGTGGCCATTTGAGTGTTGGGGCACAGATATAGTGGCTCTGATAGAACCGCCTTCTTCAAGAGGACATCGCTTCATTCTTGCAGCAACGGATTATTTTTCTAAATGGGCAGAAGCAGTTCCACTCAGAGAAGTAAAGGCACACCACGTGCTACAATTTTTCAAAAATCAAGTTATTTACCATTTCGGAGTACCGCGCAGAATCATTTCAGATAATGGGTCCGCATTCAGAAGTACAAAAATCAACAATTTTGTCAGAAGACATGGAATCGATTGGCGATATTCAACGATCTACTACCCAAGAGCAAACGGCTTGGCCGAGGCTTTTAATAAAACTCTCGTTCAGATTTTAAAGAAAACTTTGGATGACAACAAGAGAAATTGGCACGAGAAGTTGTCAGAAGCCTTATGGGCCTACAAGATGACTTTCAGGACTCATACTCAGTCTACACCTTATACTTTGTTATACAGGTCCGAGGTAGTTTTACCTTTAGAGGTTCAACTTCCATCACTCAGGATTGCAGTTGCAAATAAAATTACTACAGAAGAAAAAGCCAGATTATGACTGGAAGAACTGGAAAACTTGGAAGGAAAAAGACTTGCAGCATAACAAAATTTGGAACTGTACCAAGCTAAGATGATCAACGCCCATGATAAACTGGTCCGCCCAAGAACTTTCAAAGTTGGTGACTTAGTTCTTGTTCTCAGAAGACCTATTCTCGCACATCGCAAGATAGGAGGCAAATTTGAACCGACTTGGGAAGGGCCGTTTGTAGTTGAGGCAGTCTACTCAGGAGGCTCCTACCAACTTGTGAATTGCCAAGGAGAACGACAAATGCTTCCAATCAACGGACGATATTTGAAGATGTATTAAGCAACCTGATGTTTCGAAGGGTGGCCTCTAAAATAGAGATTTATCCCTAGAAACATGGGTAAAGTAATCACTTTGTGACAGGGTCCGAACCCAAAAACATAAAAAATGGATAAAAAAAAATATGTGCTAAAAATAAAATATGTGAAAATCATAATAATAAAGTTTTACCCTTCTTTTCAAATTAAATCTTGTTCCTGATCTTTCTTCATCTTTTCCTAATTTCCTTAAAAATTAAAATTGGAGTAAGTAAATAAGAGTCTTCAGTGATAAATTCTTTCTTAATGTTCTTGTTCTTAGTACAGCTCCTAATCCTTTCCTTGTCTTTTGTGCAGGGAAATGTCAAACGGGCGGTTGGTCCTAAACTTTAGAAATGGCGTGAGTGTCGCACTTGATGAAAAGAGGGTGAAGGATGGAGCAGTGATAGAGATTGACTCAGACTTCACACCAGCTAGCTTACAATACGAAGAAAGTGATTGGATCTTGTTGACCTCATTTTTGATGAGGTCTTCCCTTCTTCTTTTTAGTGCTTAGGATCTAGCCTTAGGCTTTTTCTTTGACTATCTTAGAGGACTAGAATTGGGACCCACCTTTTAGAAATTCAAACCACTTCTAAACTCCCTGCAAACTCCACAAACTTGACTATAGACCCCTAATCACCTAGAGGGTTGAAATCAAATGTGGAAGTTTAAAGGATGAGTTCCTATGGGATTCTTTGGCCTTAGGACCGCCACAGGTGGCCCGGTGCAGTGAAGGGGCTGACTAACACTACACTTACACACTACATTTTCACACACTTCCAAAAACCACACCCATACCCAACTAAACCTCCTGACTCATGTAGGTGATTCACATGGATGGTCCTTAACCCCTAAGCCCTTGGCTAAGAGGGTTAGGAACAACATAGTGAATGCCTCAAATGAGTCCTTTCATGGCTCATATGGGCTTGAAATGGCTTCATGGCTCAACCAAAATAATTTCTTTCCACCTAGATTCACCCAATCTTCAATTTCCCAAATTTTCAATTTTTGACCCCGGGACCCTACACCTACTAAACCTACCCAAAACCATCGAAATTACCCAATTTTTTGCAAAATTTCCAAATTACCCAAAATTTTCCAAAATCAATCCCAAACATCTCCACATCACTCAAATTGATCATCCATACCCAAAAATACCAAAGATTCCAAAAATACCCCCAATACCCTCCAAATACCCAAAATACCCTTCTTGGCCTAAAAATCCAAAAATTCAGAAAATTCCCAGAAAATTCCAGAAAATCCTAAATATTCCCAATGTCATTTTTTCCAACTACACCATGGGCCAATTTTGTCAATTTACCCTACTTTTGTCAAAACCCCCAAATTGACCCATTTTAACCCAAAGTGAACCCAATGTTAAACCAAACCTATCCAATTGACCCAAATTCTGGTCCAATTCAATTCTAAACTTCAATTCAACATCCCCAATACCAATCTAGACCAAATCCAAGTCCAATTTGGTTGACATTTGGATCCAATTCCACTTTTGGCCTTAAAGCCCAATTTGGACCCATGACCTAAACCTAACTCAAACTCACCCAATTCAACTCCAATTAACCCCAAACATTTTCTAAATCCTCCTTAACATCCCTACAAACAAAACCCTAGCATGATTTGCCCAAAATTTAGACCCAAGTCCCACTCAAACTCAACCCAAGGTTAAAAGGCCCCTTTTTGACCTAAACTCAAACCTAACCCAATTTCAACCCAATTCAAATCCAAACTACCCCAAATTTGCTTCAAGTCACTCATGACACATCCATGAGCTAAACCCAACAATTATTTGGCCCAAACTCTTTACAAAATTCCCATCCATAAATTCATTTTTAAACTTAAGGGCCCATTCCTTAAACCATTTTAAAAGCCCACTTCCACCAAATCCAAAGCCCCAAAAATTCTTCAAAAGCCCATATGACATTTCCCCTCATCATACTTTCAATTAAAATCATCCCTAAGTCCTAAACCAATGATCAAATATTTCTAAATGAAGCTTCATCCAAATTTCCACCAAATTATCCAAAATCCTTAAAATCCTTTTTTATGAAATTGACCAAACTTTTTGCCAAGCCAAAGGTGAGCCATGAAGCCATGCATGAGCCACATGTGAGCCATGAGAGCTTTGGACACTCCACCATGCCATATTGGGTAAGAAGAGGGGGGCTTTCCTTAATCCCTAAAGCTCATTAGCCTTAATCATGTTTCACCTAAACTTAAATTTAATCCAAATATATTTGGATGGAGACTTCTCCATGCCAAACCAGCTGATCCCTTTGATCCCCACGACATCCAAAGCCACCTTGAAGGGTGCACCAAGCCCAAATGGGTGGATTGACCCATTTAGACTCAAAACTAGCCATGCCCCATTCTACTTTGGATCAAAGCCTTTACACATGTCCATGGCCGATTGATTGCACAAACCTCCAGTCCGACCCACCTGACCAAGATGGTGACCATTGCTCGGCCGGCCGTCCACCGAGCCGCCGGAAGACACCATGGCCGAGAGCTCACATGTGAGCCAACATTGAAATTCTCACTTGCTGAGCTGCCCCATGCCTAGTGGTCACCATGGCTGTTCTTCTCCTCACCGGAGCTAGTCGATCCCAAGCCCTAACTCCCCACAGGAGGCCCTCGACCAGCTCTATTTAAACTCCACCCCTCTCGGCCATGAAAGAAGAGAAGCATAAACCTTGCCAAAACTACGCCAAAATTGTTCCAGACCCTCCTCCACCCTTAGAGCACTTGATCCCAGATGAAATTCCCCTACCATTTCTCCTCCGTAAGCTCGATTTCGGAGTTGAAATTCCACCCAAAACTAGGACACTTCTCCACGGTGAGCCAATTCCCAAATTGATTGGCTCTACACCTTCACCGGACCAAGGGAAGGTGTCCACCATCAAAAGCCCCATCTCCGAGCCACCCGGTTGCTCCAGCCTCCAAGCTTTGTTATCGGGCTTGGTCGAAATCATATCCAGACAATTCACCAGACCAGGAGACTTCATCTGGAGCTTGCTGGGACCCAATCGAAGGAGCAACAACTCTCGGATTGAAGCCACACTTCTACGAGCCAAGGTATGAGCTAACTCTTCATCCCGAGCTTCGGAGATTCTCCATTTCAAATGCTTTAATTTCAATGCATGTTAACCGTATAGATGTGTTCGTCTCTTCAAGACGAATCCGATAGAGTATAAGAACGTAAAAATCCATTGAGAATCGAGTGAGATCTTAGGGATTTAGTGTGGACGGCTCTCGGGTGAGAACACTTGGGGATGATGAACGGATGCCGTCCATTCAATACACGCGCGCACGGATGGTCAGGATCGCGTCGGACCAGGAGACGGTACGAGAACCGCGGGGCCCGGGCTGCTGACTCAGGTGGCGTCGTCGAATGGGAGTGCGCCGCGTGGCCTTTCGGAGCTGCCGAGGATGCGTTGGCGCTGACTCGGATAAGTAGAAAATTAGGGATTTTCTGATTTATTTAATTCCCTAAACTTCAAAAATTCATATCTCTCGTGTAGGAAAATCAGAAAAATAAAATAAAAATACCCTCTTGCTCGGTGAAGAGAGGAGAATAATGTGGAAAAGAAATCACTTAATTTCATCAAATATTTTATTTTTTATAATTTATTTACTCTCTGCATTGTTTTAATTCTCCATGCATGCATACAATTCACCATGGCATGAGACCATAGGGCTTTTGAAGCCTCCGAATTTGGGAACATTCCCCGAATTTTCCAAAGTCGAGGCCACCCTATGAAGAGTTCTTGATTTTTCAAGTTCGAGTCACTGTTTTGAGTATTTTAATTCCAGTAAATAGCATGTTGTGAAATAAATTCTAGGAAAATTTGGTGATGTTCCTTATGACCAGAGAACCCTAGGAAAAATAGATTTTGGCTTAGTTCATTCAAAACAACTCTAATTGGCTAAAACACCCAAAATAGGTCTTTAATTAATTAGAGTTAACCAGGCATCAAATTGACTTGAAATTAATTCTCCACTGACCTTTAGGATCAGAGGAATCCACCATAAAAATTTGAGGTCAATTGGACTTGGTTAGCCCCACTAATTGGGTTGATTAAGCCAATTAGCCATTTTAAACTTTAAAAATTCATAACTTTTAAAATACCTTTCAAAAATTCACCAAATTGATTTTGGAGCCTCTCTGATATCAGGGGAATCTAAGAAAATTAAAAATTCAATTTTCTAAAAAAGTTGATTTTTAATAATATTTTAATATTTTTAATAATTAAAAAATAATAAAAATCACAAAAATAATAAAATTCACCAAAATGTCACATTTTGAATTTTAATCACTTAGGAACAAATCCCACATTTTTCTTAGGTCTATTTAGTGAGATATTGAATTTTAAAGCCCTAGGGTAATTTTAAAATTTAAAAAAATGTATTTTCTAGCATTTTTCACTAAAATAATTATAATAAATCATAGAAAAATCAGAAAATTGCAAAATTTGCTTCTCTAGTTTCCTTGATATCAGAGAGATTTTTGAAAAATATAAAATCCATTTTTCAACATTTATTTTATTTTTAAATTAATTAACACTTCAAAACTCAAAATAATTATAATAAAAATAATTTAATTCAAAAAATCACCAAAATTGGTCCAAGTGCTTCTCTGGTCATTAGGAATGTCCCCTAATTTTCTTAAGGACAGAAACTTTCCTTTGGTCATGTTATCAAATTTTCCTTGAAAATCTCTATTTTCCACCAAAAATAATTATATAAATAAATTAAATACAGAAAAATCACATTTTCTCCTCTCATGTCTTTATTGACATATGAGTGAAGTCACATAAAAATTTCAAGTTCATTTGGGTTCAATTTAGTGAGTTATGAAATTATTAAGCTTAAGGGGTAAAATGGTAATTAAACTTTTAACCCTTAATTAAAACTTTAGGTTTAATAAAAAATCAACAAGTAAAATATTTGATCTTAATCTGGTTTGGATGATTGAAATTTAAATAATTAAAGGGTAGAAACTCATTAAACAATTTTTAAAATGATTAAACTTTAATTAAATAATAGATTAAATTTGGAAGAATAATAAAATTGGAATTATTAAAATAAGGGATATTTATTAGGAAGAGATTTATTCTTTAATTTAAAAATCCCTAAACCAATTATATCATTAATACTCAATTCTTAATTAAAATGATAACTCAAATGTAAAACATTAAAAGACTTAATTGAATTATTAAACTCTTTTAAAATTTCAATTAAAATTAAAAATAAAGTAAATTAAAATTAAATTAAAATTAAATCAAATTAAATTAAATAAAATTAAATTAAATTAAACTAAATTAAAATTAAATTAAATTAAATTAAATTAAATTAAATTAAATAATTAAATTAAATTAAATTAAATCAAATTAAATTAAATTAAATTAAATTAAATTAAATTAAATTAAAAATTAAATTAAATTAAATTAAATCAAATTAAATTAAATTAAAAATTAAATTAAATTAAATTAAAAATTAAATCAAATTAAATTAAATTAAATTAAATTAAATTAAATCAAATTAAATTAAATTAAAAATTAAATCAAATTAAATTAAAATTAAATTAAATTAAATTAAATTAAATTAAAGTAAATTAAATTAAAAATTAAATTAAATTAAAAATTAAATCAAATTAAATTAAAAATTAAATTAAATTAATTTAAATTAAGTTAAAGTAAATTAAATTAAATTAAATTAAATTAAATTAAATTAAATTAAAATAAGTTGAATTTAATATAACATCACTAAAGACATAAAGAATTCAAGACAAATCTAAAAATAACTTGAACACTATTCCAAATTTAAACCCATTAATTGAAATTAAACTAAATCATAAATCATTTGAATACCAATTTACCCTCAAAGCTTTGGTTATCATAACTCCTAAACAGAACATTAAATGAAATGTTACTTCACTTATAGGATATTCAAATGTCCTAGTTCACTGAGCAAGTTAACAAAACTTAACTAAAACTTTGGACGATTAATTCATTTGTATAATTAAATTCATTTGAACTTAAAACAATCCTATCAGTATTGAAAAGATGTTTAAGATTCTTCTTAAGCACTTCCTCAATATGATATGATATTTATAAGAACAATTGAACTTAATTGTTCTTTGATGAAGAAAATCGTCTTCAAACAAAAACACAAGGACCTAGACGTCATAGGAAATGACTAGCTATAGGATTAGGAATTTGGTAGAAAACCATAACCCTTACCTTAGCTTTACCTAGGAACTTGCTTAAATATTCTAATTGTGTTTTAAGTGCAGCTTGGGATGACGGGAAGACCCTCCGGTACGCTTTTATTTTATTGCAATTTACTTTCCTGCAATTTACTTTCTTGCAATTTACTTTATTGCAAATGCACTTTACTTTTCTTGCATGATAAGACAACTTGTTGCATGAAAACCCACACCTTTAGGATAGCCTCTAAAGCTGAAACCAAAACTAAGTTAAAAGTCATTGCAAGATAAAATTCACCGCCACAACATTTCGAAATATAAAACAACTCAAAATTTAATCACAAACAGAACACAAAACTACAATTGCAACTAAATTAAAACGTCTCGTTGGATGATCGGGAATACCTCGGATGATGTAACCTACGTGTTGCTAACGGGATTTCCACGGTGCTAAATGAAAGTGTGGAACTCATTCGATTGAGTTTAGCAAATTCATCCGGACTAAGTGAATCCGATAAAAATAATGATGCGGAAGGATGGAACCGTGGGATCTTAACCGGTGTCGTTATAATCAACTTTAAGATTTGTTTTAATCAAAATACAAAACACTCGGAAATTAAGACTTCTCTAAACCAAAACACTTTTCTCATCTCCCGATTTATGATTTCTAAAACTAAACCTCTGCAACAACGAGGAGCTCGGAGCATGGTGGGCGGCACGGCCATCGTCGTCGACAAAACTTGAACCTACTTCGAGCAAAACCTTCTTAGAATTAAACAACAAAGCCATAGGACTTCGAGGTAGCTTGCACTAGTGCAACATAAATCCTCAACTCTTCGTTAGGCATTTGTATTGCAAATTAAGCCCTAACTGGTCTTAGGATTCCGAGGTAGTCGTCCGATACGACATAAACCCTCATATCTTCTAGGCTATTTGTTTGATTTTATCATACAAATATAAGCCCTAATTAATTAAAATTGGCAAGAGCAAAACATTTAAATAAACATTAGGACTTTCCTAAACTCGAGCCAAACAATAAGATAGTCGGGAAGTTACCGAAGTTCGCTTCGAATCTGCGATTTCTCCTACTTTTCTTCCTTTGAATTCCCAAAATAAAATGTTCCAAATTTGATCCATTCCCTATTGAAATTCCAAAATTCAATCTTTGAAAAAACCTTAAACTTTGAAATTCTTGAGAGCAGAATTATTGGTTATTATCGAGAGTTTTCTTAGGTGATTCCCGTCACTTAAGATGTAATTAACTATAGGGGCTTGCCTTATAGGGAATTTTAAAGAACCAGTGTAATATAAACCACTGTTTAATACTTTCATATTAAGCGGGGAATTTGTCGGCTTATAAAATTGGTTCACGAGACCAAACGGATGTCACAAAACTTCTAGTTTATTTGATCGAGCCCCACCCTCGAGCGGTGTGTCTATCCTTAGGGATAGATACACGGTTTGTGGTGCGGTGCTCGTTTATATAAACTATTTGGGATGTGAGATCGGTTTAATCTCATATCTTAAAACTTTCAAATTTAAAATTATTTTCAAAGTCAAATACTACTTTTTTAAATTATATATATATATTTAAATCAAATTTAAAATTTAAATTCGCCGACAACTTCTGTTAGGCGACCCCTTTTAAAAATATCACACAACCTAAAAATAGTGCCGACAGATCTCAGTTGATCGAGAAGAACTCACAGCCAAACAGTGATGAAAGTGGGTGGCCCGAGCCACCAATCCAACAACAAGAAAAGAAAAACAAATGCCGCATAAGATAAGAAAATTATGTTCGTGGTTGCTACAGCAGAAGGTAGGCTTGTCAGTACCGCGCCAGCAGAAATTCAAGGAGTAAGAAGAGCTACTCTCATTGCTACTCAACGACGAAATAAGAATCGTCGTATTCGCAAAATGTTGACCAAGTTAGCAGAAGATCAACATGGACAGACAGTGGGTTCTATTAGTGCAAATTCCCCAAAGAGACCGGTTCGCCGAGGAACCAAAAAGAAGAAAGCCAACTCCAAAAGGTTGGAACGGATGAAAGAAATACCGGGGAGAGCAGAAATAGAGTCGGTGCCTCGACGCCGGGCGGATATACCGGACCCGAGGAGTCTTGTTGTGAAAGCGACCCCGAAGGATGTCCCTACGGAGACTATCCCCGAGGAGCCGAGACATGTAGGAGAACGTGCTTGGGGTTGAGCCATACATCCCACGAGTACGTTACCGGACACGAGGACTTCGGATAATTCCGAATATGAAGTTTGGAGAAAATGCGGCTAGTTGAAAAGAAGACCTTTGAATACTTTGAAAGGATTGGAGGCGGAAGAATCAACATTTTGGAAGGCCTCGAGTTACACACGGGTGTATTCTCGGAATACGAGCAACGGCGGATTGTGGATTGCATTCTAGAACTTCGAGAAGATGGGTCGAGCGGGCCGTACGAGAGAAAAGACTTATTCGAGAACCCGGAAATGGATGTCGGGGAAAGGAAGAGTCACAATACAATGCGGATGTTGCTATAACTTTGCAGAAGATAGAAAAGGGAATCCACCAGGGATACTCCGTCACGGTGAGGTGGATCCCATGTCGAGAATAATTAAAAGAATGGTGAGAAGAATGATAACGTGGAGGGTACTACCAGCATACTGCATACCCAACAGTTGCATCATCAACATCTATCAGAAGGGTGACTGCATACCTCCACACATAGACCACCATGACTTTGTCGAGACCTTTCTTCACGGTTTCGTTCGTCAACCGGTGCAATATCATGTTCGGATCTGACCTCCGGATAGCAGGCCCGGGTAAGTTCCGAGGGCCAGTGGAAATACCACTTCCGGTAGGTTCCGTCATGATATTACAATGAAATGGAGCAGACATCGCAAAACATTGCATACCAGGAGTACCAGTGGAGAGAACTCAGTCACCTTTAGGAGGATAGACGACAGAAAGGCACCATAGCATTTCCAGCCAGATCCAGAGTTGGAGAGTCTCCGGCCCTACGAGCTGTGAGTTACATGGGAGATAGCACACCTCCAAAGCACATCCATGCGGCATTCCTGCCAAGGGTGGCTTGGAAGGTGGTGTTATTGACCATGTACCTTACTATTCAGACATGGATTTAACAGATACCTTTTGATGGATCAGCAGGAATCATACATAGTCCGTTTTGATTCATGAATTGTATGAGGAATATTTCAGATCGAGTTGTACAATGTATTTTCAACAAGATTGGAATGAAAGTGACCATGTCACATTTTGCCTTCACCTCTTTTTGCGCAAATTGACTGGGAAACGCCATTAAAGTTAAATGAACTTCGAACAAAGAACAGGAAAGAAAAGGAAAATAAATAAGAGACTCTCTTTCATAAAAAAATGAACATTAAAAAGAATTTCAAATCCAGATGAACTTCTACAATCATTCTTTGCACTTTACGATATGTTTTCACGGTCTGCGCATTCATAAATCTCAACGATATGTTCGATCCTTACGGTCGTAAAACTTCGCATTCCCGAATATCAGGTAAAATCTCTCGACAATCTCATCATTCGGGATAGGCTTCCACCCTACTCCCATCTCGGCAATCTCGGCATTCGGGATAGGCTTCCGCCCTACTCCCATCTCAGCAATCTCGGCATTCGGGATAGGCTTCCGCCCTGCTCCCATCTCGCAATCTCGGCATTCGGGATAGGCTTCGCCCTACTCCCATCTCGGCGATCGGGATGAGCATCGCCTACTCCCATCTCGACGTCGGGATAGGCTTCCGCCATACTCCCATCTCGGCAATCTCAGCATTCGGGATAGGCTTCCACCCTACTCCCATCTCAGCAATCGGGATAGGCTTCCGCCCTACTCCCATCTTAGCAATCTCAGCATTCGGGATAGCCTTCCGCCCTACTCCATCTCAGGAATCTCAGCATTCGGGATAGGCTCTCGCCTACTCCCATCTCGGCAATCGGGATAGGCTTCCGCCCTACTCCCATCTCGACGTCGGGATAGGCTTCGCCTGCTCCCATCTCGGCATTCGGGATGAGGCTTCCACCCTGCTCCCATCTTGGCAATCTCGACATTCGGGATAGGCTTCCGCCTGCTCCCATCTCGGCGATCGGGATAGGCTTCCGCCCTACTCCCATCTCGGCAATCGGGATAGGCTTCCGCCGTGCTCCCATCTCGACGTTCGGGATAGGCTTTCACCCTGCTCCTTCTCAGCAATTCTCAGCACTCGGGATAGGCACAGTCCTACTCCATTATCAGTAATCTCAAAATTTGATCCTCTCAGCAAGAAATTGAAATTAAAACACTCTGCATTTCGGATAGCCTTTGTCTTATTCTTCCTCAGCATTTGGAATAGGTTCAGTCCTACTTCCTTCTCAGCATACAAATGCATTCGGTGGACCTTAGCCCTACTCTTTTCTCCGCATAAAATCAAGTTGAAACTCAAATCTAAATTCAAACTCAAAATTAAAACTTGAGACAGAAAATGAAACGAATCTAAGATCCAATCTCTTGAAATCTTGTGATCTGAAATTCACCTCCTTCTTCCCCAGCAAGAGTTTTGGAATCTTTAGTCTTGGAGATTTACCTGATACTCCCCAGCGGAAATTCTTCTACTTCGTCCTAAGTTCGTCACTTGGACATCTGTGTTGGTTTTGTTGATCTATTCGGTCAACGCCAATACGCGCGGTGTGCTTGGTTAGCACACCACACCTATTGGGGGTCCATTTGTTGACCTCAATTTTGATGAGGTCTTCTCTTCTCTCTTTAGCACTTAGGATCTAGCCTTAGGCTTTTCCTTTGACTATCTTAGAGGACTAGAATTGGGACCCACCCCCTTAGAAGTTTGAACCACTCCTTACCTCCTTGCAAACCCCACAAGCTTGATTGTAGACCCCTAATCACCTAGAGGGTTGAAATCAAATGTGAAGGTTTAAAGGATGAGTTCCCTACAGGACTCTTTGGCCTTAGGACCACCATGGGTGGCTCGGTCTGGTGAGTATTGACTTACACACTCACTACACTCACACTCTACACTCTCACACACAAAATCCAAATCCTAAAACCACACCCATGCCCAACTTGACTCCTTGACTCATGTAGGTAATTCATATGAATGGACCTTGACCCCTAGGCCCCTGGTTAAGAGGGTTAGGAATAACATAGTGAATGCCTCAAATGAGTCCTCTCATGGATCATATAGGTTTAATATGACTTCATGGCTCAACCAAAGTGCTTCCATTTCACTCATATTTGATCAATCTTCTTTTTTTTTTCAAAATTTTAATTTTTGACCCCGGGAACCCTACACCTATCAAACCTACCAAATGCCCTTGGAACTACCCAAAATTCCTCAAAACCATTCCTAAACATTTCCCTCCACTCAAATTGATCATCCATAGCCAAAAATACCAAAAGTACCCCCCAATACCCTCCAAATACCCAAAATACCCCTCTTGACCCAAAAATCCAAAAATTTAGAAAATTCCCAAAAAATTCCAGAAAATCCCAAATATTCCTAATTTCATTTTGTCCAACTACACCATAGTCCAATTTTGTCAATTTACCCCACTTTTACCAAAACCCCCAATTTAGCCCATTCTTAACCCAAGTGAACCCAATGTCAAACCAAACCTACCCAATTGACCCCAAATTTGATCCAATTCAATTCTAAACTTCAATTAAATATCCACAATATCAATCTAGACCAAATCCAACTCCAATTTGATTGACATTTGGGTCCAATTTACTTTTGAGCTTAAGGCCCAATTTGGACCCATGACCCAAACTTAGCCCAAACCAAACCAATTCAACTCCAATTAACCCCAAAAATTTTCTAAACCTTCCCTAACATCCCCATAAACAAAATACTAACATGATTTGCCCAAAATTTGAACCCAAACCCTACTCAAATTCAACCCAAAACCAAAAAGCCCAATTTTGACCTAAATCCAAACCTAACCCAAATTAGCCCAAATCCCAAAACCAAAACCCAACCAAACTTGAAACCTCTTTGAAACACTCCCATAAACATTTCCCAACATTAATTTTACATCAATTTCAACCCTAGCCCAACATTGGCCGAAATTAGCCCAATTTGACCTACATTGACCCATTTACCAAATCAACCCAAATTCAACCCAATTCAAACCCAAACCACCTCAAATTCATTTCAAATCACTCATGACATATCCCTAAACCAAACCCAACAATTATTTAGCCCAAACTTCTAAAAAATTCCCATCCATGAATTCATTCTTAAACCTAAAGGCTCATCCCCTTAAGCCTTCCTAAAAGCCCATCAAAAATGATTTCAAAAGGCCCAAAATTCATCTCAAAGCCCACATGACAATCCTCTATCATCATCCATTTGATAAAACCATCTCCTAAGTTCTAAATCAATGATAAAATCATTCCAAATCAAGCCATATGCCAAATCCCATCAAATCACCCCTAAATTACCAAAATTGCTAAAACCCTTTTTCATGTAAATGACCAAGCCTTGTCCTAAGCCACATGGAGCCATTTACAAGCCATATGAAGCCATGGAAGGTTTGACATGTGACCAAGCCGTTAATGGAAAAAGGAGGGCCCCCTTTCCTAATCCTTCATTAAGCCTTTTTAACCATAACCATGTCACACACTAAACCAAGCTTGGCCACCTCACCGTGGATGGAGACTTCACCACCCCTTCTAAGCCGACCTAAATGATTCCCTCGGGTCAAAATCGGAGTCTTGGGGAGGTGCACCAAGCCTATTTCCATGGATTGACCAAACCAAGCCCAAAATACACTCTTCCGCATTCCATTCCAAGCCATCCTCTTTACACATGGCAAAGCTCGATTGCTCGCACAAACCTCCGGCCACGACCCACCTGGACTCGAGGGTGACCCATGCCTGCCGGCCGGCCTCTGGATCGCCGGGAAAACACCATGGCCGAGACCTTGGGAGGAGCCAAACTTTTCAGTTCACGCCTGGCCGAGTTGTCCCAGCCCGATTGAACACCATGGCTGTTCTTCTCTTGCATGGAGCAGTCGATCCCAAGCCTTAAACCCCCCTAGGAGGCCCTCCACCCTCTCCTATTTAAACACCACCTCCTCTCGGCCATGAGAGGTGCTGAAACAAACGTTAAGGAAACTCTACCAAAATCATTCTAGACCACTCTCCACACATAGAGCATTTGATTCCCACTGGATTCCAGCCCCAATTCCCTCCAGTTGAGCTCAATTTTGAGTTCAAATTTCAGCATAAAAACCAGAACACTTCTTCACAGTGAGCCAATCACCAAATTGATTGGTCCTACACCTTCACCAGACCAAGAGGAGAAGTTTCCCAGCAAAAGCCCCCTCACCAGGCCAGCCATTGCTTCCAGCCTCCAAGCTTTGTGATCGGGCTTGGTCGAAATCATACCTAGACAATTCACCAGGCCAAGGGACATCATCTGGAGATTGCTTGGACCCAATCGAACGTGACACAACTCTCAGATCGAAGCTTAATTTCTCTGAGCAAAGGTATTGACTCACTCTTCCTCCCGAGCTTCCAGAGATTCTCAATTTAGTTTGGGTCAATTTCAATACATGTTTACCGTATGGATGTGTTCGTCTCTTCAAGACAAATCCATAGAGCATAAGAACTCGAAAATCCGTTGAGAATCGAGTGAGAAATTAGGGTTAGAAGGTTGATGGTCACAGGTTCACACCAGTCGTAGACGATGACTAGGAACTGTTGGATCGCATGTGTATCGAGTGGACGGTCAGGATCGCACCGAACGGAGCAATGAGACATGAACTGCGGGCCCCTGGAGCGCTGAGTCAGATGGCGGCGCCGAATCAAAACACGCCGCGTGGCCTTTCGGAGATGCCGAGGTTGAATCAGCGCCGCGTGGATAAGTAGGAAATTAGGATTTTTCTTATTTATTTAATTACCAGAACTTTGAAAATCCATAACTTTGTGTAGAAAAATCACAAAAATAAAATAAAAATACCCTCTTGCTCAGTGAACAGAGGACAATATTGTGGAAAAGAAATTAAATAATTTCATTAAGTATTTTATTTTTAATAATTTATTTACTCTCTACACTATTTCAATTCTCCACGCATATAGGAAATTCACCATAGCATGAGACCATAGGGCTTTTGAAGCCTCTGAACTTGGGAACATTCCTTGAATTTTCCAAGGTCGAGGCCATCCTATGAGAAGTTATTGATTTTTCAAGTTCATGTTACTTGTTTTGAGTATTTTAATTCCAATAATTAGCATGTTGAGAAATAAATTCTAGGAAAATTTTGAGATATTTCTTATGACCAGAGGGACCTAGGAAAAATAATTTTTTGAGCTAATTCACTTTGAACAACCCTAATTGGCCTAAACACCCAAAATTGAACTTTAATTAATTATGTTTAACCACTAATCAAATTAACTTAAAAACAATTCTCCACTGTCCTCTAGGGATAGGAGAACACTACATAAAAATTTGAGATCAATTGGACTTAGTTAGCCCCACCAAATGGGTTAATTAAGCCCCATGAATGAAATCAAATTTTAAAAATTTATAACTCACAAAATACTTTTAAAAAATTCACAAAATTGGTTTTGGAGCTTCTCTGATATTAGAGGAACTTAGGAAAATTAAAATTATAATTTTCTAAAAAAGTTGATTTTTATCAATATTTTAATAATTTCAATAATTAAAAAATAATAAAAATCACAAAAATATTAAAAATCACCAAAATGTCATATTTTGAATTCTAAACACTTAGGAACAAACTAAATATTTTTCTTAAGTCCTTAGGATAAGATATTGTATTTTGAAGGTTTAATGTAATTTTTAATATTAAAAATGTATTTTTCTTAACCTTTTCACTAAAATAATTCTAATAAATCAAAGAAAAATCGAGAAAATTATAAAAATTGGTTTACGGTTTCTCTGATATCAGAAAGATTTTTGAAAAATATAAAATTCATTTTTCAACCTTTATTTTATTTTTAAATTAATTAATACTCCAAAACTCAAAATAATTATAATAAATAAAATAAAATTGAAAAAATCACCAAAATTAGTCCAAATGGTCCTCTGGTCATTAGGAGTGCCCCATAATTTTCTTAAGGATAGAAAATTTTTCTTGGTCATCTTATTAAATTTTCCTTGAAAATCCCTATTTTTCACAAAAAAATAATTATATAAATAAATTAAATACAGAAAAATAATATTTTCTCCTCTAATGTCTTAATTGACATGTGAGTGAAGCCACATAAAATTTCAAATTCATTTAAGCTCAATTTAGTGAGTTATGGAATTATTAGGCTTGAAAGGCAAAATGGTAATTAAAAGTTTCAACCTCTAATTAAAATTTTAGGCTTAATAAAATGAAAGAGTAAAAAAGTTGATCTTAATCTGATTTGGATGATTGAAATTTAAATAATTAAAGAGTAGAAACCCATCAATCAATTTTAAGAATAAACCTTAATTAATCAATTAATTGAATTTGGAAGATTAATAAAAATTGAAATTATTAAAATAGGAATACTATTTAAGAAGATATTTATTCTTCAATTTAAAAATCCCTAAATTAATCACTTCAATAATATTTAATTCCTAATGATAATCTAAATTTAAGACTTAAAATACTAAAAGACTTAGTCATTAAATTAAATTAAAAATTAAAATATTCAAACTAAATTAAATCAAAATTTCAATTAAATTAATACTTTAATAATTAAATTAAATCATCTTTAAAACATAAAAAAATAAAATAAAATATTAAATTAAAATTAAAATTAAATTAAATTTAAATTTAAATTAAAATTAAAGTAAATTAAACTAAAATTTAAATTAAATTAAATTAAGATTAAAACATATTAAATTAAATTAAATTAAATCAAAAATTAAATTAAAATAAAAATCAAAACTAAATTAAAAACTAAATTAAATTAAAATTAAATCAAACCAAATTAAATTAAATTAAATTAAATTAAATTAAATAGAATTAAATATAACATCACTTAAGACATAAAGAATTCGAAACAGATCTAAAATAACTTGAACACTATTCAAAACTGAAATCCATTAATCAAAAATTAAATTAAATCAAAAATCACTAAAACATCATTTGCCCTTAAAAGCTCTTGTTATCATAATTCCTAGATGGAGCATTAGGTGAAGTGGCACTTCACTCATAGGATATTCAAACATCCTAGTTCACTGAGCAAAAGAGCAAAACTTAATTAAACCTCGGATGATTACTTCACCTGATTAATTAAATCCATTTGGACTTATAACAATCCTAGAAATATTGAAAGGATGTTTAAGACTCGTCTTAAGCACTTCCTTAATATGATAGGATGTTTATAAGAACAATTGAACTTAATTGTTCTTTGATGAAGAAAATCGTCCTTAAACCAAAATACAAGAACTTAGACGTCATAGGAGATGACTAGCTATAGGACTAGGACTTTGATAGAAAACCAAAACCTTTCCCTTAGCTTTACCTAAGTACTTGCTGAAATATTTAAATGACTTAACATGTGTTTTAAGTGCAGCTTGGGATGACGGGAAGACCCTCCAGGTATGCTTTTATTTTATTGCAATTCACTTTATTGTAAATGCACTCTACTTTTCTTGCATGATAAACAACTGTTGCATGAAAACCAAAACCTTTAGGATAGTCCCTGAACTGAAACTAAAACTAAATTTAAATCACTGCAAGATAAAATTCACCGCCACAACATTTCAAAATATAAAACAACTCAAAATTTAATCACAAACAGAACAACAGAACTACAATTGCAACTAAATTAAAACGCCTCGTTGAATGATCGTGAATACCTTGGATGATGTAACCCACGTGTTGCTAACAGGATTTCCCACAGTCTAAATAAAAGTGTGGAACTCATTCAGTTGAGTTTAGCAAATTCATTTGGACTAAGTGAATTCGATGAAAATAACGGTGTCGGGATGACGGAACCGGTGGGATCATAATCGGTTACGTTATAATCAACTTTAAGATTTGTTTTAATTAAAATATTAAAAACACTTGAATTTTAAGATTTCTAAACCAAAACACTTCTCTCATCTCCTGATTTATGACTTCTAAAATTAAACCTCTGCAACAATAAGGAGCTCGGAGCATGGTGGGCAGCACGGTCAACGTCATCAACAAAACTCGGGTCTACTTCAGCAAAATCTTTCCTAGTTTTAAACAACCAAGCCATAGGATTTCGAGGTAGTTTGCCTAGTGCAACATAAATCCTCAACTCTTCGTTAGGCATTTGCATGATCATGTCATGTAAATTAAGCCCTAACCGATCTTAGGACTCCGAGGTAGTCATTTGGTACGACACGAACCCTCGCATCTTCGAAGTTATTTGTATGATTTTATCATACAAATATAAGTCCAAATTAATTAAAATTGGCAAGATTGAAATATCAAATAATATTAGGATTTTCATAAAACTGAGCCAAAAAATAAGATAGTTTAGGAAGTTGCCAAGATTCTTCTTGGATCCTCAGCTTCTCCTACTTCTCTTCCTTTGGATCCTCAAAAGTAACTTGTTCCAATTTTGAGTCATTCCCTATTGAAAATTTCCAAAAATCCAATCATTTGAAAACCTCGAAACTTTGAAATTCTTGAGAGCAAAACCATCGATCATTATCGAGAGTTTTCTTAAATGATTCCCGTCATTTAAGATGTAATTAACTATAGGGGCTTGCCCTTATATGGAACTTTAAGAACCCGGGTAATATAAACCACGCTTAATTCATTTATATTTAAGTAGGGGAATTTATCGGCTTATAAAATTGGTTCGCGAGACCAAACGGATGTCACGAAATCTCCTAGTTTATTTAATCGATGCCCCATCATCAAGCAGTGTGTCTATTCTTCGGGATAGATACACGGTTTGTGATGCGGTGCTCGTTTATATAAACTATCTGGGATGTGAGATCGGTTTGATTTCATATCTTAAAATTATTTTCAAAATCAAATACTACTTTCTAAACCATATATACATATTTAAATTAAATTTAAAATCTAAAATTCGCTGACAATTTCTGTTAGGCGACCCCTTTTCAAAATAAAACACATAAACTAAAAATATGCCGACATTATCTCCCTCCCAAAGAGGATAGACCACATGTTCATTAAGGACAATGTGCAAAAAGGTCTCTCAAAATCGTGACTGTCGATATGAGGAGCTATACAGTCTCCCTCATCATAAATATTGATAATATAACCGTTCGGGATGTAGTTTGCTGGAATTATTCCCCTAGTGACAAGTCGTCTTATGATTTAGATGAGTACGGTTGACAACGTGTCCACTTGCTCGTGTTGTAGAATAACTGGTGGGTTTCCTTCCTTATCCTCAGCATAGTTGTAGAAACACCCATACTGGATTGTCATTCATCCTTTGCCATGTATCCAATTATTCAGTTCAGAATAGGTTCTTTTCTTAAGTCACCCAGCTTGGCCCAAATCTCGAGCTTCCATTACATGCTCAATAATAGCAACATGTTCATCTTCATCGAATAACTTAGTGAACAGCTTAATGCCCTCTAATTAAAAAGTGTTTTCTAATGTTTCGAATTCACCATAATTCTTCTTCAGAAATATCTCTTTTATCAGTCTACCTTTCTAACACTGTCAAGTCCAGAATTGGTATGTATGGGGTCGGGATAAAAGTGGTCCTTTCAATTAGATCTTCTTCCTCGTGCTCAAAACTTTGTACCCCTAAAACAGAATAAGCTTCATTGGGTGAGCTTTTGGGGATGGAAAATTTAAATTGGTTTGTATCATCCTGCATTTTTCTTTTTTCTGTAATTGCCTCTCTTCTCGTCGTTTTAATCTCTTGTTGTGATTTCACCTTTGAGAGCGAGTAAGTCCTAACGTCAGTTTATTGATACCAGCAACAGATGCTTCCATGATTCTCTGGGTTATAGCCATTACTATTGATTTCAGTTTTTCAGTACTAAATTTATGTTTATGGATGATTGGACTTTGTTTGTCCATGATGTCATATTGTTCTCGAGCTTTGAACTCTATTACAGGTGTCTTGTCTTCATTTTGATTAACAAGACATGACAATGATCCTTGATATACCATTTTAAGTTGTAGCATATCAAGGCCAAAATGAATTCTTGCTCCCTTGTCAATATGTCGGGGTCCAATGCCAAAGTCACACCATTTTGAAAAGTGAAAAAAAGTCAATTGTCAGACATTTTCCTGTAAGTGATAGGGTATTATAACATGTTAGACTAAATTTCATTTTCAAAATGTCTTTGTTAATTAAGAACTTTTTGTTTTATTTTGAAGGATTAAACTTATTAGTATCTACTTAGAAAGCACAAAAGAGATTTCAAGAGACAACATAAAGTTTTCATAAACAAGGCAAACCATTTTTATTAATTTCCCAGTTCATAAATAAGTCATGGTTCATGATTTTCATATCGCATAATAATTTTTCAAGAAACGCTCATTGATTGGGGGCAAGATTCTTTCTCCTTGATAATCTACAAATTGGTAAGATCCTCCGGAATATGTTTCTTCAATTACATATTGACCCTCTCATATTGGTTCGAACTTTCCACCTATTTTTTATTGAGCAAGTATAGGTCTTCAAATGACTAAAACTAGTTCACTGATTCGAAAGGTTCTAGGATGAACCAATTTGTCGTGTACTCGTATCATTTTTGCTTGATAGAGTTCAAGATTTTGTTGAGCTAGGAGGCGTTTGCCTTCTAAACTTTCAAGTTCTTCAAGTCGTAATTTGGCATTTTCTTCCTCAATTATTTTATTTGTAACAACAACTCTGAAAGAAGGAATTTGCACTTCAAGTGGTAAAATAGCCTTAGAACCAAATATTTAGAGTCAAAAAGTGTCCTCTTCTAGTTTTAAAGAGTCTTTTCTTGTTTTCCTTTCAGTCTTTTATTGTTAATAGATTTTAAAGTCTTTTAGAGTTAGTTAGTTTAGGAGAAAGGGTTGGTGTGAAACCTTCTTACCACCAATTTTCTTTCATCCATTTATCTAGTTTTTATTGAAGTCTAAAGTCAGAGTTGGAGTCGACGAGTTGGCGCCGACCTGTCGTGAGTGTTGTCCTGTGGAAAGTCAAGTTTCAAAGGAACTTCCAGAGTCTTGTGGAGAGGATTTTCAGATAAGTGTTTACTTCTGTTTTTATATTTTGTTTTTCTTGTTGTTCTTTCTTTATGATTTTTATTTTGAAATCAATGTGTCCTTGTGTTTTCTCCATGAGTTCTGAGTAGTTTTCTTTATCTTTTTCTTTCTTAAATTAAAAAGTAATTAAATTATGTAGGATTGTTGTGGAATGGATAAGAGTTTAAAGTTGGAATAAGTTGTGAAGATTTAATTTCATGAACTTAATTTACTTCTTAATTTGTCAGTTAAGATGTTAAAATTTGTTGTGAGATTATGTAAGATCCAATGCAGTATTGTCTCAAACAACAATTGGTAAAAATCATATGCAATTATATGGGTGAGAATTGTAGTTCATATAATTGAATGCAAATATATTAGGAGATATGTTTTTAATAGGGAATAAAATTAAAGGACTTTAGAGTGACAGGCTAAAGCCCCTTAATTTGGTTTGATATTTTAAATTTTGTTATGAGAAGTTAGCCCCTAGGTGGAGGGAATCGATGGAACTCTAAAGTGAGAGATCTTCCCTGCCTAACCATGTTCAAAATTTTAAAATTTCAAATTAACCAATGTTCTTTATAGAACCAAGTATGGGTAAAGAATAAATTTGCTCGTATTTGTCACAACACATTTAAATACTTCCACAATAATACTTTCATAATTATTACACTTTATAAGAGAAAAAAAGATATTATATTTCCTAGTATTTTATATCGTGTTTTAAAGTTCTGATAATTTTCACTTCTTGCTTAGCTTTTTATCAAAAATACCAAAAAAAATTTTCAAACTTTACAAATCAAAATATACTTTTAAAAGTCATTTAAAAAGTAAAAATATAATTTTCTTATTTCTTTAAAAAGTTTTTACATTTCCCTGTGGGTTTGATATCTCGGGGCTTAATCAGAAAGTCCTATATTACTTGATAAATGATACGTATACTTGCGTAGTATCCCATATTATAAAATCATAATTTTCATATCTAAAACATAAGCGCATATATTTGTCGGGGATCAGGACTCATCACTAATCCTCTGGGATAGTCAACAGGAAAAAATCCTATGGCTAGATTATAAGCTCTAGTTAAAGAATTAGAAGTCACCAAAACTGAGGTCAAAAGTGGACCCTCATTAGGTGTGGTGTCTGAGCAAGCACTCTGTGCATAATGTTGTTGAGCAAAGCGATAATAGAAGCTGAAGAACTGCCTAAGTAGATATACTTAAGATAGATTGCATTTCAAACTAGATTTGATATTGAACATGAGTTGGGGGCTCCGCTCATAAAATTTCATCTCAAAGCAAAAATTTTGAATTGACGATATGAGAATTCTCGTTGTGGATATTATGATTTTGATAATTTAATTTTATGTTCTGGGTGATTTGAATGTGGTATATGAAGGGTACAGATTAAGAATGAAAGCACAGAGACTCACATTCAAATTCAAAGTCTAATTAAGGGAATTTTTGCTACATGGGGAGGAAAGCTTAGGGACTCATATTCAAGCCTGGTGGTAGTGAAGGAATCAGACGCCTTACTACATTTAATGTGGCCTTACTCCTATCCTCCAGATTTGAATTAAGATCGAATAAGGAAGGCAAAACTTGCTCCATTTAAGGTGGCTTTACATCCAACCTAACTGCCGAGAAGGATTTAGACACCTTACTCCCATTATGGTGGCCTTACTCCTATCGCTGAAATTTGATTTATGACCGAATTAGGAAGGAAAACCTTGCCTTATTTAAGGTGGCTTCACATCCAACCTAACCGATAAGAAGGATTTAGATGCCTTGCGCTATTTGAGGTGGCCTTATGCCTGTCCCTGAAATTTGAATTTAAACCATTACAATAGAAAATAATACCTTAATCAATTAAAGGGTTTTTTACATCCATCCTAATGTAATCTTGAATCTGAAGCCTTAATCCATCTAACGGGGTCTTACTCTTCAAAATCTAAATTTTGTTTGAATCATTACGATATGAAGGTATACCTTACTCCATTAAAAGGGCTTTTACATCCAAGCTAAAGTAATGCAGAATTGGAAGCCTTAACCATCTAAGGGGGTCTTACTTTTCAACCTTTAATATTAATTTGAATCATTAAAATAAGAAGGAATACTTTATTCCAATTAAGGGAGTTTTACATTCAACCTAAAGTAATGTAGAATCGAAAGCCTTAATACATCTAAGAAGGTCTTACTCATCAACCTGTAAATTTGACTTGAATCCTTACGATATGAAGGAAAACCTTACTCCATTTTACGAGGTTTTAAATCCAACATAAGGTAAGCGGAATCAGAAGTGTTAATCAATCAAAGGCGGTCTTACTCCTCAATCACTAAATTTCAATTAATTCATTAAGATAGGAAGGAATACGTTACTCCATTTAAAGGTGATTTACATCCAACCAAAAGTAATATGGAATCAGAAGCCTTAATCAATCTCAGGGGGTCTTACTACTCAACCTCTGAATTTGATTTTAGGTTTTAATTTATCAAAATTTGGATGATTTATGGAATTTGTGGAAGTTTTAGAAATTTGTAAAATTTTGCAAATATTATCTATTTTTTATGATTGTCAAAAACATTTGTAGGAAAGTATCATATTTAGAAGTAACACGAGGGGATTTATATCCAACTGAAGAGGTGATCGAAGAAATTTTTATGTAGAAAGAGGTGCAGTTCCTTATTAATAAAACTAGCCAAACCTCATCTGCACTGGAAAAAGGAATAAAAAGAGTGAGCTTCTATGCTGATAGAGCTAGCTAACCTCTTCAATGGGACAAAGGACCCGGAGTTTATATGGAAGGAATCTTTGGCCCAAGAAAAGAAATGACGCTCGTGATTGACTGAGAAGACTGATATACCTGAAATATATAATATTTTTATACACATTTTTATACAAATTTTTGATGATATTGTACTTTAATGGAAGATATTTTTGTATTTTATTTTTAGGTACAATTAAATGTACTAAATATAAAAAATAAGTGAAAAATGATCATATTTGGAGAGAAATTGAAGAAGGCGTTAAAATGAACTGGGGTTCCTAAGCGCCAGCAGACAAAGAAGGCCGCGCTTAAGCGCCAGATTCTGCACCTTTTGAGAAAGTATAAAAGAATGGACTTGAGAGGCTATAAAAAGAGAGGAAGTAGGCTGTAGAGTTAGTTTTTACAGAGTTTTATAGTAAGGAGTTGTAGGATTCTTACTTAGGGTTTCATAACAATTATCTCATTCCTAGTGAAAGGGAAGGTGAGCAAAGATTTCTAAGTAAAAATCCTTTGTTTTAGAGATATTTAACCCTCTTTGGTTGGGCAACTAGTCCAAGACAATCTTGTAAGAGAAAGGAAGAGATTCAATGAAACTTTAAGAGATTGCTGGAGAGGAACTTGAGATAAGTTTTGTATCTTTATACTTCATTTGGTTTTAATTGAGACTTCTTTTTTTTCTACATGATATCTACTTTTAAAACTAGTTTTTATTGTGTTTTATCCAAGGATTCTGAGTAGTATTTTTTATCTTTTTCCTTTAAACGAAAAGTAATTAAGTGTTAGATGGAAGTTGTGGAAGTATTGGTCTTTAATATTGGAAGAGGTTGTGTTGATTTAATCCTTACACTTCATTTACTTCTTGATTTGGCCAATTAAGATGTTAACATTTGTTGTGAGAACATGTAATATCCTTGTAGGTATTGTCTCAATCAATAATAGATTGAAATCACATGAGATTGTTTGGATGAAAAAGTAATTCATATAATTTTTTGCAAATAAATACAAAAAATAAACTTTGATGGAATTAGAGGACTTTAGGGTGACAGAATAAAGCCCACAATTATGTTTATTGTTTTAGTTTTTGATGTGAGATGTTAGCCCCTAGGTGGAGAGAAAGGATGGAACTCTAGAGAGAGAGCTAGTATCTTCCCTACCTAATCCGTCTTCAAAACTATTCAGAACTTAAATTAGCCAATGTTCTTATAACATATCTAGTAAGGGTAATTAATATTATAGCTCCTATTTGGCACATCACATTTTGAATACTTCCACAACATAACTCCTCTACTAATTAATTATTCATTATAAGGAAAAAGTTATTTTCATCTATACTTCTTGAATCATACTAATGCCTCATTATAGTTAGTTAATTGTTTACTTTATTTCAAAAATTAAGGAAATACCAAAAAGATTTGCATTTTTCAAGTTTTCTATTATCTAATATTGTAAGTAAGTATCTTTTTCTAAAAAGATTTTGTGATTTAAAATCTTTTTATCTTTTAAATATCCAAAACTTTTCCCCGTGGGATCGATATTTTGGGGCTTAACCAGAAAATCCTATATTACTAGAAAACGATATGTATACTTGCGTAGAATCCCTATAATTAAATATAACTGTTGAATTATTATTTACATTAGAATCAAGTTATTGGTATCATTGTAAAGAAAAAAATTTTATATCATAAATATATTTATAATCTTATTACCCCAAGTAAAAATATACCTGTATTCGTGTCCAGGAATCAAAGAGCCAACCTGATCAGGTCAAAACTTGAGTTGGAATTTTGTTTTTTGCTGTATTGGATTTACTGGATTTGATTTTATTTATTTTTTCTTCGTCATCATAATTTTTTTCTTTGCTTATATTTTATTTGATTTATGTTGGATTTCTTTAATCGATTTTGCCATACTTTATGAAGATTCAAACTTTGTATGAAGGATTTTGTGAGAATTTACTTTATCTCATCTTTTTTTATTGATTTTTTTCTTTATATTTATACTTAGTTACAGAAAATTATGGCATCAGTGCTTCTATGAATAAGAATTTTTTTTTGAAATATCACGATGCATAGTATTTATTTAGGTATCATACATTTATTTGTAGCATAGGTCTTTTGCTTTAACAATCCACTAGTTGGTAGGATCCTCCAGAGTAGACTCTTTAAACCACAAATAGCCCCTCTCAAATTGGTGCTAATTTTCATCTTATGTTACGATGTGTAAGTATATATCTTTTGAGAACGAGAACTAAATCACTAAATTTGAACGTCCTTGGGCATACCAATTTATTTTGGGCTTGCACCATCCTCACCTGGTATAACATAAAGTTCAATTTTGCCAATAATCGCTTTCCATCAAGATTTTTTAACTCCTTAACTTAGAATTTGTTGTTTTCCTCTATAGTAATTTTTTTTGTCACCGTAACTCTAAGAGAAGGAAGTTGCACTTTTAGGAGAAGCATGACCTTGAACTCATACCTTAGAGCATACGACGTAAATGGAGTGGGCATTATGAACGTTATCCTGTAGAATCACTCACCAGCGAAGTAGCTAGAATATGTCGATCAACGTTTTAAAAATAGTTCAACTTTAATATATAATTTTTGTTTTTAAAATAGTATTTTAATTTTGAAAAATGAGACCATATTGACCTTATTCATATAATATATATTTGAGGACAAAACCACTAGTAATATGACACCCAAAGAGATAAGCATATCACTTGTTAGTAAGCCCAACCATCCAAAAAAAAATGTGACTCTTATTTGGTCTGCAAAATATGTGGCCGACAATTCCCTTTTCTAATATAATGATTAGATAAAGTTTATATTATCTTGGTTTCTAATTCTTTATATGAGCAAAACCCCATAGTTAACTACATTTTAGAAAACAAAAGTCACTTAAGAAAACTCTCAGGGGTTTCGTCTTTAAGAATTAAAAGTTATGTTTTCATGATTTTTTATGAGAAATGTCTAGTGGGAAGGACTCAAATAGGAATGATTATTTTTGGAATCAAAGGAGCAAGAGGTAGGGGATGTCACAGACCTTGAGGTGAAACTTAATGACTTCCCAAACTACCTCTTGTTTGGCTTTGCATTTTGGAAGTGAAGTTATTTAATATTTACTATTACCACGTATTCAAATTTAGGGCTTACAGTTGTACAATATATTATCATGCAATTAATATAGGACGATATGAGGATTTAAGTTGCACCAAACAAACAATCTCAGAATTCTAAAAGTAATTAGGACTTATACTGCACAATATGATTGTGCAAAAGCCTAATGATATTTTGAGGATTTATGTCGTACTAGATGAACAACCTAAAAGTCCAAAGATTTCTTTATCGTTTAAATATATGGAAAAGTTACTTCGTGTTCATTCTTTTTTTCATGTTTTGGTCTTGATCGTCATTTAAAGTTTTCCTCTGTCTATTTGTATTTTCATCTTGCTTCCAAGAGAGATTACTCTAAGCCCTTTACAGTGATGGTTTTAGATTTTAAGAAGTGTGTTTTAATTTGTGATTTTCGGTTATTTTTGGGTCTCAAATTTTGTTATAGGTATCTCCAAAATAGATGACCTACTATCCTCTACCATAAGAGGATTTTATAGGTATAATCAGTAACTAAATAGTAATTCTATATGTGTAAACAAACAAATATATACAATAAAGTGTGGTAAAAGAGAAAGTACAGTAAAAAGGATAGTAGTTGTAAGTACTTGTCGGCACTGATGATGCTTCAAAAAAGAATTGAAAATTTATGTTTCATATGTAAAATAAGATAGTGATATATGGAAGATCGAAGCTGGGAATAAGAGTTCAAGTTAGAGGTGAACTCAAAATCAAGACCGGAGCTCTGATTGTTCTTGAGTGACATCTGTAGGCAAGCATCAGCATCATGTATGTGAGACCCAACATAGGATAAAAGGATACCAATAAGGTGATCAAGGAGGGTATCCTCAACCCGGTCTATGTGACTGACATGTGAACTTGCCAAAAGTAATACTTAAAAGTTCTTAATTTGTAATGCACATGATCAATTTGAACTTTTCATCCAATAGGCAAAATATAAGTTTTATTGGGAAGGATGTTATATTATATGTTCACATATTTTTTGTAAGTCAGACAGTTCATGAGTCATTCACAGTTTTGAACTAGAACCACCAGCATCCCATGAGAGTAAGGGCAACACTTTACCAAATGTTAGATGATAGTAATGTTAATATTATTCTCTCATGAGGTCATCGGGTTAGAAGATACAATATTATTCAACTATCTCACATACTTAGATGTCTTTTTCATCATTGTCCATATCCCCGTCACCTTACACTTATACACCAACTCGATGATCCATATGTAACCACTTTTTAAATATCTTCAATTACCATGGAGGGTTTAAGAATGGTATCAGAACTCAAAACCATTAAGTATTGGACTTGTTTTTGAATTAAGGTATGTTGGCTAAATTTTTTTTGGAAATTTTAGTATTTTATTGACACTTTTAGAATTGTTTGATATTTAAAAATAGCTTTATTTTAAAAATTAATAATTAATTTAAATGACATCTAAAATGCTTAAAATTTTGTTGAGACATTTAGAATGTGATCCTAAACAATCTAAAAAAATTCCATGTCATTTCAAGTTCATCTAAATTTTTCATGAATTATTAAATTTATTGTTCAATAATAAAATAGAATATAATTAAAAATATTAATAATTTATGATACATTTTTTATAATTTTTGTCCTTATGATTCAGTTAACATATTGGTGAAGGCTTTACTCAATTCAGAATTCTATGAAGAAAGTTATTCAAGTTTTATCAAGAGAGGTGTTATTGTAAATATTTAATTTGTTACTTACATCTCCTCCATCTAACCCATCTATCATATTTAGTTGATTAACAATTAAATTTATTAAGTTGGTCTTCATGATTCATATATTATCTTTAAATAAATGAAAGAAAACTTACGGTATTTTTGTAATTTTAAAATTATTTGCAAATATACCCCTAAATTAGGCTAAAACTTATAAATTTTTAGAGTCTTTTACTTTCTATGTCTCACTTAAGAACTTTCATTTTGAGTTTTAGTGATTTTGAGTTATATATAATTCACTATTGACTTTGAAATCCTATGGGTAAATTTGTAATTTATGACATATTGTTAATTGTTCTTCATATGATTATACAAGTTTTTCCAACTTGTGGTGGGAAGTTTAAATCAGTAACCTAAACATTTTCAAATCATAAATCTCCTCCACTTAATCAACCAAACAATTACATCTTCTAACCTTCAACAATTTATAAATTTACATTCTTACATTTTTCATGTTTTAATGACCTAAATGAGAATCCTAACAAACCCCTTATGTTTCATTCACCTTAATAAATATTTCATCATATGTTTACTCCTTTTCCACTTTGATTTGACCCATCATTCAATATTTAAGGGTTTTAAGGTATAAATACAATATTTCCAAATACACTTTCATGGAGAATATATTGTAAACTATAACATAACATTACAAATTATCATCTAGTTACATGAGTCCATCACCCATATACTAACTAACATCTTAGAAGTGATTTTGTATTTTTCTGAAATAATTTTACTTTATAGAATTATTTAATTTTATAAATATGTTTTCGGAGAAAATTTATTTGTGTATTTAAAAATATGTTTTAGGCCTTAAAAAATTTATAGAGATGTTATATGGTGGTGATTTTCGTTACTATAAATTGTGTTTCATTTTTTTATTTATATTTAATTTTTATAATCTTAATTTAGTGATTCAATAATATAAAAGCATTTAAAGTACAGTTGTACCATTGAAGACTTAAATTTACATTTTTACATTTTTATGTTTTTAATGACCTAAATGAGAATCCTAACTAACCCCCTATGTTTCATTCACCCTAATAAATATTTCATCATATGTTTTACTCCTTTTCCACTTTGATTTGACCTATCATTCACAATTTAAGGGTTTGGAGGTATAAATGCAATATTTGCAAATACACTTTCATGGAGAATATCTTGTAAACTATCACATAACATTCCAAGCTACCATCTAATTACATGAGTCCATCACCCATAAACTAACTAACATCTTAGAAGTGATTACGTATTTTTCTGAAATATATTTTATTTTATAAAATTATTTAGTTTCATAAATATTTTTACGAAGAAAATTTATTTGTCCATTAAAAAATATGATTCATGCCTTGAAAAATTTATAGAGATGTTATATGATAGTGATTTTCATTAAGATAAATTGTGTTATATATTTTTTTTTATTTAATTTTTATAATCTTACTATAGTGATTCAATAATATAAAGGCATTTAAAATTTATTTTGTGCCATTTAAGACTTAAAATTTAATATCACTTACATAACACATAAAATTTATTTTTCACACACAAATATATTTAAAATTTATAATATCACATAAATAAATAAATTAAAATTTTAATTCCACACACACACAGATATGTATATATATATGGGAGCGGCTGGAAGATGGGTAATCTTTGCAACAAGGAACCGCCGCCAGCGGCTGTTCGGGTGCCTCCCATATTCGATTTTCCGCCTCTCATAGCACGCAGAAGGTCAGGATACCTACATACTGTCTGCCCCCTCCTCCTTCCGTCCTTCTGTCCTCTCTCTCTTTCTGCTTCTCTCATGCACCTATGCACGCAAACATACTTTTTATCAGAGAAACTGTTCTCATAGAAGACCTGAGCAGTTTAGCAATACCTATCTTCTGCTCTTGCTCGATGCTGGTTCCAGCTTATGCTTTGCTATATGGGAAACTGGCATAGCTATTCCTTTCTGAGGAATACTTTGAAAAGGCACGACAGTTGAATAATAAGATTATGCTGCAGCCATTGGATAATCCTCATGTGGATTTGGTTGCAACTGTTTCTAGCTCGCTTCATGAGAAAACTGGTGCGAATGTGGTAGGGAATGCTTTATTCTCCTGGCAAAGGGATTTGGATGATCCACACACTTTCATGGACCTTTTCATGCCTACCCAATGAGCCCATTTTACGCTTAAGGTCTTATGCATACTATCCAAATTTGAGATTTGGAGCTTTTGGTATATTTCCTGTGCTAACTCTTAACAGGGTACAACCCAATGATTATGGTGTCATGGGCTTGAGATATGGATATAAAAAACTTTCTTTTGGTGCTATTATTATGTTATTTCTTGTATCTAGGAAGATTCCAATAGCTCCGTGTGTGGTTGGAAGGACAGGGAGGTTATGCTTCGGTGTGATGTACGACCCCCAAAATGGATGTGGGCGCCCTATGAATTTTATGGGCTTAAAAAGCTGGAGCTATGCTATTGGATATGGATTGGGCTCAAGCAGTCCTTTGAGTCCTTCCTTTAATTTTTCCTTTAATTTCTCCCTTGAGCTTGTCAAACAATCGCAGTCAATCGCATCATTCTATCAAATCTTGTAGTACAAAGAAGGGTGAAAAATCCTTTTGAAGAAAATGATTTTATTGGAATCACATAGTACATTGACTTCGGTTTCATGTTAACGACGAGGATTGATGGAGAAAAACCAGCTGGGAGTGTGGACAAGACATCATTCCAAATAACTGCATCTTTGCAAGCCAGCAAGAATTTTTTGCTGATGGGAAAGACAGGCCCATTGACGTCTGCTTTAAGCTTGGCATTTAAATCTTGGTGGAAACCTTCATTTACATTTAGCATGGCAGCTATTATTGATCACTTTAGTGGGATGGCGTCTTATGGGTTCGGCGTCCGAGTTGAGAATATTAGAGAAGCCAGCTATGAAAGAGCTGATCCAAATTATGTGATGCTTACACCAAATAAAGAGCATTTAGCTGAAGGCGTACTTCGGGATTTTTGGAGTCGTCCAATGTTCCAGTAAGAGATAGACTCTAAAAATTACGATCAATTACCAAGAGAACTGAAGCCAATCGGGAAGATCTTCTAAACAAATGATTCAATTGGGAAGATCTTCTAAACATGGAACCCAGATTCAAGGCAAATTTGGGACTTCACAGAAAACTCATTTGAAATGTAGCTGGAAGATGCTCTTAAGACTATAATGACTATTATTTTTTATTTCTTTCTTAGAAATGGTAATCAAAAGAGTTTTTTTTCATACATTAAAATAGTCGGTGCAAATAGATCCGTATGATCTACTAGAGGGCTTTCTTTTCTGAATGCATATGATTATGACTTATATATATATATATATTAACCCCATAGGGAAATTTTATTTCACCAAAAAAAATTACAACACCTTCCAAGAGGAACCTACAACACACCCCGCACAACTCACACTAAAAGGAATAAACCAAAGATTCCTTTTCCAAAAAAGAAAAAAGTACAACTCACCCCACTACAGTACATCAAATCAGAATACTCAAGTTGATTATAAGAGTCATTGGAACATATTTAGAAACAACAACAGTGGTAAAATAGCTTCAAAGCTTAGCAGCCCAATTCACAAGTTTATTACCTCCTCTTTTGGTGTGAGTCCAACATAAACATAAATGCTTGGCTAAATCAACAATCTTCATCTAGATGTTTATGCTTCAGTGGTGCTCCTCTCTTAACATCCAATACTTGAAAAGCAATACAGAATCCATTTCTAAATTTATATATTTCCATCCATATTTATTGGCTATCATTAAGTCGAACACCAATGCATTGGCTTCAGCAATTAACGTAGAGCCAGGAACAGATGAGGTCACGAACCAACAAATAACAGTGCCTTACCCTGCACACACCTCCAACACCAGCATTAGTAGATTCCAACTACCATCAATATTAATTTTATTATAAGATGCTTGAGGATTGATCCAATAAACAAGAAAGGTATTTTTAACCGAATGACTGTGCTCAATTTTGAACTTAGAAAACAACTCCTCAAGTCTGTCACTATTCTTACTTTTATAGCCGTTAAAGTTAAGACCTTTAAACAATGTAGTTTCTAATCATGCCAAATATTTGATTGATTTTGAGAAACTCATTATAAAGTTTAATCTCGTACCTCACAAACCAAATAAACCAAAAAGTAATAGATGGTATATTAGAGAAAAAAGGATGTTCACAAGATTTCCATTCCTCATACATACCTACTACATCCTTATAGATACTTGCATCCCAACTTTTAATAAAAATAATAGCAACCTTCATCCAAATCTCAACAGCAAATCTGTAGATAATAAACATGTGATCGATAGATTCATTATGTTCTTTACAACGTAAAAAGATTGAAGTAATTCGAAGGCCCTTAAGCATAAGGATATCATCAGTAGGTATAATCTTGTGTAAAAGCCTCTAAATGAATAATTATTGAGATGATTTTATCCATATATTCCAATTCTGTTTCAGATCTTAAACATGAAAACATTGAAAAGTATTAGCAAAGGTCTTTGAAAAGGTATCCCCAATATTGCTTATAATTTTAGGAGCATCTCTGCTCCTACTATTAAAAGATATATATGTTATGAATTTAGCATCATCGTATCTATGTAGTTGTTTTAATTTGTCTCTATTCCAACCATTCTCATACCAATGATCTTTAACTAAAAGGGTTAATAATAATTTTTTTAAGCTTAAAAATATAATTTTCTTAATTTCTCACTAAAATAATTCTAATAATTAAAAATATAAATTATAAAAATACAAAATTTGTTTCTCCGGGTCCCCTGACTTCGGAGAGATTTAATAAAAATATAAAACTTAATTTTCCACTAAATTAATATTATATATTTAATTAATACACCAAAATTTAAAATAATTATAATAATTAGGTTAAAATTCAGAAAATTGTAAAATTTCGTCCAATTGGTCCATTGGTCTAGGTGAAGCTCCAGTAATTTTCTTAATAATAAATAATTTTTTTATTAAGTTATTTAATTATCTTTGAAAATCTTATTTTTGCATTAAAATAATTATATAAATTAAATTAAAATTGGAGAAATCACATTTTTCTCCTCTGATGTTTTAATTGACCCATAGGGTTCCATAAAAATTTCAGATTCATTTGCATTAAATTTAATAGATTATGAAGTGTTAAGGTCCTTAGGGGGCAAAATTGTAATGTTTAAGAATTTAGCCTTAATCAATATTTAGGCTCAATTAAAGTGGGAATGGGCAATGAATGATTTTAATTAATATGATGAAATGATTGAAATATAAAGGGGTAAATGGTAGAAACCCATCCCACCTTCGTCACATTAAAAGGCAAGTTAACAATTTCCATGAATTACTGTAATTTAGAAGACAATGAAATTTAACTGATTCTTAACGATAGGGGTTAAGATTAGAAGTTTATAATTGAGTAATTCAATACCCCTGACTGGTGTTCAAAAATAATTTGATGCTTTGATAAGAATCACACTCACATATTTAACTTTTCTTAAAATTAAAAATATACCCACTAACGTCTTAACAGCTTGGTAGTGAGCTAGGCTTCATCAAATATGATTAATAAGGTTTATAAGAAAAACTTAATTTACTTTACACACTTGTCAAACACTACAAATCCACTCCTAAATCAAGATAGGCTATGTCTTATAATGAACAAACTTGCTGCTTAAGGGACCTCACTTATATAATTTACCAAATGAAATGTGATAAATACCCTATTCTTAGGGATAATTGAGACATCAAGATTCAATGAGCATAAGGGTATGATAGGGACGAGTTATCGAGTAGCATAATAAGTTTTAACGAACTTGAGACTTATCAAGAGATGGTGGGATGTTCAAGACCCGATCCCTGGACCTTTCTCATAGCCATATGGATACCTTGAAGAACGATTAAAATTATTATGCCTTAGTTGAGAAATCATCTATACACTTGAAACTCACCAAGTTATTACATAAGATTTGGTATGCTTGTGATGAACCTATCTATAGGCTTTACTTTCCTACAAATTATAAATGTTTACTGCAAAAGATACTAAAGTTTCAGGTGAAGGAATGAGAAGACCCGAAAGATACACTTTCATAGTTTACAATACCTTCTTTTCCTGCACTTTTTTTACTGTACTTTTCCTACTTATAAGTTTTCATGTTAAATAACAATGCCACCCTAAATGTTGAAATCAGAACCTTTAGGATAGTCATAAAACTTAAACCAAACCAAAAATAAAATCAAATCAAAGCAAGATATAATTCACCGCCACAACAATCAAAATATAAGACAACTCAAAATTTAAACACAAACATAACAAAAATCACAAGTGAAACTAAATTAAAACATCGCTTTAGATGATCGGGAATCCCTCAGAGGAGGCAACCTACGGCTACTAACGAGATTTCCCACGGTCTAAATGAAAGTACTGAATTCATTTAGTTAAGTTTAGTAAATTCATCTGGACTAAGTGAATCCGAAGAGAATAGTGGTGTCGGAATGAGGGAATCGTGGGCTCCTAACCAGTGTCTCTATAATCAACTTATTCATTCCCCTAATAAGACATTAAGACACATCAATTTAAATATTTCTAAAACATGAAACTTTTCTTATCACCTACATTTGATACTTCTACAATAATACCTACTACGACGAGGAGCTTGGAGCATGCATAGTGGGCAGCAGGACCATCTTAAACAGCAAAACTCCTTAGAAATAACAACAAGCCATAGGAATTCGAGGAGGCTTGCTTAGTGCAGGATAAATCCTCACTTTATCTCTTTAGGCTTTGTACCCTGTGCAATATAAGCCCTAACTCGTCTTAGGTTATGAGGTTGTCATCAGATATGACATAAATCCTCCCATCTTCCAGGCTATTCACATGATCAGTATCAAGTGAATGTAAGCCCTAAATTAAAAAATTGGCAAGATGAAACACTAAATAAATATCTCAAATTGGATCCAAGCCATAGGATAGTTTGGGAAGTCACCAAGATTCTTCTTGGATCTATGTCTTTCCCCAAGTCTTCTTTTCCTTTGAACTCTTACAATAATTGTTCCAAACTTGAGCCACTCACCTATTGGATTTCCTATTATAACATTTTGTTGAAGATCCTAACTTTTGGAAGTCATGAAGACAATATTTCCTAATATCAATCAAGAGTTTTCTTAGGAGACTTTTGTTATCTAATATATAATTAACTATAGGGTTTTGCCCTTAGAGGAAACTTAAAGACCCCAAATTGATATAAATCATATGTAATTCTTTTATATTAGATAGGGAAGTTGTCGGTCAACATAAATGATTCATAGACCAAACTGATGTCATAAGTTTTTACTTTATTTGATTAAGCCTCACCGCCAAGCAATGTATCCATTCTTCGAAATAGATAAATGGCTTGTAGTGAAGTGCTTGATTTTTTAAACTACTTCATATATGAGATTGTTTTGATTTCATATTGTTTTAAAATTAAAAAAAAATATATATTTTCCTCAAATCTATATATATTTACATAAATTAAAATCCCAACCGATTTCGGTGACCGACAATAATATAAACAAGAAGAAAAATAGTTCAGAAATTTTATCTAGCACAAATGTCTATAAAAATATCTACAATTATTTATTAAGGCAAAATAATATGCAGCAAAAATTAAATCTAAACTAAATATGCCAGAAGGAAATTAACTTAATAAAAGTTTAACTAGCAAGACAGGTATCATCATGGGAATATAAAAAAGTTCTTCAAGTCTTACATAAAATTGTAACACACAAACAAACACACATAATAAATGAGATTAGTTATTTCATTAGCTCTTCACATCTCACTAACTTAATTCCAAATTCTAACAGAATCACTACACTAAGTGATTTTTGAGAGACCTTATCGACGCGAAGTTTGATGTCATCTGTTTTGTCCGCCTTGAAGTAGCTTCGCGATCCTTCAACAACATAAACACGTCTAGGTTTACCTCGCAAATGAACATAGAGAAATTTGTTTAAGAATTATGTTTCATAGTAAGAGAAAGTAATAACATGTACCTGTCTTTTCTAACGATACTCCAAAACACATTACAATTGGATAATACAAGTGCGTATAAGAGAATAGGGTTAGACAAACAATTACAATTCAAATATAGAGGCTTGAGCTTGTATTTTTTCATAAAAGGGTTAAGTGATATGAATATGGAAACCAAAAGGGATATAATAATTTAAATTGAGGATAGGCTCAGCTATAGACTTTCTATTCTCTATAGTCTCATAGGCAACCAAAGTGTCAATGTATATATATATATCAATATCGAATAGCATCTACCAACCATACAGTCCTTAAGGCTGAGCAACTACTAATCCCTAACAGCTGATTGACAAGTTAACAGGGAAGGGTCATCAGCCACAAGTGTTGTATATATGTAGTGTTTTTGTATATGTGATATTTCTGTGTGTGTGATGTGTTTGTATGTGTGATAATTTTGTAAGTGTGATGTTCTTGTATCTGTGATGTTCTTGTATGTGTGATGTTTGTTGTGATTTCCAAATTTTTTCAGTGGGATTTTATGAAGAATTAGTTCACAAGTCTTTCAATGCTAAGGTTAAAGCTACCAGCAACCTATAGGGCAATCATACCAATCAAATATTGATTTGGGAATTTCAGCTATAAAAACATAAATATGATCTTTTGCATCAACACCTTTACCCCGCATTTTCAACTTATAAGCTACTTCGATATTCTATATGCATTTCAAATGGACTTGGTGCAAACATGCTGCTAATGTTCTACTAAGTGATATCAAGAAATAAATTTATTGTATTATCAACAGGTTGAGAGGCTTCTCAAGGGGCAGATTTCTTAAGCTAGATGAACAGAAATTATTGTTACTAGTTCCTAAATCAGTTATGCATAATCATGGGAGGTTCAATAAATGTCATCTTTGACAATGAAGATCCTTCCGCTACTGATATTACTAAAATATACTCTAATAAAATATGAGAAGACAACATGAAATATAACTCCTTTTCATCAAATAATATATTTTTATTTTCTTGCTATCAAAAATCTGATGTAGGTATGTTTTTCCAAGCTTCTGCTTTCAAGTATGCTTTATCTTGTGATCCAATCGGTTCTCTAAGTGCAATACCTTGACTACCAAAGAGAAGAAAAATCTTCTAAAACATCACCAAGCCATGATATGTGAAATGCTTCAGTCGTAATCTCATTAAACTTCCAAAAGAGATATCGTATTTTTGAATTGATTCATCAGGGAAGTTTTACAAACATACCATTTAAATCTCATATCTTTACATGTATACAACTTAATAATTTGATATGACATGAATGATTTGGGTGGGTATAAATGTGAAAAGAAAAATCGTAAGTGCTATGATTGTGAATACAAAGTGGTGTGTATGTAAGCCTTCTCCAATCTTTGTATTTTAGCTCAATAATAAAAACAGTGGTGGATCCAGTAACCTCACCAACATCCTCCCTTCTTCAATTTGTGGCAATAAAATTTTATTTACAGTCGTAAACAACAACTCACGAGCAAAAGTAAATACATTTCTCAGATAACTAAGTCGTTTAGCATTAGTTTCAGCTTTGCACTTTAGCCCATGGATTAAATCTCTAAAATAATCACCATGGGATCAAACCTACTTGCAATCAAAGAACCACTAGAATGACATCATTTTTTCATCAGATGAACGAACTGCATATTGGTTTATATAGATATCCCAAATTCACCCCCTAAATCTCTACAAATAAATGTCATTATTTTCTCATTCTTATGCATAAGAATATCAAACCAAAATATTATGGATACTCATATGGAAGTTTGGGTATTAATTATGTAAATAAAGTAGAATCTGATTAACATGTCCCACATTAGAGATAAATATGTGATGAAATCAAATTCAATCTAATTTTCAATCGAGTCAGATCAAATGTATACAAGGCTAAATCAACTTTCCAAATCAAATGAGAGTATTTAAGGTGTGAATGCAAATCTCACAAAAGAAATCAAAGATGCTTCATAAATACAAGTTAATTAAAGCACAATTCGTATAACCAAGATTTTGCAAACCTAAACAGTAAAAGAATCTAACTAGTCAAAGCATACAATATCGAAGGAATAATTCTCAAAACAAACGAGAAATAAAACTTGTACATATCAACTCATCCAAGTATACATTCATAATTCCAATCCGAATCATATTAAGTGTCAAAGTATAAGAGATAGTAATTCTCAAGAATCAAGAATATACATTTAACTACATGAATACATCATAATTAAACCACAGAAGTAAATGGAATTAAGAGAATCTTACTCCAAATATTCATTAAAATTTTTTTAAATGACTGAGACAGGGACAAAGCTCTTTGACATTAAATTAGAAGCAGAGAAGAAGATCTATTACCTTTAAATGCTCACTGAATCGAATGAAATTCCATAAAAAAATGATCTCGATAGAGGTAACAAACCAGCAATCCAAATCAAAGAACAAAATTTACCCCACAAATTCTTTCCCTCCATGGGGTATTTATAGTCGACAAAAGGGAGGGTTGCACACCGGCAGTGAGAATCAGGGAGTTAATGAGAAACACTGATCCACTTAAAATTTGATAGATTTTTAATATTGATTTCATACCTATTTTTGATGATATTGCACTTTAAATAGAGGTATTCTTTATGATTTCATGCAGGTACAACGATTTTAGGCCTTTGGAGCAAAAAGAAGCAAAATAGAGTAAATTTAGAGCAAAATGGAGCAAAAGTACATTTTATTGAACTAGCACTGAACTACGTTGTCACCAACGCCGGACCGCGCCAATTTACAAAGTGTATTGACCAGAAGGTGAAAAATAGTGTCGGACGGCACCCTATCCTGCGCCGGACCGCGCCCTTTCCCGATTTCAAACTAGATTTAATGTATTTGGTTGGATTTTGGAGGGATACTTAAGGAAACTCTTGGGAAATCAGTTATGGCCGAATTCAAACTATTTTGTAACCAAGTTTAGAGAGGAGAAGAGAATTTTTAGAGTGTGTGAGTGAGGAGAGAGTGTGTCTTTCCATTGTTGTAGTGTAGAGAGTCCATCTAGGGTTTGTGTGTATTCTCTTCTAAGTAGTGTAGGAGGAGAAGAAAAGTGAGAGATTTCTTCTTCATTACTTATCTAAAGAGAGAATTGTTTGTTGGTGTGAAGAAAGAAGAGGAGTCAAAGGAATTTCTTGAGATTTGCTTGAGGAAGATTTTGAGATAGGTTATCTTTTCGTTACTCTTTTTGTATAACGTTGCTTTTATATATAAAATCTATATTTTATCGTCTTTTCCTCATGAGACTTGTGTAGATTTCTTTGTCTTTCTCCTTTTCATGTGATGTATTGAAGTTGTGATATGGAAATGATGTGTCGATTTATTATGGATAAAATGTGATGACCTTCTCACTTCGAACTTCATTTACTTTTTGATCAGACCAATTGAAATGCTAGAACTTATTGGGAAACATATGTTCCAAAAGGATTATGAGTTCCACAACAAAAGTGTACATTTAATGTCCATGAATGAGTAATGCAGTTCATGGGGGTTGAGTGCAAATAAATAGGGAAATATATTTTGATGGGCATAGAATTAGAGATTTTAGCGTGACAGGCCGAAATCCTTAATTTGGTCCTATGGTTTGGAAGCCAAAGCAAGAGTTAGCCTTCAGGCGAAGGGAAGTGGGAGCTATGGAGTGAGAGCCAGTATCCTCTCAGCCTAACTACGGATTTGGGGACTAAACTTAGGATTAACCAATGTTCTATATGCGCTTGGAAGAGAATTAAGAATATGAATGCTCCTATTTAGCACAAAACATTCGCATCACTGATCTATGTCACTAAGTCATCACATTATCATTGGAGAGAAGGAAGATTATTTCTTGTAAGTGATTTTTTGTTATAAATTTAGTCTTATGTTAGTTAGTTAACTTGGTTAGGAAGTTGCAATGTAATTTAGTAGAATTATTAACTGCAATTGTCTATTCATCTTTAATTATTAGTAAATAATGCAATTGTGTTGCAATTCGTGAAGTAATTTTTGTGCTACATTATAAGATAAATTGCCTTCTCGTGGGATCGATAACCTGAACTCCATTAGAGCCTTGTATTACTTGAGCGATATGTATACTTGCCTTTATTTGTGTGACTCAATATAAAACTAAATTAATATATATATATAAATATATCTAAATTCATAGATTTTAGCAAACTAAAATAGTCGCACCATGTTTTGGCGCCGTTACCGGGGTGAAATTTATTTCGTAGTATTCCAACGCTTATATTTAAATTACAAGTCATAATTTTGTGTTTGTTTGTTTAATGTTAGTGTGCTTATTTTGATTGTATGCGTAGTATCAGATCTATAGGTTTAGTGCCTTAAGATTTTGAGATAAAGCATACTATTAGAAAAATTTGAAAACAACAAAAACAATATGAAAATCCTCACAAAATGGCGAACAATTGGAATAATCAAAACAATCAAAATAAAAATATATCAAGACCTTTAAGAGATTATGCTAATCCAACAAAAGATGAAATTCACTTAACTATCCAAAATCCTGATGTTGCTGCTAATTCATTTGAACTTAAACCTGCAATTATCCAAATGGTACAGTAATTTGGAGGAACACCTAATGAAGTTCCTAACTTACATTTTGCTAGTTTCTAGAACTGTGTGCTACCTTCAAGTACGATGGAGTGTCGAATGATTTTGTTAGGCATATACTTTTTCATTTTTCACTAAGGGATAAGGCTAAGGCATTGATAAATTTGTTAGCACCTAGATCTATCAGAACTTGGGGAGAACTTTCATAAAAGTTTCCATCAAAATATTACCCTCATTCAAAAACTGCAAAGTTGTTGAATGATATCACATCTTTAAGTCAATTTGAGAGAGAATCTATATATGAAGCATGGGAAAGATTTAAAGATCTTCTGAGAAAGTGTCTACATCATGCTTTACTAGACTGGTTAATAATTCAGACATTTTACTATGGATTAGTGGGATCTTTGAGATCGATTATAGATGCTACTGCTGGGGGATCGTTAAGGTTAAAACCTTTTGATGAAGCATGTTTGTTAATAGAAGAGATGGCTACTAATAATTTTCAATGACCCTCTTAGCGGGTAAATCCTAAGAGAGTAGCTAATATTCATGATTCCGATGCGATAACTATGATAGTATCTCAAATTACTGCACTTTCAAAGAAAATAAATCAATATGGAATGAATTATTCTCAAACATCTCCAGTGTTAGAGGAAAATTCATCTGGAGAGTTAATAGACTCTCAAACATCTTATGAGGCTTTGAATGCTATAAATAATAAAATCAACAATCCTTATTCAAATTATGATAATCCTAGTTGGAAGAATCACCCAAACTGCGACAGGAATAATAACAATGTTGTTGTTAACTCACAATGGGGAAACAATTCAATGAATCCAATTGGAAATCTGAACAACCAAGGAAATACCAATAATAGACCTTCTTATCCTCCTTTTTAATAGGAAAAGAAGTTGTCTACTGAAGAAATAATTCAAAATATGGGTAATCAAATTCAAGCTCAAAATGTCGCGATGAAGAACATTGAGAATCAATTGTGACATATTTTAACTGCGCTTAATAATAGATCTTTTGGAAATCTGCCTAGTAATGTTGAGATCAACCCTAAAGATCGAAACAAGGAGCAAATTAAGGCTATTCAATTAAGGAGTGGAAAAGAATTGGAACTAAGAGTACAAAAAGATGTCGAAGTTGAAAGATAAGAAGTGAACATTGAGAAAGGTTCTAATAAGATATATCAGACTTAGAATATCTGATTGAACCAATGAAGATTACTGTTGAAAAACTACCTCCTTCATTTTCTTAAAGACTAAAAAAAAGAATAGAGGTAACAGATTTGCAAAGTTTGGAAATCCTTAAGAAATTTACTATTAATATTCCCTTTGTTGAAGCATTAGAGCAGATGCCTGATTATGCAAAGTTTATGAAGGATATTCTTCAAAAGAAAAGAAAGTTCAAAGACCATGAGACTGTTGCACTTAGCGGTGAGTGTAGTGTAAGAGGAAGAATCCTGAAAAACTTAAAGACCCTGATAGTTTCACTATCCCGTGTGCTACAGGTGAGAAATTTTTCAGAAGAGCTTTATGTGATCTGGGAGCTAGTATTAATCTTATGCCTTTATCAACTTTCAAATGATTGGGAATAGAAGAAATTTCACCTACATCTGTGACTCTTCAATTGGCTGATCATTCTATCACTCATCCTAAAGGAGTGGTGGAAGATGTATTAGTGATGGTGGATAAATTTATCTTTACTGTGGACTTTATTGAATTAGATATGGAGGAAGATGAATAAATTCCAATTATTTTGGGAAGACCATTCCTTGCTACTGGGAGAGCGATGATCGATGTTAAAAAAAATTAACTATGAGAGTTAATGATCAAGAGGTAACTTTCAATAATTTGAAATTTATGAAATACCCTTCAACTGAAAAGAATGATGAGTGCTTTCAAATGGAAATCTACGATTATTTAAGAGAAAATCATTTTAAAGAAGTGTTTGAAGAAAATTTGGAATGTGAGGATGAATGTGATAGTGCAAATGATTTGGATGATAGGAAAAATGAAAAGTTAGAATTTGTTTAGGAGAAATTTGAAAGATTGGATACGATGGAAAGTTAAGATAAAAGTTTAATTTCATCCATCATAAGGCCCCTTGAACTTGAGCTTATAATTCTCTCCCTAATCATTTGAAGTTTATGTTTTTAGGAGAATCATCTACCTTACCAGTCATTGTATCTTCAGATTTAAATTAATATCAAGAACAAAAATTACTGGACAACTTAAATAGATACAAAAAGGCTTTTGGAGATTAAACCCAATGAGGAAAGAAGTGGTTAAAAAAGAGTTGATCCGCAAAGAAGACTAAACCCAATGAGGAAAGAAGTGGTTAAAAAAGTGATTTTAAAGCGGTTAGATGTTGGAATTATATATCCTATTTCTGATAGTGTTTGGACAAGCCCAATTCATTGTGTTCCTAAGAAATGAGGAGTGACAGTTGATGTAAATGAATGAAATGAAATCATACCGACGAGACAAGTCACTAGTTGGCGAATAAGTATTAATTTTAGAAATTTAAATGTCGTCACCATAAAAGAACACTTGACTTTTTCTTTTTTAGACTAAATACTAGATAGACATGCTGGACACAACTTTTATTGTTTTTTGAATGGATATACCGGTTATCATCAAATACCTATTGCTCCTGAGGATCAAGAGAAGACTACATTTACTAGCCTTTACAAAACCTTTGCTTTTAGAAGAATGCTCTTTAGATTATGTAATGCACCTGCAACATTTCAAATATGTATGATGCCCATATTTAGTGAATTAATAGATGAAGGAATATAGGTATTTATGGATGATTTCTCAGTATTTGAAGATTCATTTGAAGCATGCCTATGCAACTTAGAAAAAGTGTTAGAGGCATGTGAAAGAACAAATTTAGTCTTAAACTGAGAAAAGTGTTAATTCATGGTTGCAGGATGAATTGTGCTTGGGCATAAAATATCTGACTATGAAATGGAAGTAGATTCTACAAAGATTCAAATTACAGTAAAATTACCACCTCCAATAACTGTGAGAGAGGTAAGAAGCTTTTTGGGATATGATGGATTCTATATGTGATATATTAAAGATTTTTCAAAAATTACTAAGCCTCTATGCTAAATTTTGGAAAAAGATAAGAAGTTTGATTTTAATGATAAATGCTTAAAAGCTTTCGATTATTAAAGAAAAAATTAATCGCTGCTCCTATAATAGTTTCACCTGACTAGAAGAAACCATTTGAATTAATGTGCGATGCAAGAAATTATTCTATTAGAGTGGTTTTAAGGTAAAGGCACGAGAGAATGTTTAAAGTTATAGACTACGTTAGTAAAACTCTTACTGATGCTCAAATTAATTACACTACTATAGAAAAAGAGTTATTAGCAATCGTTTATGCCTTTGAAAGATTTAGATCTTACTTAATTGGAGCCATATGTATAGTGCATATTGATCATTCTGCTATTAAATATTTAATACAAAAGACGGATGCTAAACCAAGATTGATTCATTGGATACTTTTAATGTAAGAATTTGATTTTGAGGTCGTTAAAAGAAAAGAGGTCGATAATCAAATAGCTGATCATTTATCTAGACTTGAAAAACCTAAATTGGCTGAATTTGAAAAGGAATTAAGTGAAACTTTCCCTGATGAGCAGCTATATAATATTACAAAAGGAAATATACCATGGTATACTGATATTGTAAAAGATATTGTTAGTAATATTTTACCACCAAAATTAACAATGCAATAGAGGAAGAAATTCAAACATGATGCTAAATTTTATTTTTGGAGTGATCTTTATCTGTATAAGCAATGTAAAGATCTTATTATTAGGAGATGTGCACCATATGAAGAAACTGAATGAATTATTCGAGAATGTCATGATTCTGAATTTAAAGGACATTTCGGAATTGATAAAACAACACATAAGATTTTGCAATTTGGCTTCTATTGTCCTACTATTTTTAGGGATGTTTATAGATTTATCAAAACCTATGATTCATGTCAGAGAATAGGTAATATATCCAGAAGAAATGAAATATCTCTTAATTTTACTTTGGTAGTTGAAATTTTTATGCTTAGGAATTAGATTTTATGAGACCATTTATACCTTCATTTGGGAATTTATATATGTTAATTGTTGTTGATTATTTGTCAAAATGGAATGAGACAATAGCTTTACCTAAGTGTGATGCTAGAAGTGTTTCGAGGTTTTTAATGAAAAATATATTCACAGGATACGGAATGCCTAGAGTAATCATCACTGATGGAGGATTCCATTTTAAGAAAAATCTGATTCAGAGATTAGTAGAAAAATATAATATTTTGCATAGAATCTCTACAGCTTATCATCCCTAAACTAATGGCATAGCTGAGGTTTCTAATCTTGAAATTAAATAAATTTTTGGAAAAAGTCATAATGCTGAGAAATTAGATTGGTCTGCTAGATTAGACACTGCATTATGGGCATACATAACTGCTTATAAAACTCCTATAGGAATGTCCCCTTATAAATTAATCTTTAGAAAGACTTGCCACTTGCTAATTGAATTAAAATATATAGAATATTGGGTGATAAAGAAATTGAATTTTAAATTGAAAGATGTTGGTGAGAAGAGACTGTTGCAATTGAATGACTTGAAAGAAATAAGAAATGAATCATATGATAATGATAGAATATACAAGGAGAGAAGAAAAATATGGCATGATCGGAAGATTGTTAAAAAGGAATTTGAACCAAGATAAAAAGTTTTATTATACAATACAAGATTAAAATTATTTCCTGGGAAATTGAAATCTAGATGGACAGGACATTTTACTGTCGTAAGAATATATCAATTTGGAGCTGTGATTATCGAAGACCCTAAATCTGGAAGAATATTCAAAGCTAATGGACAAAGATTAAAACCATATTTTGAAGGCCATAGACCTAATTTTAAATAGTTTTTAATGTTGGATAAACCAGAATAACTTGAGGTTATGTTGGGCTGATGACCTTAAACCAAGTTCTTTGTGGGAGGCAACCTACAGCTATTGAGTGTTTGCTTGTTTGATGTGTTATTTGTGTTTGTTTGTTACTTAATTAAGTTCAAACATTCCTTAAATATCATTAAAAACATTAAAGAAATGAATCGAATCGAAGTATGGAAAGAATTTGGATAAAATGAAGTTTGACAAAAATTGAACTAGCTTCGGACAACGCTGCTATCAATGTCGGACCACACTGCTATTCAAAAAACAGTTTTTCATTCTTAAATTCAAATTTTGGCTGTTTTAAGCCGCATTTCTTCCATTTTCACTCCCAAAAAATGTCCCTAAATCCAAAAACTACCAGAGAAATGAAAAGGAAGATCCCAAATCTTATCCAAATGGATTTTGACTCGATCTAAACTTCAAGATTTCAAGTTTTCAACTGTAGAAAGTTTGTCAGTTTTAAAGTGCAACTTCTATTCAACAAGAATATCTCAAAGGAGAGGTTGATTAAGGAGTGAGGCTTTGTGAATTGAGGTATGAATTCTCTTATTACTAGAATTGAAGAAATCATTGTTCAGAGACGTTGGGAAGAGTGATGCGATGCGACTTTTTATAAGCTTTAAAATACAAGAATTTGATACAAATTTTTAGAATATTTAATTCCTGGCAAATGGCTTCAAAAACTTGATATGCGAGGTTTACTTTTATGATGTTTTATTTAGATTTTATTATAATTATTGTAAAAGTCACACTTTTAAACGCAAGTATACGTATCGTTCAAGTAATACAGGGCTCTAGTGGAGTCTTAGTTATCGATCCCGAAAGGGATAGTGAATTTATAAAAAGTAAGAAATATAAGAACTATTTTGGAAATTTCAAATTAAATGCAAATTATAAGTACCCTTTATATATATATATATATATATATATATATATATATATATATATATATTCAAATTTAATTTACTAATAATTTTTACTATAAGCAAGTAAGTAGTAAGCAGTAATTAAAATTCAATGCAAGTATAAAAATGACTTTCTCCTTTTCAACTTATCCAAGATTTATAAAATAATTATCTTTTGAAGGGAATTTAGATTATGGTATTGTGCCAAATAGAAGCATTCATATTCTTTACCCTTTGGTCCAGGTGCAAAGAACATTGACTAATCTATAGATAAGCTCAGGATGTTTTATTAGTAGAATGAGTTAATCTAGGCTCACACCACTAGATGTCCAAGGGTGGCTATGGTCGGCCCTACCAGTGACCTGTTATCTTTCTATAAACCAAATTATTAGAATTTAGTCTGTCACTCTAAAAACTAACTAATTGCACGCCCAATAAATATTATCTTCCTATTTATTTGCACTTTACCTTAAATAATCCGCGTATAGCCTGCGATTACCTAAAGATTCATGTGATATCTACTAGTTAAGAATTTATCTCTGGATAGGTCTCAAAATTCTTCAATAGGTTTTAACTATTTAAATGACCAATTCAAAAAGTAAACTAAGATCGGGTATTAATATCATCAAAATATTTTAAAATATTTTAAATATAATTTTCCTACAAAATTTAATTAATTTATAATCTTTTCATAGTTGAAAGGAGAAAGATAACTAACTACTTAGAGCACATTGAAATAACACAACAAAACATATTTATAAAACTTTGAACCAAAGTACAAATACTTATCTGAAGTGTTCCTTCAAGTGATCCGCTGACTTCTACTGACTCCAAAGAAACCATGAAAGACTCCAACAGCAACAACACACAATAAACACTCAAAATAAACTCACTAGATACAAAATAAAGTGGCACCCTAAGTATGGAAGAAACTAAAGAGGAGAGAGAAGATGCTAAAATGGGTATGTGTACTAAGAGGGGGGGGGGGGTTGGTGCCATTTTCTCTGTAGAATGGGCTCCTAGTTATAGAGCTCTAAATTTGATCAGGGGTTGCTTAAGGCACCTCTTCAAAATTCGTCCAATTTCAATGTATCTTTGTTGACCTCATTTTTGATGAGGTCTTCCCTTCTTCTTTTTAGTGCTTAGGATCTAGCCTTAGGCTTTTCCTTTGACTATCTTAGAGGACTAGAATTGGGACCCGCCTTTTATAAATTCAAACCACTTCTAAACTCCCTGCAAACTCCACAAACTTGACTATAGACCCCTAATCACCTAGAGGGTTGAAATCAAATGTGGAAGTTTAAAGGATGAGTTCCTATAGGACTCTTTGGCCTTAGGACCTACCCCAGGTGGCCCGGTCGCAGTGAGGGCCGACTTACACTACACTTACACACTACATTTCCACACACTTCCTAAAACCACACCCATACCCAACTTAACCTCCGACTCATGTGGGTGATTCACATGGATGGTCCTTAACCCCTAAGCCCTTGGCTAAGAGGGTTAGGAACAACATAGTGAATGCCTCAAATGAGTCCTTTCATGGCTCATATGGGCTTGAAATGGCTTCATGGCTCAACCAAAATGATTTCTTTCCACCTAGGTTCACCCAATCTTCAATTTCTCAAATTTTCAATTTTTGACCCCCGAGACCCTACACCTACTAAACCTACCCAAAACCCTTGAAACCCAAATTTTTGCAAAATTTCCAAATTACCTAAAATTCTTCAAAATTATTCCCAAACATTTCTACACCACTCAAATTGATCATCCATACCCAAAAATACCAAAGATTCCAAAAATACCTCTCAATACCCTCCAAATACCCAAAATACCCTTCTTGGCCTAAAAATCCAAAAATTCAGAAAATTCCCAGAAAATTCCATAAAATCCCAAATATTCCCAATTTCATTTTGTCCAACTACACCATGGGCCAATTTTGTCAATTTACCCTACTTTTGTCAAAACCCCCAAATTGACCCATTTTAACCCAAAAGTGGACCCGATGTTAAACCAAACCTATCCAATTGACCCAAATTCTGGTCCAATTCAATTCTAAACTTCAATTCAACATTCCTAATACCAATTTAGACCAAATCCAAGTCCAATTTGATTGACATTTGGATCCAATCTCACTTTAGGTCAAAAGGCCCATTTTTGACCTAAACCCAAACCTAACCCAAATTCAACCCAATTCAAATCCAAATCACCCCCAATTTGTTTCAAATCACTCATGACACATCCATGAGCTAAACCCAACAATTATTTGGCCCAACCTCTTTACAAAATTCCCATCCATAAATTCATTTTTAAACTTAAAGGCCCATTCCTTAAACCATTTTAAAAGCCCACTTCCACCAAATCCAAAACCCCAAAAAATTCTTCCAAAGCCCATATGACATTTCCCCTCATCATACTTTCAATTAAAATCATCCCTAAGTCCTAAACCAATGATCAAATATTTCTAAATGAAGCTTCATCCAAATTTCCACCAAATTATCCAAAATCCTTAAAATCCTTTTTTATGAAATTGATCAAACCTTTTCCCAAGCCAAATGGAGCCATGGAGCCATGCACAAGCCATATGCAAGCCATGAGAGCCTCTTTACATGTCACCATGCCATTTTGGGCAAAAGGAGGAGGCTCTTTCCTTAATTCCTAAAGGTGATTAACCACTTCCATGATTCCACTAAACCATGCTTAAGCTCTAATTGTGCTTGGATGGTGACTTGACCCTACTGATTATGCTGAGCCAAATCACTTTTCCTCAGCCAAAACCAGGCCTTGGGTGGTGCACCTAGCCCAAATGGGTGGGTTGACCCATTTAGGTCCAAATCTAGCCATGCCCCATTCCACTTTGGATCAAAGCCTTTACACATGTCCATGGCCAATTGATTGCACAAACCTCCAGCCCTGACCCACCTGACCAAGATGGTGACCATTGCTCGGCCGGCCGGCCACCGGGCCGCCGGAAAACACCATGGCCGAGAGCTCACATGTGAGCCAACATTGAAATTCTCACTTGCCGAGCCGCCCCATCCCAGCTGGCTACCATGGCTGTTCTTCTCCTCACCGCAGCAAGCTGATCCCAAGCCCTAACTCCTCTGCGGGAGGCCTCCCGACCGACTCTATTTAAACTCCACCCCTCTCGGCCATGAAAGGAGAGAAGCACAAACCTTGCCAAAACTCGCCAAAATTGTTCCGGACCCTTCTCCACCCTTAGAGCACTTGATCCCCAGGTGAAATCCCCCTGCCATTTCTCCTCTCGTAAGCTTAATTTCGTAGTTGAAATTCCACCCAAAACCGGGACACTTCTCCACAGTGAGCCAATTCTCAAATTGATTGGCTCTACACCTTCACGGACCAAGAGAAGGTGTCCACCATCAAAAGCCCCATCTCCGGACCACCCGGCTTACTCCGACCTCCAAGCTTTGTGATCGGGCTTGGTCGAAATCATATCCGGACAATTCACTGCGACCGGGAGACTTCATCCGGAGCTTGCTGGGATCCAATCGAAGGTGCAACAACTCTCAGATTGAAGCCACACTTCTCTGAGCCAAGGTATGAGCTAACTCTTCATCCCGAGCTTCTGGAGATTCTCCATTTCAAATGCTTTAATTTCAATGTATGTTAACCGTATAGATGCGTTCGTCTCTTCAAGACGAATCCATAGAGTATAAGAACATAAAAATCCATTGAGAATCGAGTGAGATCTTAGGGATTTAGTGTGGACGGCTCTCGGGTGAGAACACTTGGGACGATGAACGGATGCCGTCCATTCAATACACGCGCGCACGGATGGTCGGGATCGCGTCGGACCGGGAGACGGTACGAGAACCGCGGGGCCCGGCTGCTGACTCAGGTGGCGGCGTCGAATGGGAGCGCGCCGCGTGGTCTTTCGGAGCTGCCGAGGATGCGCTGGCGCCGCGTGGATAAATAGAAAAATAGGGTATCTTCTTATTTATTTAATTCCCTAAACTTCAAAAATTCATATCTCTGTGTAGAAAAATCAGAAAAATAAAATAAAAATACCCTCTTGCTCGGTGAAGAGAGGAGAATAATGTGGAAAAGAAATCACTTAATTTCATCAAATATTTTATTTTTTATAATTTATTTACTCTCTGCATTGTTTTAATTCTCCATGCATGCATACAATTCACCATGGCATGAGACCATAGGGCTTTTGAAGCCTCTAAATTTGGGAACATTCCCTGAATTTTCCAAAGTCGAGGCCATCCCTATGAAGAGTTCTTGATTTTTCAAGTTCAAGTCACTGTTTTGAGTATTTTAATTCCGAGTAAATAGCATGTTGTGAAATAAATTCTAGGAAAATTTGGTGATGTTCCTTATGACCAGAAGAACCCTAGGAAAAATAGGTTTTGACTTAGTTCATTTAAAACAACCCTAATTGGCTTAAACACCCAAAATAGGTCTTTAATTAATTAGAGTTAACCGGGCATCAAATTGACTTGAAATCAATTCTCCACTGACCTTTAGGATCAAAGGAACCCACCATAAAAATTTGAGGTCAATTGGACTTGGTTAGCCCTACTAATTAGGTTGATTAAGTCACTTAGCCATTTTAAACTTTAAAAATTCATAACTTTTAAAATACTTTTTAAAAATCTATCAAATTGGTTTTGGAGCCTCTCTGATATCAGGAGAATCTAAGAAAATTAAAATTTCAATTTTCTCGAAAAAGTTGATTTTTAATAATATTTTAATATTTTTAATAATTAAAAAATAATAAAAATCACAAAAATAATAAAATTCACCAAAATGTCACATTTTTAATTTTAATCACTTAGGAACAAATCCCACATTTTTCCTAGGTCTATTTAGTGAGATATTGAATTTTAAAACCCTAGGGTAATTTTAAAATTAAAAAATGTATTTTCTAGCATTTTCACTAAAATAATTATAATAAATCATAGAAAAATCAGAAAATTGCAAAATTTGTTTCTCTGGTTTCCTTGATATCAGAGAGATTTTTGAAAAATATAAAATCCATTTTTCAACATTTATTTTATTTTTAAATTAATTAACACTCCAAAACTTAAAATAATTATAATAAAAATAATATAATTCAAAAAATCACCAAAATTGGTCCAAGTGCTTCTCTGGTCATTAGAAATGTCCCCTAATTTTCTTAAGGACAGAAACTTTCCTTTGGTCATGTTATCAAATTTCCCTTGAAAATCTCTATTTTCCACCAAAAATAATTATATAAATAAATTAAATACAGAAAAATCACATTTTCTCCTCTCATGTCTTTATTGACATATGAGTGAAGTCACATAAAAATTTCAAGATCATTTGAGTTCAATTTAGTAAGTTATGAAATTATTAAGCTTAAGGGGTAAAATGGTAATTAAACTTTTAACCCTTAATTAAAACTTTAGGTTTAATAAAAAATCAACAAGTAAAATATTTGATCTTAATCTGATTTGGATGATTGAAATTTAAATAATTAAAGGGTAGAAACCCATTAAATAATTTTAAAATGATTAAACTTTAATTAAATAATAGATTAAATTTGGAGGAATAATGAATTGGAATTATTAAAATAAGGGATATTTATTATGAAGAGATTTATTCTTTAATTTAAAAAATCCCTAAACTAATTATATCATTAATACTCAATTTTTAATTAAAATGATAACTCAAATTTAAAATATTAAAAGACTTAATTAAATTATTAAACTCTTTTGAAATTTCAATTAAAATTAAAAATAAAGTAAATTAAAGATAAAGTAAATTAAAATTAAATTAAAATTAAATCAAATTAAATTAAATAAAATTAAATTAAATTAAACTAAATTAAAATTAAATTAAATTAAATTAAATTAAATTAAATTAAATTAATTAAATTAAATTAAATTAAACAATTAAATTAAATTAAATTAAATTAAATAATTAAATTAAATTAAATCAAATCAAATTAATTAAACACCAAATCAAATTAAATTGAACTATGTTAAACTAAATTAAAACTCAATTAAATTAAGTTGAATTAAATATAACATCACCTAAGACATAAAGAATTCAAAATAAATGTAAAGCAACTCGAACACTATTCCAAATTTAAACCCTTTAACTTAAATCAAATCATTCGAATACTAATTTACCCTCGAAAGCTTTGATTATTATAACTCCTAAATGAAACATTAAATGAAGTGCTACTTCACTCATAAGATATTCAAATGTCTTAATTCACCTGGCAAGTTAACAAAACTTGAAAACCTCGGACGATTGATTCATTTATATAATTAAATTCATTTGGACTTAAAACAATCCTAGAAATATTGAAAAGATGTTTAAGATTCTTCTTAAGCACTTCCTCAATATGATAGGATATTTATAAGAACAATTGGACTTAATTGTTCTTTGATGAAGAAAATCGTCCTCAAACAAAAACACAAAGAACCTAGACGTCATAGGAGATGACTAGCTATAGGATTAGGAATTTGGTAGAAAACCATAACCTTTCCCTTAGCTTTACCTAGGAACTTGCTTAAACATTCTAATTGTGTTTTAAGTGTAGCTTGGGATGACGGGAAGACCCTCCAGGTACGCTTTTATTTTATTGTGATTTACTTTCTTGCAATTTACTTCCCTGCAATTTACTTTATTGCAGATGCACTTTACTTTTCTTGCATGATAAAACAACAGTTGCATGAAAACCCACACCTTTAGGATAGTCCCTAAAACTGAAACCAAATTAAGTTAAAAGTCATTGCAAGATAAAATTCACCGCCACAACATTTCAAAATATAAAACAACTCAAAATTTAATCACAAACGTAACACAAAACTACAATTACAACTAAATTAAAACGTCCTGTTGGATGATCGGGAATACCTCGGATGATGTAACCTACGTGTTGCTAACGGGATTTCCCACGGTCTAAATGAAAGTGTGGAACTCATTCAATTGAGTTTAGCAAATTCATCCGGACTAAGTGAATCCGATAAAAATAATGATGCCGGAAGGATGGAACCGTGGGATCTTAACCGGTGTCGTTATAATCAACTTTAAGATTTGTTTTAATTAAAACGTAAAAAACACTTGGAAATTAAGATTTTCTCTAAACCAAAACACTTTTCTCATCTCCCGATTTATGATTTCTAAAACTAAACCTCCGCAACAACAAGGAACTTGGAGCATGGTGGGCAACGATGGCCATCGTCGTCGCAAAACTTGAACCTACTTCGAGCAAAACTTTCCTAGAATTAAATAACCAAGCCATAGGACTTCGAGGTAGTTTGCCTAGTGCAACATAAATCCTCAACTCTTCGTTAGGTATTTGCATTGCAAATTAAGCCCTAACCGGTCTTAGGATTCCGAGGTAGTCGTCCGATACGACATAAACCCTCATATCTTCTAGGCTATTTGTTTGATTCTATCATACAAATATAAGTCCTAATTAATTAAAATTGGCAAGATTGAAATACTAAATAAACATTAGGACTTTCCTAAACTCGAGCCAAACAATAGGATAGTCGGGAAATTACCGAAGTTCACTTCGAATCAGTGATTTCTCCTACCTTTCTTCCTTTGAATTCACAAAACAAAATGTTCCAAAATTTGATCCATTCCCTATTGAAATTCCAAAATTCAATCTTTGAAAACCTTAAACTTTGAAATTCTTGAAAGCGCAGTTATTGATTATTATCGAGAGTTTTCTTAGGTGATTCCCGTCACTTAAGATGTAATTAACTATAGGGGCTTGCCCTTATAGGGAATTTTAAAGAACCCGGGTAATATAAACCCCGTTTGATACTTTCATATTAAGCAGGGGAATTTGTCGGCTTATAAAATTGGTTCGCAGACCAAACGGATGTCACAAAACTTCTAGTTTATTTGATCGAGCCCCACCATCAAGCAGTGTGTCTATCCTTAGGGATAGATACACTGTTTGTGGTGCGGTGCTCGTTTATATAAACTATTTGGGATGTGAGATCGGTTTAATTTCATATCTTAAAACTTTCAAATTTAAAATTATTTTCAAAGTCAAATACTACTTTCTAAATTATATATATATATTTAAATCAAATTTAAAATTTAAATTCGCCGACAACTTCTGTTAGGCGACCCCCTTTTAAAATACAATACAACCTAAAAATATGCCGACAATCTTCTTGAAGGTAACTATCGCTCCTAGGTGCCAGACTCTGTGACCAGGTCTTTCGCACCTCTTCACTTGGGTCACACCTCTTCGTGATCCAGACCGTTTTCTTGTGTCTAAATACATTGTATCACATGTCCTATATATTAGGAGTAACTTCTAATCTTCCAGAAGCTCCAATAACCGCTTAACACTGTCAAAATAACTGCCTAAAGTCATCAAAAATCTTGACAGCATCTGTATCGAACTGGTGCTTAGGCGCCAGATTCTGGCGCCTAGGCGCCAGACCCATAATTCCAAAATTTTGATCCATAAGCTCCATTTTTGCTCCTTTTTCCTTCTTTTTATTTCTTGGACTTCTTTTTAATCATCTACATCCAAAAAAAATGAAAATACCTTTGATTAAAGCATAATATCCTTAAAAAATGAATCATAAATAAGACATAAAAATGTGTATTTTTTTAGGTAGATCAAAGTGTTATGTTATACTACTACCACCGTAGTTGTTCCTGTTGTGAAAGAATTTTATGCAAATCTTCATGGAATCAATCAAGGATCAGTCTATGTGCGAGGTAGATTTGTCACATTTACTCCTGCAAAGATTAATGATTTATATATGATTGAGAATGTGCTAATCTTCTAATATTCCAATTTTGCCCCAACAAAAGACAACATGAATGATATATACAGATATTTGATGGATAAAAGTGATGATTGGGAGATAAGAGATAACAAGTATGTGAGATTTTCGGCCACACTACTAAATCCTACTCGAAGCACTTACATTATTTTATATGTGCAAAATTACTCCCAACAATGAAAATCAGAAAAGTAACTAAAGAATGTGCAATGTTGAACTATTGTATACAAATGGGGATGCCTATTGATATTGGTTATATAATTATGAAATCTGTTTTGGGATTGATCATTCACAGATCAAAGCATGGACATGGACATCCTTCCACCATATTTCTCCTCTGTAGTCAATCACAAGTGTCATGAAAATTGGGAAAGAGTACTTCTACCTTGGAAGTCTATAGACCCAACGGACGAACATTGCAACCAGGTAGTTGGTGATATGAATGACATGCGCATCAATAAAGATCAACCATCGTAGATTTCAACTCCTGTTCCTACTTACTTTCCTGAAAGTTTACAGATCATTTTGAATAAAATTAAGAAGAAAATTAAGAAATTAGAGAAAGAAATGCAACATTTAATGAAATCAATCAACAATTTATCTGACTTCTTTGATTACCTGGATTGGAGAATGAAGGAGCACTTTGATCATTATAGGTATATTGAAGGAATTTTGATACTTTTGATGAAGAGAAAAGGTTGGATTGAGGAGGACATTACTGAAGAATTCCCGTTTCATCTATTCTACAATCTATTTGTTCACGTTCAATCATTTAGAGATATCAGAGTTGATGATAGTTCTAAGGAAGAATATAACTTAATTATTGTGTTTATATGTTCAGTATTTGAACTGATTGCTTGCTTTGCTTGAATGCTATATTTGGACTTGCTTTCTTGTTCATTTTTCAGCGTTATTGTGTTGTTGTTGTGAGCGACACTGAATTTTAGTATTTTATGACTTGATGATGTGTGGAGTTTAGTGTTTTTTATGTGTGTTTATAGTTTGGACTTTATATATCAAAGTGATTTTTTGTGTTGTTTGTGTTAAAAAATAATATTTGTCATGGCTTTAGTACGTTATTCAATGCTTAAATGGACTAATTTGACATCGGTGCGGGCTTGAAAAGATCGAATTTGCAAAAGAAAGTTGGAAGCCCAATTTTTGAACTGGCGCCGAACAGTGCTGTCATCAGCACCGGACCGCGCCAAAAGATAGAGAGTTTGGCCTATTTAGCAAAAAATAGCGCCGAACGGCACTGTCATCAGTGCTGGACCGCGCTCGACTGATAAAAAGGCCTTAAACCCTAAAATTTCACGATTTAACCCTGGGACCCACGATATTTGCCCAAACCATTGTCTTCTACCTCAAGCCAAGGCTGATTTTTGCACTTATGGCTCACTTGCATTTGGATTTGAAGCGATTTCGTGCCGAAAAAATTCAGATTTCATCTACTCTCGATAAAAGCTTCACTTTAATCTAAATTTTTTTGATTTTGACCATCAAAATCTTCCACATTAGGAAAATTTGAATTTTCAGGTTTTTAGAGAAGATTTGGAGATTTTTCATGGTATTGGATTTCTTATCAATTTAAATTCATTTTGGAGTATATTATAATTGCAATTTTAAAGTTAAATTGGATAAATTTGATATTTTTAAAAAAATGGATCGAAGAATGGCTAAGGGGAACATAAAATTTGAATATGATGAGAGTAAATTTATGAATTTCATGGATTATTCCCATTTTAGTACATTTCTTAGTAATAAGAAATGTATTCAAGAAAAAGCTTTTGAAAATCCTAGAGGTGCGATCGAAGAGTTAATTGCAAATTGTCAATGAGAGTTTTTCTGCTATTTTACTGTTAAAGCGATGCTGGGAATTGTGAGACAATTTTATGCTAATCTATACTATTCTGAAAGTGAATATATCCTAGTTAGAGGATAAATAGTTGAATTTACCCCCGCACGCATCAATTCATTTTATCAGTTGAGAGAATCCTTCTTGTGTGAATATGAAAATTTTCCTGTTACTAATGAAGCATGGATATGGTTATGAATTATTTGACTGATGGAAAAGGGTAATGGAAGATTAAACAGAGGCAAAAAGTCAACTTCTCCCTTTCTACTTTGAATCATGTATAAAAAACCTGACATTATTTCATTTCTGCAAGACTCATGCCCACCAGCCATCATAGTGAAGTAACTGTAGAGTGAGATGTTCTGAATTACTGTATTCAGAACATGAAAAATATCAATATTGGGGCTATCATTCATAAAAGTATTTTGACTAATTCAAAAAGAGAGACTATAGGTGGACTAGGACACCCCAACCTGATTCATGCATTGTGTATTCAGTCAGGTGATGCAACTGAAGATAATGATGAGGTAGTCCACCCACTGAAATCAATAAGTAAATTAAACCTGAAAATATATGAAGCCCATGTAGGATGGAAATGAAGTAAGAGAGCTGATGCACCTTCTTCTAGTCAGGAGAGACAAACTACATATAGGGAACCTACTCTGCATGATGTTATGAATCAATTAGAAAAGTTGAATACCATAGTAGAGTGACTATAAGAAAGAAATAACATAAATGATGATTATAGAGTGCAATGGAGAGAATATTATATAGCTTATCATGACGCACAGATGAGATTTCTCAGGGAAGACACCAGTGTTGTATTTTCTACTTACCCTGAGTACACTCCATACCAGCCTGATGAACCTGATGATGGTGGAGCTCCTACAAATGATGATGGGTAGTTTAGTTTTTTAATTTTTATTTTATTTTCAATGCATTTAGTATTTTTTAATGTATTTGTGGTGAACTCTAAAGTTGTAATATGTGGAATTGTGATGTGATGTGATAATGGAGTTTGAATGTATTTAGTTTACTAGCTTAATCTGTGATTGTAACAGTTGGATGTTAATGTATTATGTGCTTAGTTGATGTTTTATGTTTTAAGATCTCAAAATTCTTCACCCTGCAAATGTCTAAAATATATTTCTGTGTAGAAATGCTCTTAATTATTTCAGGCCTACTGTTCTAATTGATGAAGAAGACCTGCTTAAAGTCAAAGGTATGAAAAGCCTAACATATTGAGGTATGAATTATATATATGTTTAGATCTTTTCTTTCTACCTATGTTAATCTTATTGATATTCAAAAATTTAAGTTTGGGAGAAGGAAAGAATTAATTGTTAGTTGTTCTCAATTAAACGTATTTTCAAAATTATTAACATGATTTTCTGTGATACAATTCAATTTCAGATAACTGTATTTTGATTTTATTTAAGTACTTTAGTGGACTTGAATGTAAGTTTTGGTAATGAAATATAATTTTGTAGGCTAAGACATTTGGTATAAGAGAATAAGACTATAATCAACTATTCAAAGTAAGAAAAACTATATGTTTGAAATATTAAGAATTTTAAAATTTTATGTGAAAGGAAAGGATTAGGACTCTATGATGAATCTAATAAGCTAAAGAAATGCCTATAAGGTAAAGGATTGTTGTTAGTTTCAAATTTAGGGTGAGAAGGGTGAAGTTCAAATTTATTAAAGGTTATCCGGATATAATAATCCTCACTAGCAAAAGAATAGAAAAGAAAAAGAAAAGAAAAGAGAAAAAGAAGAAAAAGAAACAAAAAAGTGAGGAGAAACTTGAGGAGATGCCTAATAAAAAATTAGCTTCACTTGGACCTACCTAAAGGGGAAACTTAATTACTTACATGAAATTCTATGTGTAGATTAGCATCTTTACTAGTAGTGTTCTCATAAACTTCTTTTCATGTAATCCTTTTAAGTGCCTTAATAAAACAATCTACAGTCATTTTTAAAATGAATAGAAAGATAGAACTCTTAGACTTGATGACTAGATAGTCTTATACCTACAGAATTTACTTGAATTATTCAAAGATCTTTCTGAAAATTTTATTATTGTATTTATCTGAGTCAAAATTATGGTATTTTAGAAGAGAAGTTCATTGCAGTGGATCATTATTTTGTGTATTAACTACATTACTTGAGGACAAGTAATAATTATGTTTGGGGAATCTTGATCCAATGAAAATTTGATAGATTTTTAATGTCTATTTCATACCTATTTTTTAAGATATTGCACTTTGAAGAAATGTATTTTTCATGATTTCATGCAGGTACAATGATTTTAGGCCTTTGGAGTAAAAGGAAGCAAAAAGGAGAAAATTTGAAGCAGAATGGAGTAAAAGTGCATTTTATTGAACTAGCGCTGAACGACACTATCACCAGCGCCGAGCCGCGCCAATTTACAGAACGTATTGACCAGAAGGCATAAAACAGCGTCGGACGGTGCCCTATCCTGGACCAGACCGCGCCCTATCCCGATTTCAAACTAGATTCAATGTATTTGGCTATATTTTAGAGGGATGCTTAAGAAAACTCTTGGAAAATTAGTTATGGCTAAATTCAAAATATTTAAGAGCCAAGTTTAGAGAGGAAAAAAGAGTTTTTAGAGTGTGTGAGTGAGGAGAGAGTGTGTCTTTCCATTATTGTAGTGTAGAGATTCCATCTAGGGTTTATGTATATTCTCTTCTAAGGAGTGTAGGAATAGAGGAAAAGTGAGAATTTCTTCTTTCTTACTTATCTAAAGAGTGAATTGTGTGTTAGTGTGAAGAAAGAAGAGGAGTCAAAGGAATTCCTTAAGATTTTCTTGGGGAAGATTTTGAGATAAGTTATCTTTTCTTTACTCTGTTTGTATGACATTACGTTTATATATAAAATCCATATTTTGTCGTCTTTTCCTCATGAGTCTTGAGTAGATTTCTTTGTCTTTTTCCTTTTCATGTGTTGTGTTGAAGTTGTGATATGGAAATAAAGTGTCAATTTATTATGAGGAATTTGTGATGACCTTTTCAATTTGAACTTCATTTACTTTTTGATCTGGCCAATTGAATTGGTAAAACTTGTTTGGAAACATATATTCCAAAAGGATTATGAGTTTCATAATAAAAGTGAAGATCACATTCAATGTACATGAATGAGTGACGTAGTTCATGGGGGTTGCCTGCAAATAAATAGGGAAATATACTTTGATGGGTGTAGAATTAGAGATTTTAGAGTGACAGACTGAAATCCCCAATTTGGTCCTAGGTTTTGGAAACCAAAGCGAGAGTTAGCCTTCAGGAGAAGGGAAGTGGGAGCCCTAGAGTGAGAGCCAGTATCCTCCTAGCCTAACCACGAATTTGTGGACTGAACTTACGATTAACCAATATTCTTTATGCTCTTAGATGAGGGTAAAGAATAGGAATGCTCCTATATAGCACAATACATTTGCATCACTGATCTATGTCACTATATCATCACATTATCATTAGAGAGGAGGAAGATTCTTTCTTGCAATTAAACTTTTGTTAGAACTTAGTCTTGTGTTAGTTAACTTTGTTAGGAAGTTGGAACGTAATTTAGTAGAATTATTAACTGCAAAAGTGAAGATCTTTCAAAAGTTCACTAACACAAGACTAAGTTCTAACAAAAGTTCAATTGCAAGAAAGAATCTTTCTCCTCTCTAATGATAATGTGATGATATAGTGACATAGATCAGTGATGCAAATGTATTGTGCCATATAGGAGCATTCATATTCTTTACCCTCATCTAAGCGCATAAAGAATATTGGTAAATCCTAAGTTCAATCCACAAATTCGTGGTTAGGCTAGGAGGATACTGGCTCTCACTTTAGGGCTCCCACTTCCCTTCGCCTGAAGGCTAACTCTCGCTTTGGTTTCCAAAACCTAGGACCAAATTGGAGATTTCAGTCTGTCACTCTAAAATCACTAATTCTACACCCATCAAAATATATTTCCCTATTTATTTGCAGGCAACCCCCATGAACTACGTTACTCATTCATGTACATTGAATGTGATCTTCACTTTTATTATGAAACTCATAATCCTTTTGGAATATATGTTTCCAAACAAGTTTTACCAATTCAATTGGCCAGATCAAAAAGTAAATGAAGTTCTAATTGAAAAGGTCATCACAAATTCCTCATAATAAATTGACACTTTATTTCCATATCACAACATCAACACATCACATGAAAAGGAGAAAGACAAAGAAATCTACTCAAGACTCATGAGGAAAAGACGACAAAATATGGATTTTATATATAAAAGCAATGTCGATCGATAACCAGGACTCCATTAGAGGCCTGTATTACTTGAGCGATACGTATACTTACTATTAATTGTTCGACTCAATATAAACTAAATCACTATAATATATATATATATATATATATATATATATATATATATATATATATATATATCTGGGTTCATAAATTTTGGCAAATTGAAAAAATAACACCAAACACCTCAAATGTAAAAGAAAACCCCCCTTAAGAATTGAGAATAGAAAGGTTACCATATGCACTGGGCGGTAAAATCCATTATGAAAAGTGGCAGATAACCATTGCATGACCATTTAAGTTAGTTAGGGCTGTCGAGAAAGAGGATTACCGGACAAGCCGCTTGAGAGAAGGGAATGCAGATGAAGAAGCTTTGCGAAACGCAGACTTCAGATGCAGAATGGGGAAGGCTACGACTTGTTTAGGATTCGGCTGATAAGAAGCATGCGAGGGTTAGGAAAGCGTGGGGGGGAACCGTGTGTATTTTTTATTATTATTTATTTATTTTATCGTTTTAATAAACTCTTTTATTAATATTATTTTTTTATTTAAATTCATTAGTTTATGCATGATTCAACCCATATCTAAAACCTATTAGCACATATGTCTTTCCTGACTAAAATCAACGTCTGGGACGCACGACGAAGTCCATGAACAAGTTAATTGATGATCGCACTAAGTTAACTTCAATTCGCATGTGTCACAATTAATGAAGCTATTTTGGTATGATAGAGCTGTTTAACTACTACATCGTTGACCAGACCTCGCATAAATGACAACCAAAGTCAAGTAGATCGCTCATGGTGGTAAGTCAAATGTCGTACGTCATAAGGTCTAACTATGTCTTTCAAATCCTATGGGAACTCACTTTAAGCTTCAATATGTCTACTTTTACTCGATTCAATCGAATGTTGATTATTTGAAACCGTTCATATGAAACTTCAAAGGGCGAATAAATGGCTTGAATTCCCAAATATCGTGGGTTCCAATCTTGTCCTCTATGAGAGTCAAACAGGAAATCCTAAGGCTAGATTTTAGGCTCTGAAAAGAGGAAGGAAATACCTCAAAATTGAGATCAACACTTGTGTGGCTCAATCCATCAACTCTGTAAGGATAATTCCTTTAACCCCAAATAATTACTTTCTAATATCTTCTTGCAATCCACATAGGCAAGTACAAATTTTATAATACTTCGACGATTAATAGAGATAAGTTAATAATGCGTACAAACCCTTTTGTGCTCTCAAACGTTCCTTGAGCTTACTTCATTTTTCTCAAGTCCTTCATCAGATTTGAGCTATCCACCATTGAAAATATTGCTCCTAGGACAACATGAGACTTAAAGCTGTTGCTTTAATGATGCTTCCATCAATTATCAACACCTTAAAATTGGAATGATGACACAATTGTACTTTTCATAACACTTTATTATCCAGCATTTTCAATTTCATGAAGCCTTTCATCAAATGTGATTTATCCTACCCTTCCATTAAAAGTAGGAGGATGTGTTTTTAAGAATTTCTCTAATAGTTTATCTATTTCTCCATCATTAGCATTGACAACCTGAGTCCTGATATTGTCTGGTAAACCCATAGAATCTTTTTGTGTCGGCTGGGCTATTTGTTGAACCACTTAAACTACTTGAGTTTTTTGAGTTATAATATTTTCTTGTAAGGTTTTCTTGACATTTTAGTCACTCTCTCGACAAGGGCAACTTTATTGGGAGTTAGTGTTCTCGTAGTCCAATGGTTCTAGTAGTAGGACATGATGAGCTTTACAGTAAGGACCCATGAGAAGAAATATAGGTTCCCTGGTAGCTAGCTTATTAGCCCTGGTAGTATACATCTTCTTCTTAGTGTCATTCTACAATTGCTTAGTTTTATTATATTTTTTTTCTAATTTGTTTAAATTATAAATTATCATTATTTTTTTTATTTGAATTAAAAATGGCAAAATCACAACATCATTTGGTTGATTTAAGCCGACATAAAAATAAATTCAAGTCTAAATTATATCAAATGGTTACTTTAAAATTATTTTGTATATAAGTTTATATTTTGTCAATGCGTCAATACACTTTCATTAATAATTTTTACTATTCTTTGATATTTTTTTTCTCCTTTACACTGCAATATGCATTTTTCATGTTCAGTGAAAACTGTGAAAGTCCTTTATGTTGGAATGAAGAGGCTTTTGGGATTTGACAAAGGCTAGAAATTTATGGAAGAAGCTTCACTTTATTTTCTTTGCTTGAAACAAACTCAAAGACTCCACCCCTATTAATACTAGTGGCACCTCCTAAATTAACGACTAGGATTGTGCTACCATAATTCTAATCAGATGGTTACAATAATTTCCCACCTACCACACAATAATTTAACACCTACCATACAATAATTCTACACCTACCACACCTACCATACATTCTAGAATAAGCTTCTAGATGAGGCTCTTATTAGACTTTTAAAACAACTAAATCAAGTTTAAATTTCAACACCCCCTCTTAAACTTGATTTTGTGACTCCAAGTAAACTTCTCAATTTAATAAAGTCTTCACTTTTGAGTGGCTTGGTAAATATATCAGCAACTTGATCTTGAGACTTCACGTACTGCACTTGTATCTCCTTTCTTTCGATGCATTCTCTGATGAAGTGATAGCGCGTATCAATGTGCTTGCTTCTATCGTGGAAAACTGGATTCTTTGCTAGCGCTATTGCAGACTTGTTATCGAAAAAAAATTTTGATCGCCTCTTCTTGTGGTAAACTTAACTCTTTTAATAAGTTTTGAAGCCAAATTGCATGACAAACACATGAGGTTGCAGCCACGTACTCTGCTTCACACGTAGAAAGAGTGACAATTGGTTGTTTCTTTGACATCCAAGTGAAAGCAGTATCTCCTATGAAGAACACGAACCCTGTAGTGCTCTTTCGATCATCCATGTCTCCAGCCCAATCACTGTCGCTATATCCTTCAAGCTTAAAATTGTTAGATGATGAGTAAAGTAAGCCAAAATCAATTGTACCTTTAATATAGCTCATAATTCCTTTAGCGGTCTTCAGGTGGGTAGCAGTTGGAGTCTCCATGTAGCGACTGACAAATCCAACAACATAAAGGATATCTGGCCTTGTGCATGTCAAGTAGCGCAAACTTCCAACCAAAGTCTTGAAAATCGTTGGATTGATTCTTTTTCCCTCATCATACTTTGATAGCTTGACTCCGCATTCTACATGGGTATTTATAGGTTGGCTATTATCCATCTTGAACTTCTTCAATATCTCCCTTGCATAACCTTCTTGAGAGATGAAAATTCCATCCTTCGTTTGCTTGACTTCGATGCCAAGATAATATGTCATGAGCCCAATATCTGTCATCTCGAACTCCTTCGTCATCGCTTCTTTGAACTTTTCAAACATATTTGGATTATTTCTCGTGAAGATCAAGTCATCAACATATAAACAAACAATCAAGACATTTCCATCATTATTCTTGATGTAAAGAGCATGCTCGTAAGGACACTTTATGAAGCCCTTCTCTTGCAGATACTTGTCTATTTGACTATTCCATGCTCTTGGTGCTTTCTTCAACCCGTAGAGAGCCTTTTTTAGCTTTAGAACCTTGTCTTCTTGTCCTTTGACTTCATATCCTGGTGGTTGCTGAATGTAGACTATTTCTTCAAATATTCCATTCAAAAAGGCAGATTTTACATCCAATTGATGTATTCTCCACTTATTTTAGGCTGCTAAAGAGATGATTAGTCTAATAGTTTCTAATCGAGCAACAGAGGCAAATACCTCATCATAGTCAATGCCTGCTCTTTGACTGTAGCCTTTTGCCACCAATCTTGCTTTGTATCTTTCCACTTCTCCTTTGGAATTCTTCTTTGCTTTGCACACCCACTTTATGCCAATTGCCTTGTGACCTATTGGAAGTGAAGCTAGCTCCCATGTGTCGTTCTTCTCGATTGCCTTGATTTCTTTATCCATTACATCTTTCCACTTCTTGCTTTGTATGGCTTCTTGGAAATCCATGGGCTCACAGTCGGCAAAGAGACAAAAAAGAGTAAGATTATCTTGATTGTTAGTTACTTCATAAAGATCTTGTAATCTTCGAAGCGTGGTACTCTTTCACTTGAATTTTCCGTTGAATTTGATGGCGATGAGTCACTTTGAGTATTTGTAGTTAATGTTGTTTGTGGAGTAGTAGGCTCTTCTCTTGTTTGTTCGATCCGTGGCCGCTCTACGTCTTCTTCTTGCAAGTATGGGAAAAAGTTGTAGTCCTCGTCATGTGATTCCCAATCCCATTCTCCTCCTTCATCGAATATGACATCTCTGCTGATGATTGACTTCCCTGTATTTGGATTGTATAGCTTGTAGCCTTTCGAGTTGGTGTCGTAACCAATGAAGATGAACTTCTCGCTCTTATCATCCAACTTGCTTCTTTTTTCGTCGGGTATGTGTACATGAGCTATGCATCCAAAAACTCGTAGATGAGAGATGTCGGGCTTCCTTCCACTCCATGCTTCTTGTGGTGTCTTTCCCCACACACTTCTTGTTGGTGATCGGTTAGCCAAATAAACAGCACATGCGACTACTTCTGCCCAAAACTTCTTCGATAATTTCTTACTTTTTAACATACTTCTTGCCATGTTAAGGATGGTTCTATTCTTCCTTTCTGCTACTCCATTTTGTTGGGGGGATCTTGGAATAGTTAGAAGTCGACGTATTCCGTTGGCTTCACAGAATTCTTGAAATTCTTTCGAAGTGAATTCTCCTCCTCGATCAGATCGCATAGCTTTGATCTTGAGACCACTCTCCTTTTCTACATCTGCCTTAAACTTTTTGGAACATTCCAAAAACCTCTGATTTTTGTTTTAAGAAATACACCCATGTTTTTCGTGAGAAATCATCTATGAAGAGAAGGAAATAGTTGCTCTTACCAAGTGAGTTTGGCTTTATTGGACCGCACACATCTGTATGTATGAGCTCAAGAGGCTTTTGGGCTTTTGAACTTGACTCCCTTGGAAAGCTTTTTCTGAAGTGCTTTCCGAGTAAACATCCTTCACATAATTGATCAGGGTGGTTGATGCAAGATAAGCCTCTCACCATCTCTTTCTTTGAAAGCAATTCGAGTCCTCCGAAGTTGAGATGCCCAAATCGAAGATGCCAAAGCCAAGAAGCATCTTCATAACGAGTCTTGAGACATTTGGCAATATCGTTTTGAATGTTAAGCAAGAACATTCTATTTTTAGACATTGGCACCTTAGCAATCAAGTTACCAATATTGTCTTTTAAGAAGAGAGTATTTTCTTTCATGTGAATATCATATCCCTTCTCCAATAGTTTCCCTAAACTCAAGATGTTGCTCTTCATATTCGGTACAAAGTAAACATTAGAAATAAATTGATGCTTCCCATTTTTCTGGCGGATGAGAATGTTACCTTTGCCTTTCACCCCTATCTTGGACTCATCTCCAAACGACACATTACAACTTACCGATTTGTCAAGCTCTACGAACACGCTTCATCTCCCACACCTATGGTTGCTTGCACCGGTGTCTAAGTACCATGTACTATCTTCACCTCTTTCATTGTCCTTGTATGCTAGTAGTAGCGTGCCATCTTCTTCTCTCTTTTCTTCTATGTAGTTGACTCATTCATAAACTTTGTTCGTAGGAGCTCTACATTCTTTTGCATAATGCCCGAACTTGTTACAATTATAGCACTTAATTTGAGATTTATCGTACCTCGAATTTGAGTGCCCTCGACCACGTCCTCTTGTAGATCTTTCTCCTTTCTCATAGTTATTGTTGGAACCCCACCCTTGCTTGCTAGCATGACCTCGTCCTTGTCCACCACCTCTTCCATGTTGGCTTCTAATATTGTTGAAGCTTTCATCTTTTAGAGTTGGTTGAATATTCGTCTTGAGAAGTTGTTCGACAATATCTTCATTCATCTTCTTCTTTTCTTCGTGGGCTTGCAATGAACCCAGAAGTTGCTTTATCGTCATGGCTTGTAAATCCTTGGTTTCTTCGATAATAGTTGTGATACTATCAAATTTTGAATATAATGAACGAAGAATCTTTTCCATGATAGCCACATCTTCTAACTTCTCTCCATTTCTTTTTAGTTAATTGGAAATTGTAAGGACTCTAGAAAAGTAATCGGATACCAACTCGCCTTCTTTCATATGTAAGATATCAAATTGACTTCTTAAAGTTTGAAGCCGTACCTTTTTAATCTTCTCTTCTCCTTTATACGAAACCTCGAGCTTCTTCCATGCTAGCTTGGCCGAAGTAGCACTTGAGATCTTCTCAAAACCATCTTCATCTAAAGCTTGATAGATGAGGATGAGAGCCTTCTTGTCTCTCTTTCGCAAGTCTCTTAAGCTCTCCTTTTGTGTTGTGGATAGAGCGGCCTCGTCGCTTCGCACATCGTAGCCTTTCTCCACAACCTCCCAAACATCATGCGCTCCAAGAATTGCCTTCATCTTGATACTCCAATTGTCGTAGATGCTTTCCTTAAGCATCGGACTTGGAAGGAAACCATACCACCATTTGCCATTGCTCTATAAAGGAACCTTTAGGCTCTGATACCACTTTGTTGGAATGGAGAGGCTTTTGGGATTTGGCAAAGGCTAGAAATTTATGGAAGAAGCTTCACTTTATTTTCTTTGCTTGATACAAACTCAAAGACTCCACCCCTATTTATACTAGTGGCACCTCCTAAATTAACGGCTAGGATTGTGCCACCATAATTCAAATCCAATGGTTACAATAATTCCCCACCTACCATACAATAATTCAACACCTACCATACAATAATTCTACACCTACCATACAATAATTCTACACCTACCACACCTATCATACATTCTAGAATAAGCTTCTAGATGAGGCTCTTATTAGACTTTTAAAACAACTAAAATCAAGTTTAAATTTCAACACTTTATTTGCATCTCATTGATTTTTTTTCTTGATTTTGATAGATAAAATTGCTTTCGGAGATGCATTTAAATTATATGAAGTTCTATACCGAATATTTTCAACAATGATAGCTGCTGAGGAGTAGTTTTTTGTAAGACTTGTAAGTATTATACGACAAAAAAACCAGCACAATTTTGTCTTTCGATATCCTCTATGTGACAAGGAATATAAATGAATTTTTTTATGATTGATTCTAATTGAACTCAATTAGTAAATGACAGACCGTTTACCTGAGAATAAGAAATTATAAATAGAAGGGATAAAAACAATCATTGGAAAGTTAAAATCGCAGTCCACTTTTCAATATCACTGTGATAGCTAGATGACTGATTCTAGATGTTAACTTGCAAAATAGATGATTGTAATTTTCTTCCAAGAAAAGTTCGCTATCAGGCAATTTTTTTCACCACAATTACCCAGCATTAGTAATATAAAAAAATTAGTGATTTTGTTATGCAATTGCTCTTAATTTTTTCTTTCTTGCAGTGGTATTTCTGAAATCTATATAAATTACCATATTCTTTCAGATCATGCACAAGCATTCTCCATGATATTCTTGCTTCAATGAGAGCACTGAAATATTTTTTCATTTTTATTTTGATCTCAGATAAAAACAAACTATTGCTAATGCATGAAATTTATTTTTGCTTGGTATGTCTGCTTATTCCTACACCTTATATGTAAACCTCATAAACTATTGTGTTGCTTTTGAAATGCTTGCAGATTATTCAGAGCATGCATCAACTATCTAAAATGGTGGCGGTTCCCTTATAACCATGTCTTATTTTCATACGAAACCAAAACTAATGAAGTATAAAATCATCGTAAAACATTTTCATTCATCCTGATGATCATTGGGCATTTACCACATGACACACAATTATGCATATACATATTTCACACCAAAACTTTCATACTTACAAACACAGCACTCAATTCATAGATATCACATTAAAAATAGCAATATTATCACTTATTAACAATGAAATATATATTTTCATGCATAAGTTAAAACATCAAAGTTAAGTATGAAAGTTTAGGTATGAGATATGTAAATACATAAGATTTGTGTGCCACGTATATAAACTTTCCTATTACCATTAAATCTTCATTGTTACATGCTAATGCAAACTGAAAGATTGAACAGGTGTGGTAGCACCAGCTATCATATCTTTTTATATAGATTTCTTCACGTGCAAATCAACTTGGAAGTTCCTAAAATTTCTTACTTTTGCAACATCCGTTCAAATTTCATGCAAAGTTATTGTTTCCACAAATGGGGAGACTTTTAAGGCCACATGTCACGCTACAACCAGCACAGCTTCTTTCTGCCAACTAGTAGTATTTCTGTCACTCTTTGACAATAGCTTATCGCTGTGCAATTTTAATTGCAAAAACCAATGTGGTTTCTGTAAATGTAGCTTTGCAAATATATCTTTTGATTGTTCAAGCCGTATTGCAAAGTTGAAATATGCCACTCAACAGCTTGTTTGCTTCGTCTTACGCACGTCCTATTTACAGCCAGTGTTTTAAGATAAATGATTTATGAGCCATTAGTTATTTTCTGGGAAAAAAAGAAACAGCTTTTCAAAGAACTTGTAGGAAGAACAAATATTTTAATTATTTAATCAAAATATCATTTATATATTTTGCAGCAGGATTTGTGACTCACCTGTTTGGGCATTTATTTCTTCTTTATCAATCACATTATTGCAAAAACAAATCAATAATTTATCATTTTTGTTTCTTGTTGTAAGAAAGAAAAGCTTTCATAAACTAAATTATAAGAAATTTTATCTTCCATCGTTTTATTCAAATAGTATACAACTATGTAAACCTATTTTTCCAATAGCTCAAATCTGATAGGGCCTGACAAGAGAAAGGCTTAGGTTGGCCATTTAAAGTTACCACCCCCCCTCCTCCTTTTTTCTTTGGGGCATTTACATACATACCACCCAATTCCTATGTATTTACATGCTAAACATTATTTTTTTCATTTATAACACTCAGATCTTTCACATTATATCAAAAATATCATCATTTTTATTTTTTTTAAGTGAAATACATCTTTTAATGCATAAGGTGGTATTTATATAAAAATTAAAATTTGTCTTAAAAAATGTAAATACATAGGAATAAAGTGGTATGTATGTAAATATTATTTTCTTTTTTCCATATGCGTACGGAGTCTATTGCAAGATTCCAGAGGACATTTTCTCAGAAGGAAAGCGACAGATTTGAGTCAACTTTTGGCCCGTGAAGGACAGTTTCGTGTGCATCTTGTAGATCGAGAAACTGGCCGACCAGCTTCGCTGGGCCATACTATTCAGTCGTACCAATTTGGGCCAAAGCAGTGGCTGTAAGTGTAGTAATTTTTTTTAGAAGTTTCAATTATTTTATTGCATTTCCTTTTACATCGTGAAAGCTTGTTGAACTATAGTTTACTTATTGCCTTTTGAAATAGGGCGTTTCTTGATACTATTTTTGTACCTAGCTTTTGATATCCCAAAATAGATTTTTAAGTACATTCTATAATAAGTGAAAATTTTGTGCTTATATAAATCTATAACTATATATATATATATATATATATATATATATATATATATATATATATATATTTTTTTCTTTCTTTTAAAAAGAAATCGATATCTGAGTCCAACGGGTCCAAAATATCGATTTTTCTTTTCACTACAACACCTATGATAGGGTGACTGACGCCATGTGCCGAATATTCGACCCTTTGCACCACAGTTGAGATCGAACCTGTGACTTGAGGGGATTTACAGTGAATCCCGCCATCCACAGGCTACGGCTTGTGACACACACACACACACACACACAAACACACACACACACACACACACACACATATATATATATATATATATATATATATATATATTGTATATCCGAAAAATTCCACCTCGCCGAGCTAAAAGAAATTTTGTCGCCGAAGTCGCGTCAGAAGTCCTGCACTCATTATGCCGACCAAGTTGTCATCAAAGTCGCCCTAGCAAGCCTGCATTTATTGGGTCGGCAACATGAAGGCTGTTAGCTAGCCACTCTAGTCAACCAAACCCAGTGAGCCGGCCACGTGAATGCAGTCGATCAACCCTCACCAGTCGGCCAACCACCATGGGTTGGCCACATGAATGCAGTCAGCCAGCTACCTTGGATGGCCATTACCAGCCACCGACCACAGAGAACCTTCGGTCGGCCACCAAGGGACTGCCACATGGAGCACCTTTGATTGGCTACGAAGAGCTGACCACATGGAGAACAGTCGACTGACCACAAAGAAGACATTTAGCCGACCACCACCAGCTGGCTGAGCGCCCTTGATTGGCCATCCGTCGTCGATGAATCCCTTGAGCATACAAGCTTCAAGACTTTAGTTTTGGATAATGAAAGGACAAAATTACCCTACGTTGCCCTCTTTTAAAAAGGGGCATAATTTTAATTGTTCTATTTGCTCCTTTTCACTCTTATAAATAGAAAACCCTTAGCATGTGTGAAGGGGCCCCTAAGCTCTCTCTTAACCCCCATGCATGGAGCGCACTCTCCTTCTTCCCTCATTACAATATTTACTTTGTGTGGAATAAAAAAGGATAGAGCCCAACGAACTCCTCTGTTTGCCTCCATTGGGCAAATCTTTCTTTTATTCTCCCTCTCTTTCTCTTTCCCTCGGATTTCACACTCTATCATTGGGCATGATCCAATAAAAAAATTTGGACTCAACATTTCATGTGATAAGCATGAATGTGTGGAAAACAAGAAGAAGAGCAGTTCAAGTTGGAGTAAGCCTAAAACAGAGAAATAAAATGAAATGCAAAGCAAAGTGATAACAGGAAAAAGATAAAATGCAAAAGCAAAATGCTAAAAAGAAGATATGTTTCTCTTTTCTTCAATTTGTTTTCTCTTCTTTAGGAAAGAAGAAAGAAGAAAAAAAAAGAAAAAATAAACAAAATCTCTCTCTTCATCAAAGCCTCTCCTCCACGGTAGAAAAACAAAGTCTTTCCTCTGATATGAGCAAACAAAGTCTCTCCTTCGGGATAAGCGAACAAAGCCTTTCCTTTGGGATGGGCAAAAAAAATCTCTCCTCACCTTTAACCTTGGGAAACACCTAAAATCCTTCTCGAAATCCCACTCGGGAAAAGCTATTGAGATGTTGCCCTGCTGAGTAACAATAAGCTCCGTGACTGGTATAACACAAATCACCTCATTAGCAAGTCTCGATGTTTGCCCACGTGAAGGCAACAACAAGATACACCTAAGACCTATGAAAGGTGAGGCCCGCTGGAGGTGAATTTCTGACAAGAGAAAAAGAGACGGACAAAGAATGAAACTTAAGTTGGGCAAGTATCATATCTAAAAATCTAAAAATTTAACCCAAAATGTTCTAAAAAATCAATTCATAAAAGGCTGTCTCGCTAAGAGTTCGTGAAAATGCATTCTATATACTTATAAATTTTTTATTCTTATTGTAGCTTGCCTCCAAGAAGTGAAAAAAAAAACTAGGGGAATTATGTATATCTGAAAAATGCCACCATGTCAAGTGAAAAGAAACACAGTCGTTGAAGTCACACCAGCAGTTGTGCACGCATCAGGTTAACCACCTTTGTCTCACCAGCCGACCAGCCACCAAGGGTCTACCACATGAATGCAATCGACCTGTCATCCTAGTCGATAATCACCAGTCGGCCGGTCATCAAGGGCCAACCACATGGAGAACTTTAGACCAGCCACCGAGGGCCAACCACATGTAGAAAAATTAGCCGAACTCCTGGCTGACCATCCTCAACAGACAGGTCAACATGGGTAGGCCAAAAAGAAGACGTTCGGTCAGCCACTCCAAGTTGGTCTATTTCCCTTGGTTGGCCATCCAATGCTAACAATTCTTGCAGACAAAAAAGCTCTGGGACTTCAAAGCTAGACGATGAAATGACAAAAATACCTCACGCTACCTTCCTTACAGCAGGGGCGTAATTTCAATATCCCTCTTCTCTCTTTTCACACTTATATATAGAGGACCCCTAACATGTGTAATGGGGCACTTATTCTCTCTCTCTCTCTCTCTCTCAATATGGAGCACACTCACCTTCTTACCTGTTGTGTAATATTTACTTTATGTGGAACAAAAGAGGCCAAAGAGCCCAGGGAACACCCCTTTTTGCCCTCCATTAGGCAAATCTCTCTTTTTCTCTCAATCTCTTTCACTTTCCCTTGGTTTTAACACTCTATTACTTGGGCACAATCCACATGAAAAATCTAGATTTAATAGATATATATGTATATAAGTATATGTATGTATATGTATTTTTTTTTAGGAGAAAGGAGCTAAAAGCTCCCTACATGTTAATCAGAAAAAAATCTGAGGTTTACAAAACTTACCACAGATCAAAATTAAGGAACAATAAAGAAAAACTTCAGAACAAAGGATACTTCCTATCCTAAGTAAACCCCCATCAAAACAAAAACTGAAACTCTCTAAACAAATAAAAAAACCAATAACACATTCCCACCCCAAAATTTTTTGCTCCAAGTTGAGGAGATAGCATAATGGCCTAGATGTCAAACTAATCTGAAATATGGTGCATTCCTTCAATCAGTTTCCATGAGAAAGTATAGTTGGGATGGGGGGTCAGAGGAGACAGAAACTTACTGTGAAGAACTGGCTTTCCTGTATGTATATATATGAACTTTTTTTTAGAAAAGAGCAACTTGTGGTACCCTACATGTTATTATAATTAAGGAGTACAAAATGAGGGAGGGAAAAAGAATCCCCAACTAAGTCCAAGGGTGTCTCTTCGACATACCAACTCAACCCAAAAAAGAAGCAACATGTATTAGACCCCAAAATTACATGTAACTCAGAATACCCAAAAAAAAAAGAAAATTATATCCAAAAATACATGTATACCAAAACCAGAAGTCCCATAAAGAAAGTATAACCATATCAGTAGCTATGTGTAGATTAAGAAACTAAATGGCCAGGGAAGCAATATTAGAAAAACCCCAAAAATAGGTGTTCTAAGTAATTCTGAAATGAGGCACCCTCAAAAGGACACCCCTCAGTAGGAACAAAAGAGGGGGAGGAGGGGAGGATGTGACCACCACCTCACCGGAATGAAGTCCACATCTGGTCAGCTAGTGAGCAGGCTTTTTGCCTTCTCTATAGATAAAAGAAAAATTTACTTCCATTGTTCTCCTCATGTCTCTAATTCTATTGATCTAATAAGCATGGTTCCACTCAAAGTTGTTTCCTTCTTCAGTCAGTGACTCACTGAAAATTTGATAGCTTTTTATTGTCTATTTCATGCTTATTTTTGATGATATTACACTATAAAGGAAGATATTTTGTATGTTTTTTGGTTTTAGGTACAAAAAATAGATTTTTGAGAAAAGGAAATAAAAATGGTGCAATTTGGAGCAAGAACGAGTAAAAAAGAAAATTTTGGCTTGACACATTTTGATAAGTCTTTCTTTGTTTAATTTCTTTTACATTTCTTGCACATTTTTGAATAATATTAAAATTTGAAGAAAGGTTATTTTTATGATTATTTTGTAGGGTTATCTGTTAGGGATGCAACGCAACTGAAACGGGGCGAATCGAAGTCGAAACAGAGCCAAACAAAGCAAAACGGTGGAGCTGCGCAGATTAGGGCCCCGGATGGCGCCCTATCCAAAGCCGGACTGCGCCAGAGTCCAGAAAGCACAAAAATATCATTGGAAATAACACTAGACAGAGCCTAGATAGTGTCGGACCATTCCAGAAGTGGTTATTGGCCATATACATTGAATCTGGACGCTTTTGGAAGTTTCTTCAAGCAACTCTTGGAAAATTCATCCCCTACATTATTTTAAAGCTAATTTGAAGCCAAAAAATTGTGGTAGATGTTAGAAAAAATGTGAATAATATTGAGATATCTTAGAATAAGAGTAGAAATGTAGATTTTTACCTTTTTTGTAGAGATTGGTGAGAGGATTTTGAGACAATTTGTATGAGAATGTTTTAACATTGCATGGATCTGCGGTAGACTTTAACAGAGAGATTTTCATCTTTCTTTCAAGGGAAGAAAGATACATATTGTGTTCTTCATTATCATATAACTTTGTAAACACTTATTTTATGAATTTGCTTTGAAATGAGGTTTTCTGTTGTGTTTTCTTCGTGCTTTGTGATGTCTTTCTCTTACTCTTTCTTCTTATTTGGAAATAATGACATAAGAAGATTATGCCATTTTTCATTCTACTTTTCTTTTGCAATAAGTAGGATTCATGTTTAGAATATTGGGATGCATGTTAGAAGAATTTTTAATTATAAATGCGATGGTTTTTACTTGCTCTTCATATACATTACAATAAGAGCTCATTATAGAGTTAGAATTCGTTGTAATTGCGCTATGATCCGAGAGGGTGGTGTAATTCTCAACAAGTGGAACCACATTCAAATTCCATGGATGGTGAAGTTCATGGGAGTTGAGTGCAAATAAATAGAGAAATATTCTTTGATGGGCGTAGAATTGAAGATTTTAGGATGAAAAACTAAAATCCCCAATTTGGTCCTAGTGTTTGGAAATAAAAGCGAGAGTTAGCCTTCAGGCGAAGGGAAGTGGGAGCTCTGGAGTGAGAGCCAGTATCCTCCCAGCCTAACCATGGAGTTAAGGACTAAAATTAGGATTAGCCAATGTTCTTTCTGCACTCGGAAGAGGGTAAAAAATAGGATTGCTCCTATTTGGCACATACAATATGTAATGCATCTCATTCCTTTACGTTGTCCAATTCACTACATAAGAATAGCAGATTTTATTATCTCAAAATTCACAAAACCAACTCATTCAAAAAGGTTATCTTTAGAAGTAATATTTGCATTTAGGAACAGTTATTATCCTTACATATAATCTTCTGCATTTAAGAGTAGTTGCTAGATAAAACACCACTTATATCGACCCTCCAATCTAAAGTCTGATAATAGTAGACTAGAATTTGACTAAGAACCTCCTACCTCGCTTCCCTGTGGGATCGATAAATGGGACTCCATTAGAGACCTGTATTACTTGAGCGATACGTATACTTGTGTTTGAAATTATGACTATAAAATCATTATAAATATATAAATCTGGGTTCATAAATTCTTGCATATAAAAAAGTCGCATCAAGTTTTTGGCGCCGCTCTCGGGGAAGCTTCGGTAAGAATTTTAGGAGAATTTTAGTTGAAGTAATTAGGCTTAGAATTGGAAAACTTTATGTCGTAAAATTTTTCTTGGTATGAAAAAGTATTGTGAAAAAACTGTTTGTGAAAATATTTTGTTATATTGAATATATTTTTTGTTTAATTTATTTTATTATTAATGTGTTATTTGTTGAGTTACATATGCAAAATAATGGATCTGTAGGACTTGTGCCTATTAGTCATGAGTTTGGAAAATGGAAAAAAAATCAAAAAACAGAAAGGAATTGAAAAACTAGAAATGAAAAAAGAAAAAATTCAAAATAATAACTTGGAAAATCATCAAAAATCATTAAGTGATTATGTAAATCCTATGATAGATGCAATTCACTCAAGTATACAAAATCCTATCGTAGAAGCTGACTCGTTTGAACTAAATCCAGATATAATCCAACCTGTGCATAACAAGCAGTTTGGGGGAACTCCTTCAGAAGATCTCTATTTTCACTTATCTAGTTTTCAAGAACTTTGTGCTACATTTCATTATAACGGCATGTCAAACGATGTTGTTAGGCTAAGGCCTTTTTTCTTTTCTCACTAAGGGATAAGGCTAATTTGTGGTTATACTCATTAGTTCCTCGTTCTATTAAATATTGGGAGGAGTTAACTCATAAATTACTAGCTAAGTATTTTCCACCTTCAATAACTACTAAATTTAGAAACAATATTATCTCATTTTGTCAGTATGAAGAGGAATCAATATACGAAGCCTGAGAAAGATTTAAGGAACTCCTAATAAAGTGTCCACGTCATGCTCTACCAGATTGGTTAATCTTTCAAACTTTTTATAATGGGTTAGTGGGATCCCTTAGAATCATTATTGATGTTGCTGCTGGTGTTTCATTAATGTCAAAATCATTTGATGAAGCATATGTATTAATTGAAAAAATGGTTGTAAATGAATTTCAATGGCCCTCTACAAGGGTAAATCCTAAAAATGTAGTTAGTGTTCATGATTTAGATGTGATAGCAATTCTTGCATCTCAGGTTGCTGCAATATCAAGGAAGTTGGACCAATTTAGAATGAATCAGACTCAATTTACTCTTGTAAGTGAAGAAACTTCATTAGGGCATATGATTGATTCCAACTTATTCTATGAGACTTTAAATACCATAAATAACTAGTATTATAACTTTTACAACCCATATTGGAAAAACCATCCTAATTTTAACTGGAATCTTACTATTGAGGGTGGAAACCAGCAATGGGAAAACAATCATACAAATCTTAATGGAAGTTGTAATAGTCATGATAACACAAGCTATAGACCTTTATAGCCTCTGGACTCTAGCAATGATCAACAATTTGAGGATAAGAATGTGTCAATAGAAGAAGTGGTATTGGAAATGGTAAAACAGTTGCAAAGTTAAAATACTGCGATTGGAAACATAGAGAATCAATTGGGTGAAATTGCTAATTCACTTAGCAATATACCCCAACGAACACTTCCTGACAACACTAAGATCAAACCTAAAGAGAAAAATAATGATCCAGTCGAGAGAAAAGATGATGATTATTTTTGGATGGATGAAATTGATTATCTAAGTAAAGACCATTTCTAAAAAAGTTTTGAGAGTAAGTTAACAGATGAGATCAAAATGAACTTTCATGATGAGTTGAAAACTTTATCTAAAGAAGATTGTATGTATGTTCATGAGAAGCGTAAAATGATAAACGCTACCAAAAATAGTAAACGTGTAATTCCATCTATTGAAAAATTTAATGAACTTAAGATGGATGTACCCCATACTCATTTAAAACCTACCTATTTAGGAAATTCATCTACACCACCAGTCTTTATATCTTTAGATTCGACTCAATCACAAGAAAGCATAAATTGAATGATGAACAAGATGAAGATATCAAAATAAGACTTAGAAGAGAATTTGAGAATATATTTCAAAATAACTTTGAGTTGAGAAAAGAGGATAAGGATATTGAAAGAACATTGGAAGAAATTTCTAAGGAATTAGAAAAACCTATTTCCTCAACTAAGATAGATATTGAAAGACCACCTCCATCATTTACTCTGTACCAAGGGGAAGAATTGGAAGATAACTTGAAACAGAAGAGTAACATAGAAGATTTTGATCCTGAATCTAAATTATGTAGAGAGAATCTGATCCAAAATTTGGGAGATCTAGAATTATCATATAAAGATCCATTTCTTATAAATTTCAAGAATGATATTAATATGCAAATTTAGAAAATTAATAGAAGAATATTGGATCTAGAAAGAAATATGAGAAATAATGATATAAATTAATCTGAAGGAAGAGCTGAATGAAAAATTAAAGTTTGAGGATTTAGTAGGAATCCCTGGATCTGAAAAAGATTGGGCGATTGATCATGGATTACTTAATTGGATTTTTTGATTCAAGAGGAATCATTTGTCTGACTCATGACATTAAACCAAGCACTTTATTGGTGTCAACCCATAGTTATCAGTGTGCTTAGATTTAGCATGCTTGAGAGTCATGATTGTTAGTGTTGTATTGTGTTTACTTTAGTGTGGATTGATAAGTTTGATTGTTGATTAGTAGATGTTTGGATTGTTAGTAGTTTGATTTAATCTTTGTGTGTCATGAGGGAGGTGATTCCTTAACTTCTTATTATGACTAGACATGTATGTTCTCTTGTAGTAGTTGGATTGACGAGTTCACTAACTCAGGTCTTACTCGGACTAGAGTTTTACAAGAGATATCATGAATTTGAGCAGTGATAGATCCATCTTAATTTTGTTTCTTCCTTTCTCTAAATTTTCTTTCATTTGATAGGAGTCGCGAACCTATTTGATGAATAACATTAGGATGATCTAGAGGATGATTTATAATTGTTAGAGGTGCTTAATTAAGGGGATTAGATGATGCCTGAGATTGGTGCCTGTGAGCCAATATATTAGGGATAATCTTATATTTTGTATTATAGTCTATAAAATCATTTTAAAAAGTAACTAATTTATTAGTGTAGTAATTCCGTTAGAAATTGGAGGTAAGTAGTGAGATGTGATGAGTTAAAGGATAAATTGACCTCATTTATCATATGTGTTTGTGTTTGTGTTACAACTTTATATAAGACTTGAAGATGATTTTTAGATTCCCTTGTTGATACCTGCTATGCTAATTAAACTTCTATTTAGTGAATGTCATCCTGGCATGATTAGTTTAGATTTATTTTCTGCTGCATATTGTTCTGTCTTGATGAATAATTGAAGATATTTTTGATAGACTTTTGTGGTAGATATAATTTCTAAACTGTTTCTTCCTGCTTATATTTTTTGTACTAAATGCTATATATGTTAAAAATTAAGTTTGGGGATAGGAAGAAAAATAAAATTTTAACGTAAGAATACTTCCTTTTAGTGTAATTTTATTGTAAGCATGTTTTAGGCTAGATTTACTTTCTTCTGCCATCATTTTATCTTGATTATAAATGTATATGAATTTGATAAAATGTTGTAGTAGCTAGTAAAATTAATTACTTTTTCTTCCTGCTACATTTTATGGAATTAATTACAAAATATTTTAAAATTTAAATTTGGGGAGAGAAAGAATTAACTATTAGTTGTTCTCATTTAAAAGTATTTTCAAAATTATCAACATGATTTCTTGTTATAGAGCTCAATTTCAGATAACTGTATTTTGATTTTTTTTGGTACTTTAGTGGGCTTGAATGAAAGTTTTTAGTAATGAAAAGTAATTTTATAGGCTAAGATATTTGGTATAAGAGAATAGGACTATAGTCAACTATTCAAAGTAAGAAAAAGTGTATATTTGAAATATTAAGAACCTTAAAACTTTATGTGAAATTAAAATATTGGGACTCTATGATAAATCAATAATAAGCTAAAGAAGTGCCTATAAGGTAAAGGATCGTGGTAAGTTTCAAATTTAGGGTGAGAAGGGTGAAATTCAAAATTATTAAAAGCTATCCAAATATAGTAATCCTCACTTGAAAAAAGCAAAAAACAAAAGTAAACAAAAAGAAAAAAAAAGAGAAAAAAGAGAAAAAGAAGAAAAATAAAATAAAAAGTGAGGAGAAGCTTAAGAAAATGCCTAATAAAAAATTTGCTTCACTTGGATCTACCTAAAGGGAAAATTACTTTCCTGAACTTATATGTATGGATTAGCATCTTTACTAGTAGTGTTCTCATAAACTTCTTTTCATGTAAGCCTTTTAAGTGTTTTAATAAAACAATCTACAGTCATTTTTGAAATGAATAAAAGACTAGAATTCTTAGACTTGATGACTAGATAGCCTTATACCTGCAGAACTTACTTGAATTATTCAAAGATCTTTTTGAAAATTTTACTACTATAATTATCTAAGTCAAAATCATGGTATTCTATAAAGAATTTTCATTGTAGTGGATCATTATTTTATGTATTACTAAAATATTTATGGACAAGTAATAGTTGAAATTTGGGGGATCTTGATCCACTAAAAATTTGATAGCTTTTTATTGTCAATTTTATGCCTATTTTTGATGATATTACACTATAAAGGAAAGTATTTTGTATGTTTTTGATTTTAGGAACAAGAAATGGATTTTGGAGAAAAGGAAACAAAATGGTGCAATTTGGAGCAGAAACGAGCAAAAAAAGCAAATTTTGGCCTAGCCACTTTGATAAGTCCTTTTTACTTAATATCTTTTAAACTTCATGCATACTTTTGAATGAGATTATACTTTAAAGAAAGGTTTGTCTTATGCTTATTTTGTAGAGCTGTCTGTGAGGAACGCAATGCAACTGAAACGGGGCAAATCAGAGCTGAAAAGAAGCCAAACGAAGCAAAACCGTGGAGCTGCATAGAGTAGGGCTCCGGACGGCGCCCTATCCAATGTTGGAGCGCACTAGAGTCCAGAAAGCACAAAAATATCATTGGAAATAGCACCGGACAGTGTCCAGAAAGCGCTGAACCACACTAGAAGGGGTTATTGGCCATATACATCGAATCTACGCTTTTTAAAAGTTTTCTTCAAGAACTTCTTAGGAAATTCAACCCTACACTATTTTAATGTGAATTTGAAGCAAAAAAATAGTGGTAAATGTTAGGAAAAACATGGAGAATGTTGAGATATCTTAGAATAGGAGTAGAAATGTAGATTTCTACCTTTTTGGAGAAATTGGCGAGGGAATTTTGAGATAATTTATAAGGAAATGTTCTAGTATTGCATGGATTAGTGGGAGACTTTAAGGGAGAGATTTTCATCTTTCTTTCAAGGGAAAAAAAGCTAAGTATTGTGTTCTTCATTATCTTATGATTTTGTAAACACTTATTTTTTGGATTTGCTTTGAAATGAGGTTTTTCGTTGTGTTTTCTTCGTGCTTTGTGATGTCTTTCTCTTACTCATTCTTCTTATTTAGAAATAGTGGCATAAGAAGATTATGCTATTTTTTTATTCTAATTTTCTTTTGAAATAAGTAGAATTTATGTTTAGGATATTGGGATGCATGTTAGAAGAAGTTTTAATTATAAATGTGATGGTTTTTAGTTGCTCTTCATTTATATTACAATAAAAGCTCATTGTAGTGTTAAAATTTGTGGTCATTGAGCTATGATCCGAGAGGGCAGTGTAATTCTCAACAAAGTGGAACCAAATTCAAATTCCATGGATGGTGAAGTTCATGGGGGTTGAGTGCAAATAAATAGAGAAATATTCCTTGATGGGCGTAGAATTGGAGATTTTTGGGTGACAGACTAAAATCCCTAATTCAGTCCTAGTGTTTGGAAACTAAAGCGAGAGTTAGCCTTCAGGCAAAGGAAAGTGGGAGCTTTAGAGTACGAGCCAAAGTCCTCCCGACCTAACCACGGATTTAGGGACTAAACCTAGGATTAGCCAATGTTCTTTATGCACTCGGAAGAGTGTAAAGAATAGGATTGCTTCTATTTGGCACATACAATATTTAATGCATCTCATTCCTTTACATTATCTAATTCACTACATAAGAATAGTAGATTTTATTATCTCAAAATTCACTAAACCAACTCATCCAGAAAGGTTATCTTTAGAAGTAATATTTGCATTTAGGAATAGTTATTATCCTTACATATAATCATCTACATTTAAAAGTAGTTGTTAGATAAAACACCACTTATATCGACCCTCCAATCTAAAGTCTAATAATATATACTAGAATTTGACTATGAACCTCCAACCTCGCTTCCATGTAGGATCGATAAACAAGACTCCACTAGAGCCTGATATTTCTAGAGCGATATGTATACTTGCGTTTGAAATTGTGACTTTACAAAATCATTATAAATACATAAATCCAGGTTCATAAAATCTTGCATATAAAAAGTCGCATCGGTCAGCTGTAATAAGGTGGTAGAATCAACCACAATAGTGAGTTTAGTCGAACCATGCAGGCTAGCCAACTTTACTGCCCAAAAGGCAGCAGATAGCTCTGCCTCCAAAGCATCCTTAGCCACTATGGGGGCATGAAAAACAACTGACAATGTCCAAAAAGATCTCTAAAAATGCCCTCAATGCCAGCCCCCCCAATAGTGAAACTACAATCGGTGTTAGCTTTAAACTGTTGTTCCAAAGGAGGCTTCCAAACAACAGGAACAATGTATTTTTGCTTAGCTATATGGGTAGAGGGAAGCTTACAAATATTAGGGAATCCCTTATGAATGATCAGCTTAATAAAAAATGATAGGCAGAATCTGCTAACCTCTTGCACAGTTGGAAGAGAATCTTCAAATTTTGCTTTGATTCTAGCCATCCAAATAAACCAAGTTACAATAAGAGGCATTGGCCCAAGACCAGCCTGAAGCCAACTTAGCCATGAGGGATGGAAGGCATACCATTCCAAATTGGTTGTGTTAATAGAGAGCTTTTGTGTAACTTCCTTCTAGACTTTCTGAGCAAATCTGCACTGAAGAAGGAGACGAGCAATGGATTCCTTAGCCTGGGAGCACAGCCAGCATTAAGAAGGGCCCCTTAGCCCTTTAAACTTGAGAATATCATCAATGGGAAGCAGCTTTTGGAAGGTCCCCCTGTACAGAAATGACATAGAGGGAATCAAATATTTGTTCCATATTTTTTCTCCCTAATTGGATTGCTCCCAGAGGAAAAGCTGTGAAAATATATGTTTGGAAATACTCATAGACTTATTGCACTGCTAGGTAATTTTGTATTTTCTAGATCTGTCAAATGGTAGCTTGCCTATGTGATTAGCAGATTCCATTCTGAGCAAACTACTCAGTTTACCATAGTCCCACTGATCCCCTTGCCAACAGTCCTTAACAAGAAGATCCAGATTGGCAACCCCAGAGTTAGGGGACAACAATTCAGAAGGGCACCAGTTGTCCAACTAGAAATTGATCTTACCCTCTCCCAAATCCCACAGTAACAGCTTTTTAGCTTGCTATCTCATCTTGAGAAGACTCACTCAGATCTTGGAGTCACCCAGCTTCCTCTCAACCATCATAGGGTGGCCCACATTACAACACTTTTTTTGTAAGAATTTTGCCCATAGAGCAGATTGTTGTCTGAATTTCATCCACAGTTTATAGAGGTTGATTTGTTGTAAGTGCTGCAGACTTTTAAATCCAATCCCACCAACTATAGTGGGCATAGCCATCTTCTGCCAGCTAGCCCAATGAAGCTGAGTTCTTTGGCCTGACTACAAGAACATGTTGAAAATCCTTTTCAATTGAAGTCTAGTGTGCTTTTTAATGCAGGTCATCTGCAAAATATAGGAGGGGAATGAAGTTAAAATGCTTTTTAACAATGTGATTCTGCCACTATTGGAGAGGAAAGAATGGGTCCAACTGGATAGCTGTGAGGAGATCTTGCTTAGAACACCATCAAAATGAGTTAATTTTGCTCTTCCTTTGATTAAAGGAACCCCCAGGTAGTTATAAGGCATGTTAGTCTCTTTCAAACCAGTAAAATTAAGGATCCAATGCTTGCTCATAATAGGGATGTTCTTACTGATCAAGATATCACATTTATTAGTGTTTAAACTCATATCAGAGTTTAGTTAAAACCACTCCATGCAAAGGCTGAATTTCCTTATAAAAAATATATTGGCTCTTGAGAAAACCATGATATCATCTACATAAGAGATAGGAAAGTTAGCTTTGTTACGGTACCTTGCTTAGTGGTAAGGCAGGATCTGCTTGTCTATCAGCTTGGAAAGGTAGTCCATGCAAATGATGAAAATAGTGGGTGATAGAGGGTCACCCTACTCTAGAAGCAATGAACTTACCCAAACAATACCCATTAAGTAAAATTGAGTGAGAGTTCCCCCTGAGCCATCTATGAATTAGATTGCAAAATAGTGTGTTAAAGCCCCTAGCAGCCAGCACCCCCATGATAAAGTCCTAAGAGATGGTGTCATAAGCTTTCTTTAGATCAATTTTATATATCAGATTGCCTCCCCTGCAAGGCTTATCAAGATCCAACAGAAATTCTTGAGCCATGAGAACATTGTCAGCAATGGATCTCCCCTTCACAAAATCAGTTTGGTTGGGGCTGATAATAGTTGGCAGGTGAGATTGGAGTCTTTTCACTATGATCTTACTTAAGATCTTACTGAATACAATGGTGGCTAATGGATCTGTATTGCCCCTAGTTAGTAGCCTCAGGAGATTTAGGGATGAGGATCATTGTAAAGGCACTGAAGTAGTTGGGCAGATCATTCCCAAGGAAGAAATACTGAACAACCTCAACAATGTCCATTTTGATGGTGTCCCAAGAATGCTTATAGAATTCAGCAGTGAAACCATCAGAACTAGCAGTTTTATTACCGTTAATTGATTGAATGGCTTACCAAATTTCCTTCTCTTTAAGAGGTTCAGTGAGTGTGAGGTTGTGAGTGTAACTAACATTTTGGGTGAAGAGTGAAGGGTCAATAGGAGTAGTGGCAGTGGGAAACTGAGTTAACAGTGTTTGGAAATAAGCCATAGCATCCAAAGATATGGCAGTGTTCTCATGTAGAGTCACTCCAGTTGAGATAGTTATACTGTGGATGGTATTACACTTTCCCTATACATTATGCAAGCATGATAGAATTTAGTATTTCTATCTCCCTCCATAAATTTGATGGCAGCAATTTTTTGTCTCAACAAAGAGTCTTGCTGATGCGGACTTTTATATTGCAAGAACTTATGAACTCAAATTTATATATATTTATAATGATTTTGTAACGTCAAAACATTCAATGCAAGTATACGTATCGTATCAAGTAATACAGGGCTCTAATGGAGTCCTAGTTATAGATCCCACAAGAAGGCACGTTCCTTACAATAAAAAGTGTATTACTGAAATCCAATACTCAAATGGCAATTAAAGTTTTAGTTTACTTCTACTAACAAGATTCAGAAAACAATAACAATTAAACAAATTACAATTACTTCTAATATCTTTAAAACAAAATTAACTAACACACACACTAAGCTTGTATTTGAAAGCTTTTGATATACATGACAAGTATCTTTCCTCTTACAACGAGTATATGATGTGCGAATGATGTAGAATGATTATTTATTGTATTTTGCCAAATAGGAGCATAAATGTTTCTTTACCCTCAAAAGAGTACCCCATCTTCCAAGCATGAAAAGAACATTGACATATCCTAAGTTTAGTCACTAAATCTAATGCTAGGCTAGGAGGATACTGGCTGTCAATACGGAGTACCCACTCACCCTTCACCTGAAGGCTAACTTTCGAATTTAGTTACTAATCTTAGAACCAAATTGGTGAACTTAGCCAGTCCCTCTGAAACCTCCAATTTGAAGTCCATCAAAACACATTTCCCTATTTATTTGCACTCAATTCCCATGAACTACTCAATTCATCCATGGACATTTAATGGATTCTTCATTATTGTTATAAGACACTAAATCCTTTCAGAATTAATGTTCAACAATAGATTTTAATAATTCAATTGGCCAGATCGAAAAGTAAATTAAGTTCCAAATGAAAAACCATCACAATTTCTTCAATACTTCAAAAGCACTACAAATCCACATCATTACATCATCACATCTCTATGCAAGAAAAAATACAAAGGAGACTACTAAGAATTCTTAGAGAAGACAAAATAAAACATGGATTTTATATATAAAAGAAAAGTCATATAAACCACAAAAGCAAATATAACTTATCTCTTTCTCTTCCCCAGTGTAAATTCCTTGAATTTCCTTTGAATCATTTTCTCTTTTCTTTGCAACACTCAATTCCCTCTTTAGAATGGAAAAGAAGAAGCAATCTCTCACTTTACTCCTTCTCTTTCACTCCTTAGAGAAAAATCCCTCTCAAATTCTCACTTCTACACTCTTCTCTTACAAACCCCAACACTCAACACACTCACTCCCTCTCTAGAAATCTCTATCACTACCCTAGAACCTCTCCAATTTCGTCCAAAAATAGTTACATATCTGTTAGAAATGAAATCCTAAGAGTTTCCTTAAGCATCCCTTCAAAAAGTCGCCAAAACTCTTCAAATTTGAATTACACTGACATTCCATACTGGTGGTACCCGATAGGGCGCCGGCGGCGTTCTATCATTCAAATATTTTCTGGAGCTCTAGGGAAAATCGCACCGGCGAAGCCAAAAGATGTTTTTCTCCATTTTTCTCCTTTTCACTTCGAATTTGTTCCTTTTCTCTTCTTTTCGCTCCAATCACCTAAAATTATCATACCTGCAACGAATCATGAAAAATACCTTTCTTTAAAGTGCAGTATCACCAAAAATGGGTAAAATTATATAACAAAAATAGTATATATTTTTGGTACATCAAAATCCCCTAAACTTAACTATCACTTGTCCTCAAGTAATCCTTTTACTACATAAAAATATAACTCAAGGCAATGTACTTTTCCCCTGTAAGACACTAAAAATTTTCATTCAAAAGAATATATTGGTAAGAGTTTTAGAAAGAAATTCAGTAACTCAAGTCAACACTACAGATATAAGAATATTCAGTAATCAAGTCTAAGGGTTCTTGTCTTCTATTTATTTCAAGATAAACAATGATTTTTTACATTAAGAGTGCCTTGAAAGATTATGTGAAAAAGGAGTTCATGCAAACTTCATCAGAATGTTTGTCAATACTTTAAATATAATTTCAGAAATGAAATCATGTTCTCCCTTTAAGGGAACTCAAGTGAAGCGAATTTTTGATTAGACATCTTCTCAAGCTTCACATCATTAATATTTTTCTTTCTTTTTCTTTTTCTTTTCTTTGTGGGATTGTTTTTCAATCCTTCTTTTCTTTTCTTTCCTTTTTCTCTCATTTTTTTTAATGAGGATTACTATATTTGGATAACATGTAATGATTTTGAACTTCACTCTTCTCTTTCTAGAGTTCAAACTTGAAACACATCCTTACTTTATAATTAGGTATGAGCTTTATTATTCATCATAAAGTCACAATCTCTTCTTAACACACAATACTTTAAGTCTCTTAACATTTCAAAAATACAGTTTTCTTTACTTTAAAAGTTAACTATAACAAATCCTTTCATACCAAATATCTTATCTCTATAAAATTAAACTTTATTACTAAAAACTTTCATCCAATCCTTCCATAATATTTAAATGAAATAAAAAGTTTTAGTTATCTTAAGTGAGTTTCAATTGCTAGAAGTTATGCTAATAATTTTTGAAAATATAATAATTGAGAACAAATAAGAGTTAATATTTTTTTCTACCCTCCCCAAAATTTAAAATTTTTAATAAATTTGAAACAGTTGAGAGTAAAGGAAACTAACATTATTGTGCTGTGATCTTGAAATCTTCAATAACTGTATGGTATTAGTCAAAATTTACAAACAACAGGCATGAAACAGTTAGTAACAGTGATATAACATTTTTAAAGATTTGTAGGGTAAAGAGATATTAACTTTAAACATCTAAACCCACAATTACTAAATAAACTATCACAGCACAATACAGTTCATTTAACAATTTCAATTTTTTCATTACCACATAACAATACATCAACATGTTTACACATCACATGGAAAGTAAATAACTACTGCATAATAAAAACAACACAACACATAACAAGAAAAACAGAAATAGAAACAAACAAACTACCAATCTTCATCACCAGGTTCATCAGCAGGGTCAGCACGATCAGGTCTATAAAATGTATAGTTGGGGCAGGTACGGAATATCACATCAGTCTCCCCCCTCATGATTCTGGCCTGTGAGTCATGATAGGCAATATCGAACTCAGCTCTTCTTCTCATGTAATCTTCATTCACATCACTTCTATCCTTAAACACATCCATCCTACCGTGGAGTCTATCGATCTAGCACTCTGTAGTCTCAGATGCTAATATCAAATAATGTAGGGGGCTCAGATGTATATGGAATGCCATAACTCTTAGTAGGAATATCAGTACTTCTACTCTCATCTCGTGCTCTTACATGACACTCAAAAGTACGAATGATAGTCTTTATAATGGGTCTCAGTGGTATAGCTACCTCTTCAGAACTGTTGATCTCTACTCCAGACTGTACACATAGGGCATGAACTAGGGCAGGACGTCCTAATCCTCCAGTAGTCTCTCCTCTAGCAATAGACTGAATGTTCTTGAAGATAATAGCTCCAATATCAATCTTCTTCATATTCTGAATACAATAGTTTAGAATTGCTCTATCCCTTGTAACTTAACTATGGTGATAATAAAGCAACAGTCTTGCATAGATGAAATAGTGTCAGACTTTAGATGCAATATTTAACTTGGAAGCAGAAAAGTTGATCATCTGTTTTTGACTTACTTTCCATTCACCTTTTTCCATCTGTCAGAAAAGCAATCAGTTCCTTCATATTCGCCCCTCGGGTATCAAAATTTCATATTCACAAACAAAAGGTTCCCAAGTCTGATAAAATGCATTGATAAGCTGAGGGGTAAATTCAACCATTTTTCCCCTAACTATCACATACTCAGTCTCAGTCCATGGTACATTAGCATAGAATTCTCTAACTACACCCAAAACAGCATTCACAGTAAAATAAAAAAATCTTTACCATTTTCGCTCGGTAATTAATTGCTCAGCAGATCCACCAGGATTGTCAAAAGGTTGATCCAGAATACACTTCTTATTGTAAAGGTAAGAATGAAAATGAAATTGTGCTTTGACATTGACAAACTTTTCTACATCATAATAAAATTTTCTCTTCCCTTTACTCATCCTTGGAGCCATGTGAATTTCTAAAAAGTAGAAGAAAATTCCAATAAATTCCAAATCTACAATGTAACAAACTCCAAATACTATTCTAACAAGTAAGAGCAAATTTCATCATAGGAATTCCCAAAATTTCTTCAAAAAATTTCAATCTAAGCAACGTGATAGATTCCTATGGTGAAAATAAAAATTTTTAACTTAAAGTTAAGCTCTTAACAAGAGAAGTGTAGATCCGGTCTCGAAAAGCCTTAAAATTGCTTCAAATCCTAAATCTAGCAAGCCCCAAGTCTTCAAAATCGTGAAAATGGAGGAAGACGAATGCAATGGAAAAAACTGCGGGTCCCAGAGTCAAAATCGTGAACTAAAGCGTTTTTGTCCTTTTTTTGTACTCGGTCGTTGGCGGCACTTTATTTTTTCAATAGGCCAAAATCTCTAGATTTGGGCGCCGGCGGCGCCATTACAAAAACTTTTCTTGGTCCTAAATTTTTTTCTTAATTTCAATCTTTTCATCCTCCATAATGACATTTAATAATTCATTAAGCATCTATTTCATCACACAAGCAATAACTAACACAAATCTTACATAAACAACACAAAACATACTTCTTTATATAAAATCTACATTACAACATAAACACTAATGTGCTCATGAAATTAAACCAACTCTTAGATTTTTAGTGTTACAAGTACACTACGATAAGCAAACATTAAAATATAAGCACACACAATGAAATTAAGCATAGTAAATCCAAATGCAAACTACAAAGCAAAGAAAAGAAAATACCAAACACACCAAACAAAATTAAGAAAAGTAAAGCAAACACACATCAAACATAAGCTGAATCCAATAATTACTCCTCATCGATCTCAAAACTATCTTCCTCTCTGATATATCCAATAGGTTGCTGAAGCACGAACAAATTGTAGATGGGACAAAATGAGAATTTATTAGACGAATCCTCAGTAATCACAGCATTCTTCTTCATCAGATTAATCAGGCCCATCTCAATCCGACCAGTGTGATCAAATTATTCCTTCATCCTCCAGTCTATATGATCAAATAAATCAGAAATATTATTAATGGAATTCATAACATTATGTACTTCTTTTTCCAACTGCTTGATTTTCTTCAGAACCATTCTGGAATTTTTATGAAAGTAAGGCTGAATGGGTTGTGAAGTCTGAGTTGGTTGATCAGCAAGCAGATCTATATCACCTTCATCTCCTACTGTTTGGTAGTCATATATTAGTTGGATCAATAGGTCTCCAAGGATGAAGAACCGTTTCCCAACTCTCATACGAAACCTGTGATTGACTACACAACAGAATTATGGTGGATGGGTGTCCAAGCCCATATTTAGATCCATGAAATATCAATCCCAAAACTGATTTCCCAATTATATTTCCAATATCAATTGGCCTTCCAGTTTGAATACAAAAATTCAAAATAACACTTTCCTTGGTTACTTTACTATTCTTCAAAGTTGGAAATAACTTCGCCGAAATAAAATAATGCTACTGCTTTAACACTGGATTTAAAGATGTAGAAGGGAAACTAATATATTCATCGTTTCTTATTTCCCAGTCTTCATTTTCATCCGTCAAATAATGATACACATCATTCATATTATCGCTTGTGGCATTAAAATTGGAATAGTGGCAAATAGGAAAATTCTCAATCATAAAGAGATCATTAATTTTCGCAGGAGTGAACTGCACAAACCTACCTCACACAAAGACGAATCCTTGGTTGATCCCGTGAAGATTTGCATAGAATTCCTTAACAACCGAAATGACTACGGCAGCGGTAGTGTAACATAGCACTTCCCAATGTCTTTCCTTTATTATATCTTCAACTCTTGTAGTAGGATTATTAATACCTTGATTAATAAAAACTCTTTCCTTGATAATCCTCTTCTTCATCATCACCTTGTTGAATAATCAGTGCACCTCGAAAATGATAAACTTCCGTCGATTAAAAATGCGATATCGAGGGGTTTCCATGGAGTAAGAATTAATGGGATGCTAATTGGGAAAGGAAGTTTTTGTTTTTTCTAGAGTTTAGCAGTTTAAAATGGAGTTTAGGAATTATAAGGAAGAAGATCCTGCTCAAACCCTCCAAAAATCGCATTTTGAAACTCCAAAAACTGTCAACGAGTTTTGGGCACCGGCAGCGCTCGATAGGGCACCGGCGGCGCTCAAATCTAAAATTCTACAAACATCTCTGTAATTAGGCGCCAGCGGCGCTAGTGAAAAAAATCTCACCGAACTTCGTTTGGATCATAATATTTCAATTTCTCAATTCGATCCAATATTTATCATTATTTAAAATTATTTAAGAGTGATTAGGATTCCAAAATAACTATATAAAAGAACAACTACAGCATGCAAGCAAACACACCACAAAGATAAATATGGTTTGCCTCCCATAAAGCGCTTGGTTTAACGTCATCAACCCGACAAACCATTCACTTAATCGAGATAACTCAACATTAAAACCTCTTTGAAGTTAGGTTGAAACCCGTCAAAGTAACGCTTTAATCGATGCCCATTAACCTTAAAAATCTTTCCAGTATCAGGATCCTCAATATCAACAGCTCCAAAGGAATAAACTTTTACAACTGTAAAAGGTCCCAACCATCTAGACTTGAGCATTCCAAGAAATAATTTTAACCTTGTGTTGTACAAAAAAACTTTCTGTCCATATTCCAATTTCTTTTTCAATATATTCTAATCATACCATAATTTCATTCTCTCTTTATAGATCTTGTCATTGTGATAAGATGCATTACTAATTTCTTCTAATTCATTCGATTGCATAAATCTCTTCTCTCCAGCATTTTTCAAATTAAAATTTAACTCTTTTATCGCCCAATATGCTTTATGCTCCAACTCAACCGGTAAATGGAAAGTCTTACCAAACACTAGTCTATAAGGAGACAATCCAATAGGGGTCTTAAAAGCAGTCCTATAAGCTCATAATGCAGTATCTAATCGAGCAGACCAATCTAATTTGTGATTATCCACAGTTTTCTCCAAAATTCTTTTAATTTCACAATTAGACACTTCTACTAAACCACTAGTTTGGGAATGATTCTAAGAATAATATTATATTTCTCAATCTATCTCTTAATTTGATTATTCCTGAAATGGGATCCACCATCAGTTATAATCACTCTCGGCATTCCATATCTCGCAAATATATTTTTCTACAAAAATTTTGAAAAATTATGAGCATCACATCTTAGTAAAGCAGTAGCTTCAATCCATTTCGAGACATAATCAACCGCAACTAGTATATATAAATTTCGAAATGAAGGAGTAAATGGTCCCATAAAGTCTAGTCCACATACATAAAAAATTTTAGCTTCCAAATTATAGTTTATAGGCATTGCATTTCTTCTAGAGATATTACCTACTCTCTGACATCGATCACATGATTTAATATATTTGTATACATCCTTAAAAAGAGTAGACCAATAAAATCCATATTGTAAAATCTTAAAAGCAGTTTTATCAACATCGAAATTTTCTCCAAATTCAGAATCATGATATCTTTGAATAACTAAATTAGTTTCTTCCTGTGGCACACATCTCCTAATAATCAGATCCTTACACTGTTTATATAGACAGGGCTCATCTCAAAAATAAAATATTTCATCATATTTAAACTTCTTTTGATGTTGCCTTGTTAAATCAGGTGATACAATATCACTCACAATATAATTCACAATATCAACATACCAAGGCAAATTTCTTCCCATAATAGTATAAAGTTGTTCATTGTGGAAAGTTTCTGTAAGTTCCTTCTCAAATTCAGATAATTTATCATATTCTAATCTCCACAAATGATCAGCTATTTGGTTATCAGACCCCTTCCTATCAACTATCATAAAATCAAATTCTTGCAGAAGAAGTATCCATCTAATCAGTCTCGATTTGGCATCCTTCTTTTGCATTAAATATTTGATGGATGAATGGTCTGTATGCACAATACTTTTAGCTCCAATTAAATAAGGTCTAAACTTTTCAAAAGAAAATACTATGGCTAATGATTCTTATTCAGTAGTGGTATAATTAATTTGAGCTTCATTAAGAGTTTTACTAGCATAGTAAATGACCTTGAAAACTTTATCATGTCTTTGCCCCAATGCTACTCCGATTGCATAATCATTAGCATCACACATAAGTTCAAATGGTTTCTCCCAATTAGGTGAAATATTTATAGGTGCAGTGATTAATTTCTCTTTCAATAATTTAATAGCACACAAATATTCATCATTAAAATCAAATTTTCTATCATGTTCTAGAAGTTGGCACAAATGCTTGGTAATTTTAGAAAAATCTTTAACATATTGCTTGTAAAATCCAGCGTGTCCTAAGAAACTTCTCACCTCTCTCACAGTAGTGGGTGGTGAAAATCTCTCAATAACTCTAATTTTAGCTAGGTCGACCTCCATACCATATTCAAGAATTTTATGCCCAAGCACAATTCCTCCTGCAACCATAAATTGACATTTCTCCCAATTCAGAACTAAATTTGTTTTCTCACAAAGCTCCAAAAGTTTTGCAAAGTTTTCCAAAAAGATTTCAAATGAAGTCCCAAATACAGAGAAATCATCCATGAAAACTTCTATTCTATTATCTATCATAATGCTGAAGATAGACATCATACATCTCTGAAACGTTACAGGTGCATTACACAGACTAAAAGGCATTCTTTGAAATGAAAAGGTTCCAAAAGGGCTAGTAAATGTTGTCTTTTCTTGATCCTTGGGAGCAATAGGTATTTGATGGTAACCTGTATATCTATCTAGAAAGCAGTAGTACTTGTGTCCAAGAAGTCTATCCAGCATTTGATCGAGAAAAGGAAGAGGAAGGTGATCTTTTTGGGTGGTGGCATTTAATTTCCTATAGTCAATACAAAGTCACCATCCATTAATTTGTCTTGTGGGTATAATTTCTTTACATTCATTCACTTCAACAATCACTCCTCCCATTTCGTTACACAATGTATTGGACTCACCCAAGCACTATCCGAAAGGATAAATAATTCCAGCATCCAGCCATTTTAAATTCTCCTTCTTAACTACTTCTTTCATTATTGGATTCAATCATCTCTGCTGATCAACTCTTGGTTTATGTCCTTCATCTAATAAAATCTTGTGCATACAAATCGAATTACCGATTTCTTTAATATCTAATAAATTCCATTCAAAAGCCTTTTTGTATCTTTTTAAAATTTCGAACAATTTTTGTTCTTGATATTTAACTCCAAAGATACAATAACTGGTAGGGTAGATGATTCTCCTAAAAAAATATACTTCAAATGATTAGGGGGAATTTTCATCTTAAGTTCAGGAGGTTTTATTATAGATGGAATTAAGCTTTTATCTCCACCTTCCATAGTGTCTAATAGTTCAAATCTCTCCTGAACATACTCCAAATCTTCATTTTTCTTACTATCTGAATTTTCTTCATTTTCAATTCCTTCTTCAAACATATTTTCATATTCTACTTCTTTTTTAAATATATTTTTAAAATGTTCATTTCTCAATTATTGATAGACCTCCATTCTAAAACATTCATTATATTTTTCCATAGATTTCAAAATATTAAAGGTCACCTCTTGATCATTAACCCTCATAGTTAATTCTCCTTTTTAAACATCAATCACTGCTCTCCCAGTAGCAAGAATTGGTCTTTACAAAATGATTAGAATTTCTTTATCGTCCTCCATATAAAGTATAATAAAATCCATAGGAAAGATAAATTTATCCACTTTCACTAACACATCTTCCACCACTCCTTTAGGATAAGTAATGGAACGATCGGCCAACTGAAGAGTCACAGATGTAGGAGAAATTTCTCCTATTCCCAACCTTCTGAATGTTGATAAAGGCATAAGATTAATACTAGCTCTCATATCCCATGAGGCTCTTCCAAAAAAATTTTCACCTATAGCACATGGGATAGTAAAACTACAAAGATCTTTTAGTTTTTCTAGAAGTTTCTTCTGAATAATTGCACTACACTCTTCTCTAAGTGCAATAGTTTCTTTATCTTTGAACTTTCTTTTCTTTATAAGAATATCCTTCATAAACTTAGCATAGTCAGGCATCTGTTCTAATGCTTCAACAAAATGAATATTTATCATTAATTTCTTAAGGATCTCCAAAAAATTTCTAAATATGTTATCCCTGTTTTGTTGCTTCAATCTTTGAGGAAATGGAGGCGGTGGTTTTTCAACAGTAATCTTCATTGGTTCAAGAGGATATTCCAAGTATGGATAAATCTTGTTTGAACCTTTTTCAATATCCACCTTCTCCTTTTCTATTTCAACTTCTTTTTGTACTATTATCTCCAATTCCTTTCCAATCCTTAATTGAATAGCTGAACCACTTTTGATATTTATACTTACAAAAATATGTTATTGATATTGGCAACGACACCAAAAACTTGATCCCGCACCAAATATATGTATTTACACTAATGATTCTTTTATGAAAATTATGATTTATAATGTGGATACTACGCAAGTATACGTATCGTTAGCAAGTAATAAAGGGCTCTAATGGAGTCCAAGATATCGATCCCACAGGGAAGTTAGAGAATCTCAAAGACAAATTAAAGTAGACTTACTTACTAAGCTAGTATACGGAAATTAAGAACACTTATACTAAAACTATTGCTAAAAAAAGTTTAAATGTAAGATTCTAATTTAGAAAAGCATTTTTCTCCTTTTTGAGAGAATTATGTGAATGATGAATTAAATTAGTTTAGAGTTTGTATTGTGCTAAATAGGAGCATTCCTATTCTTTATCCTTTGGTCCAGGTGCAAAGAACATTGACTAGTCCTATGTTTGATTACTGAATCTGTGGCTAAGCTGGGAGGATACCGGCTGCCACTTCAAAGCTCCCACGTTCCTCTCGCCTGAGAGCTAACATCTACACTTCAGTTCTCAAACAATATGACCGAATTGAATTTTTAGTCAGTAACACTAAAATGTCCAATTTTACGCCCGATAGTTAATATTTCGCTATTTATTTGCTCCCTCCTTCCAAGGCTTTTGACTTCCTTGAATCTCGGATGTAATCTTTACTATAGTTGATAATTCAACATATGTTAAAAAAATCAATTGGACAAATTGAAAGTAAATTAAGTTTTAAGTAAAAGATTATCACAATTTTTATTTAATAATTTTAAGCACAGTTACTTTGATTCGTCACTTCACATAATCTCAACAACAAGGAAAAAAGACTAAGGAAACTACTCAGAAAGCATGGGAAAAATAACACAAAGCATGGATTTCATTAAAGTTAACAAACAATAACAAATATACTTATCTCAATTCTTCTCCCCAAGCAGACTCCTTAAGTTCCTTTGACTCTTCCTTCCAAGTACAACACACTTAATTAAACTCACTAAGACTCTCTGATTTACTCTCCAACACAAGTGAACACTAATTGACTTTAAAATGACACCAAAAGACACAAAAAATGACACACTAAAATGACACACAAAAGGGACAGAAATTGTCTCTATTTATAGAAGGATTCAAATCTTCAAATGTTGCTTAAGCACCTCTTCAAAAAGCTTCCAGGATCATTGTATATGGCTCTTTTCAACTGTCTCGCCATCGGCAGGCTTCTAGAAGGTGGGCTAACCGCTCCGATCTAGCTGTCGGCGGCCTCGATCTCGCCGTCAGTGGGCTCTTTATAATATATTCAAAAATTCTTTGGAAAATCTCGCTGTCGGCGGGCTTGATCTCGCCGTTAGCGGGATAGTTCATTTTTCATCAAATTGAGTCCTTTTTGCTCCAAATCCGCTTCTTTTGTGCTTTTTTGCTTTCAGTACTTATAATTCTTCATTCTTGCAATAAAACAAAGAAAATACCTTTCTTTAAAGTGTAATTTCATATAAAATTGGTATGAAATTCTTAATACATTTTTTAGTGATCAAATTCCCCCAAACATAAGTATTACTTGTCCTCAAGTAATTTTTATACTTAATAAAAGTAAATGATTATTTGTAATAAAACTTTTAATTCAGAAAAATTATGAATTAAATTTTAATAAATACTATAGTAAAGTTTAATAGAAATATTTTTAGATAATTAAATTAACTCTATAGATATAAGGCTATCTAGTCATCAAGCTTAAGATTTCTAGTCGTTTATTTATTTCAAGAATAACTATATTTGTAATGTTAAATTACTTAAGATATTCTGTTGATAGGAATTTATGAAAGCACTACTCAGTAAAATGCTAATCCATAAATATAAGTTTAGAAATATAATTGAGTTTACCCTTTAGGTTGATTCGAATGAAGCCAATTTTTGATAAGGCATCTCCTCAAGCTTCTCCTCACTTATATTTATTATTTTATTTTTCTTTTCAGGGATTGATTTTCAATCCTTCTTTTTTTTTCAAGTGAGGATTACTGTATCTGGATAGCTTGTTAATGATTTTTAACTTCATTTTCCTATTTCCTAAATTTGAAACTTGAAATATTTCCTTGCCTTATATGTATTTTATTGTTTTTACTTCATAGGGTTTTAATCTCTTCTTTCTCAATTAAATACTTAAGAATTTCATATTTTAAAATATAGTTTTCCTTACTTTAAATAGTTGACTATATTCTTATTCTTTTATACCAAATATCTTAATCTAAAAAATTAGTTTAATTACTAGAAATATTTTATTCAACTTTCTTATAATAATTAAATAAATTATTTCTAGTTTACTGAACTAAAGTTACTACAGAAAATCATTTTTATAATATTTTTTTTTTGAAAATATAAAAGGAGAACAATTTAATAATTAAATTTGTGTTTTTCCCTCCCCCAAACTTAAGTTTTTCTATCTAATCATATAGGGTGAAAAGGAAATAAACTGTAATATTTAAATCATACCTTCGAGTTTTAGGTATTTCTCTTTTTGAAATTTGCAGGTTTTCTTCATTACTTAACCTGTACTGTTAGTATCTTTTTACACATATAATATTTAAGAAAAATTGCTGGGTAAAGAAAATTTTAAAATAAGTACAAAATACAAACACAACTATATTTAATCTACTGCTAAACATACATTTGCTATTTTTTTTACAAAGCACAATAACAGTTTGAAATATTAAAATAAACTAACTAATTTCAATAAAAAATTTCCACAATTTAATACTACATCACAATCAGTTCATAAACTAAACATCCATTTTAAAGTTCCACAGAAATCACATAAACAATCATCCAAAATAACAGTTAAAGTTCAAAATTAAAACAACTTAAACAAATAAAAATAAACATCAAATCTAAAATCTAATCTCCTAAATCAAAATCCCAAGCCACGTCATAGCCTCCTTGATCTGCAGGTGGAGTAGGCTGATATTGAATGTATCGAGGACACTTAGGGAATACAACATCGAGTTCTCCTCTCCTGTAGAGACTCTCTGTATTGTAATAAGCTCTCTCATAATCAGAGTGTCTCTGGAGATACTCACTGTCATAATCATGTCGCCTCTCCAAACCTCCAATCCTGTGATCAATATGCTCCATTTTCTCTTCTATCTTCTCAAAACTCTTTCTCTGCAGGGTCATCTCATTCATCAGATCATGAAGGGTAGGGGAACTATAAGTAGGAACTTGTAGAGGGATTATCTCTACTCGAAGAAGGTACATAACTCCTTGTTCCAGATCTCCATCCTTAATGGAATTCATAAGTTTTAATATTAGCCGGAGTAATGGGTTTCATAGGCTCCACCCATTCCTCATCATCTCTCGCCTCTACCCTAGATAATTGGCAGAGTGTATAAATCAGACCAGGGTATCCTTGTCCTCCTCCTCTCTCACTTCTAGCAGTGGCTAATATATTCTTGTAAATTACATTTCCCACATTAATACTCTTCTGATTATGAATACAGAAATTCAGAATTGATCTATCCCTTGTTACCTCACTATGGTGATACGTGGGTAACAGAGTAGAACAGATAAAATAATGTCAGGCTTTAGACAATGCATTCAAGATAGAGAGAGAGAGAGAGAAATTTACCCTTTCTCGTTGCTTGATCTTCTAAACTCCTTTCCTGTCAGTGAGAAAGTCTATCACTTCTTCCAGTGGTCTTTTCATAGTACCAAAAGTATCATACTCACTGGTGTGCAAGTCTCATACTTCCTAAAACGAATTGATTCTAGCAGCACTGAAATCAACCAAAAATCCTCCCACCTTGATTGGTGCATCCTCTATCACTGTCAGATTGGCATAGAATTCTTTAACTACTTCCACTGCAGCTCTATTTGTGGTGTAACAGAAGTTCTCCCATCCTCTTTCATTGATTAATCGTTCCACTTCTCCTCCTGGATTTTTTAAAACTCGATCTTGAATGCATTTCCTGGCTTGAATGTTGTGATAATATCTTAAATGTGCCCTTGCATTCACAAATCGGTTTTTGTCATAATCCAATCGTCTTCTTTGTCGCGGAGCAAATTTTTTTTTCGATCTATGAAATTCACAAAAATCTTAACTAATCTCCAAAATATTACTAAAATGGCTTCCTAATGTTACTAAAATCAATCTACATCAAATTCCATGAATTTCTTCCAAGTCTTTTCTTCACATTTGAAAATTTTCCCAAAATCCTCAATGTAGAAGAAATTCATGGTGAAAATAAAAAATTTTTACATAGGAGTGAAGCTCTTACCAAAGGAAGATGAAATCTGGCGTTAAAATGTCTTGAAATCGCTCCAAATCCCAGATCTATCAAGCCCTAGGTTGGTTTTTTGAAGTTTTGAGGAAGGGGATGATGAATAGTGTCGGTTGACCGGTCAAAATATAGTACATTTCGCGATCTCGCTGTCGGTGATAAATTTCTCACCGTCGGTGAGCTAATTAATTCACCAAGGCCAAAGTTTCGGGAAAAACTCACCGTCGGTGGGGTCAATTTCGCCGTCGGTGGGATTTCTGAAATTTTTAAAAAATTTTTTATGTTTTCACTTATGTTCAATTTAATTAAGCCTTGTTCTAAAGTTCTGTCACTTAATTTGATATATTTTTCTAAGATTAGATATTCTTCTGACTCATATAAGGTTTACACAACACAAACATTATAACTTTTATAAATGAAATCCATGAACTTACAAACTTCTTAATGCACCACAAAACTAACAATTGACTTAGCATATTAACCAAAAGACATCTAACTCAGCATTGCAATCCATACCACAATACTCTAAATGCTGAGACTAAACAAACAACATACAATCTCATATAAACAAAGATTAACTTCGTAAAATCCAAATTATATTAAAAACTAAGTTTAAATCAACACACATAAATAAAATAAGGATAAATCTCTTCTACTCATTGGAATCTGAAGTAACTTCTTCCCTGATATTCCTAATAGTTCGTAGGTGCACAAATAGATTGTAGAAAGGCCTGAAGGGTAATTCTTCTATAGAATCCTCTTCAATCCATCCCTTCTATCTTAACAGTCGTATGAAACTTGCCTCCAAATGTCATGAATGATCAAAATGCTCCTTCATTCTCCAGTATATGTGATCGAATAAATCAGAGATATTATCAATAGAATTCATCACATTATGTAATTCCTTCTCCAATCATTTAATTTTTCATAGAATCAGGTTAGTTTTATCAGTCAAAGGGCTGATTAAAGGATTATTTTGAGATGCTTGATTAGAGATAATTGTTATATCATCATTGTTATCCAAAGTAGGAAACATATCAGTCAGATCTAATGGTTTCCAGGGTAACAACACTTTTTCCCAAGCTTTGTAGGAAACTTGGTACTGACTACATAAAGCAAAAATTGTTGATGGGTGTCCGAGTCCATGAATCGATCCATTCACAATTAATCATAATGGAGACTTCACAATGATAGATCCAACATCGATAGATAATCCAGATTGAATACAATAATTTAAAATTGTGCATTCCTTCGAGACTTTGTTTACCCTCATTGTGGGTAATACCTTCGATGAAATAAAGAAATGCCAATGCTTTGAGACAGGGTTAAGAAGTGATGTAGAAAAACATACATACTCGTTTTCTCATATTTTTCCAGTTATCAGGTTCTTCGGCCAGATATCGATATAACTCGTTCAAGTTGTATCTCGTCGGAACAAAATTTGAATAGTAACAAACAGGGGTATTTTCAATCGAGTATAATTTATTAATTTGAGGAGTGAAAGTTACCCATCTGCCTCTTACGTAAACACTTCCATTATGGATCGCATGCATATTAGATTAGAATTCCTTGACTACTGGAATGACGACAGCAGATGTTGTGTAGCATAATACCTCCCAATGTCGCTGAACAATCATTTCTTCAATTGTTGTCGTTTAATTCTCTGCTTCTCTGTTTATGAATCCTCTTTCTTTAATTAGTCACTTCTTCATCAAAACTTTGTTGAATAGTCATTGAGCCTCAGAACTGATGAACTTTCGTCGGTTAAACACTCAAGATTTTGTGGTTTCTAATGGGTTGGGGGGCATTATGGATTGTTTTGGAGGGGCTCTATTCGTTTCTAGTGAAGGAATGGTGTAAAAAATGAGTTCTAAACATTTTGTAGTGAATATTATAGGTTAGAACAACCCAAAACTGCAAAATAACTCTTCAAAACCACTTTTTAACTATCTCGTCATCGGCGGTAACGATCTCGCCGTCGGTGAGCTAGTTAATCATTTAACCTGAATTTGGGCTCGCCGATCTAGCTGTCGGCGGGATTGATCTCGCCGTTGGCGAGATTAGGTAAATTGCCCAATTTTCTCTCCGGTCTGAATATTTTTTAATTTCTTGGTATAGATTCAAATTTGTGATGATTTTAAAAAGTAAAATGAGTAGTAGAATTTAATCTATATTTTTATTTTCAATAACATTAGTAAATAGATCATAATTAAAAACTACTATGGGTTGCCTCCCATAAAGCGCTTGGTTTAGCGTCGTCAGCCCGACCTAATTTCGTTAGTAATCAGGTTGACTGAGCATTAAAACCTCTTTAAAATTTGGTCTTCTCCCTTCAAAACAAGGTTTTAATGCGTAGTCACATTTACTTTAAATCTATGCCCAGCTTTTGGATCTTCAATTTCTATAGTTCCGTATGAAAATATTTGAGTTATAGTAAAAGGCCCTAACCATCGAGATTTCAATTTCCCAGAAAATAATTTCAATCTTGTATTATAAAGTAAAACTTCTTGTCCTGGATCAAAATTCTTCAGGTTAATCTTCCGATCATTCCATAATTTCATTTTTTCTTTATAAATTCTATCATTATGATAAGATTCATTTCTTAATTCTACTAATTCATTCTTTTGCAATAACCTCTTCTCATCAGCTTCTTTCAAATTGTAATTAAATTCTTTAATTGCCCAATAAGCTTTATGTTCTAATTCAATTGGTAAGTGGCCAGTCTTTCCATAAATAAGCCTGTAAGGAGTCATTCCAATCGGAGTTTTATAAGCAATCCTGTATGCCTATAATGCAGTGTCTAGTCCTATAAACCAATCTAATCTATTAGGGTTTACAGTTTTTTCTAAAATACGTTTAATTTCTCGATTAGAAACTTCAGCTAATCCACTGGTTTGTGGATGATAAGCAGTTGATATCTTATGAATAATGTTAAATTTTTCTACTAGTTTGTGAATATATTTATTTCTTAAATGAGATCCTCCGTCAGTGATAATCACTCTTGACATTCCAAATCTAATAAAAATATTTTTCATTAGAAACTTTGAAACACTCTTAGCATCACATCGAGTTAAAGCTTGTGCTTCAATCCATTTAGAAACATAATCAACAGCAACTAATATATATGAATTTCTAAATGAAGGAACAAATGGTCCCATAAAATCTAATCCCCAAACATCAAAAATCTCAACTTCTAATATAAAATTTAGAGGTATTTCATTTCTTTTAGATATATTACTTACTCGTTGGCATTTGTCACAAGTTCTGATATATCTATAAACATCTCTAAAAAGAGTAGGCCAATAAAATCCAGATTGTAAAATTTTATAAGCAGTTTTATCTGTTCCAAAATGTCCTCCAAAATCAGAATCATGACATTTCTGAATGATTTGTTATGTTTCTTCATAATGCACGCTCTTCTAATTACAAGATCCTTACATTGATTATATAAATATGGTTCATCCCAAAAATATGTTTTAGCATCATGAATGAATTTTTTCTGTTGTTACAAAGTTAACATAGGTGGTAAAATATCACTTACAATTTAATTTACTATATCAGCATACCATGGTATTTTCCACTCATTTATATTATATAGTTGTTCGTCATGAAAACTTTCAGTAATTTTTTTATCAGTGTCAGATAATTCATTATATTCTAGAATTGATAAATGATATGCAATTTGATTATCAGTTCCCTTTTTGTTAATGATTTCGAAATCAAATTCTTGCATTAGTAATATCCATCTAATTAATCTTGGTTTGGAATCTTTCTTTTGCATTAGATATTTAATAGCAGAGTGATCAGTATGCACAATACATTTAGTTCCAATTAGATAAGGCCTAAATTTATCATAAGCATAAACAATTGCTAATAGCTCTTTTGCAATAACTGTATAATTCATTTCAGCATTATTAAGAGTTTTACTAGCATAGTATATAACTTTGAAAATTTTATCATATCTTTGCCCAAGTACTGCTCCTATAGTATAATCACTAGCATCACACATAAGTTCAAATGGTTTCTCCGAATCAAGTGAAACTATTATAGGTGCTGTGATTAATTTATCTTTTAATAATTCAAAAGCATTTAGGCATTCAGTTGTGAGTTCAAATTTCTTGTCCTTTTCTAAAAGTTGTCATAGAGGTTTAGTAATTTTTTAAAAATCTTTTATGTAGCGTATGTAGAATCCAGCATTTCCAAGAAAACTTCTTACCCCTTTTACTGTAGTTGGAGGTGTTAATTTAGCTATAACTTTAATTTTTGCAGGGTCTACTTCCATGCTATTTTCCAAAATTTTATGCCCTAATACAATTCCTCCTGCAACCATAAATTGACATTTCTCCCAATTTAGAACTAAGTTAGTTTTCTCGGACACCTCTAATACTTTTTCAAGATGATTCAAGCATGCGTCAAATGACAATCAAAATACAAAGAAATCATCCATAAATGCTTCTATTCCATCATCAATTAATTTACTACATATAGACATCATACATCTCTGGAATGTTGCAGGTGAATTACATAATCCAAAAGGCAGTCTTCGAAAAGCAAATGTTCCATAAGGACTAGTAAAGGTAGTTTTCTCTTGATCCTCAGGAGCATTAGGTATTTGATGATAACCGGTATATCCATCTAAAAAATAAAAATATTTATGTCCGGATAATCTATCCAACATTTGGTCTAGAAATGGTAATGGGAAGTGATCTTTCCTGGTGGCTGCATTTAATTTTCTATAGTCAATACATATACGCCATCCAGTAACTTGTCTTGTAGGTATTAAATCATTATTTTCATTAGCTTTAACGGTCACTCCTCCTTTCTTAGGAACATAGTGAATTGGGCTTACCCAAGCACTATCCGAAATAGGATATATAATACCATTATCTAACCATTTTAATATTTTTTTCTTGACTACTTCTTTCATTATTGGGTTTAATCTCCTTTGGGGATCTACTCTTAGCTTATGTTCATTATCTAAAATAATTCTATGCATACAGAATGAAGGACTAATTCCTTTAATATCTGCTAAAGTCCAACCAAAAGTTCTCTTATATTTTTTTAATGTGTCTACCAGTTTTTGTTCTTGTGATTCATTCAATTCAGCTGATATAATAACTGATAGGGTTGAATAGTTACCTAAGTAAGCATATTTTAAATGATTAGGTAAAATTTTTAATTCGAGTTCAAGAGGTCTATTAATTGACAAAACTATATTCTTTTCAGCTCTTTCAGTATTATCCAACATTTCAAAATTTTCCTGTATATGATCCAGTTTTTCATTATCTTTTTCTTCAATTAATTCAGTATTTTCTTTTTCTAACTTTTCTTCATAATATTCTTTAAAATGTTCATTTTGCAGATGTTCAAGTATTTTCATTCGAAAACATTCATCATCTTTTTCTAAAGTAGGATATTTCATTGATTTTGCTATGCTTAAAGTTACTTTTTGATCGTTTACTCTCGTAGTCAATTCTCCTTTCTGAACATCAATCATAGCTTTTACAGTAGCTAAAAAGGGTCTTCCTAATATTATGGGAATTTATTTATCTTCTTCCATATCTAGAACAATAAAATCTACCGGGAAGATAAATTTATCCACTTTTACTAACACATTTTCATTAACTCCCTTAGGATAAGTCACAGAATGATCAGCTAACTGAAGAGTTACTGAAGTAGGTGAAATTTCTCCTAATTCTAATCTTTTAAAAATTGATAGAGGCATTAGATTGATGCTTGCTCCTAAGTCACACAAAGCTTTTCCATAAAATTTTTCTCCAATAGCGCAAGGTATAGTGAAACTACCAGGATCTTTTAATTTTTCAGGAAGCTTTTTCTGAATAATTGCACTACACTCTTCGGTAAGTGCAACAGTTTCATTATCTGTGAATTTTTTTATTTAAAATATCTTTCATAAATTTTACATAATTAGGCATCTGTTCTAATGCTTCTACAAAAGGAATATTTACTGTTAATTTTTTTAAAATTTCAAGTAATTTAGTAAATTGCTTATCTTTTTTATGTTGCTTTAGTCGTTGAGGAAATGGTGGTGGTGGTTTTTCTATAGATATTTTCATTGCGATCAATGGATATTCTAAGTTTTGATCTTGCTGGTCATTTTCTTTTTCGATTTCCACTTCCTCATTTTTACTTTCTGTTTCTTTCTGAATTTTAGTTTCTAACTCTTTTTCACTTCGTAATTGTATCGCTTTAATTTGTTCTTTTCCTTGGTCTTTAGGATTTATCTCCACATTACTAGGAAAAGTTCCAGGAATTCTATTGTTAAGCGCGGTAGCGATATGTCCGAGTTAAATTTCAATATTTTTATTTGCTGTTCCTTGATTTTGTAATTGATTTCCTTGAATTTGTGATTTATTTCCTTGATTTTGCAAGTGCTGACCCATACTTAATATTAATTCTTCTATAGATAACTTCTTATATTTAAATTGAGTGTTATTAAATCCAGGTGGATAAGAAGGTTTATAATTCTTATTTTCTTGATTAGGTGGATTTCCTTTAGAGTTTTTCATCTATTGTTGATTAGTTGTATTGTTATTCCAATTAAAATTTGGATGATTCTTCCAACCAGGATTATAATAATTCGCATAAGGATTATTGGGTCTATTATTAATAGCATTTATAGTTTCATAAGGAGATTGAGAATCTATAATTTGTCCATATGAGTTTTCTTCTAATATAGTAGGAGAATAATTCATTCCAAAATGATCTAATTTCTTTGATATATCAATAATTTGAGAAGTTAACATAGATATTGCATCATTTTCATGAACACTGGCTATCTTTTTAGGGTTTATCCTTTCAGCAGGCCATTAAAAATTATTAGTAGTCATTTCTTCAATTAGTGCATAGGCTTCATCAAATGGTTTTGACATTAATGAACCTCTAACAGCAGCATTAATGATTGATCTAAGAGATCCTACTAATCCTTTGTAAAAAGTTTGTATAATTAACCAATCTGGTAACGCATGATGTGGGCATTTCCTAAGAAGTTCTTTAAATCTCTCCCAAGCTTCATATATTGATTCTCCATCAAACTGACCAAAAGATGTTATATCATTTCTAAGTTTTGCAGTTTTCGAAGGAGGAAATTATTTGGATAGAAATTTTTGTGATAATTCTCCCCAAGTTTTCATAGATCCAGGTGCTAATGAATTTAACCACATCTTAGCCTTATCCCTTAAAGAAAAAGGTAAAAGCATAAGTCTAATAGCATCATTAGATACTCCTTCATATTTAAAAGTGGCACATAGTTCCAAAAAACTAGCAAGATGTAAATTAGGATCTTCATTAGGTGAACCACTAAATTGATTATTCTGTACCATTTGGATAATTACAGGTTTAAGTTTGAATGAGTTAGCAGCTACATCCGGATTTTGAATAGTTAGGTGAATTTCATCTAATGTAGGGTTAGCATAATCTCTTAATGGTCTTTGTTGGTTTATATTTTCAATTTCTGGATTATTTGCCATTTGTGTTAAATTTAAAATTTCTTTTTTTTTTGCTTTCTGATTTTTTTAATAGTGCGCTTAATTCTGAATCGTAAGGTATTAAATTTTCATTTCTACATTTGCGCATACAATTTTTAAGTAAATTTAAAATAGTCCGTTGCTCTAGTAATTACTTCTAATAATTCTATTAATTACCTTAATAATTACTTTACTTTCCCGGCAACGGTGCCAAAAACTTGACCCACTTTTGATATTTATACTTACAAAAATATGTTATTGATATTGGCAACGACACTAAAAACTTGATCCCGCACCAAATATATGTATTTACACTGATGATTCTTTTATGAAAATTATGATTTATAATGTGGATACTACGCAAGTATATGTATCATTATCAAGTAATAAATGGCTATAATGGAGTCCACGATATCGATCCCACAGGAAAGTTAGAGAATTTCAAAGACAAATTAAAGTATACTTACTTACTAAGTTAGTATATGGAAATTAAGAACACTTATACTAAAACTATTGCTCAAAAAGGTTTAAATGTAAGATTCTAATTTAGAAAAGAATCTTTCTCCTTTTTGAGAGAGTTAAGTGAATGATGAATTAAAGTAGTTTAGAGTTTGTATTGTGCCAAATAGGAGCATTCCTATTCTTTACCCTTTGGCCCAGGTGCAAAGAACATTGACTAGTCCTATGTTTGATTTCTGAATCTGAGCTAGGCTGGGAGGATACTGGCTGCCACTTCAGAGCTCCCACGTTCCCCTCGCCTGAGGGCTAACATCTATACTTCAGCTCTCAAACAATAGGACCGAATTGAATATTTTAATCTGTCACACTAAAATGTCCAATTCTACGCCCGATAGTTAATATTTCCCTTTTTATTTGCACCCTCCTTCCAAGGATTTTGACTTCCTTGAATCTCAGATGTAATCTTTACTATAGTTGATAATTCAACATATGTTAATAAATCAATTGGCCAAATTGAAAGAAAATTAAGTTTAAGTAAAAGATTATCAAAATTTTTATATAATAATTTTAGGCACAGTTAGTTTGATTCGTCACTTCACATAATCTCAACAACAACAAGGAAAAAAGACTAAGGAACTACTCAGAAAGCATGGGAAAAATAACACAAAGCATGGATTTCATTAAAGTTTACAAACAATAACAAATATACTTATCTTAATTCTTCTCCCCAAGCAGACTCCTTGAGGTTCCTTTGACTCTTCCTTTCAGTACAGCACACTTAATTAAACTCACTAAGACTCTGATTTACACTCCAACACAAATGAACACTAATTGACTTTAAAATGACACCAAAAGGCACCAAAAATGACACACTAAAATGACACACAAAAGGGACAAAAATCGTCTCCATTTATAGAAGGAGTCAAATCTTTAAAGGTTGCTTAAGAACCTCTTCAAAAAGCATCCAGGTTCATTGTATCTGGATCTTTTCAACTGTCTCGCCGTCGGCGGGCTTGTTCTTGCCGTCGGTGGGCTTCTAGAAGGTGGGCTAACCACGCCGATCTCACTGTCGGCGAGCTCGATCTCTCCGTTGGTGGGATCTTTATAATATATTCAAAAATTCTCTGGAAAATCTCGCTGTCGGCGGGCTTGATCTCGCCGTCGGCGGGATAGTTCATTTTTCATCAAATTGATTCCTTTTTGCTCCAAATCCGCTTCTTTTGTGCTTTTTGCTTTCTGTACTTATAATTCTTCATTCCTGCAATAAAACAAAGAAAATACCTTTGTTTAAAGTGCAATTTCATATAAAATTGGTATGAAATTTTTAATACATTTTCTAGGGATCAATAGCTTTAGGTTGTTCCTTGTTTTGATGTTTTCGATTGATCTCAACATTACTTGGAAGCGTTCCAGAAGGTCTATTGTTAAGTGCAGTGAAATTATGCCCAATTGATTTTCAATATTTTTCATCGCAACACCTTGAGCTTGTAATTGATTTCCCATATTCAGAATCATTTCTTCAGGAGACAACTTCTTATCCTTAAATTGTGGGTTTCTATTGAATCCAGGAGGATAAGAGGGTATAGAATTAGTATTTCCTTGATTTTTCGAATTTCCAACTGGATTTATAGAACCGTTTCCCCAATGTGGGTTAACATTAGTATTACTATTATTTCAGTTGAAATTTGGGTGATTCTTCCAACCGGAATTGTAATAATTCAAATAAGGGTTATTAGGTCTACTAATATCATTCAAAGTCTCGTAAGGTGTTTGAGATTCTGTTATCTATCCAAATGAATTTTCTCTAACACTTGAGGTGGTTGAGAATAATTCATTCCATACTGATCTATTTTCTTAGAAAGGGCTGCAATTTGAGAAACTATCATAGTCATCATATTTGAATCATGAACACTAGCTACTATCTTAGGATTTACCCGTTCAGAGGGCCATTGAAAATTATTAGTAGCCATTTCTTATATTAATGCGTTTGCTTCATCAAAAGGTTTTGACATTAACGATCCACCAGCAGCAACATCTATAGTCGATTTCAATGATCCCGCTAATCCATTGTAAAATGTTTGAATTATTAACCAATACAGTAAAGAATGATGTGGGCACCTCCTAAGATGATCTTTAAATCTTTCCCAAGCTTCATATATTGATTCCCCTTCAAACTGACCAAAAGATGTGATGTCATTTCTTAGCTTAGCAGTCTTTGATGGAGAGAAATATTTTGATAAAACTTTTGAGATAATTCTCCCCAAGTTCTAATAGATCCAGGTACTAAGGAATTTAACCACGCCTTAGCTTTATCCCTTAATAAAAAGAGAAAAAGTCTGAGTTTGATAGCATCAGTCAACACTCAGTCATATTTAAAAGTAGCACACAGTTCTAGAAAAGTAGCAAGATGTAAGTTTGGATCCTCATTAGGTGTTCCTTCAAATTGATTATTGTGTACCATTTGGATAATTGCATGTTTTATTTTAAATGAATTAGCAGCAACATCAGGATTTTGAATAGTCACATGAATTTCATCTGTTGTTGGGTTAGCATAATCTCTTAAAGGTCTTGGCAAATTTCCAATATCATTTCATCTTTATTATCTTGATTATTCGCCATTTTGCAAGGATTTTCAATTTTTTTTGTTGTTTTCTAATTTTTCTAACAGTACGCTCTAACTCTGAATCATAAGGTACTAATCCTATAGATCCACTACTACGCATATAAAATCACACAAATACTCTACAGAGTAAACAAACACACAATTACACACTACAAAGTAAAGGTTTTCAATTACTATATTATCAATAGATACCGTTTATACCTCCCCGACAACGGCGCTATAAACTTGATGCGGACTTTTTATATTGTAAGAACTTGTAAACTCAAATTTATATATATTTATAATGATTTTGTAAAGTTCAAACATTCAGCGCAAGTATACATATCGTATCAAGTAATACAGAGCTCTAATGGAGTCCTAGTTATCGATCCCATAGGAAAGGCACGTTCCTTACAATACATAGCGTATTTCTGAAATCCAATACTCAAATTGCAATTAATGTTTCAGTTTACTTCTAATAACAAGATGCAGAAAACTGTAACAATTAAGCAAACTACAATTACTTTTAATATCTTTATAACAAAATTAACTAACACACACACTAAGCTTGTATTTGAAAGGTTTTGATATATATGAAAAGTATCTTTCCTCTTACAACGAGTATATGATATTTGAATGATGTAGAATGATTATTTATTGTATTGTGCCATATAGGAGCATAAATGTTTCTTTACCCTCAAAAGAGTACCCCTTCTTCCAAGCATGAAAAAAACATAGACATATCCTAAGTTCAGTCACTAAATTTAAGGCTAGGCTGGGAGGATACCGGCTGTCACTATGAAGCTCCCACTCACCCTTCACCTGAAGGTTAACCTTCAACTTTTGTCTAAACTTAGGACCAAATTGGGGATCTCAGCCTGTCACCCTGAAACCTCTAATTTGAATTCCATCAAAACACATTTCCCTATTTATTTGCACTCAATTCCGATGAACTATGCAATTCATCCATGGATATTGAATGGATTATTTATTATTGTTGTAGGACACTAAATCCTTTCAGAGTTAATGTTTAACAACATATTTTAACAATTAAATTGGCCAGATCGAAAAGTAAATTAAGTTCGAAATGAAAAACCATCATAATTTCTTCATCACTTTAAAAGCACTTCAAATCCACATCATCACATCTCTATGCAAGAAGAAAGACAAAAGAAACTACTCAGAATTAATAGATAATACACAAAAAATATGGATTATATATATAAAAGAAAAGTCATACAAATCACAAAAGCAAATACAACTTATTACTTTCTCTTCCTCAATGCAAATCCCTTGAAGTTCCTTTGAATCCATTTCTCTCTTCTTTCCAACACTCAATTCCCTCTTTAGAATGGAAAGGAAGAAGTAATCTCTCACTTTACTCATTCTTGATGACTCCTTAGAGAAGAATCACTCTCAGATTCTCACTTCTACACTCTTCTCTTACAAACCCTAATACTCAACACACTCACTCCCTCTCTAGAACTCTCTATCACTACCTAGAACCTTTCCAATTTCATCCAAAAACAAGTACATATATATGTTATAAATGAAATCCCAAGAGTTTCCTTAAGCAACCCTTCAAAAAGTCGCCAAAACTCTTCAAATTTGAATTGCACCTACATTGGGCATTGGCGGCACCTGATAGGCCGTCGACGGCATTCTATCGTCTGAATATTTTTTGGGGCTCTCGGGAAAATGGCGTTTGCGGTGCTGGAAGCTGCTTCGCTCCAAATTCGTTCCTTTTCGCTCCAAACTCATTCCTTTTTGCTTCTTTTCGCTCCAATCACCTAAAATCATCATACCTAAAATAAATCATGAAAAATACCTTTCTTTAAAGGGAAATTTCACCAAAAGTGGGCAAATTATATAACAAAAATAATATATATTTTTGGTGCATCACTTGCGAATCAAGAGTGGTGAGCAGTTTTTCTTATGCAGCAATCAGATCCCCTCCAAGGACTGATCTAATAGAGTTTTCTATTGCAATTTTTTCATTATTCTCTCAGCAGTATCCACAGCTTTGAACATATCACCATTATAGTTCTAGCTCCAATACCTGAGGGCCTTTGCCATCTTTTCATGCAAAAGCCATAACTTAATTAAAGGGTTCAAGAGATTATAGTCGCACCATATTCTAGAGAAAATATTTAGGAAAGAAGACTGTCTAGTCCAGAAGTTCAAATATCTGAAAGGAGCAGTGGGTAGGGGGCTGGGAGGAGCATCCATAGTAACGAGGAGTGGTTTGTGATCAAAACCAGCAAAGTGAGATGGATTACATAGGTATGCAAGTAGGTTTGATACCAATGATCATTAGCCAACACTCTACCAAGCATTTCCCAAATGAGACCTCTTCTCTAAGTAAATTCAGTACCCTGGAAGCCTAAGTTAAATAGTCCAGCATCAAGAATATTGTCACTAAACAAGGTGAGTTTAGTGAGGTTGGAAACTCTACCACCTCTCTTCTCAGCTGTGTTGGTTATACAATTAAAATCTTCTACCACTAACCAGCAAGAATTTATGGTGGTGCTAATTTTAGATAAATCTTGTCATAACTCAGCTCTATTAGATTTTCTGCATCTAGCATAAATAAAGGTAGCAAATTCATCCTTGTCATTCAGTATGTAAGATATGTGGAAAAATTGATGATTATTGATCTGAACAAACCAGTTAATTTATTTTCAACAAAAAAACCAAAAATTGTTGTTATTGTTAGCAAAACGGGAGAAACCTCAAAACTTTTAAATTTATTTTTTAGGTTACTTGTGAACCATAGATTCTAAGATAGTAAAACATCAAAGCTGGTGATTTTTAGTCAAATGGAGTAATCTTTTAATAAAAAGGGGGTAGGCTATCCCCCTTATGTTCCAGCACAGGAAATTGATCATGGCGGGGGAGTCCCCTTATTGAGTTGGGATCTGAGCCTCATTCTGCCTTTTTGAGTTTTTGAAGAGCCTCCCTCGGAAGACTACAATTAGTACTTGATTTAGAGAAGAGTCGGTCTACCAGGAGTTTCTGTATTTTTGTAGTATTCTTCTTCTTCTTTCATGCCTTTTGAACTTGCCATTCAGATTCTATTTGTTGAGTCATCTCTTAATTTTTTGGGATGGTGTGGGTATGGGTGATGATCCCAGGAGACAGTGGTTCAGTAAATGAGAGCTCAGTCCCCTCCTGAGCCACAGTAGTATCCTCCTCCCTCCTGAATGTACTGGGTGGGGGGTGGGGAGTTGTGTGGACGGGCCTTATTAGAGGGGGGTCTCTTTAAAGTGATAACTAGAACTTGAGCAGATATAAGGGGCTGAACTATAGCAGGAACTTTAGCAGTGGGTACAAATTCCCTAGGGGAGATTCTTTTAGTAGGAGTGTGTAATCTGTAATAGGTATCCTTTATATGGCAAACATCTTCCAGTTTTTGCAGTATAAAGGCTTGCTTTCCACCTGGATCATTGCCGCTGCAGGTCTGGCCATATCATAGGTGGGAGATTCCACCTTCAGAGGTGTGCCAAGCGACTAGCTGATATTAAATAAAAATTGGGATGGTAAAGTTGTTTGGTAAGGTCAGAGATTCGGAACCACATTGGGACAAATGGGGACTTTTTAGAGGGATCAAAGTCAGGAGTCCATATCAATATCTTCATTGGGGTTCCAGCAATGGTGAAGGTTTGTTTTACAAAAATTCTGGCATAATCCTCTTCATTGGAGAGCCGAATAAGCAGGTGCCTCCCATCCAATAGGCCAAGTTTCCATGTACCAATAGTTTGGAGCTCATCAAAACACTTTCTTACTAATTCCATTTTGGGATGATCAAATTGAAACTTCCCTATTAAAGTATATTTAACAGCCTATGTTAGAGTCTTCATTTCTTGTGCAGTGAATCTGATACCAGGCAATCCACCCTTTTGTCCAAGTAGTCTGATGTAAGGGCAGTCCCCCCTTCCAACAGCTGTGTCATGTAATGCTTGTGGGAATACAAAATGGTTAAAATTCCTATGAGAAACTTGACCTTTACCTACCACACTAGCATAGGTGGCCTTAGCCCAGCTGGTATTGGTTTCTATGTCAAGGGGGTGGTCATGATGGGCCCAACAGGCTCCACCACTGAAGGACCAGAGATCCCAATGAATGGATGTGACAGAAAACTTCTCCAAAACCCGGGAAACTGGTTACCAAGAACCAGTTACACTGAAGATACCTGATAGTCACCCTTATAATCAGAGAAGCAGATCCTTTTAGATTGAGAAGGAGCAAAAGAGAACAATCCCCTCCCCTCAACAAAAGTTTAATGAAACAGTAAATTTTAAAAACTAAGAAGCCTGAGAAGACCATAAGTCAGCTAAACTCTCCCATATCACACTACCACCAGACCTTACCACCCAGAAGGAGTCACCACAGTCGGAGAGAGGCTCAGAACTAGCACCGCCGCCGGAAGCACCCTAGAAACCCTAGTAGAGCACCCTCCTCAGCTGCCATCAAATATATATACGTATATAAATGTATATATATATATATATATATGTGTGTGTCTTCATATGTATATATATGTATATATATGTATATATATATATATATATATATTTTTTTTTTTTTTTTCAAAAAACTTGCCTAGCGAGCAAGAAGTATATTAATCACCATCTTATGTTCTTACAAAAGGAAGACCTATCCTATCACCATGCAACAAAGCTGCAAGGGAAGGAGGAGGTGTAGTTTCTACCAAAATTTCCCTTTTACAATAACCCCGAGATGCAAGCCGAGTGTGCGGGAGCATTACCCTCCCTAGGTATATATGAAAAAATTACATTTATACTCTCAACCTCTCCCTTCACTATATTCAACCATCTCCGAATGTACCCCGGAGCAACTTCGGTCCCTTGCGGAAGCTAATGCAATTAGAAGAGTCCGATTCTACCATTAGGAATCTCACATCACGGATTACGGCAATTTTAATTGCCCAAAAGATGGCCACCATTTCAGCCTCAAGAGCATCACGGACCTCAACGGGAGAGTAGAAGAACAATAAGCAATGCCCCACCCCATTTCTAAAGATGCCACCAATCCCCGCTCGCCGAATTTTGAAGCTTCCATCGGTATTAACTTTGATCCAATAGGAAGAGGGAGGGGACCACCCGAGCAACCGGAGAAAGGGGGAGGAATGTTCGGAACCTACTTGGCGGATATCGATGAATTTGTGATATTTAGTAAGTTTCTTAAGGTAAGTTAAGCAATGAGCAAGCAACAAGGGAGGCGGGGACGAATACCCCTCAAATCTAACCTTATTTCGCCCATCCGGATAAACCGAGGCCACAACACAAGGAACCACCGGGAGATTCACCTTATGCCGGTCCCCAACACATCAATAGGTCCAGCCAACTTAATTGCAAAGTATCTACCTGAATCCTGCTTATCACATGCCTCCAGACCTCTTGAGAGAAGGCACACCTGAAGAACAAATGATCCCCAGATTCTTCCTCCTGCATATATATATAATCATGGTGGAGGCGGCTGGCGAGGCACTGCTAGGGTTCCCAGAAGGACTCCTAGCCGTGGCCCTTGTTTTGGCTTCCTTTCTGGTCGGAGGTGCTCTGTGGTGGGTAAGTCTTTGGTGGTGGTGTCTTCTGGTCGCTTCCTTGAGTGTTTGGCCTTTCTCGGGTTAATCTTTTCAAAAGTTACTATTACATTGGGGTTAACTTCTGGGTGGAAGCTTAGCAAATCCTTGGCTGGGTCCTCAGTTCTAGTACCTTGATCCTTTTTGCTTCTTGGCTGGACTTTAAGTGTGGCTCTCTGTAGTGTTAGCAATTTTTTTTTTGGGGAAGCTGCAGTACTATGGATACCCCTATAGACTTGGACACAAACATCTAATGAACCAAGCCTACCTATGCTGGTGTGGTTAGCAACAGAAAAGCTATGGCTTCTTCTTCTGATTCATTAGTTTTACCTCAATTACTGCATGATGCAGCAGCTGGTAGGGCCTCCTGCCCTTTCATCCATCCATCAGGTTCCAAAGATGGTGAACCTGCTATCATATTTACAGAAAAAAAGCTAACCCAACTAAATGCTGATGTGCAATTCACCCTTAT